>OW052241.1:145537073-146787073 GCA_932526585.2 Philonthus cognatus | reverse complement strand
CTCGACAAATTTTCACGGGGCTTTTCTAAACTCGAAATTTTACTTCATGCGCCAGGCGTATAGAACACTGATCATATTGTAAAGTTGGAGATATACGCGTATAGAAGACTGACCATATTGTAAAGTTGGAGATATGCTTTTGTTTATTAAATTTTAACCAAATCTCGTGCTATCAAAATTCGAGCAGCTTGCAATAAATTTGAAAGAATAATCATAAGAAAACAATGTGTATATACTGTTTTTTATTATCTATAACCTGTCGATCGCCAAATAACTTGGTATGCAAAAGTAGCTCGCGTATGACAAAAGGTTGAACACCCCTGCTATATAACATATTTTCTTTCTCTATGTGTCCGGAATTTTTCCTAAAGGTTTGGCCATACCTTTTCGTTTACCCTGTGTATATACCAGTTCAAAATTTTACTTCATGCTTAATCTGGGAGTGAAAAAACACTCGTTTAAAAATACTAGAAACGCTTGGATCTGAGGTTTTTTGGCGCCATAAATCGCAAACGTCCAAATTTAACGCTTGGCCCCTGTTGGGGAAATTGGATATTTGTCCCTATGCGCCGTTTTTCCTTACTGCGGCGCTGTGTATATCTTATGGATCTGTTAGAAGCTAACGACTATAATTTCTACATACATTAGTCATTTCCTTATGTGTAAAATCTTCTAGAAATCAGATATTTATAAAAGTGAGTGTTTTTGCAATTCAGGTGGAGCCTACGTGGAACATCACCGACGAATTTGCATGCTCTGAAATTAAGGAGGCCTTTGAAATTGACTCATTGGGTTCATCCAGACCTTTGTCATTCGAAGTCCACAACACCGATCAAATCCGTCAGGCTTTCGACAAAATTTCCTACTCCAAAGGTAAGACAATAAAATATATATTCAGCAACAACTTTTCTTACTCCAAATCAAATACACCGAGAAAAGTCAGTTCTTAAATTAAGTCAATTTGAAGTTTAAACGAGTGTTTTCCACTCCCAGGTTATTCATGAAGTAAAATTTCGAGTTTAGAAAAGCCTGAAAATTTGGTATGGTCGCGTAGCGCGACGCGCGGCGCGACCAAACCAAATTTTCAGGTTTTTCTAAACTCGGAATTTTCCTTCATGCGCCAGGGGTATTAGACACCGATTTTAAGCGAAATTTACTCGTTCACAATATTTCAGTGCTTTCAGTGTTTAATACGCGTGGCGCATGAAGTAAAATTTCGAGTTTAGAAAAGCCTGAAAATTTGGTTTGGCCGCGTAGCGCTTCGCGCTACGCGACCACACCAAATTTTCAGGCTTTTCTAAACTCGAAATTTTACTTCATGCTTAGTCTGGGAGTGGAAAACACTCGTTTTAAGCTTCAAATTGAACTCTTTAAAAAAAGTATGCGTATGTGTACCTAATAGAAAATTCCTTGTATGTATACTTAAAAGAAAAATTCCCTTTATTAACAGATTAATCCGATGACTATTTGCCAAATGTACTGAATGCTCATAGATTTTTAAATATTCATTGTTTTTTTTAAAGAGGTCAATTTGAAGTTTAAACGAGTGTTTTCCACTCCCAGGTTAAGCATGAAGTAAAATTTCGAGTTTAGAAAAGCCTGAAAATTTGGTTTGGTCGCGTAGCGCGGAGCGACCAAACCAAATTTTCAGGCTTTTCTAAACTCGAAATTTTACTTCATGCGCCACGCGTATGACACTTATTTCAAGCGAAGTTTACTCGTTCACAATATTTCAGTGCTTTCAGTGTTTAATACGCGTGGCGCATGAAGTAAAATTTCGAGTTTAGAAAAGCCTAAAAATTTGGTTTGGCCGCTCCGCGCTTCGCGCTACGCGACCAAACCAAATTTTCAGGCTTTTCTAAACTCGAAATTTTACTTCATGCTTAGTCTGGGAGTGGAAAACACTCGTTTTAGCTTCAAATTGAACTCTTTAAAAAAATCCCACTGAGCAAAAAACAAACAAATAACATTTTATCAACATTGTAGCAATATTAAACGTTGTTTTAATGTTGATAAAACATTACTTGAATGTGTTTGCTCAGTGGGATGTATACCTCATAGAAAATTCCCTGTATGTATACTTAAAATAAAAAATTCCCTTTATTAATAGATTAATCCGATGACTATTTGCCAAATCTACTGAATGCGCGTTTGATTCAACTAACGTTTTCGTTTGAGCTTACATAAAATCAACATAAATGCATTATTTATTTCTGTAAATACCTGAACTATTTAGTAGATGTGGAAATTGGAATTACACCACTTAAACTCACATTTAAAACGATTGTGCACATTAATTAAAATGATTTGTGGCTGGGTTTTTGCAGATTTTGTTTTACGAAGACATTGTCAAAATGTGACGTTTAACCTTAACATTTTAAAGCTGCATACCAGAACATACGTCTTTGCATGTTCTATCTAAAAACCATAGCAGACATATTATGAAGTTTACGGTCTCTTTTCACACACGTAATTTGATGACATCAAACTATTTTCGTAATACATGCCCACTGAGCAAAAAACAAACAAATAACGTTATATCAACATTGTAACAACATTAAACGTTGTTTTAATGTTGATGAAACATTACTTTAATGGATTTGCTCAGTGGGTGTATTGGTGCAGAAAGCACTACAAATCAAGGAAACCATAAGACACCTCTCGTGAATCGTACCTTAGGCAGTTTTTTTAGAATATCCAATTTATAACAATTATGAATAATATTACTCTCTCTTATTTTGGTAAGGTGCATCTATAATTAATATGATGCGACACTTTTTGGGCGAGGAAACATTCAAAGCCGGCTTAATTCACTACCTGAACAAATACAAAATGTCCAACGCCAATCACGACGATTTGTGGAATTCCTTGACGGAAAAAGCTCATTCTATGGGATCTTTGGAGCCAAATGTCACAGTTAAAGACATCATGGATACCTGGGCCAAACAACCGGGATATCCGGTAGTTACCGCAGTTGCTAATTACGATGAAGGAACCGTCACAGTAACTCAGGTAGATTTCAAAACTATGATAAGTTTTTTTTTTTAGAATTAAAATAATTTCTTGTGTACGAATTGCTAGCAATAGAAGTAGGAGATTTCTTTACGCGTTAGATGAACGCTGAAAGGCGGAGAAAAATTGGTTTATGTACTAAAACTGATTATAATTTATTTGAATAGGAAAGATTTTTCATTTCGGGCGATGAAGATGAGAATGAATTAACATGGTGGGTGCCGATTTCTTACGCGACCAGCAAAAACCCCGATTTTGAAAACACTCAAGCCAAGTTGTGGATTAGAAATGAAAATTCCACGACGTTTAATTTAGAGACTAATGGAGCTTGGTGGCTGTTGAATTTGAAACAAACAGGTAAGTTGGAAAAATGAATTAAATACTTCGAGTGTAGGAAAGTTGTGTTTTTTTAGGATATTATATTGTGAATTACGATGAGAAAAATTGGAAAAATCTCGTTTCGAGTTTAATGTCCTTCCCCCCTGTGATAAGAGCCCAATTAATCAGCAACGCCATGGATTTGGCAAGAGCTGATCTTCTCGATTACGACATACCTTTCAGATTAGTATTATCGACTGGAAGGAGGGATGATCATCTAGTGCCTTACACGGAAGCCTTCGACAAAATTAGTTTTCTTTATGATATGCTGATTACCACACCTATTTTTGGAAAATTCGACGTAAGTAACGAAAATTATATCCCGATCATAGGCAAACAGTTAGGTGTAATAGATTTCCTACGACCTTAATGACTTTTAGCAATAAGAATACGATATTCTAAAAAAGGGTATCTCGAAATGATCTGACATTTCAAATTGCGCGCCATTTTTTTTGTGGCGATAATAGAGTACTAATCTTTGACAACTGGCATCGGGAAGTATTGAGGTTTAGTCATGAATAATTACACAATCGAGCAACGCCTAGAAATTGTGAAAATTCATTACAGAAATGGTGAACATTTTGCAGAGACGGTTCGAAAAGTATTTTGGTCATTGAGAGCGAGTGTTGACGAAAGTCCTTCCACCTCGATTCGCCATCGTGCTCAGCAATTGGACGTTTCAAGATGCTCTGTGCAGCGAATTTTGACTAAAGATCTGCATTTGCATGCTTACAAGATTCAATTGACACAAAACCTGCAACCAGCAGACCATGCGCAGCGCCGTACATTCGCTAATTAGATAGTGGAGCATCAACAAATCGATGGTGATTTTTCGAAGAAAATCATCTTCAGCGATGACACGCATTTCAACTTAATGGATACGCGAATAAACAAAACTGTAGAATTTGGGGCACCGAAAATCCACAAGTGATCCAACAGCTCCCCATGCATCCACCACGAGTCACTGTTTGGTGCGGATTTTGGGTTGGAGGAGTGATTGGGCCGTACTTTTTCGAGAATGCTACGGGAAATGCGGTTACCGTTACCGTGTTCGTTATCGTGACATGATAACTTTTTATACTTTTTATGAAATGAATTGAACGGCATGGACTTGGAAGACATATTCTTTCAACAAAATGGTGCAATCTGCCACTGCACAAAACAATGCAGTTATTGTAGACAAAGTTCCATGGACGTGTTATTTCGCTCCGCGGCGATGTGAATTGGCCACCAAGATCATGCGATTTGACGCCATTAGACTTCTTTCTTTGGGGTTTTCTGAAAGGAAAAGTGTATGTCACTGATCCACACCACTCTAGAGCTTAAAGATGAAATTAGACGCACCATTAACATTAATGAAATTAGTCCGCAATTATGCCGAAATGTCATAGAAAACTTTGTCACAAGAATGACCGTTTGCAAACAAGGTCGTGGCGCCCATTTATCGGGTATTGTGCTCCACACATAACCTCCATGTTTGTACCTTATATTAAAATAAAAACATTCGTACTTTTCCAATAAATAATATGTTTTATTAATAAATTAAAATGTCGGGTCATTTTAAGACATCCTTTATTTAATCGAAACAAAGAAGTGATACTTTACAGAATAGTTTGAAGGCAACTGTCTAATATTCGTATGTCCGGGTTCACCAAATTCAGTTAAATCTTATTCGTTGATTAAATTAAGGCCGGTCGTTCACTGGAAGCGACAACACGCGGCTAAGCGCTCAAGCGATACGAGCGGCAACGGGCGGCTGCAAGAGTAGCGGCTCCACGCGACAGGGGTCGTACACTGCATGTGACTTCACGCTGCTCAGTTTGTTAGAACCGTCAAAGTTGTGAATTTAAAATATAGTTTTAATGGATGCAGAGGATTTTTATCTTCTGGGAAATCCCTATGTGATTAGGGGTATGATTGGAATTCGAAAAAGGCGATCATGTTGGGTAAACCCAATATTAAAAAAAAAAGGCAATCACTGGGAGAATTTCATCATCTCCACAGCGATCTAGAACAAGATCCCCAGAAATTTAGTGACTATTATCGAATGACCCCAGAAACCTTCAAATATATTTTGAAAGCTATAGAGCCCATTGTTGCTAAAGAGAGTAATTTCCGGAAGAAAAAAAGTATTTTTTTCTTAGTGTTTACGCTTATTTGAATATATATATAATTTTAAAATCTGCCTAATTACGATGAATGAAAAAATATGCTGAGTATAATTCTCCCGACCTACCACAATACAACAATAAAATATTTACATTTGAAATTGAAACGATCATGAGCGATACAAAACGCCGCACCCGCCGACCGACCGGCCCGACGGGCCTGACAAAATCCTGAGCGTCGCCCGCCCGAAATTCACCAAACACCATCAAGCAAATACCAATATCCAGCCTACACGCGACCCGGAACTCTCCGGCCCATCGGTATTAGTTGAACATTGCAAGAAATTACAAAGATATAATCATTCCAAAAAAATACATACACACAAAATGTTCAAATAACAGCACAACCGACACAATCAAACGAAACCTAAGAACGTGTGTTGAATGGATAGTAACAATATGACATCAAGATTTCTGTAATTTTACAGAAAACGCCATGAGTATTAAGAAAAATGCAAGAGACAGCAGCACTTTACAGAGGGCATTTTTATGATTTACAGAACAGCACTGCTGTAAAATTTCGCACAGAGCATGTTTTTATTTCTAACAAAACCTTTCTCTTGATTTAAATGTTCATAATAATATAAATAGTACACTAAAAAGAATCACAAGTTATGCTATTTTCTTTCATTTTATTTTAATGAAATTCATGCTATTATAGAAAAATCAATGGATGAGTCGACTAATCCTTTATTTACTTATATTGAAAATATGAAATAAATAGCTGTGTAAATAACGAAATTACAGCCGTAAAATGGAAGCGTAAAGACGCAGGACTAGACGCGGCTACGAGCGACAGATCCCAGTTCCTTGGGACTTGACGCAGCTACACGCTCGACGCGAGAATTCGCATGTCCGCGCACGCTTGCAGTGGACGAGATTCATTGGATTTACACACGTCGGGATCTGTCGCGCGTATACGCATGTTGCCGCTAGGATCGCGTGAGCGCGTAGCCGCGTGTTGTCGCTTCCAGTGGACGACCGGCCTTATTCGTCGATTGAAATAGACATTTTCCATGTCATAATCATCAATGTCATGTGAATTGATTGATTTTTTTGACATATATGTAACTATTACTAGATTTTAGTCTACGAGTAACTATTGGCTGATTTAATTAGCGTTGTTGAAACCCAGAATTAGTGTTTCATGCAAAATGTAAATTCTTATTTTCTTACGAATCGATTATTTTCAATTGAATGATCACTAGTATGGATATTTCGTTTGCAGGTATTTTTATTGGCTGCCTTTAATGCCGCTTTTGACAACACTGGATTCAACGAAAGTCCGAACGATTCTTACATCAAACAAAAAATGAGGCGGCTGATTCTCCATTGGGCTTGCAAAAGGACTGAATCGAGGTGTGTGATACAGTCTAGACATTTGTACAGAGCTTGGATGACATCACAACAATCGTAAGTGTAATACGAATCCAATAATAGTAACTTATTTATCGAGGTACGAAAATATGTCCTTAAATTTATTTGAAAAACACGCGATTTCTATATTGTTTTTCCATAAAATTTGCTCTTCCTTGCAAAAATCGATAGCTCTACAAATTTAAATCCACCGTTGAGGAAGCTAGGTATGAGAAATCTCCTATAGATGTATTACTCAAATTAGGCAATTGCCCGATAGACTAGCATTTCCCGAACGTAGGCAAGACAGTCCTAGAAACGTTGGGCCGTACATGTACCATTCGGTGCTGGCTCTCGCAGAGATAACACCATTGAAATCCTGAAGGGTCCTCGTCCGATGCACCACCTGGCATGTGCGCTCGAGTTCCTTTCTATCAAATAAAATGTGCGCCCAACGTAGTCAGATTTCACTGTCTCATTTTTTGAGCAGCGGACATACACGAACGTCGCTCGTTCTGTGCATGAGAGTGCCTTATTTGAAAAATTCCACTATAATAGTCAAATGCCAGTGTGGTGGCGCCCCGACTTGTTGAAACATGAAATCATCACCATCAGCTCGTAGTAGTGAAAACAAACAGTTTTCTAAAAATGTAAAGTGCAGGTTATCTGTCACAGTGTTTCACAATTTGAATGTCGTGAACTTTTAGAAATATGTTTTACCTATTACCATTTCAGAGTCGTTCCAAATCTACGCAAGATCGTTTATTGCACGGCTATTCGTGAAGGAGGTGAAGCGGAATGGGAATTCGCATATGAGCAGTATTTGAAGACGACTCTAGCTTCGGAAAAAGAGACGATTTTGAACGCGTTGGGTTGCAGTACGAAACCATGGATTTTAACCAAGTATGAATTGATTACGAAATTATTATAAGTAGAAATATGGTTGACGATTCACTTTTGAAATTATTATGAGTAGAAAGGAATTGATTACGAAATTATTATCAGCAGAAATATGGTTGACTTTTACTTTTAAAATTATTATGAGTAGAAAGGAATTGATTACGAAATTATTATAAGTAGAAATATGGTTGACAATTTACTTTTAAAATTATTATGAGTAGAAAGGATTGATTGCGAATTTATTACAAGTAGAACGCCTTGGATTCTAACCACCCACTGAGGAAATCCATTTAAATAATGTTTCATCAACATTAAAACAACGTTTAATGTTGCTACAATGTTGATATAACGTTATTTGTTTGTTTTTTGCTCAGTAGGCAAATATGGTTGATAATAAAATGTTGAAATTATTATGAGGAAAAAGACGAAAATATGTCGTTTCCATTTTCAGGTATCTAAACTTTATGATCGATCCAAATTCTGGAGTTCGCAAGCAAGACGGCTTGGCAGTATTTTCATCGGTGGCCAAAAATATAGTGGGACACAGTTTGGCGTTTGACTTCCTGCGGTCGAATTGGAAAGAAATTAACAAATAGTAAGTGTTATTATTAAATTCAAAGGTATTCTTTTTGGAATTCCGTGAACAGGTAGTTCAGTAGCGGCTCGTCAATAAGGGCTGCAGTGATAATTTTATTGTATAGTGGAATTCGGGAGAGATGTCTTATGACTCATTGATGTGGAATGTGTGGTTCAAATTTTTTAGAGAGTGTATCGACAGTTGTATCTGCAACGATTTTTAGTAGTTGTGTCAAATTTTGAAGTTACATGACAATGTCATACTGTTTAGGTCGAGAGTATATTAGTGTTCTTTCTTCTAGAAAAGCTAAAAACCTAATATTTGGTAAATATTTAGAGAATGTCGACACGTACTTGCGATAACAGTACACTGTGATTGAAACCAACTTAAAGAGCATGTATTGAGGTAGACAATTGTACATGGATTTTTATTCAGGTACAAACTAAACCGCTAAATCGAGAGATTGATCTTCTAAGCCTCTTAGCATGTACCTAATTTTTTCTTATTATAATACGAAATTTAATAGTAGTATTAGGAAATCTGCTTATTTGTCTAAATTGTATATATAAATCATATCTTACTAAATTGATTTCCCAAACCCTTATTATTTGTTAAACCAATTTAGTAAGATATGATTTCTATACACAATTAAATCCTAAATCCGAAAATCAAAATGTATATAGGCTGTATTATCAAAACTGGTGTTACTTCTGATTTTCCTGTTTTGTGTCACATTTGATATATTTTTAACCTCATACTAAATCTGTTACTATACTTATGTTTCCAAGGCCACGCCTACTATATCTACAAAGACAACGCCTACTGTACTGGGTAGCATGAATCTACTATAGCTTTCAAGACCACGCTTACTCTATTAGTGTTATAAATATCATATTAACTGTCTTAATTAAAAGTGCGGGCATTTATTTTAATTAATATGCAATTAAACAGAATTACTTTTATCTAGAGCCATGCCTACTGTAACATCTAAGGACAAGTCTAGTGTATGTGCTTAGGCCACGCCTACTGTAGTAGTTTAATTAATATCTTTTAAAACAAAGGCATCCCTTTTATTTTTAATGCAATTTAAAACAATTGTGGGTATTTTGAGCTGGTTGAGTGGTTGTCTAATTTTCATTTTAAAAATTGTTTTGTACACAATCTGTCTACAGTACAAACAATTATGTGTTGTAGATTTTTAAATATTCGTTGTTTTTTAAAAAGAGGTCAATTTAAAGATCAAACAAGTGTTTTCCACTCCCAGGTTAAGCATAAAGTAAAATTTCGAGTTTAGAAAAGCCTGAAAATTTGGTTTGGTCGCGTACCGCGAAGCGCGGAACGACCAAACCAAATTTTCAGGCTTCTCTAAACTCGAAATTTTACTTCATGCGCCACGCGTACAAGACACTGATTTCAAGCGAAGTTTTCTCTTCACAATATTTCAGTGCATTCAGTGTCTAATACGCGTGGCGCATGAAGTAAAATTTCGAGTTTAGAAAAGCCTGAAAATTTGGTTTGGTCGCTCCGCGTTTTGCGCTACGCGACCAAACCAAATTTTCAGGCTTTTCTAAACTCGAAATTTTACTTCATGCTTAACCTGGGAGTGGAAAACACTCGTTTAAACTTCAAATTGACCTCTTTTTAAAAAACAACGAATATTTAATAATCTACAAAACATAATTGCATTGTAGACAAGTTATGTGAAAATTAGACAAATATAGACAAATAAGCAGATTTATTAATATTATTAATTAATTCCGAACTATTCCGTAGACTTTTTAATATTTGTTGTTTTTTAAAAAGAGGTCAATTTAAAGTTCAAACAAGTGTTTTCCACTCCCAGGTTAAGCATGAAGTAAAATTTCGAGTTTAGAGAAGCCTGAAAATTTAGTTTGGTCGCGTAGCGCGAAGCGACCAAACCAAATTTCCAGGCTCTTCTAAACTCGAAATTTTACTTCGTCCGCCACGCGTACAAGACCCTGATTTCAAGCGGTTTTCTCGTTCACAATATTTCAGTGCATTCAGTGTTTAATACGCGTGGCGCATGAAGTAAAATTTCGAGTATAGAAAAGCCTGAAAATTTGGTTTGGTCCCAGGTTAAGCATGAAGTAAAATTTCGAGTTTAGAAAAGCCTGAAAATTTGGTTTGGTCGCGTAGCGCGAAGCGCGGAGCGACCAAACCAAATTTTCAGGCTTTTCTAAACTCGAAATTTTACTTCATGCGCCACGCGTACAAGACACTGATTCCAAGCGAAGTTTTCTCGTTCACAATATTTCAGTGCATTCAGTGTTTAATGCGCGTGGCGCATAAAGTAAAATTTCGAGTTTAGAAAAGCCTGAAAATTTGGTTTGGTCGTTCCGCGCTTCGCGCTACGCGACCAAACCAAATTTTCAGGCTTTTCTAAACTCGAAATTTTACTTCATGCTTAGCCTGGGATTGGAAAACACGCGTTTAAACTTTAAATTGACCTTTTTTTAAAAATAATAATCTACAACACATAATTGCATTGTAGACAAGTTGTGTACAGGACAATTTTTAAAATGAAAATTAGACAAATACAGACAAATAAGCAGATTTATTAATATTATTATTAAATTCCGTATTATTGCGTAGATTTTTAAATATTCGTTGTTTTTAAAAAAGAGGTTAATTTAAAGTTCAAACGAGTGTTGTCCACTCCCAGGTTAATCATAAAGTAAAATTTCGAGTTTAGAAAAGCCTGAAAATTTGGATTGGTCGCGTAGCGCGAATCGCGGAGCGGCCAAACCAAATCTTCAGGCTTTTCTAAACTCGAAATTTTACTTCATGCGCCACGCGTACAAGACACTGATTTCAAGCGAAGTTTTCTCGTTCACAATATTTCAGTGCATTCAGTGTTTAATACGCGTGGCGCATAAAGTGAAATTTCGAGTTTGGAAAAGCCTGAAAATTTTACTTCATGCTCAGTCTGGGCGTGGACGTCATTCGCTTTGTCGATTTATAAAATTTTCATGAGATTTCGCAATATTTTGTGATTTTTGTCGATTTATAAAATGTTCGTCGAATTATAAATGTTTCATCAGATTTTCGTTATTTTGGCATTTTCATCAATTTAGAAAATGGTCAAGAAATGTTTGGCATTTCAACATTTTCGTCGATTTATACAATTTCGAGATATTTGTCAACTTATAAGATTTGACGACTGTATTTTTTCATTTTTTAGCAATACTTATTTTTTTACCTAAGAAACAAATGTCAATGTCGAATGTCACACGTGTCAATGTCGATTATTAAAATGTCACGCGTCAATGTCTATTGAATTACTGAACAGATGAAAATGTTAAGTGTTAATGTCAAATGTCACTTGTGAATGTCGTTAAGTGACTGTCAAAGTTGTTTAATGGCTGTCAAAGTCGTTAACTAACTGTCAAAGTGATTTAGAACAAAATGATTTGCAACTTTCAAAGTCGTTATCAAATTAACAAAAAAATATATTATTCCAATTTTTCGTAAATTTATAAGTGACTTAAAAATATATCAACTGACATGAACGTCAAAACATATATAAATATGACAAAAGTGATTATTATTATTATTATGAGAATATCAATTCATGATGATAATGTTAATTTATGATAGAAATGTTATTCATGATGAATGATAATGTTAATTTGTGTCAATAATGTCAATTTATCTTAGAAATGTCTATTATAGCCTGGGCGTGGAATCACTTTTGTTGATTTATAAAATTTTCAAGATATTTTCAATATTTCGATATTTTCATCAATTTATAAAATGTTCATAAAATTTTCGACATTTTCGTCGATTTATCAAAGGTTTTGTAATTTTTGTCGATTTATAAAAATTTCGGGAATACGATTCCGCTCGCCCAAAATGGTTCGGTCGGTCGTCTCAAGTGAATGAATCATTAACGAATCAATTCTTCTTAAAATACGAAATCACTTCATTCAAATCACCGTACAGAATCGTTCTTTTCGAACGAATCATTCATGAACATGGGTCGTTCATCTAATGCATATGTATACCTAATAGAAGATTCCCCTGCGTGTATACTTAAATGAAAAATTCCCTGTATTAACTGATTAATCCGATGTGTGCCAAATCTACTGAATGCGCATTCGATTCAACTAACATTTTCGTTTCTTACACAAAATCAACATAAATGCATTATTTATTTCTATAAATACCTGAACTATTTAGCAGATGTGGAAATTCTAATTATACCACTTAAACTCACATTTAAAACGATTATGCACATCAATTAAAATGATTTGTGGCTAGGTTTTTGCAGATTTATTTTTACGAAGACTTTGTCAAAATGTGACGTTTAACCTTAAAATGTTAGAGCTCTATACCTGAACATACGTTTTCGCAAGTTCCATCTAAAAACCATAGCAGACATATTATGAAGTTTTCTGTCTCTTTTCACACACGCAATCTGATGACATCAAACTGTTTTCGTATTGCGTGTATTGGTGCAGAAAGCTCTACAAATCAAGGAAACCATGGGACACCTCTCGTGAATCATGTCGTATGTTCAATAAAAAAAAAAACTCGAGAGTGCCATGATTTTATATTTTTAAAAATGTAAGTTGGCTACACGCTTTAGGAATTGACATATAAAAAGTTAAACATAATAATTATAATGTATAATTTCAGAGTTGCCAACCTACAATATTTTCCATGGCACTCCAGAGGTTTTATTTTATTGAACATACCATACCTTAATTCAAATTACTATTAGAAACTTGGTTGTGATTTTAATATAATTTTCTTATTTTAGTTACGGAGTTGCTTTCAACAGAGTTGGAGGAATGGTGTCTAGCCTAGCAGTTTACATGAATACTCCATATCATTTATCACAGGTAAAAAAATTGAAAGTGGTTTATTAAAAAAAGAGGCTAGACTATGAAAGGATACAAAATAAAAAGTTGCAAATTAATAAATTATATAAAATTGTTTTGATCTCTATATATATAAAATTGTTTTGATCTCGTTTTAATGTGATATATAAGTTTATTTACAGGATAATTATTGTTTCATTCTTCTTTTCTAGTTGGAATCATTTAAAAACGAAAACGATCTGGGAACAACGAAACAAGCTTTCGAAAATACCATCGATAAAATCAAAGGAAACATCCAATGGATGGACCAAAGTTACAAATCTGTGGAAAAATGGTTGAACGATCACAGCCGGCATTTCGGTCTTTAATTTATTGATCAATAATTAATTAATTTAAGATACTTAAGAGGAAGAAGGAAGAAAGAAGAAAAACCACTTATTCAAAAGACTTTCCTAGTATGAATGTTTAGATATGAACATCACTCGTGATTTTTATTTCCGTGCAAGTATGAGTATACAGGATGATAAAACAATAATAACAAGCACTTTAACCCCTAAAATCAGTCAATTTAAATTGAAATATCCAGAATCCAGATATTCCGGACATTACAGTTTAAATTTAGAGTTCAAGCGTTGATTGAAGTTTAGTCTAGTTCACGAGAGGTATCCTGTAACATTTAAGTTCAAATTAAAATAACTCTAATAATATGAATCCCCTTAGTTAAGAGAATTTTGCATAAACTGCAATTGAGCACACAAAAGTAAAAGAAATAATAATATTATGAAAATACCTCAAAGAAAAGTTGTATCATATGTTCAATAAAAAGAACCTCTAGAGTGCCATGATTTATTCTTTTTTTAAATTTAAGTTGGCTACACACTTCAGGAATTGACAAATAACACGTCAGACATAATAATTATAATGTATATTTTCAGAGTTGCTAACCTAGAATACTTTCCATGGCACTCAAGAGATTTTTGTAATTTCTGTAACTATAGAACAACTTATGTGAATTTTACTATATTTATAATATCTCAATCAACGGTTCAAGCGTTAATTCAAGTATTATATAAATACTTCAATCGACAGTTCAAGTTAACTGATAAAGTGTACGAGTGCTTAATAAGTAAGAGAGACTGTAATATCAAATGATCTAAATTCTTTTACCAATGACAAACTAAAAACACTTGGTTTGTTTCACTATTTTTACAAATAGTGAAACAAACCAAGTGTTTTTAATTTATCCTTTAATATTACTTCAATATGTTTTACCAAGTGATAAATGAGAAAAGAAATACAATGAAAAACGTAACCCAATGAGCAAACAAGATTTACACATTTAGTAAAGTTAACCACTTGTATTGTTCCATGTTCTATGTTAAAATCATGGAACAATACAAGTGTTTTACTTTACCCAATGTAAAAATCTGGTTCCATCAAGAAAGTAGCAGAACAAGTACCGAATAAACAAAATTTAAGTGATGTCTAATCAACATTATAACAAAAGAAAAGTTGCAGTAACGTTGATCGAATATTACTTAAATGTGTTTGCTCAGTGGAAAAATTGTTTGATATTAAAATATAAATATATTTTATTAGAATGACCCATCTGCATTTTGCATATCAGTTTCAGTTAATGACTCGAAAATTCACAAATAAAAAAGCACTGATTTCGGAATTACTGTAATTAATCTAATTTGTGTATTATATTTTATTGTACGTATCACTATTTTACAACTTTTTTTCATCTTGTGCCTTCACAAATAAATAAATGTATATTATAATTAATTCCATGTATGTAGAGTACAGTTGCGAGAGAAAAAAGCTAATACACAAAATATTTGGCTATATTATCTCACTTTGATTTTTTAAATTGTCAATCAAATTGACAAATCTGCGGAAATGTCAAACGAAATTTAATTAACGTCGACATGCCTCAACTGACTAAAACGCAAAAAGCGATGATTACGACTCGTTCAGAGACGGTATTAAGTGCATGTCAACAAAAAGAAAAAAATCTTGTTAACCTCTACGTGACAAGATTGTTTTACAAGTAAATACAATATTTGAAAAGTGGCTAAAGCTCCTGGCTGTACTAGTTTTTTATTTTCTCGCAACTGTACATAAAAGTATATCATTTTTTCTAAATAATCTGTATCGTATGTAAAACGCCTTATGTAAGAGCTTCATTAACTTATTGTTATGTAATTATAAATGTATATGCCTTAAATTTGCTTTTTTTTCAACTTTATCCTTACTCAAATAACACATGCACTTGAGAGGCATTATTTTCTAATTTAATCTAACCCAATTTAATATCTAACCTAAGATTGTTGATTAGACCGTTCAGTAACAAATCATAAAAGTGCAACTCCATGTATTTTTCGCTTTACGTTAAATTCACACAGGCTGAGTAGCGACATCTGTGGGCCCGAAGGTGAACTAACATTTTAAATCACTTAATTAAACACACTTATATTCCTTTCTTCACTTTCATTTTTCTTGCTAGATGTACATTTCGGGTACTAAGTACCCATTATCAATAGCTAACTTAGCTATTGATAATGGGTACTTAGTACCCGAAATGTACATCTAGCAAGAAAAATGAAAGCGAAGAAAGGAATATAACTGTGTTTAATTAAGTGACTTAACACCTTCACGTAACTCATACAACTACAATAAAATTTTAAACATTCGTTAATTTTAAGAAACAGCGATAGAATACTGTAAAGTATACAAAGATTAAATGAAATTAGGCAGAGGGCGCTTTTTTCTAGACGGAAAAAAAATAATTGTACATTCGGTTGCATAAGTTTAGTGTCAAGTAAACTCTATTTATTCAGCATTCAACGATTTTAATCAATTGTATACATATCCCAATTTGTATGCTGTAAAATTTCCAAAAGTAAACATTACAACCATATGAAACATTGACCAAACTTGACTTTATTGTGTTTGCTAGATGGGAGGTTAGGTTAGATGGCAGGCAATGAGGTTAGGTTAGATGACAGACAATAGGGTTAGTTTAGTTAACAATCAATAAGGTTAGGTTGGATCAGAGACAATGAAGTTAGGTTAGATGACAGACAATGCCGTTAGCTTAGATGACAAACAATGAGGTTAGGATACTCTGGATACTCACTTGCAAAGAACAACAAAAATAGAAGTGTGTAATCTTCACAATGTTTTCTAAAATTCCTGAAAATCAAATTATATATATTCGGTTTTTTTTTATTGAACAACTAGATCTGGCGATTTTTTTATAATGTTCGATTGTTTAATGAAAAATATTACAACCACATAAAACATTGACCAAACTTGACTTCAATGTGTTTGCTAGACGGGAGGTTAGATTAGATGGCAGACAATGAGATTAGGTTAGATAACAAATAATGGGGTTAGATAACAATCAATAAGGTTAGGTTACTGAGAAAAAATGCTTGAAATTGTTTTATGAAAAATATTACAACCACATAAAACATTGATCAAGCTTGACTAAAATGTATTTGCTAGATGGGAGGTTAGGTTAGATGACAGACAATGGGGTTAGATAACAATCAACAAGGTTAGGTTACTGAGAAAAAAAGTTTGAAATTGTTTTATGAAAAATATTACAACCACATAAAACATTGATCAAACTTGACTTAAATGTATTTGCTTGATGGGATGTTAGGTTAGATGACAGACAATGGGGTTAGATAACAATCAATAAGGTTAGGTTACTGAGAAAAAAAGTTTGAAATTGTTTTATGAAAAATATTAAAACCACATAAAATATTGATCAAACTTAACTTAAATGTATTTGCTAGATGGGAGGTTAGGTAGGTGGCAGGCAATGGGGTTAGGTTAGATAACAATCAATAAGGTGAGGTTAGTGAGAAAAAAGGTTGAGATTGTTTAATGAAAAATATTACAACCACATAAAACATTGATTACACTTGACTAATATGTGTTTGCTAGATGGGAGGTAGATAGCAGACAATGAGGTTCGGTTAGATGACAGACAATGGGGTTAAGTTAGATCAGGGACAATGAGGTTAGGTTAGATGACAGACAATGCCGTTATGTTAGATGACAAACAATGAGATTAGGATACTCACTTGAAAAGAACAACAAAAATAGAAGTGCGTAATCTTCACAATGTTGAAAAATTTACAGCTTATGCATGTTTACCTAAAAATCAGTTCACTGTATCTTCAATTCATTGTAAGTTACGTAGTCAATAAAGTAATAAATATACGTACATTATCTTTATTGAGTATTATGTTAGCAAATAAATGAAAATTGAAATGTTTGCCAAATAAAGCAGCACACCTAACACCCCAGTGTTGTTGTGCTGGAAATTTGGAATATTTATATTTAAAACTGCTGAAAGACAGTTTTGTCACGGCATTTTTGCTGGTACACTCTAAACAATGCACTTGGGGTGGTCCTGATCAAATGGTTTACACAATACGCTGAATTGAAGTTCTTAATAATCTCCAGTGAAATTGAAGCAATGTATAAACTCTTCTTGAAATATAAGCAAACGGAAGTAACAGGAATGTTTTTCTATTATTTTTACATTAAAATTAAATCTGTTCTCCTCTTTCTCATTTTTCTTTTCTGTTTAATATTAACATTCCATTAGTGATGTAGGCGATTAATGAATGACACATTTCATTTTGACGTTAAATGTAAGTTGCGTAAAAACTACTAAAATCAGAGCCAATAAAATCACACTCAATGCTTTGATGCATCCCAGAACACATCGAACATAGGAAAATTTACATTGAATATTTTCTGGCATGTTCGGTGTTACATAGACCTCTATATATACGTTTTTTTTTTTTACTGACCAACTATAATCTGTTTAATAACTAGGAGGAGCGTTTTAAATTTCACGCGCCAAAACCTACAACTCTGATTGGACGAGAGCGCGCCCATTTTACACTATGCTAATTACGTCATTATTAGACGCAACAGCTGACATAACCTTAATTCGAAGCGTTACCGAGTTGCAACTTTGTCTGTTTCGTAATAACCTTTTGTGCGGTGTTTCTTTAGCATGGTTAAAAATTAGTTTTGTTTATATTGTTGTGATGGATTATGGACCCAGTACAAGGTCGGTGATAATATCACCTTCACCTCCAAAAAAGTGTAAGAAGTTGAATTTGGGTCATTTATATCTGTCTGAAAAACAGTGCATAATAAATATGTATAAGCAGATGATAACAGATGATCTACGTATGAAAATGACTGCTGTTGTATCAATTTGAATATAATTCCATGATTTTTCTCTGACTTTTCCGGTTTGAATGATATTCAGTGAATTTTTATTTACGTAAATTTCAGGCATTAGTCGATTTTATAATAGAGTTCAATTTGAAGTTTTGAACGAGTGTTTCCACTCCCAGGCTAAGCATGAAGTAAAATTTCGAGTTTAGAAAAGCCCCGTGAAAATTTGTCGAGGGTCGCGCAGCGACCCGAGACAAATTTTCGGGCTTTTCTAAACTCGAAATTTTACTTCATGCGCCACGCGTACAAAACACTGATTTGAAGTGAAGTTCAGAAACACATAAATACATCTGTAATTAGAATAAGAGGGAGTCAGATATTTAGTCTGTTATCAAGGATGTTCAGTGGTAATAATAAATAAATAGGTTTTCAATATTTTTGCTAAAACAACTGGTAACGATATTTATATATTAATAGTTGCAAAAAATTTTACGAGGATTCGTCCCAGCTCTTTCATAGATATATGGCGAGATGCCGTATAAGCATTTTAATTAAACTGACGATATCGTACGATGGAAAAGAAAATACTTAACCACAATTAAGAAGTACAAAATGGATATTTGATTTTATTTAAAGAGTAATTATGAAATTATTTAAAATTGCCGCCAAATTTATCTAGTGATATAGTTGGTAACTTTTTATATTGTAAATTGGCTTTGCACTTACTCCTTCTAGTTTTTAAACAGACTATAGATCTGGTGATTTTTTTTATAATGTTGGATATTTGGTTGGATACTCTGATTGTAATTCTGACTTTTGCCTTCAAAATAAATTTGAGGTTACGTTTTCCACATGGTTGCCATGTGATTAATTACACTATCATAAAGATTAATTAAGTGGCGGAACATTACTTTAGGCATTTTATTACCACTTTTCTGTCAAATAATTAATCAATTGCAACATGGCATTTATATATCAATGTGATTACATGATAAACAGTAGGGACACCCAAATAATCAAAAAACCTAAGAAAAATAAATCCCAAATCTGATCTAAAAAAATTGGCCGAATATAGAGATCGAGAGAAAAATACACATTTAACAATATATTCGTTTATTTTAATACACAATTATACATTACAATGGCTTTAATAGTAAAAATATATGCAATAAATAAATACACCCATCGAAAATGAACGACGGAATTTCTACCGTTTTCCATATTCAATTCCTGAAGATAATTTTGAAAATTAATCTCATTGGTTTTTCACAGACTGAAAAGGGAATAAAATGCGGAAAACGGTAAAACGTTTCTTAGGCTTACTTCGTAACCACGAGAGAGGAACTAAAAAAATCAATCGTATGTACAAACATAAAAATAATTAAAAAATTATAATAAAACCGTTTTTCCAACATGGAAAACTTAACAGACTCCAACAATAATAATAATTACAATTTGTTTTTTTTTTATTTTTAATAATAAATTGATTCAATAGTATATATTTTATAGTTATTAGGATAATTTTTAATTCAAATAAATCACGTTTTAAAATTACAAAATAAACGAAACTCTAGAAAGGCTAAAAGGAAGTAGCTGAAGAAGACAATTAAAATAAATAACTGATTTTTAGCATATGTTCAATAAAAATAAAACTCTAGAGTGCCATGGAAAATATTGTAGGTTGGCAACTCTGAAATTTGACAATCAAACTTCAACCGCTTTTTCGCCTTTATGTCATTAATAATAATAATAACAATCTTTATTGTCCAACAAATATACCATAAAAGGACAAATAACAAAAAGTATATATATATATATAACAAAAAGTTGAGGTTATGTCTGACGTTTTATATGTCAATTCTTAAGTGTGTAGCCAACTTAAATATAAAAAAGATTAAATCATGGCACTTTGGAGGTTTTTTTTTTATTGAACATTCGATATAATTCTTTAAAGTCACAAGAGTTCCTTAAAATAAACCTTACAATATTCCCACAAGGCGCGGCCCGTGGCCAACTTCAGAGGAGGCAAATGATCAAAGGTACAAAAAGTGAGGTTGAATTCTCTTTGTGTACATGTTGTTATTCAACACCCGTTACGTCATAGAGCATGGCTATTGCCAGATAAGTTTTAGGGGTAGATCATGCGACCTTTTAAAAAGGAGAAGCTAGTTGTCTCACCCAAAGAGAGGCCACGAGCCTGATACCCACTGAGCAAAATTCATTCAAATAACGTTTTATCAACATTACACGAAAAGATGTTTTAATGTTGATAAAATATTACATAAATGTGTGCTAAGTGGGTATACAGATTTTTAGAATTCTTTAAAGGCTGATTCCACCATATTTACTTAAAATAAACCTCTTAAAATACCCACTAAGCAAAATCCATTCAAATAACATTTTATCAACATGAAACGGTGTTTTAATGTTGATCAAACATTACCTACTTTAACCCATTAACGGCCGAGCAATTATAGAGCTAACTCTAGAAGTTGATTTTAGGTAAAATTCTGCACTTCTTTTTATAATTTCTGTGAATGATTTATTCTATTACGAGGGTTGATTAAAAAGTAAGGTTACAAAGCCTGCAATGAAATGTGTACATTTTGTAACCTTACTTTTTGATTAACCCTCGTACATACTGGAAATTTTCATTTTAAATACACATAATGTATACGCTGTAAATTTTCAGGCCATCGTCGATTTTATATAAAAACGTGCAATATGAAGTTTAGAACGAGTGTTTCCACACCCAGGCTAAGCATGAAGTAAAATTTCGAGTTTAGAAAAGCCTTAAAATTTGGTTTGGTCAAACCAAATTTTAAGGCTTTTCTAAACTCGAAATTTTACTTCATGCGCCACGCGTATAAAACACTGAAATATTGTAAAATTAGAAATACTCTTAAAAATACTTTTATTAAATAAATAACAAAAATATTTAAATAACAAAATATTTACATTTTTCTACACATATTCTCAAGTTAGGTCAAATAATTCAATGTATCAAATTAATTTATATAGTTAATAATTAAAAAGGTATTTTTAATGTTGCGTTATTGCATCAATAGCATTTAATGGGTTCATATGTTTGCTCAGTGGGTATTTTTTTATTTAATTCCAAAACATGACTTATTGAATTCAGGTTACAATTTGTCACAGTAGTATTTTATTTATTTTCACAGAATTAACATGATTGTTGTAAATTTCTTATTCTTATTAATCCTAATTATGCTTTTTGATTCTTTATTTTGTATTTATATAGGTAACACAATCCTATTCTTAAGCGCTAAAAATTGTCGTTTTTTGTATGCAACATACTTACACAAGTTGATATGTCAGAGAAGAAGTTTACAACATTTCTTATTAAAGTCGTTTTTTTTTAATATACAGTTTAAGAATATCACAATTTTTTTACATTTCTTTAATGGACGAGATAAGAAAATATATATAGTTAGTGTGGATGTGAGTTTCTTTTTGTATTATCAGAGACCTCACAAAATAAACACTATCTTATTAATAAATATAAGTAGTGTTTTAAGGTTACACTAAGTATGATGTAAGAGTAGATTGTTTTAGACATTCAGATTACAGACTTAAAAAAATTGTAACAATGGGCCCGTTCGTCAGAGAGACAAGTTGGGAGTTTACTGCTAACTGTTGGAGAATTCTCTGATATCCAGACTCTTAATCGTGAACATGTTTGGGATTTTCGCAATCGTACAAAATAGACCGATTGGTGTTGGCGGGTTAAAGTTTTCAAAATGGCCGGAGTACCGTTCATTAGATACCAGCATCCATCACAAACAAGTCTAAACATTCACTGATTATAGAGGCTTCTACTTCGTTATACATTGTTGAACATAAATAAAACACTGTTTATCACTTTGTTTGTATAACAATTGGTTTATTTGGTGACTATAGTTTCGATACTACACGTATCATTATCAAACCGTTAGTAACTAACGGTTTAATAATGATACGTGTAGTATCGAAACTATAGTCACCAAATAAACCAATTGTTATACAAACAAAGTGATAAACAGTTTTTATTTAAGTCTAAACATATTCAACATTCAACATGTTTGGAATTGATTGTGATGCATATTCGTATCTAATGAACGGTACTTTGGTCTATTTCGTACGATTGCAAAAATCCCACACAGGTTCACGATTAACAATCCGGTCATCAGAGAATTCCCCAACAGTTGGCAGTAAACTCCCAACTGTTGTTTCTGATGAACGTGCCCAATGCTATCCCAGCTATTTTGAATCTTTTTCCTGCAATCCTTCTTTCTTTGGGTAATAAAGATATTATTATTAAAACTTTGTATAACTGAGACATTATTTGTGACTAAGCCTTATTAATAGAATTGCCGCTAATATCAATGTAGTTTATTGCTAGTTCATTTCTATGAAACGTGTACAAACACGATACTATCACTTCGTGTTAATAAAACAAAATCTACATATTATTATAAGTTAGTTTTGAACTATTGACAGAATTTACATGTGTACCAACTTCGTTCTAACTAAATTTTAACCATTTATAGGTTATGTTACATTGTTTGTTTGTGAAAATGTTTATTCTGCTAAATTATTAATGTTTTCTCCAGAACGGAATACTAAGATTTCTGAGAGTTTAGCAGCGGAACTGGAAGTAAGCGTATGTGGGACGCACAAATTTTAAGATAAAGTTGTTTCGGAGACTTACCGTTTAGCCGCAAATTGTATTTTAAGTTCCAATTTTGAGGTTATATAGGTTGGTATATTTGGGTAAATAAGCGCATTACAGGAATAAATTGTACACATGATGAAATTATTTCCAAAATTATGACGTAAATAATCAAAATTGTAGTATTATCTTTATTTATACAGCCAAAAACACGATATTTATTTTACACTAAATATGACGTGTCCGTTTAATGAAATAATGGACATATAAGTTGGATCCATTAGAAAATAACAAATATTTTAATTTATGATATAAAAAAGTAGATGGCGCTACCTTTACGCGGAAACAAGAATATTATGATATTGAATCTCGTAACAATATCACATGTACTGTAATTATAAAATCACCATGTATAAAATTATAGTAAAATTATAATAAACACTTAAAATTATTGTAAACTTTTGATTTTCAATAAATTCACATTTGCCGTTTACGAAAATCAACTCAGGTTGCAGCAGTGGAGTAAAAACAAAATTGTTGGCCATCAACGCAACTAGACATTATGGTTATAGAAGTTAGAGACAAATTAGAATATCTAATTACAAAATTAATTTTTTACGTTATAATCCCAGTCATTGAAAAAACATTTTAGTAAGCGGATCTTTTTTAAAATTTTAATACACTTTGCGCCATCTATTTTTTTATACCAAAAGCTAAAATACTCACAATCTAAACATGAATAATAATCGATCTAGAATTATATATCCATTAGTTTAAATAAACGTCAGTAGACGTCAGATTTAGTATGAAGTTAATATTGTGATTTTAGCTGTATAAATGAAGATAATACTACAATTTGGATTAATTACATCATAATTTTGGAGATAATTTCATTATGTGTACAATTTATACCTGTAATATGCTTATTTGCCCGAAAATACAAACGTATATAACCTCAAAATCGGAACTTAAAATACGATAAGCGGCTAAATGGTAAGTCTCTGAAAGAACTTTATCGTAACATTTGTGTCCCACACATGTCTACACCCGGCTCAATTTAAAACAATTCAAAAATCGGAGTATTTCTAAACTAGAAATTTTACTTCATACGCCACGGGTATAAACCACGGATTACAAGTGATATTTAAAATATACTGTTTAGGTATGTACATTTATAAATCTTAAATAAATCATAGCATTATAATTAAATAAATTCGTTTTGCTATGGCATTTGAGGTTATGTCTACGACGGATCTCGTGCCCTAAACTAGGAGCACCATGTTATTAAATTATTAGTTGTAAACTAACAATAGAATCTACTAAAATGTTTGATTAATACAAAAACTTTATATCATTCTTCGCACAATGTTAAAGCTGTATGCTAACGTCTATTAATAAGGCGGTATAGTTTTAAGAACTGTCGTCATTATTAATCTATAAGTGCAATCAATCTGTACTAATAATATCATATTTATATAGAGAAGTCTTAAAACACTCTTCTAATATTTATTAATAAGGCATGAAATCTCCACACGGCAAAAATCACACAGTAATGGTTTCAATCAACGTCACAGAAACATAAAATGCTATTGTAATGTTGATCAACGATTACTTACATGATCTTGCTCAGTGGGTTAAAAATTTGTAAATTTCAATAATTTGAATAGTTCTCTGATTTTTTATAGTCACATAGGACTTAGCATTACTTAATCAATTCCAATCTTTTTAACACTTACAACCTTATATGTATACATTTTGTTTTATTTTACGAGGGGTGACCAAAAAGTAAGGTTACAAAGCCTGCAATGAAATGTGTGCATTTTGTCACCTTACTTTTAGATTACCCCCTCGTAATACAGTTTTATATCGAGTCAACCATTCATAAATTTCCTGCTCAATAACTTTATAATTTTTATAATCTGGATGTACAGAGATCATTGAAACTAGGGTTCAAACATGTACCGACTTTTTCAATTACCGGTAATTTGGTAAATTTGTGAATCAAACTGGATTACCCATAATGTAGCGGAAAAGTGGAGTAACTCTATTTTAACAATTAATAGCCATAAAATACATGGAAAATGATGGAAAACAATGACTTGGGTTACCTTTAACCAGAGTTTCCACCCCTTCATTTAGCATGAAGTGAAATTTTGAGTTTAGAAATGCTTCAAAATTTGGATTTGAGTAAAACGTATACATACAGAGAGTTTTTGTTTTAAATATAGATATGCTTTAATCGAGTATTTTCCAATCCCAGATTAAGCATGAAGTAAAATTTCGAGTTTAGAAAAGCCTGAAAATTTGGATTTGCCGGGCGGAGCGAAGCGAGCCCGGCAAATCCAAATTTTCAGGCTTTTCTAAACTCGAAATTTTACTTCATGCGCCACCCGTATACAACACCGAATTTAACATAAGGTTGAAAACGTACTGCTTTAGCACACTGTTTTAGCAGTATATTTAGAACTTTACTTAAAATCAGGGTTTTATACGCGTGGCGCATGAAGTAAAATTTCGAGTTTAGAAAAGCCTGAAAATTTGGATTTGCCGGGCTCGCTTCGCTCCGCCCGGCAAATCCAAATTTTCAGGCTTCTCTAAACTCGAAATTTTACTTCATGCTTAATCTGGGAGTGGAAAACACTCGTTTAAAGCTTCAATTTTAACTCTTTGTAAAAACAACAAATATCCAAAGATTTACAATGTATATTTGTGTTTAATTAAGTCACTGTAAGTATATTCGGGACACTCTGCAATTGCTTAAAACATAACTTAGAGTAGGCTCTGAATTTTAAATTAGATTGGCACTATTGACTGTTAACACATAGTTTACCATAACCTCAAATTTATTCCATCATTCAATCAGCATTCTGGGCAACTCCACAAAAAAATGCCGCCTACTCCAAATCATAATTTAAATGATCCCACGTTTTGTATACCCAACTCCCTATATCTCCTGTCAAATGCATTGACATTTAATAGGGGATATGTATACAGATAAAAAAGTTTGCAGTATACTGATCTAATAGTTTTATTAATATACCGAAACACTGGTAAAAACTGTAAAATTTTAAAGAGCAGTTTTTACGATTTACTGGTAAATTTTCGAGAGCATTATTTACGATTTACTGGGAAATTTTCGAGAGCATTTTTTACGATTTACCGGTAAATCGGCAAACCGGTATTACAATCCCTAATTGAATTCATGAATTTAATCATACTTAAATGTAAATATGAGTAATTTAATGAAAATTACAAAATTAGTTTCCAATAAAATTAATTGTGTGTGAAAATTTTTTGCACACTAAAAGTAGACAAAACTTGAATTATTTATATTTACTTAGTGATATTTAAATAGAAAATGTTAAAGTTATTGAACAGGAAACGTTGACACCTTTATTTTTGTATTCGTCATATAAAATAGGTAGAAACATCTTTCATTATTTCTTTGTATATGAATATATAGTTGATTTTTGGGATTATATATATATATATATATATATATATATATATATATATATATATTTAAGCACTGATGGAACTTGTTTTTTTTTCTTTGAGTACACACTCAGTTAAACTACAGTAAATTTTGGTCTGAGGAAATATAATATGTACAAAAGTTTGAATTGAAATTTGAATTGACACTACACGCATTGAATTTCATTGACTACCCTTAGAAACTAATTAAACTCTTGTTTCTTGATTCTCTTCGTTTAATCTCACACAAATAAATCACGTCTTAAAAGGTAAAAGTCAGTAAGTGTTATGGATTTAATGAGTACTTTTATCTTTAATTGTACCTACAAAACTTGATTGTTTAAAGTCCTTTCTGTTAAGATCCTAAAAATTGCAAGAGGTTTTTTTTTTAAAGATTGAAATATTTTAAATTACACTTTTAGACATTTTTTGAAAATGATTAATTGAAAGTCTGTCAGAATGTGTTACTTTAACTTAGCACATGAGGATATTTATTGTTAAATTTTCACAATTAGTCTATAAAATCTTATTATTAAAAAGTAAACAGACAAATACAGCAAAATAAACTTTTTGATAATAATTTAACAGTGCTGAAGTTAAATTTTTATCAAAAAGTGTTTATTCATCTCGGACGATTGAATTAAAAAAAAATCTTTGAGATTTTATTTTCATTATTGAATCAGGCAATTACTTAAATTAAATTAAAATCAAGCATAACTATGGCTATGCTCCATGCTCATCTTACTCCCCTGCTCGACCCAATTTTTCAACCTCCCCCTCAACTCCTCCAAACTCTTAGACTTAGCCTTATTGATCCTCTTATACTTAACATCCTTCGGTTTCGTGACTGAGCGATGATTCGACATCACCCTATTATAAGTAGTCACTTGACTGTTTCCGCTCCCGTTAGTTGAATTTGTTTTTGATTTATCCCTGCTCTCATTATCTTTATCTTTTTCCTTCCAAATGGAACTGACCGTACAAATTGTATCGTCCCTATCCCTCTGCACGTCATCGTTAACGATAGCCTTCCCGCTCCCACTAGCGAAAGCATCCCGCTTTTTATTAACCTCCGATTTATTCTCCCCCTCGTTATCCCCGTCCTCCTCCACACTATAAACAGTCTCGAGAATCTCAGGCCTCCGCAGGAACCCATTACACCTCCTTATCGTATACTTTAAATTCGGATCGATCGCGTCCGAAATCGATCGGACCACAGTGATCCCGTCTGAGTTTCTGAATCTGGGTATGTGGGAAATATTTATGTCTGAGTCTAAATCTTCCATTACCACAGCGCTGTCTGAGTCATTCAGGGATTCCAAGTCCAGGAAGTTTGTATCGAGTTCTGTGAGGTCTGAAACTGGGGGCTCCAACCCGTTGTCGATTAAGCGGTTCGTGAGGGTTTCTATGATGCGCTGCTGGCGATGGATGATGACTTCCCGGTGGCTCAGCATCACAGAGATGTCTTTTTGTTTGCGGATTAGTCGGGATTCAAAAAGGAGGAGTTTTGCCGAAAGGGTTTTCAGTTGGTCGGATTTTTCTCTGTTTAGGCGTGAGATTAGTACTTCCTAAACAAAGAAAATAATACAATATGAAAAACAATACATCAAAGATAGAGTTAGGATAGGAATTGTTTATCCATTAAAATTGAATTCAATTAATGTATTTTTAGGATAAATTTATTTATATTCATCACTTACCTGCATTTTGTACGCTCTTTTCCACGCCAACAATTGCTGGGCCTGCGACCTCGTCTTCTCCCTAAGTTCTCTGACCAATTTACGGGCATCTTCGATACTCTCCCCCACATCTTCACCCCCATCTGTTGTCATACTCCCAGATCGACTGTAAATTAAAAACAAAATAACACAATTAGTAACAACTCAAGAGTTTTAGTGCAAAGATGTTTTAAAAGAAATTTAATTTGAACCAAAATATTACAAAATTTTCCT
The DNA here is from genome assembly GCA_932526585.2 of Philonthus cognatus. NCBI lineage: Eukaryota > Metazoa > Arthropoda > Insecta > Coleoptera > Staphylinidae > Philonthus > Philonthus cognatus. Next base: position 146,758,523 of record OW052241.1, on the reverse strand, counting down.
AATAATGTTACGCCACTGATTTTTCGAGCTATCGAAAATAAAAGCCTGACTTATACAACAAAACAATAATCAACAAGAAAAACAAAGAAATATATAAAAATACTATGGAATTATTCATTAATCAATCAATAACTTTAATAAAACATCGTTACTTATACTAATTACAAAATAATAATCAATAATTTTAATAATGATTTATACCAATTCTTATGTTTATAGAGTTGGTAATTCTGTCGTCGGTAATACAGTTCCCAGTAAAATCAACTGAGCCAACACCGCGTCCGCCATTTTTATTCCATCGCCGCACGTCAAACGTTCAAAATATAAACAGTTTTAAAACCCGCCGTAAACATTCAAGAAGAGAAGGTCTCGAACGTAAGACACTCTATAATGAGTGGAATTACGATCGAGAAAACCAAATACGAATGTGCGGCGCTGCCGAAGAGATGGCAGCCCCAGGACCGAGGAAGCGGTGCTGCCGGCGGGGGCGACGTGCTGAAGAAGTCTGGGATACAAGTTGGAAAAGTGGATGTGATGTATTATAGTAGGGGGGTGAGGAACGACGCTTCTTTGGTGCCCCCGATTAGGCAGACGGCTTCGATTTTTAAGCAGCCCGTTACTTTGCATAAATCGCAGGAGAGTAAGGTCAAGACGGATTTTAAGCACGGTGTGCAAGAGAAACCCAAGCAGTTAATTTGGGAAAAACGGTTAGTTTAATCACAATTATTTGGCTAAACTGAAGAATACAAGCCTGCTTGTGAACAATTCTGTCTGGGCCGTTAATGTCTTCTTCTACACTGTTAATTAAAATCAATTACATAATCTTCATTGTTTGCATTGAATATATTGTTTAAGTTAATTTTTCTATTTTTTTTAGTCTTGAAGGATTAAGAGCATGCGACCTAGACGGAGTTGAGTTTGAAGGGATGGAGCTTCCGAGAGGACTGAAACCAGTGGGGCCTAATGTGACGGAAGAAACGATTATACAGAGCGTGGCGACTGCCCTGCATGTTTCTTCCCAACCTGTCACCGGACAAACGGGGCCCAAAAGTTGTTTAGAAAAGAACCCCGGAGTTTTTCTGGATCCCAAGCAGCCGTTGGTCCAAGCAGTTAACATAGCTGACGAAGATATCAAAAGGCAGGAGGAAAGAGTGGCTGCAGCTAGGAAGAAATTGCAGGAGGCTCTGGCGGCCGTGTGAGGACATTTTTTAATTTTAATTCGTGTAATTGTGATGAAAAATATAAAGTGTACAAAAAAAATCTAATCAAGAGTAGTAATTAAAATAAATTAAATTAAAGCACTTAATGGCAAAAAGGATGTGTATCAAGTGAAAACATACCAGTTTTAACTGGTAACGGGTACAGTGGGGTCTGAGCAAATATTTAATCATCTTTAGCATCCTCATTCCTTAAAATATTGCATTGACCTTATACTGTACGATTGTTTAAATTATGATTTAGAGTAGGCAGAATTTTTTCGTGCGGTTGCCCAGAATGCTAATTGAATAGTGGAATACATTTTAGGTTATCTTCTGCATAATTTATGGCCTCGGCTACTAGGCCCTGTTGACCAGTCACAGTAATTTTGTATAATTTAATAAATAGAGTTTCGCTATCCCCGGGGAAAGGAAAGGGATTTACGGAAAATACACACGTAGTTGCAATGATAGGTAATAAATGGAAGGATTGTCAGGATATAGGTGATTGTAAAGGATGAAATAGAGAGGATGAAAAAGGATTTGTGAAACAACCACGTGTGGGTCAAACGCAAGCAGGGATGGAACGCACAACTCACGCTCGACGTCTGCTCTGTTTGAGGTCCAGAACGAAAATCAAATTTTAGGTTATGGTAAACTATGTGTTAACAGTCAGTAGTGCTAATCTAATTTAAAATTTAATGCCTACTCTAAATTTTGTTTTAAATCCTGGGTCTCCAAACTATCTTCTTCGCGGGCCACAAATACAATTCTACATAATAAAGTCGGCCAAGATCCGATTAATTTTATAAAATTATGAAAAATTTAAGGAACAATTGTTACAATATTTCAAAATATGACATTTCCAAAAAAAATTACAAACAATCGCGGGCCGGATTCATGCAAGTCGCGGGCCGATTTGGCCCGCGGGCCGTAGTTTGGAGACCACTGTTTTAAATGATCGCACAGTATTTACCTTTAAGTGTATCTATTTTTAATATGCAGCTGAAAATCTTTCAGTGCTGTGTTTGTTTAATAGTTGTAGTTATTATGCATCAAACTGTGTGAAATTTCCGATAGTCCACTCTGTACCGGTTACGGGTTAGGTAAAAAAAAAAGTCATCAGTGCTATTAATTTTCTATGCGCACTCACTAACTTTAATTTTTAGACTGGCAATATTCCTTTCAGTAGCATAACACCAATATGGGCCTAGGGCTTTTTGCCAGCTTATATTTAATTTAAGGTTTGCACCCGCAAATTGCCTCTAGGCCCAACATTTTAAATTACATCACTGATTCAATACTAACTTTTTGACATTTACTGCTTTAATTAAAGATGTGATATTTAATTTTTGGCTGGTCGAAAGGGCCTAGTTGCTAATAAGCTAGAAGAAGAAGAATATAATTAAATTAACAGCCAGAAAGCTGTAGAATCAGGAATGCATTTCTATAACAGACTTTGATTAGAAACTTTTTGTACAACCGTTATAACTGAATTAGAAGTAGAATATAAAAATCCTAGAGAGAAAGGTGAGGGAGAAAGAGAGAGAATGTGATGCGTGTGATATATTTATAATTTTATTCAATACCTTTTTACTTCTAAATATAATAATTATTGTTTTTTTTATGCAATTCCTAACAACAACACGATTAAGTCTTGACTGAATGACGCAAGCTGAATTTATGCAAATTGCCTCTAGGCCCAACATTTTAAATTACATCACTGATTCTATACTAACTTTTTGACATTTGCTGCTTTAATTAAAGATGTGATATATAATTTTTGGCTGGTCGAAAGGGCCTAGTTGCTAGTAAGCTAGAAGAAGAAGAATATAATTTAATTAACAGCCAGAAAGCTGTAGAATCAGGAATGCATTTCTATAACAGACTTTGATTAGAAACTTTTTGTACAACTGTTATAACTGAATTAGAAGTAGAATTTAAAAATCCTAGAGAGAAATGTGAGGGAGAAAGAGAGAGAGAATGTGATGGGTGTGATATATTTATAATTTTATTCAATACATTTTTACTTCTAAATATAATAATTATTGTTTTTTTTTATGCAATTCCTAACAACAACACGATTAAGTCTTGACTGAATGATGCAAGCTGAATTTATGAAAAAAAATACAGCAACGTATGTTTTGTAACTAGTGTTTCTTTAAAAAAAGTTGCTTACAACATTGATGCTGCACCAGACACGGCAAATGTAATGAATTTTAGTCTATTTTGTGGAAATAAACACCATTTTTTTTCTTAGATCAAGACCAGGGTTGTTATGTTTAAAACAGTGTTTTAAACATGTTCAAAAACAGCCGCTGTGTTTTAAACGGTTTTGTTTTAGACATGTTTTAAATCATAAATTTGTTTAAAACATGTTTTAAATGTTAAATTTGTTTAAAACGTTTTGTTATTATCGTAGATCTGCTAAATTATATATTTTACTACTTCATTAAGATTTTTTGTTTACATTTTTAAATTTTAGATAAATTGTTGACGATATTTCAAATTACATTATTAAACATAACATTTTATTACAATAAAATATCACAACTGTGTGTGCAGAAATATATACACTCGACCGCAAAAAAAACGCGCCACTTGAAAATTCACGTTTTTTCGCATCGCATCAACTTGATAACCCTTTTCTAGAGCATTTAATAAATATTTCTGGTATGTCAACAAATTTGTAACAGTTGATTTTCCTTCAACAAAGCCACGCTATTCCTCACAAACTGTGCGCTAAAATACCCACATGATCTGTCTAGAAACTAACTCGTCTAAGATGTTTAGTATAGTAGACTGGATAGTAATACCCCTATAATTTTGTATATTATTTCTCTCGCTATCCTTATGTAGAGGGTTAATGAACGATTTCTTCCATATATCGGGAACGATACCAGTACTTCAGGATCGATTAAACAGAATATGAATGGTTGTGGTGAAAGTGAAAACGCATCTTTTTTAAAACCATCAGGTCCAGAAGTGACAGTATCATTTAAAACACTTATGCGATTAAAGAGCTCACCAGTACTAACTGACAACGATTCAATATCAACTGACCCCGAACATTCTACTTTGTTAGAGGGTGATGTTTCATCGGAATATACATTTAAAAAGTATTTAGCAAAAAGATTAGCTGTTTCCTTGCCATTATTACTAATTAAATCATTACAAATTATTTGTCCTAGAAAACCGCTCAATTTACTGTTTTCCCTAAGATAATTCCAAAAAGCTTTAGAGTTTTTTTAAATATTAAGTTCACTAAATTTAATATATTGATCGTGAAAATGTTTACTTAGGTTAGCACACTGCGTTCTTACGTTTCTAACTGCATCGTAATCATGTAAAGTGCCGCTAGCGCTATATTTCGCATGATACCTCTTTTTAGTAAGGACTAGTTTACTAAGTTCTCCGTTAAACCATTTAGGGAATTTTAAATACTTTTTTCGTTTAAGAGGAATATTTAAATTTAACCCGATATTCATTGTATTATAAAAATTATCAAGAGCAATATTTAAGTCAGTATAACTAAGAATACCATTCCACTCCACAGATGCCAAAAAAAAAATTAATGATTAATAATCAGCTAATTTGAGTCATAGCATAACAAGTCAGTATTTAAAAGGGGGGTGAAAGGGGGTAAAATGTGCATGTTTAAAGATCTGACTAACATGCCTCAAAGAGAAAACTTCAAGCTTTTTAAATCGCATTATGTCACAGGTTTGAGAGCAGAGTTATGCCTGTCCGCCAAAGTTATGCCCAAAAATACACTTTTTAAAAAAACTGCCATAACTTCGAGCCAAATCATTGGATCGACATGATTTTTCGCTTATTTCAAAGGAAAATGATGGAATTTTGTTGCGCTTTTTTTGAAGTAGAGCTACGATTTTTTTTGGGCACAGTATAACTTCTCAACTTTTATCATTTTTAACATTCTGAACATTTTTTTGTTGGTAGGACTTTTAAATGCAGAAATGCTTAAATTTCGTTATATCCACTTATGTGTCCTTAAAGAGAAAACTTTAGCGTTCCAAAAACTCAAAAATTCATCAAATTTCATCCACATCGACCGAAGTTATGGCTGTTTGAATATTCACGAAAAAACGTGAATTTTCAAGTGGTGCGTTTTTTTTGCGGTCGAGGTATATTTTTTTGTATGCATATACTGTAAATTTCACGACATTCGTTGTTTTTTTAAAAGATTTCAATTTGAATCTTTAGACGAGGGTTTTCCACTCCCAGACTAAGCATGAAGTAAAATTTCGAGTTTAGAAAAGCCTGAAAATTTGGATTGGCCGCGTAGCGAAGCGGAGCGGCCAATCCAAATTAGGCTTTTCTAAACTCGAAATTTTACTTCATGCGCCACACGTATAAAACACTGAAATATCGCAAAGTTTAAAATATACGGCTTTAGCAATTTAATATGTAGATGTGAATAAAATGTGAGTCAAATTCTGAGTTAAACAAATTGTTTAAAATAGTTATAGGCAACCCAATAACTCTAACGTATATTAGGTTGCCTATAATCGTTGTTGTATGTGTGTGTTTTTTTACTTCACTGTAAATCAGTGTTTTTAAGCGTGGCGCATGAAGTAAAATTTCGAGTTTAGAAAAGCCTAATTTGGATTGGCCGCTACGCTTCGCTACGCGGCCAATCCAAATTTTAAGGCTTTTCTAAACTCGAAATTTTACTTCATGCTTAGTCTGGGAGTAGAAAACACTCGTTAAAAGCCTCAAATCAACCGCTATGAAACAACGAATTCCCGCAAATTTAAAAAACGCTGTTATTATCGGGATATGTATACTCAAAAGACAAATGCCTTGTATGTTCTGTTTTAAACATGTTTTTAATTGTTAATGTTTTAAACGCTGTTTCAATTAAAAAACACAGTTTGTTAAAAAACTGTTTCAATAACTTTCTTATTTATCACTTGGTGAAACATTTTGAAATATTATTAAAGGATAAATTAAAAACACTTGGTTTGTAGAAAGACTTTTGAGAATGCCGTAAAAAGCGAAACTAGTCGAGTAAATAGAAACAATTTGTGAAACAAACCAAGTGTTTTTAATTTATCCTTTAAACTGTTTGTTTTAACAACCCTGGGCAAGACCAACCTCTTCAAGTTACAAATTTATTAAATACTCATTACACAATCAGACAATGTTAGAAAATACAAAACCCAACGATTTTAAATAAAATTATACAATATTATTAACTTGTTTCTCATTATTCACTTGGTAAAATAAAACATTTCTACTAAATATAGGTGTTTAATTGAATTCACTTGGTTTGTTTTACTAAAAATTACTATTTTTAGTAAAACAAACCAAGTGAATTCAATTAAACACCTATAAAAAATGGTGATGTGTCCATCATAGTACTTTCCCCCGTAAATTGCGTATTAAATCACTTTTAAAATATTTGTAGCATTATTATTTTCAAAATGTCTTCAACTTTTTGATAACTACAACTTTTATTTGAAACATTTTTTAATTGGATCAACACATACTGACACAAACCAATGACTAGATAAAAAACACTATTTATTGAATATCTCAAAAACTAAGAGTGCTATGACAAAAAGTGAAGATACAAAAAATCTTTAATATATTATTACCTACAACTTTTATTTGAAACATTTTCCAATTGTATCAACACACACACTGACACAAATCAATGACTAGATAAAAAACACTATTTATTAAATATCTCAAAAACTAAGAGTGCTATGACAAAAAGTGAGTCCACAAAAAATCTTTAGATTTTTATTTCCTACAACTTTTATTTGAAACATTTTTCAATTGTATCGACACACACTGTCACACATCAATAACTAGATAAAACAAACAACTTTTAAAATATCTCAAAAACTAAGAGTGCTATGACAAAAAGCAAATAACAATATATCTTCATTTTGTTATAATCTACAACTTTTATTTGAAAGAATTTTTTGTTTGATGAACATTTATTGAAAAAATCTGAAAAAACTGAAAAACGCTAAGAGTAAAGTACCACTTCCGGTTTTCACCAAAAGCTTTTCAGTTCTTCCGATTGTAACAAAAAGCTTAAGTTTCAAGTTTCATCTCGATATCTTTAGCGGTTTTTGCGGTACAGCACACACGGACACACACACAGACACACAGACAGACGGACAGACATTTTTCAAAAATGGTCTTATTCGACTCAGGGGACGTCAAAACGGATATTTCCGCTAAAATTTTTGATTCGAAAATTTTCACGAAAACAATACTTTCCCTTTGTATTACATACGGGGGAAAGTAATTATACAAACTCAAAGTGGATACAAAATGAGGAAAAATACAGAAAATGAACATTTTAAAATCTTAAAAAGATTTAAATCTATTAAGATTGTGCAGGAAAATGATTGGAAATAAAATTTTAGAAACTCGAAGTGGATAAAAAGAAACAATTAGTCCTGTCTCATTTTGATGAAATTAACAGAGATTGTTGAGAAATGTTCATGTTAGAAAAAAAAGGGAAATCGATTAGGTGGAAATTGAATTATAAATGCTCAACTTTACAAAAATATGTTCAAAGAACAGACAATTTGCGTATTCAATTAAACATCACGAAAAAATCCCAAGACGAGTAATAGAAAGTAATTTAACAAAGATTATTGAAAAGTTTATACTTTGAACTTTTATACGTAAAGTGAAATTATAAAACAATCAGGAAATTTATGATTTCTTGTAAAACTCATAAAAAAATCTTTGTGTTACGGCTTTGGGGGGGGGGGGGGGGGGTGAACAAAATGATTAAAATGTACTGGAAAATTTATTAAAATCTGAATTTTATGGGGCTAAAATGCGTTTTCCGTGAAGTTGACATGCAGAGAATCCAAGGCACGTTCGCCGAATTATGCAACGAAAATTAAAATTAGTGTGTTTATGTTACACTCAAACATCGAAAACGCCCACTGAGTAAAATAAACAGCCACAACGCGTTGCGGACTTTGCTGAACGACCAAATACCGAAATAACATTATTTTTCCCGACGTGGCCGGTTATCACAGTCCGCAACGCGTTGCGGACAACGTTCAAACGGCTACGACGCGTTCTGGATGATATACGAAGCTCATAAACCGATCGTGCTTTTAATATTTAACGAATAACAGACAAAATAAATGAAAATTTGAAAACCTTTATTGTATGCTTACATTCTACATGAAACTTTATTTAGAATAATAGCCAACTGAAACGCAGGTAATTGACATGACTATTCACTTATTCCTAACCTTACCTAACCTAACCTGAGGTTAGGTTAGGTTAGGAATAAGTGAATAGTCATGTCAATTACCATCATCTTATCATCTAGAACGCCTCGTGACCCTTAGAACATTGTCCGCAACGCGTTTCGGACTGTGCTGAACGGCCACAACGCGAATAAATATGTTATTTCGGTATATGGTCGTTTAGCACCGTTCGCAACGCGTTACGATCATTTATTTCGCTCAGTGAGCGTTTTCGATCTTTGAGCGTAACATTTATAATTCAATCACAAAATTCGTTATTAGATTTTTTTATTATTTAAAAATATCGAAATGCATTTGAAATGCGGTTAAATTCTATGAAAAAATAGGGGAATATTTAACATGTTTCAAATTATTTTACACCATTTAAAATTCGGTTTTCGAAAATAAAACATGTTTCTTTTAGGTATACATATCCCGATGCATTACAGAGTGTTCAATTTGAAATTTCTATTTGTCTAAATTTGTCTAATTTTCATTTTAAAAATTGACCTGTACACAATTGGTCTACAACACAATTATGTGTTGTAGATTTTTAAATATTCGTTGGTTTTTAAAAAGAGGTCAATTTGAAGTTTAAGCGAGTGTTTTCCACTCCCAGGTTAAGCATGAAGTAAAATTTCGAGTTTAGAAAAGCCTGAAAATTTGGTTTGGTCGCGTAGCGCGGAGCGACCAAACCAAATTTTCAGGCTTTTCTAAACTCGAAATTTTACTTCATGCGCCACGCGTATTAAACACTGAAAGCACTGAAATATTGTGAACAAGTAAACTTCGCTTGAAATCAGTGTCTTATACGCGTGGCGCATGAAGTAAAATTTCGAGTTTAGAAAAGCCTGAAAATTTGGTTTGGTCGCGTAGCGCGAAGCGCGGAGCGACCAAACCAAATTTTCAGGCTTTTCTAAACTCGAAATTTTACTTCATGCGCCAGGCGTATAAAACACTGATTTAACGTAATGTTTAAAATACACTGCTCAAACATATTGGTTCTGCAGTATGTTTTGAACTTCAAAATATTGGACGTGAAACCAACGGTTCACGCTTTTCTAAACTCGAAATTTTACTTCATGCTTAACCAGGGACTGAAAAAAACACTCGTTTATCAAACTAAACGCTTTTAAAAAACAACGAGTGCCTGAAAATTGACAGAGTACACATCGGGTCATGTATACTTAAAAGAACAATGCCATATACCGGGTGTTGACTTGGCGGACGCAACATGGGAAATCGCATGTTAATTTTAATGTGTTTAAATATTGGATTCCCTATTTATTTTAGAGACAAAATGTATTTTACTTTTTTGTAGAGGGAAAAATTCTAAATTTATTAATGTTCACACTTAACACTTTACGTTTCTCTAAGTTAAATTAATTAAGAAGAAGTAATGTGATTTAAAAAAAAATAATGACATACCATGGAATTGATACAATTGCCGATATTCCCTGTTTTTTTAAAAGTTCAATTTAAAGCTTTAAACAAGTGTTTTCCACTCTCAGACTAAGCATGAAGTAAAATTTCGAGTTTAGAAAAGCCCCGTGAAAACCGAGACCAGAGACAAAATTTCTGGGCTTTTCTAAACTCGAAATTTTACTTCATGCGCCACGAGTATAAATCACTATAATATTGTCAAATTTATGTTTATTCGAACTTCACTTAAAATCTGTGTTTTATACGCGTGGCGCATGAAGTAAAATTTCGAGTTTAGAAAAGCCCAGAAAATTTGTCTCGGGTCGCTGCGCGACCCTCGACAAATTTTCACGGGGCTTTTCTAAACTCGAAATTTTACTTCATGCTTAGTCTGGAAGTGCAAAACACTCGTTTAAAGCTTCAAATTGAACTATTTTAAAAATCAACAAATGCCAGAAAATTGACAGCTAAAATAATTAAGAAAAAGTAATGTGATTTTATAAAAATAATGACATACCATGGAATTAATACAATTGCGGATATTCCCTGTTTTTTTTTTTTAAGTTTAATTTAAAGCTTTAAACAAGTGTTTTCCACTCCCAGACTAAGCATGAAGTAAAATTTCGAGTTTAGAAAAGCCCCGTGAAAATTTGTCGAGGGTCGCGCAGCGACCCGAGACAAATTTTCTAGGCTTTTCTAAACTCGAAATTTTACTTCATGCGCCACGCGTATAAAACACTGTAATATTGTCAAATTTATGTATATTTGAACTTCACCTAAAATCTGTGTTTTCTGCGCGTGGCGCATGAAGTAAAATTTCGGGTTTATAAAAGCCCAGAAAATTTACTTCATGCTTAGTCTGGGAGTGGAAAACACTCGTTTAAAGCTTCAAATTGAACTCTTTTAAAATCAACAAATGTCAGAAAATTAACAGCTAAAATAATTAAGAAAAAGTAATGTGATTTTATAAAAATAATGACATACCATGGAATTAATACAATTGCGGATATTCCCTGTTTTTTTTTTAAGTTTAATTTAAAGCTTTAAACAAGTGTTTTCCACTCCTAGACTAAGCATGAAGTAAAATTTCGAGTTTAGAAAAGCCCTGTGAAAATTTGTCGAGGGTCGCGCAGCGACCCGAGACAAATTTTCTGGGCTTTTCTAAACTCGAAATTTTACTTCATGCGCCACGCGTATAAAACACTGTAATATTGTCAAATTTTTGTATATTTGAGCTTCACTTAAAATCTGTGTTTTATACGCGTGGCGCATGAAGTAAAATTTCGAGTTTAGAAAAGCCCAGAAAATTTGTCTCGGGTCGCTGCGCGACCCTCAACAAATTTTCACGGGGCTTTTCTAAACTCGAAATTTTACTTCATGCTTAGTCTGGGAGTGGAAAACACTCGTTTAAAGCTTCAAATTGAACTATTTTAACTCTGCGCCGGTCGCGCCTTTAAAAATTAGATGAGCGGTCGCGTTGCAGCATTTTATGCCGCTAAAGGAAAGTGAAAGAAAGTAGGTATATAAACATATTTATTTTACATAAGTAAATATTTTACATCTGTAAAAGAGGCATTAACAATAAAATATACCAAAAAGGAGCTAAGTAAAAGTAGCAAACTGAGTTGATAATATTATAAAACACTCTTCTTACAATAGGTTTAAATCAGTCTTCTTCCATTGGAGGGTAAAGACAATTACGATACTTGACAATTTTATCACAGTGTGTTTTACATACAAATTGTTTGCACGAATTACAAGTTACAGTAGTCTTATTATTTTTGTGTTTACAGCACAGCTGACAGCGTCCAACATGACTTTGATTCGCTGCTGGTACTTCTTCAACTCGGTACTTTGAAAGAAATTCCACTATGTCCCGAGGAAGAGTACTTATTTTGGCCCTTTCTTTTAGATGATCTTCCATTAGTTGAAATCCCAAGGTTGTCAAAAATTTTCGTCTCCTAGACGGAGCCACTTGAGGCTTGGTATAGGTAAATATAACTTCAGCGTTTATACCGCCAATATCCAAGAATCTAAAAAACTGCTAGGGGCCACCTTCTAGTAATTCTTTGAGTTGTATAAGAAGTACATTTCTGGTCGATCGTATCAACGCCACATTTTGTTTGATTGTAGTTCAGAATGATGTCTGGTTTATTAGTAGTTTTGTCAATTTCGTCGGTATTATGCATGGTAGATAGTAAAAGCACCGCCTTGTTTTTCTTTGGAATATATGAAACGAGAGTTATTTCATCCTGAAAACCAAATACGCTGGAACCAACTTCACGTGATTTATTAGGTAGAAACTCGGGTGGAATTTCTTTTTTGTTTTTTCTTACTGTTCCAATCAGAGTAAGACCATTTTTCAAAAGATATTCACCCAAAGGAACACTGGTATAATAATTGTCGGTAGTAAGGTTTCTGTTCGATTGCTTTAGAGGATCTACTAATCTCTGTACTATGTCAAAGGGTTTATTAGAAAATTTGTAGGGTCCATTGCGCTGTGTTCCACAATATATCTCGAAACTCCACGTGTAATAAGTATTGCTGTCACAAAGAGCGTAAATTTTTATGCCGTATTTAGCTGGTTTTTGTGGCATGTATTGTACAAAGCCACATCGACCTCTAAATTTATGAAGCATTTCGCCTATAGTTATATTTTCTCCTAAGTTATAATTGTTCATGCAATTAGTAACGAAATCGTTGTAAATATCTCTAATAGCAGCTAACTTGTCAGTTATTTCCCTATCTTTTCTAGTTTTAATGTCGTCGAACCGCAAAGCACGTAGAATAAATAAGAATCTTTTGTAACTAAACACCGCCCTCAGTAAAATCATTCCAGTGCCATCTTTGCTCCACAACTCTTCAACGTTTGCATGGCTCCCTTTTTTTACCGAAATTATGAAAAGGACTCCAATTAAAGCCTGAATTTCGGAGCTAGAGATCAATTGATAATCTCTAGATCTTCCGTAATTTCTGGCTGGTTTGCTTTGAATGTATACGAGGTGTGGAAATTAAGTGATAAGACTGATTTTTTAAATTAGTTTGATTCGAATAAAATTACAATTGAATGTTGTCTCCTTCAAAGTAATTCCCTTGGGAAGCCACACAGCGTTGGAGACGTTTCTTCCACTCCTCATAGCAGTGCTGGAACTCGGATACTGGGATAGCCTTCAGCTGGTCGGTTACAGCCGTTTTAATGTTTTCGAGTGTCCCAAAATTACGTCCCTTTAGATGAATTTTCAATTTAGGGAAAAGGAAAAAGTCAGCAGGACTCAAGTCAGGTGAGTAAGGAGGCTGAGGAGCCACAGGAATATTTTTATTGGTCAAAAACTGGTTTATTGATATTGCTGTGTGACACGGCGCATTGTCATGATGCAGGATCCAATTGTTCTTGATGTGTGATCTCACACGAATGATCCTTTTTCGGAGTCTTTCAAGAACCTCGCGGTAAGTGTTGATTTACTGTTTGGCCTTGAGGCACAAACTCTTTGTGGACGATTCCCTGGCTATCAAAGAAGCAAATCAGCATGCATTTAATTTTTGATTTGCTAATTCTTGCTTTTTTGGGCCTTGGAGAGCCTGGCGTGCAGCATTGCATGCTCTGGCGTTTTGTTTCCGGGTCGTATTCAAACACCCAACTCTCGTCACCAGTGATGACATGTTCCAAAAAATGTGGATCATTTTCAATCGATTCCAAAAAGTCAAGGCACCTTTCCCTTCTAATGTCCTTTTGTTCCTGCGAAAGGTTTTTTGGAACCATTTTCGCGCAGATCTTTCTCATCCATAATTCATTGGTCAAAACGTGATGAACGGTGGTGTGACTCAAATTCAACTCTTCCTCCATCATTCTGATCGTTAACCGACGATCTGAACGCACAAGTTCCCGGATTCTGTCGACATTTTCATCGGTTCTTGCTGTTGCAGGCCTTCCGCAGCGTGATTCATCTTCCGTCGACTCTCTTCCTTCTGAAAATGCCTTAAACCATCGAAAAACCTGGGCTCTTAACAAAACACTGTCTCCGTAGGCCTGCAAAAGTTTCTGTTGCACTGTACCTAAGTCTCAAGCAAAACCTGATAGCACACCGTTGCTCGAAATTAATATCACTCATCTTTAGAGCGCACTTCAAAATACGGTTTCACGAGAACAATGACTACGCACAGCGTAATGACTCGATCAAGTTCAAACCTGTACTGAACGCCTATCGCATGTCCATCTGTCACCCCTCCAAGCCACGTGCTTCCAGTGTTGCCGTATCGAACGCTATGCTGCCAATCTCATCACTTAATTTCCACACCTCGTATATTCGTACATATAACAATTTTGTATATCATTTCTTTGGTTATAAATTTTAAAAATGACTCTTTTTCATCTAAGACATTTCTTGCTGCCCCTTTGGCACCAGGTACCACCTTGATAATATTTTTAGCTTTAGTTTTACTTGAAGTGACAACAGGAGTGCTTTTCCATATTGATTCGTTGTCTTTTCCAATGTAGAAAATAAAATCTTCTCCTGGTTTCAATGTTGGCAAAGTAATTGCAGTCACTATCCCCACCATCCATGGACTGTTCTGAGTCACTACTAATTATATCATTTTCAACTACTTCGTTCTCATAATATATAAAATTACGAAAAAACTATTCGTGAAAATGCAAACGATGTCTTAATTATTAAGACAACTTAAGACGATAAATATCCATTGAAACAACTACTTCCCGTGCAAATACACCTCCGGATATTGAATTATACAATTATACAATGATCATTGTATAATTCAATATCCGGAGGTGTATTTGCACGGGAAGTAGTTGTTTCAATGGATATTTATCGTCTTAAGTTGTCTTAATAATTAAGACATCGTTTGCATTTTCACGAATAGTTTTTTCGTAATTTTATATATTATGTTTAAAGTGTGCAAACTATAAGAAGCGTAAGCTTATTTTCTCGAATTCAAATAGTTTTGAATTTGAATTTATCTACTTCGTTCTCTCCCTCAGATTCATCATCAAAGTCAACAACATCCTCAACATCGTCTGCAAAATTTTCGGAAATCTCCCGCAATTCTTTTTCTGTTAGATATTTCGAATTTTTAGTCCTAAAATTTAAAAAAAAGTCTTGTAGTTTATTTACCCCCAACAACTGTACGAAATTATACGTAATAATAATAAAAGGAAATACAAGAAATTAGTAATAACTACTTTTAAATTTACTTACATGACCGGTCGCACTGCGGTACGGAGTGCCACTTTCATGAACCTATCACATTCACAGCCTAATTACAACTAACACGTGCTTCATAAAAATGCCACTACCCCGTCATCTGGCGGTTAACATTGCCAACCAGGAATACAAGGACGAACAGAGGCGTGCCATGACTGTTTTGAATACAATTTGCAAAAAAACGAAAAAGCGGCATAAAATTCCATTACGCGACCGTCGCA
Organism: Philonthus cognatus; assembly: GCA_932526585.2. NCBI lineage: Eukaryota > Metazoa > Arthropoda > Insecta > Coleoptera > Staphylinidae > Philonthus > Philonthus cognatus. The sequence continues at coordinate 146,743,209 of OW052241.1, read as the reverse complement.
GAGTTAAAAATCAACAAATGTCAGAAAATCAACAGCTAAAATAATTAAGAAAAAGTAATGTGATTTTATAAAAATGACATACCATGGAATTAATACAATTGCGGATATTCTCTGTTTTTTTTTTAAGTTCAATTTAAAGCGTTAAACAAGTGTTTTCCACTCCCAGACTAAGCATGAAGTAAAATTTCGAGTTTAAAGCCCCGTGAAAATTTGTCTCGGGTCGCGCAGCGACCCGAGACAAATTTTCTGGGCTTTTCTAAACTCGAAATTTTACTTCATGCGCCACGCGTATAAATCACTATAATATTGTCAAATTTATGTATATTCGAACTTCACTTAAAATCTGTGTTTTATACGCGTGGCGCATGAAGTAAAATTTCGAGTTTAGAAAAGCCCAGAAAATTTGTCTCGGGTCGCTGCGCGACCCGAGACAAATTTTCACGGGGCTTTTCTAAACTCGAAATTTTACTTCATGCTTAGTCAAATTTTCTGGGCTTTTCTAAACTCGAAATTTTACTTCATGCGCCACGCGTATAAATCACTATAATATTGTCAAATTTATGTATAATCGAACTTCACTTAAAATCTGTGTTTTATACGCTTAGTCTGGGAGTGGAAAACACTCGTTTAAGGATTCAAATTGAACTCTTTTAAAAATCAACAAATGTTAGAAAATTAACAGCTAAAATAATTAAGAAAACGTAATGTAATTTTATTAAAATAATGACATTTTTTTTGTATAGTGTAAATCATTTCGGAAACATTTACTTTAATCAAGTGACTACGATATCTTGCCATTTTGACATCCGCAGTTGTTTAATTCCATGGCATGTCATTATTTTTATAAAATCACATTATTTTTTCTTAATTATTTTAACTTAGAGTGATAAACGTTAACACGAATGAATTCAGAATTTTTTCCCTCTACAAAAAAGGTAAATACATTTTGTTTCTAAAATAAATAGGGGAGCCAAAATTTGAACATTTCAAAATTTACATGGGATTTCCTATGTTGCGTCCGCCAAGTCAACACCCGGTATAATAAACAAATATAATCTCAATATTCTCAAACTGAATCAAAAATTTAATTTCTATTACGAGCACAATTACGTGTACTATTATGCAAAACGTGCAATTTAACAAATTTTATCTCAAACTAATTTTCCACTCCGAAGCATCCCTCCTTCCAAAGGGAAAATGGGGACAAAACCAGACATAAGCCCTATTTATTTTCGTTTTATTTTATCCCATCCCCCCCCCCTCCGAGTTTGCTAACGTAATCAGGGAAATGCAGGAGGAGACCCTCTGCGAGGAATATTTTTTCACGGAAAATTGTTTGTGTGTGTGCGCTCGCGCCGGGAGGCAAACGGCGTCGGCAAACATCAAAGGGGAAGACGAGAGCTTTGATCAGATAATTAAATAAAAATTGTCTAAAGCTTATTTTATGCACATCTCTTATGTACATTCACATGTATGAATACTTAGCTGTATAGACGAGATGGATGCAAAAATAAAAAACAGCTAGTGTTAATTTAGTTGATGGGCCTTTAAAAAAAAAACAAGATTGTAATGGTAATATTTATATATTACTTGAATACATTTTTGAGTATTTCTGTAAATAAAATAAATAATTATTTTGGTTTTTATTAATTTATATTTTATTAGGATCATAAATTTTATTCGTATTTGTGATGAGTTAGATATTCTTGTGATTATTGATAATGAAGGTTTAAATTAAATTACACTTGGTTTGTTTCACAATTTTTTATTCTTTACTATTTCTTGTGATTATTTTCGTTTGGGATAGATCCGCGAATATGTTTTTTTGGTGGCGCACAAACTGTCAATATTGAGAGATAATAAAAACTGTTTAAAAAAATAAGTCCCATTTTAAAAGCATTCGTCAATTTAATATTAATTAAAGGAGAGTTTCACGCATATTAATCGATGCATGAATTAGGCTTTTTTTAGTGGTGTCGTAGATAAAGTAATTTTTGCAGTTTCCGCTATATTTCGGCAAATATTGATCGATCAAATCTCGGCAGTATAACTTTACTTTAAATCAGTGTTTTATACGCGTGGCGCATGAAGTAAAATTTCGAGTTTAGAAAAGCCTGAAAATTTGGTTTGGTCGTGTAGCGCTACGCGCTACACGACCAAACCAAATTTTCAGGCTTTTCTAAACTCGAAATTTTACTTCATGCTTAATCTGGGAGTGGACGACATTCGTTAGTTTAAAATATCAACATTGTACAACATGTGTGTTGCAACTGTCACAAAGAAAAACAATAACATGACCATCATTCTAGTCAATTCAAATTCGTATCAACTTAAGGTTATAGTCCAAACGTTGGCTGACGCCGACTTAGTTCAAGTTGACACAATAATAATATATGTCTTTATTTTCAGTGTCAGCATTTGTACAGGGTGCAGCATTTTGGATGGTATTTTCACGTAAAGTTGAATTTTTATGAATGAAATAACTTTTTTATTTATAAAGATATTGACATGCGGTAAAAACTATATTATTTTTAAGTAGAATACACTGACTATGGAAAGATTACAAAAAAATGCGAACTATGATTTGTATTTAAAATAACTCTATGCCATATCTTATAAAATTAAAATTATCTTCTATGTTGTCTCCTATTAACAGTAATGTTACTAAACTTAATTTTAAACGGGGAGATTATAAATCTCTTTATTCGCATTTATGCACTATCGATTGGAATTTTATATCAAGTTATACTGATGTCAATTTAGCCATAGACGAATTTTATTTAGTTATAAACAGTGCACTTTCGAAGTATATTCCTAGGTTTAAATTAAAAGAAAAACGTAAATACCCTCCATGGTTTGACAATGAAATTATCCACCTTATTAAAGACAAAAATAATCTTAGAAAAAAATCTAAAGCAAACCCATCATCCTTAACGGCATTTAAGAAAGTAAGGGCACTCGTTAAAACTAAAATTAATTCCGCCTATAGAAATTATATCACACATATAGAGTGTCAACTCACCACTAATCCTAAACAATTCTGGTCTTATATCAATTCTAAAAAATCCAATCCATCGCGCATTCCATCAAAACTAGTATATGAAAATGAGACTTATGAAACACCCGAGGATATTGCCAATGGATTTCGTGATTACTTTGAATCAGTTTTTATATCACCCTCTGATATTGATACTGAAACAACCACTATAGACCCCAGTAATATTCCCTTCTTCTTCTTTACTCCCACATCTGAAAAATCTGTCTACACTCTATTAAAAAAACTACCGAATATATACTCCGCAGGTAATGATGGGCTACAAGCATTTTTCCTAAAAGATTGTGCTACTGTTTTATGCCAACCGCTAACTCTCATTTTCAACTTGTCTATGAGGACTTCAGTATTTCCCAACAAACTAAAAATTGCATCAATTTGTCCCATACCTAAAATGTCTAATAATCTCAGTAATGTAACAAATTATCGTCCTATTGCCATACTATCCCATATTGCAAAAATATTTGAAAGAACAATATATGATCAAATTAATGCTCATGTGTCTCGATATATATCACAGCAACAGCATGGTTTCGTTTCAAATCGATCCACTGTAACTAATTTATCTATTATTACACATGAAATAGCGGAATGTCTTGACTCAAAGGGTCAAATTGATGTAATTTATACGGACATGTCGAAGGCCTTCGACAGAGTTGATCATGAACTATTATTAGCTAAACTTGATTCCTTTGGGTTCGGTAAAAGTGCATCCACACTTATTGGTTCCTATCTTAAAAATCGAGAATCATATGTTACCCTAAATAGTTTCAAATCCGACTCATACTTTCCACGTTCTGGTGTGCCGCAAGGCTCTATCTTGGGTCCATTGCTTTTTAATTTATTTATAAATGATCTTTCGACATTGTTGACATGTAAACATCTATTATATGCTGACGATCTAAAAATTTACTCAACAATTGGTACCCTTGATGATTGCCTCCACTTGCAGAACTCACTGGATAGTATCTCGAACTGGTGCACTGTTAATAAACTGAACTTAAATAGTGATAAATGTAAATTCATGTCTTTCACAAAAAAATCCAAACCCATTGTATTTTCGTATCTAGTTAGTAATAAAACCCTCGAGCAAGTCAAATTCTTTAAAGATTTAGGTGTTATCTTCGATAACAATTTCACATTCAATCCCCATGTACAGTCCCTTACAAAGAGCGCATTTAGAGCACTAGGTTTTATACATCGGAACTCAGCCAACTTACGTGATCTTAGTGCTTTAAAGGCGTTATTTAACGCTTACGTTCGGTCCAAGTTGGAATATGCGTCCTTAATATGGTTTCCGCATAATCAACAGCAGATACGGCTTGTTGAAGGGGTTCAATGAAAATTTCTCAAATTTCTCTACTTTAAAAGTGAAGGTTGTTACCCTATTAGAGGGTATGTTGTTGATTGAGAAATTTAACGTTGAATTACTTCACTGCCGACGCCTCAATGCAGGAATCGTTTTTTTGCACAAGCTAATGCGCCACAAGATGACTGTTCTTGCCTATTGCAACTGATGGGACTGCATATTCCAACTTTTAACAGTAGGCAAAAACCTACATTTAGCATTACCTCATTTCGAAATAACTTTGGATCAAAATCACCCGTACACATTAGCTGTAATATATTCAATAGTTTGCCTGTCACTTGTGACATATTTCATGACTCATTAGAATCAATTTTGCTCTGTGTTTAATTGTTAATTTAATATGTAACATAAAACTTAACATTTTATTGTCTAGGCATATCATTTATTTTGTTTATTATTATTTGTTAAGTATCATATTATTCCACTATATTATTGTACATATTGCCTTGTAATTAGGATTTTTCCTGTTGGGTAATAAATAAATATTATTATTATTATTATTATAAAAAAGTTAAACTTTAAACAAAATCTGACATGGTCAACGTCCGCAACACCACAAGTCAATATCTTTTAAAATAGAAGAAGTTATTTAAAAATTGCTAAATTTTGAGTTTAGATGTATAACTCAAAAACAATGGAAGATAGACACATTTTTATTGGAAAAAAAAGTTTTTAATTTTTTAAAAATTTAAAGGCTGGAGAAAAAATAGTATGTTCAATTCGTACAAAAATTCGTTTTCGGGCTGCAAAAAGAGCTCTGAAAGTATGTATTAGTTTCTCATTCATGTAAAAGAATACGCGTGGCGCATGAAGTAAAATTTCGAGTTTAGAAAAGCCTGTAAAATTTGGTTTGGTCGCTACGTGACCAAACCAAATTTTCAGGCGTTTCTAAACTCGAAATTTTACTTTATGCGAAACGCATATAAGACACTGATTTCAAGTGAAGTTAATTGTTCACAATATTTCAGTGTTTAATACGTGTGGCGGGGGGGGGGACATTTATCCCCACCTGTTTTTCCCCACCTATTTAAAATCTGAATTATTTTTTCCCCACTCATTTCAAACATTCGATTGTTCGAACTTTTTTCGAACTTCTTTTCTTCATGTCACGTCTACCTTCATGTCAAACAAATTTAATGTCAAACGTCAGTTGTGTCAGTTGTGTCATCAAAATCAGTTGTGCTATCAATATGTCCGTAATTGAATTGATTCCTAATAAAACTGGATTTCTATTGCACGTCGACGGTTACCTCTATTATAAGCATACGGAAACATCAGGAGGAAATGTCAGGTGGAAGTGCAAGCAGAAACCTCGTTGTTATGCCTCGGCAACCACAACTGCACGCGGCCAAACTGTCGAAATTGTCCGTGGGGGACCGCTTGAGTCTGTTCACAAATGTATTCCAAATGCGGAAGAGGTTAGCGCGCTGAAATGCATCAATGCAATGAAAAGAAAGGCTCTCGAACATCCCGAAGCTCCTCCAGTGCAGATTATGCGAGCTTTGAGCGAAGTGCCTTCAGAAGTTTTGGCAGAGCTCCCCGAAAGAAGCAACTTGAAGAAAATCATCACGAGACAACGAAACAAAAATCTTCCTACCAATCCAGTCAATCTTTCCGATTTGGGCGAAATTCCTTCGATTTACAAAACTGCTTTGAGTGGTAATTTTTCACTGATCTGATTTCCAGTAATTCGTCACTAATTCCTTTTTCCAACTATAGGCGAGGCATTTCTGCTTTACGACTCCTATGAGGAGGCGGACTCGGATGAAGAAGTTGAAGATTCGGAACGAATTGTGATTTTCAGCACTCAACAAAATTTACACGCACTCGATAAATGTCGCACTTGGTTTTTAGGCGGAACTTTCGAAACGGCACCCTCAATTTTTGTTCAATTATTTGCTATAATGGGTTCCGTAGTTCAAGTATCTAACACTGGCTTAGAACAAGAAATAGCTTTACCCTTCATCTACGCGCTGCTAGAGAGCAAAAATGAAACAGCGTACGCAACAGTCTTCGACGTGGTTTTATCGAAAGGCCGGGAACTTGGTCTTGCCATGCAACCTCAATACATCATGTCGGACTTCGAATTGTCAATAATTAATGCATGCGCCACTTTTAACACAACTGTAAAAGGATGCTTTTTCCACTTAAAGCAATCAGTGTATCGTAAAGTTCAAAGTGAGGGTTTAGTTACCGAATACACAAACACCGAAGACAGAACATTTTAAAAAAATGTACAAATGATGACGGCACTCGCATATGTACCTGTCGAAGACGTAGAACACTGCTTTGACATCTTCAAACGACATATTCCACCAAATTTTGCACCAATTGCAGAGTACTTCGAAGTTAGTCTCATTAGTCAAGTTAGTCTCACTATTTCACTTTAATTCTAATTACTGTATCTAATTAGGTGTATTATGTACGCGGAAAAAAAGCAGTTGGGCGACGCAAAGCCGTGAAACCCAGATACCCACCGTCTCTTTGGAGCGTCCATGAATCGGTTATCCAGAATCTTGCCCGTACGAATAACCTATCAGAGTGGTGGCACAACCGATTTCGTGTGGTGGTTGGAAAGAAGCATCCCAGTTTGTTCAATTTCATCAAGGAGATTCAGAAGGAGCAAGGAGACACTGAAGCTATGCAGAGAGAACTTCGACTAGGACGCGTTGTTAAAAAATTAAAACCCAAAACTCAACAATTGAAAGAAGATCGAATTTTAAAACTTGCTGCAAATTATGATACTGATGATACTGATGATGACGTTTTAACATATTTGGAATCCATTGGCTACAACATTCATTTTTGTTAGTTTTACACATTTTTACAATTTTACACATGTATTTGTACCTTTTACATCTTTTGTAATAAATGTATTCTCATAGCAGGGAATTTATTATTTACTGGGGAAAATTATGATGGGGAAATAAACGATGGGGAAAATAAGTAGTGGGGAAAAAATGGTAGGGAAAATGTAGGTGGGGAAAAAATGGTAGGGAAAATGTAGGTGGGGAAAAACGGGTGGGGAAAAATGTCCCCCAGTCCGTGTGGCGCATGAAGTAAAATTTCGAGTTTAGAAAAGCCTGAAAATTTGGTTTGGTCGCGTAGCGGCCAAACCAAATTTTTAGGCTTTTCTAAACTTGAAATTTTACTTCATGCTTAATCTGGGTGTGAATAGCTTCAAATGGAACTAATTTGAAAAAACGTACGCATATGTATAACAATCCCTGGTTATATCAACGGGTAATGAAATTAATAAACACAAGTAGTAGAATCTAAGGTAATTATAATAATATATAAAACTTTTTACTTTTAACTGTGAAATTATTTAGATAATAAAATTTACTTGGTAGAAAAACAAACAAGTATTTTACTGAGGGGATTTATTAGCCTCTACCCCCCTTGCTTCGTCTCTTGTCAGGACACTGATATAATATACCGACAATCGATTGACCATTTGTCAATTATTCTAGTGCAGAGAAAATTGGCGAACAATATTTTAAACTGAAAGTCTCACAAATAAATGAACAGAGTTGTTTTCTTAATGACTCAAATTTGAGTTACCTAGTTCTCGCAGCCAGACGACACCGGCAATTAATAAACCGCCGACGATGACCTTTTCATTTACTTCTTCCTCCTCAACCTCCTGTCCTTCAACCTCCTCTCACCCAGATTATTGCCGATTATGTAAATCGAAATCCGGGGGGCATATTTTTAATTTTTCGCGAACACTGCTCCGGTTGCACAATCGATCCGGAGACCGACGACCAGTTGCACAACGACCTCCACCTCCTCCTCCACCTCGTCTGTTGCACCGTTTCTAGCCATTGGACACGGTCTGGTCCCGATATATTATTCTCTTAGCTCGGCGCAGTGAAAGTGTTTTGTTCTTTATTTCTTTTCATCGGTGTTTGTTTCTTTGTGACCGAGTGGGCGCCCTGGCTGTTTGTCCTAAATAGGATAAAGGCGCCCACTCTTTATTCCGCAAGGAGTTTTTCAGTTTCTTGCACTCGGATGAAATGAATCTTATGGATACAGGGAGCTAACATTTAATCATTTTAAAATATTTTCATGATTCAGTGTTTTTAATTTAAAGTTCAGATTGTTTTACCTTGAGTATTTTTTTTCGCGAGGATAGTGCTTTGTTCAAAATTCGCCTTTCAATTGTAATGTTATACAGGGTGTTTATTTGTTAGTTTTACTTCTTTTCGGCGTCGGCAAATCCAAGATTAAAATCTGGAAATCACTCTATAAAAATGTATAACCATTAAAATATTGTTTTGTACTTTCCTTATGTGTAATACAAAGCGAAAGTATTGTTTTGTGAACATTTTCAAATCAAAAATGTTAGCGGAAATATCCATTTTGAGACCCTTTGAGTTAAATCGATTTATAAAAAATCATGATAAATTTTAAAAACTATTGGAAATTCATGATAAATTTTGATAATTAACGAACTTCTTGGAAATTCACATCTTTGTGAAAATTTGGAAGATTAACGGAAATCTTGGAAACTCACAAAAAATCGTTTCGATTCTAAAAATTAAAGAAAATTTTGAAAAATTCATGTTTTTAAAAATTATTCAAAATTCATGATAAATTTTGATAATTAACGAACTTGGAAATTCATACTTTTATAAAAATTTTAAAGATTAACGGAAATCAAAATAATTGCAATATAAAAATGCTGACACATTTCAACAAATTTAAACATTTGCTCAAAGATATGCTAATAGAAAAGGCATACTACTCAGTCAGCGAGTATCTCCAAGACAGAAACTTAAACCAGTAGAAAATTAACCAGTAACATTCTTCCTCTAATCACAAGACATCTGCAGGCATTTCTCTGCCTGCACTGTTTCCATCCAATCCAATCCAAAGATTTTCCATAATTTTCACCTATCATGAATTTTTCAAGATTTTCTTTAATTTTTAAAATCGAGACGGTTTTTGTGAATTACCAAGATTTTTTTTTTAATTTATTTGTAAAAGGACATATATACAATATGTATTACAATGGTCATCGAATAGTAGTGGTAAATCATCAATTAAAATAAATAAATATATAAACAAAGCTACAGATAACAGTAAAACAAGGTAGTACCCTTGTTTTACTGTTATCTGTAGCTTTGTTTATATATTTATTTATTTTAATTGATGATTTACCACTACTATTCGATGACCATTGTAATACATATTGTATATATGTCCTTTTACAAATAAATTAAAAAAAAAAAATCTTGGAAATTCACAAAAACCGTCTCGATTTTAAAAATTAAAGAAAATCTTGAAAAATTCATGATAGGTTTGGATTTTACGAAAACTGTCGGATTTTGAAAATAGACTAAAACATTGAAAATTCACGAAAAATGTTGAAAATTAACTAGAATTGTGGAAATTAATGAAAATTAACGAAAGTTTAGGAAATTCACGAAAATTGCTAATGTTTTACAATCTTACGAACATGTAGAAAATTCATGAACAATATTAACATTTTTCAAATTTACGAAATTCACAAAAAAGTGAGAATTTACGAAATTCACAAAAAAGTGAGAATTTTGTAAATTAACGAAAATCTTGGATTTTCTTGAAACGCGCCAAAATTTTAAAAATTAATAAAAATATTGGGAATACACAAAAATTGGAAAGTTTACGAAAAATATCAAAATATTTAAAATTAATGCAAAAAAAATTCGGGATTTTTGAAAATTAAATTAAATCTTGGGAAACTTAGAAAAAGCGTTAAAGATTAACTAATATTTTGGAAATTTATTAAAAATTCTCCAGGCGAGTCGCGCCCCGGCAAATCCATATTTTGAGGCTTTTCTAAACTCGAAATTTTACTTCATGCGCCATGCGTATAAAACATTGATTTAAAGTGAATTATTAAATACTCCCTATGTTTGATCTTTACGTCAAATGGTTATTATTTACTAATATACTTATACACCCAGGCGCGCACCCAGAAATTTGTCTTAGGGGGGGCTCACGCGTCTTGAAGGAGGCCCATCCCGCTTTTTTTGTTGGGGAGGGGAAAGCTCACGCATTTAAATCTATGTATATTTGTTACAGACAAAACATGAAATTGGACAAAATAAAAACAAAACAATTTGTAAGGAAATAATAACGTCTTTGTTTCTTATGTAAAAATACAACAAAATTGAGCCGATAAAGCTAGAGGAGCTAAATGTTAGGACTAAATTATGAAAAATATGAGACATTTCTCGCTTTTTTCCGAAATTATAAAATAAATCGATCAAATAAAACAAAACAAAAAAGTACTCGAAAACATCACTTTGTTTTATAAACAAATTGACAAATTATTTATAAGAAGTATATTTTAAACTTTACTTTAAATCAATGTTTTATAATTTGGATTTGCCGGGGCGTTTTATACCACTTTCAACACTTAGTGTTATGTTACTTTATGACGTATAATTATACGTAATTTATTTTTCAGAAATGGTAAACAAATATACAAATTAGTAAAAAACTATGTCATGTCATAACTGATAGAGTGGCAAACAAAATATGTTCACAACCGTCGAAAAATATTACAAAATTTTATTATAGCTCTCAATTAATGTATTGTTTTACTTCAAATAATATCAAACCGAACTGGATTATTTGATAATGAATCACTTTCAGTTATGAGAAGTAGATTTTTTATACAAGGGTTATTATAAAAGCGTTCAATTTGAAACTTCTAATGAGTATTTCCACTCCCAGATTAAGCATGAAGTAAAATTTCGAGTTTAGAAAAGCCCCGTGAAAATTTGTCTCGGGTCGCACAGCGACCCGAGACAAATTTTCTGGGCTTTTCTAAACTCGAAATTTTACTTCATGCGCCACGCGTATAAAACACAGATTTCAAGTGAAGTTCGAATAGCCATAAATTTCACAATATTTTAATGTTTTATACGCGTGGCGCATGAAGTAAAATTTCGAGTTTAGAAAAGCCCAGAAAATTTTCACGGGGCTTATCTAAACTCGAAATTTTACTTTATGCTCAATCTGGGAGTGGAAAACACTCGCTTAAAGTTTTGAATTGAACTCTTTTAAAAAACAACGAATGTCGGAAAGATTACAGCTTATGCATATGTTTACCTAGAAGAAAAATTCAGTGTATACATCGACATACTGTAATTTAGTTAGTCTTGTCACCCCCCTAGATGCGCCCTGTATACACCTGTTGTAACTTTTTTCATATTAAATCGTCAATTCAATAACGAAGAAATAACATTATAATTACATAAAAATAATGTTCGTTTTTCATATTTTGTCATCTAACTCTTAAATAATTAGGTGTTGACATTTTTTTTAATTGGTAGCGTTTTGATATTTGCAGAATTATTGTATGATGGACACATTAAATTGTTTGCCCAAATAACCCTTTTAATTTTTAATTAATTAAGAACCATTGCTCTAGGATTTCATGATAAATCAAATTAATAACCCTGAAAGAAGAAAAATATCGAATAAATTGTGCTGATTTTTAACGAGTTTTATTTATTCATTTATTTCGTTTAAGGCCAGTTGCACCAAACACGCTGAACTGGTTCATCTCTGAACTTGAGTTCAAAGTGACATTAGAACAATAGGAACTGTCATCTTGAACACAAGTTCAAAAATAAACCAGTTTAAAGTGTTCTGGTGCAACTGAGCCTAAATGTTGGGGAGATTTAATTCAGTAGTTTCAAATGAAATTAAATAAACCAACACAAACAATGATAATTAAATCATCTCGTGAAAAATCCGCACTGCTTTTTTGTTGTTTCGTTTGTTGTTCCTTTAGAGGTCAAATAAAATTGTCATAATTTCCTGTTGCGGAAACGGAAACGCCGTGTAATAAAAAAAATATCCGAGAGAACGAGCGAGAGCGAAATTGTGCCGTCCCTAGAGAACGTGATCTCCTGTATCGAAGATTAAAGCGTTAACAATTCACGAAACGTCCCTTATTCCCAGGGAAAGGACTGCCCTTCTCGAGTATCATCAAAAATCGATCCGGCGGCGCGTTCGAAAAAGCCCGTGTAATGGGCATCGTTAAAACTTTACAACGCGCCGAGATTTATGAAAATGTGAACGATAATACGTGTTGACGGATCGATAATGTTTAACAATGTATTTACGAGGGGTGTTTAGAGAGAAAACAAAAATAAAATAAAGCAGAGTTGGCTGACTATGGATACATGTAGGACCCGTGTACAGAGCAGTGGCGTAGCCAGGATTTTTACATGGGGGGGAGGCGGTTCTAACTGAAGCGTAGAAAGAAAAAAACAGTTTAGACAGAATAATATAATTTGCATAAACATAAAATATTTCTATAGAAATTTATGTAGTTTCTGGGCAACTACAGGGAGGGGCGGAAAAAGCTATCCGATTTCAAATCCCTTTTTCTCAAAAGAGGGAACAGGTAGAGTAGTGGGGTAAAAACCGTTAGAAAGCCGGTTTTATGCCATTTGTCATTAGTCAACATGCCTTGGTCTGGTGAACATCGTGCTTTTGTTATTGAGCGGTTTATCGAAAACGGCGGTTCGATAATTGCTACACAACGTGCTTTTCGAATTCATTTCGGACTCGGGCGTCATGATCCTGTTCCACATCACGCTACGATTAAAGTGTGGGTGTCAAATTTTCGACAGACGGGTTCAGCATTGAAAAAGAAGTCGCCTGTACGTCCCAGGACAGCAACAGGACCTGAAAACGTGGCCAATGTGAGAGCCGCGATTGAACGTTCCCCGCGTCGATCGGCACGAAAACATTCGCTCGCTTTGGCGATTTCCAACCGCAGTATTCGGCGAATTTTGCACCGGGACCTCAAAATGCATCCCTACAAAATAGTTGTTGCACAGGAATTAATTGAAAGGGATTTTGAAACCCGTATGAACCTGTGTCGCGATCTCCGAGAACTCCCAATAGACGAAATTTTCTACGCGGGGCTTTTCTAAACTCGAAATTTTACTTTATGCTTAGTCTGGGAGTGGACCGTCAAGATTTTCAACATGTCGAGTTTTCGATATTTCTAGATGTTTGTTGATTTATTTTTGAACTGTGGTACAATTCGTACAATTTTGATCAAAAATTTGAAAACCTAGAATTTACATTTTGTAAAGGTGTCTTTTTGGTGTCATTAACCCATTAACGGCGAAGCAATTATAGAGTTAACTGTGAACGTTGATTTTTGGTAAAATTCAGCACTTCTTTTTTATGATTTCTATGAATGATTTATTGTATGACATACTCTGATTTTTGTTAAATATACATAATGTATACGCTGTAAATTTTCAGGCATTCGTCGATTTTATATAAATACGTGCAATATGAAGTTTAGAACGAGTGTTTCCACTCCCAGACTAAGCATGAAGTAAAATTTCGAGTTTAGAAAAGCCTTAAAATTTGGTTTGGTCGCTCCGCGAAGCGGAGCGGCCAAACCAAATTTTCAGGCTTTTCTAAACTCGAAATTTTACTTCATGCGCCACCCGTATAAAACACTAAAATATTGTGAAGTTAGAAATAAACTGACATTCTTTTTTTTTTAATGAGTAATAATCGAATTACACTGGTCGGCATGAAAATGGGCCTTGACAACATTCCTGCTGATTCTTATGTAAAATGACCTCCTGAATCCGAATATGACCCCCGTTTTCCCCCATCACCCACTGTTTTCGGGGGATGCCCCCCACCTATTTTTATCACTTTTCGATAATTTGGAGGGATGAAAAAGATTATTTTAGCCTTTACGTTTCTTCTGAGGGGCTAGAGAGGTAAAAAGTTCCAAAACATGAACATTTGTAGCAAGGAGGTAGATTTGGGGGGGGATTTGCACCCTTAAATTGTAAAAAAATCCTTAAAAATGATCGATATTTCCGTTTTTTTCGCAGTTTTTTCACTTATTTTCTACATATTCCAGCTTCCAATTCCCCTCATCCTCCCCCAAACAATAAAAATATATAGCAACAATATATAGCAACAATAATAAAAATATATAGCAACAGTTCGAAAGATTCACTGTACCACGCTGGCGCTCTCAATACCACGCGCGCACAGGTTTGCCCAGGAATTTTCATGCTTTGACAGGTTTAAACTTGCATTGCTCTTGTCACTATAGACCTGCACTGTATCTTCCCTCAGTACATCTCTAGCGATCGTAGAGTCAACTTGTCGGTGCTCTAGGCGGGGATTCCGTGTTTCCAAGTTGTTTAAATTGTGTATAACGGTAGAATTATTTTAATTCTGGCTTTTTCCAAGTGAATTACAGTACCTGAGTGTGAGTTGTGATTAATATCGAGCATTTATTTACTGTTTAATTATGCCACGCGAGTGTAAAAATCATCCCGATAGCTTCTGCTATGTTTGCGGGGAATTGACTTTAAAAGCGCAACGAAAACCCCTTTCTCCGCTTCTTAAAACTGCTTATAAATTTTACTTTGATTGCCAAGTTGGCGATCAGGACAAGAATTGGGCTGCACTACTTGTTACAGTAGCTTGACCAAATGGCTCAAAGGTACCCGTAAATCAATGCCATTTGCTGTGCCCATGGTTTGGCGCGAACCTCGCAGTCATCTCACAGATTGTTACTTTTGTATGACTTCCACCGTCGGGTTATCTAGCAAAAGTAAGCATACAATCCAGTATCCTAATATCCCTTCAGCTCTAAGACCAGTTCCTCACAACGAATCTTTGCCAATCCCAGTGCCCCCAAAAACCTATACTCTAGAGCCAGAAACGGATTTGAAAGACTTTGAGCCACAGCCTGGACCATCTTATGATACGTTCACCGATGATGAAGAGTGTTCTGCTGATTCAGCTCATCGAAAACCTCACCTCGTTACTCAGTCGGAATTGAATGATCTCGTCAGGGATTTGGAGTTACCTAAGAGTAAATCTCAACTTCTTGGATCTCGACTTCAGCAGTGGAATCTCTTAGAAAAGGGTGTAAAAATCTCTTCTTACAGGACTAGGCAGTCAACCCTGAAATTACTTTTTTCGGCAGATGAAGGCTTAATGTTCTGCCCTAATTCAAATGCATTGATGATACAACTGAAGATGCCATGTGACCCAGACAAATGGAGACTGTTTATAGAATCATCAAAGACAAGCTTGAAAGTTGTCCTATTGGCCAATGGGAATGAGTTACCATCACTCCCGGTTGCATACTCTGTGGATATGAAGGAGACGTACGAAAACATCAGCCGGATCCTTGATAAAATCAAATACCATGATTATAATTGGAAACTTTGCGCTGACTTAAAAGTTGTTGCTCTACTCATGGGCCTGCAATCGGGCTTCACAAAATACTGCTGCTTCCTATGCTAATGGGACAGCCGAGCCCGAGACAAACATTACATCGTACGGAACTGGCATCTGCGAGAAAGTTTTACTCCCGGTCAGAAAAACGTCGCTCACGATCCTCTGGTCCCGAAGGAAAATATTTACTTGCCGCCTTTGCACATCAAACTCGGATTGATCAAATAGTTTGTGAAAGCAATGGACAAGACCGGTGATGCATTTCAATTTTTGAAAACTAGATTCCCTCGTCTTAGTGGGGCTAAAATCAAGGAAGGAGTTTTCGTGGGCCCCCAGATTAGACAACTTTTCCAAGATTCGACGTTTATTGAACACCTGAATCGAAAAGAAAAACGAGCTTGGATTGCATTCCAAAACGTGTGTGAGAACTTTTTGGGTAACAACAAAAGTGATGATTATGTCGCTCATGTCGAGGAATTGCTGCAAGCGTACAAGGCCATGGGGTGTAACATGTCTCTTAAAGTACATTTCCTTCACTCACACCTGGACTTCTGCCCTGAAAATTTAGGAGCAGTTTCGGATGAACACGGGGAACGGTTTCATCAAGACATCTCTAAGTTCGAGAGGAGATTTTCGGGGAAGTGGAATGCGAGCATGTTAGCAGAGTACTGCTGGTTTTTGATACGAGAAACTTCTACCTCAGGGTACAAAAGGAAAGCAAGCACCAAATGAAGGTACTTATCTTAGTTATTTATTATTCTTTACATTTATTATTTTACATTTATTATTTTACTTTTTATTTATTATTCTTTACACCTAAAATAATCCTTTCCACCCCTCCAATGGATGGGGGAAACGGGGGGAGTATTGAGAGCGCCAGCGTGGTACAGTGAATCTTCCGAACTGTTGCTATATATTTTTATTATTGTTGCTATATATTGTTGCAATATATTTTTATTATTTGGGGGTGTTTGGGGGAGGATGAGGGGGAATGGAAGCTGGAATATGTAGAAAATAAGTGAAAAAACTGCGAAAAAAACGGAAAAAATTGATCATTTTTAATGATTTTTTTACAATTTAAGGGGGCAAATCCCCCCCCCCCCCAAATTTACCTCCTTGCTACAAATGTTCATGTTTTGGAACTTTTACCTCTCTAGCCCCTCAGAAGAAATGTAAAGGCTAAAATAATCCTTTTCATCCCTCCAAATTATCGAAAAGTGATAAAAATAGGTGGGGGGGCCTCCTCCGAAAACGGTGGGTGATGGGGGAAAACGGAGGTCATATTCGGATTCAGGAGGTCATTTTACATAAGAATCAGCAGGAATGGTGTCAGGGCTCGAAAAAAAAATTTTGTTTGCAGACCAGTGTTATTTGAACAACAAAATATTTACCTTTTTCTTCATACATTTTCAAGTCGAGTCAAATAATATAATATATCAAATTAACTTATTTAAATAAATAAATGATTTATTTACGGGAGGTCCCCATTTTCAAATAAAATACATCATGTAGTAAACTTAAAAACTAGTTAGAACTAAAAATTATAAACTATTAACTATTTTAAGTCATAATTAATGCAAGGAAAAACAATAATTAATAACAAAATATGTATATAAACATAAAAATATAAAACATGAAAAGTAATCCGTTCTGATTCCAGTTAAAAATGAATATGATACTTTTGTATTAAAAAAAGCAGAGCATTAAAAAAAAAAGGAAAAAAAAACAACTATATCTTAACAATACCTATTCTAATTCTAAGTACTTGTTTAATAACGTTTTAAACACATATTTATTAGAACTGAACAAATCAAACCAGCCATTTCTGTTTAAGGAGTTGGCAAGTCTCAACAAACGACTCATCGAGTTATTGTAAGAATAATTTGTTGAGTGAGTTTTAATGAAAAAAAGGTCTTTGTTTCTTAAAATTGTGGAATAATTTGATGAATAGATGTTTGTTTCAGCCAATAGCGATGGACGCACGATAGACGAATTAATTAATCCGTGTAGAAAGCAGAGATCAGCGACTTGTCTACGAAATGCGAGTGGTTTCAGATTAATAAGTTCCATAACATTATCGACCCTTGAACATGGCGATGTCCTAATTTGAATTCCATATTCCTTAAAAAATTCTTTTGAATAGATTCCAAACGGTTCATATCGCCTACCAAATAGGGAGACCAGACAGTACAGGCATATTCCATGTTGCTTCTAACAAGTGTACAATATAATAGTTTGAGGCACTCGGCGTTTAAATCTTCTGAGATTTGCCAAACAAAGCCCCATTTTCTGGAAGCTTTGGTACATACCGAGTGAATGTGGTCTTTAAGTGACAACTTGTTATCTAATAATATCCCTAGATCTTTCATCTGCTCCGCGCGTTCCAACTCGATTAAATTAATGAAATAAGGCACATTTAAACTATTAATGATTTCGATAGCTAACGCCATCTAATGCTTCATAGTGACGATGCCACTATGAAGCATTAGATGGCGTTAGCTATCGAAATCATTAATAGTTTTCACATATTTGCTTGAAATAGTCAGAAATGTTCAGTATTCCTCAGCACTGGGTCGGGACCACACTGAAGAGGACCTTGAAGTCCGAAACGCGTCTGTGGGTATCTGGTGCCGGAATACTGAACACAAATTCAATTTTGACATTTAAACTATTTTTATTTTTGGTGAAAGAAATTGTAGAACATTTTTCAGTATTTAGAGTTAACTTATTAATCCTGCACCACTCACAAATATTATTTAAATCATTTTGTAATAATTTACAATCATCTATGTTCTCTACGATCTGATAGAGCTTCATATCATCAGCGTACAGTAGGCAGCTGCCAAAGTTGATGACATCAATTATGTCATCATTTAGTTATTTAATTAACAAAAAAATAATAATATTGCGTGTACGCATCAATGGCGGTTAGTGGGTTAAACATTTATAAAATGCAAGGATATTATATACATGGATCGCTAACTTGTCAAAATGATGGATTCGCAAAGTGAGGCCGCCATCTTGTGGTAGGGATTTAAGCGGGAACATTTGAAATCGCACACCTTGCAGTTAAATGGTTCTCAGTATAGTCAGTATTTCATGTTTGTTGTTTTACATCATCTAACTTTCTCACTTTGTCGACCTCTAATCTCACAATTTTCGAGTTTTTATAGAATTTGTGTGACAGTTATGATAGTTTTTGGCAATTATAATAATTTTTTAACATCATGAAATTTTTAGGGTTACTATTTTTTAAACAGTAATGTTATTATTCTTGAACAAAATGTTTTTTTTTCTGGTAAAAATATTGTTTTGCTCTTTCAGGGCCGCTTTTACATACAAACATTTAACATTTAAAAATTTCTTAACCAAATAATGATCAAGATTTTGTTATATACTTTTCTTATTTTATTATATTGGACATTATTTTCTGAATCCAATTGATATTCTTGAACAGATTTTTTTTTTCTTTTAAAAATATTGTTTTTGCTCTTTCGGGGCCGCTTTTACATACAAACATTTAACATTTTAAACATTTCTTAACCAAATAATGATCAAGATTTTGTTATATACTTTTCTTATTTTATTATATTGCACATTGTTTTTCTGAATCCAATTATGCTCAATATGTTGATTTTAATTTAATATTTATGCTAGAAAAAATGTATAGTATAATAATTCTTGTTCACATGATTCTTTACCCATAAATGTAGTGTGCCTTGAAACAAAATTGGACTTTTAATACTGATCAAAATTTATAAATAGAATTAGTATGTATAATCATCTTAGAAGATTCTACACAATTTGTCAACCAACCGAACAAAATAAAGGCTAGTATTTTTTAAACTTTACAATATTTCAGTGTTTTATATGCGTGGCGCATGAAGTAAAATTTCGAGTTTAGAAAAGCCCCGTGAAAATTTGTCTCGGGTCGCTGCGCGACCCTCGACAAATTTTCTACGCGGGGCTTTTCTAAACTCGAAATTTTACTTCATGCTTAGTCTGGGAGTGGACCGTCAAGATTTTCAACATGTCGAGTTTTCGATATTTCTAGATGTTTGTTGATTTATTTTTGAACTGTGGTACAATTCGTACAAATTGGATCAAACATTTGAAAACCTAGAATTTACATTTTGTAAAGGTGTCTTTTTGGTGTCATTAACCCATTAACGGCCAAGCAATTATAGAGTTAACTCTGAACATTGATTTTTGGTAAAATTCTGCACTTCTTTTTTATGATTTCTATGAATGATTTATTGTATTACATACTCTGATTTTTGTTAAATATACATAATGTATACGCTGTAAATTTTCAGGCATTCGTCGATTTTATATAAATACGTGCAATATGAAGTTTAGAACGAGTGTTTCCACTCCCAGACTAAGCATGAAGTAAAATTTCGAGTTTAGAAAAGCCTTAAAATTTGGTTTGGCCGCTCCGCTTAGCGGAGCGACCAAACCAAATTTTCAGGCTTTTCTAAACTCGAAATTTTACTTCATGCGCCACCCGTATAAAACACTTAAATATTGTGAAGTTAGAAATAAACTGACATTCTTTTTTTTTAATGAGTAATAATCGAATTATTTGAACAACAAAATATTTACCTCTTTCTTCATACATTTTCAAGTCGAGTCAAATAATATAATATATCTAATTACCTTATTTAAATAAATAAATAAATGGTTTATTTACGGGAGGTCCCCATTTTCAAATAAAATACATCATGTAGTAAACTTAAAAACTAGTTAGAACTAAAAATTATAAACTATTAACTATTCTAAGTCATAATTAATGCAAGGAAAAACAATAATTAATAACAAAATATGTATATAAACATAAAAATATAAAACATGAAAAGTAATCGGTTCTGATTCCAGTTAAAAATAAATATGATACTTTTGTATTACCAAAATAACCTTATAAAACAAACTAAAACAAACCGGAGCATTAAAAAAAAAAAAAGGAAAAAAACAACTATATCTTAACAATATCTATTCTAATTCTAAGTACTTGTTTAATAACGTTTTAAACACATATTTATTAGAACTGAACAAATCAAACCAGCCATTTCTGTTTAAGGAGCTGGCAAGTCTCAACAAACGACTCATCGAGTTATTGTAAGAATAATTTGTTGAGTGAGTTTTAATGAAAAAAGGTCTTTGTTTCTTAAAATTGTGGAATAATTTGATGAATAGATGTTTGTTTCAGTCAATAGCGATGGACACACGATAGACGAATTAATTAATCCGTGTAGAAAGCAGAGATCAGCGACTTGTCTACGAAATGCGAGTGGTTTCAGATTAATAAGTTCCATAACATTATCGTAAGACCCTTGAACATGGCGATGTCCTAATTTGAATTCCATATTCCTTAAAAATTTCTTTTGAATAGATTCCAAACGGTTCATATCGCCTACCAAATAGGGAGACCAGACAGTACAGGCATATTCCATGTTGCTTCTAACAAGTGTACAATATAATAATTTGAGGCACTCGGCGTTTAAATTTTTTGAGATATGCCAAACAAAGCCCCATTTTCTGGAAGTTTTGGTACATACCGAGTGAATGTGGTCTTTAAGTGACAACTTGTTATCTAATAATATCCCTAGATCTTTCACCTGCTCCGCGCGTTCCAACTCGATTAAATTAATGAAATAAGGCACATTTAAACTATTTTTATTTTTGGTGAAAGAAATTGTAGAACATTTTTCAGTATTTAGAGTTAACTTGTTAATCCTGCACCACTCACAAATATTATTTAAATCATTTTGTAATAATTTACAATCATCTATGTTCTCTACGATCTGATAGAGCTTCATATCATCAGCGTACAGTAGGCAGCTGCCAAAGTTGATGACATCAATTATGTCATCATTTAGTTATTTAATTAACAAAAAATAATAATATTGCGTGTACGCATCAATGGCGGTTAATGGGTTAAACATTTATAAAATGCAAGGATATTATACAGGGTCGCTACAAAGTATGGAAACACGGCTCTCACGTAAAAACGGCTAAAAACAGAACCACTAAAATTGGGATTTCTAAATGGGATATTTTCTTGAACAATTTGGCGTGAAAAAATCAAAAATGATTCTCAGGATTTTCACATACGGACGCCATCTTGATGTTTTTTTAAATGGAATTCGATTTTTTTTATTTTACAACTTTTATAGACCTTATAATTCTGATTACAACCATATACCTTTTTTTAAAAATACTTGTCTTTTCATCGATAAACCGGACTTTGAAAAGTATCGAAACAGCCAAACGAGTTCTTTTTCTAAATGCTGCAATACCACACATGCATATTCCCAAATTATGAAACTCAGGCTAATCCAGCTGAAAACATATGGTTTCAGCAAGACGGAGCACCAGCTCATTTCGGACTAATAGTACGTGAATATTTAGACGTAACTTTTCCCGGCAAATGGATAGGCAGGAGAGGAACAATTGAATGGCCTGCTAGGTCGCCCGATTTAACTCCACTTGATTTTTTTCTGTGGGGACATTTGAAAAATCTAGTTTATAACAACAGGCCACACAATATACAAGAATTAGAAGAACGCATAAGAACCGAAATTGCAAATATTCGTCCTAATATTTTAACTAGTTCATTACAACACTTTGTCCAGCGTATTTATTACTGCCAAGAAGTTAATGGAGAGCACTTTGAACATATATTGTAAAATAAAAAATCATTTATTGTTTAATATTTTATTTTTTCATTGGACTGTTTAATATTTTTTTAAGTTTTGATCAAAAATAGAACATGCATTTGTGGTATTGCAGCATTTAGAAAAAGTACTCGTTTGGCTGTTTCCATACTTTTCAAAGTCCGGTTTATCGATGAAAAGACAAGTATTTTTAAAAAAAGGTATATGGTTTTAATCAGAATTATAAGGTCTATAAAAGTTGTAAAATAAAAAAAATCGAATTCCATTTAAAAAAATTCAAGATGGCGTCCGTATGTGAAAATCCTGAGAATCATTTTTGATTTTTTCACGCCAAATTGTTCAAGAAAATATCCCATTTAGAAATCCCAATTTTGGTGGTTCTGTTTTTAGCCGTTTTCACGTGAGAGCCGTGTTTCCATACTTTGTAGCGACCCTGTATACATGGATCGCTAACTTGTCAAAATGATGGATTCGCAAAGTGAGGCGAGTGCCCGCCATCTTGTGGTAGGGATTTAAGCGGGAACATTTGAAATCGCACACCTTGCAGTTAAATGGCTCTCAGTATAGTCAGTATTTCATGTGTGTTGTTTTACATCATATAATAATAATAATAATAATAATATAATAATAATAATAAGTATATCATCTAACTTTCTCACTTTGTCGACCTCTAATCTCACAATTTTCGAGTTTTTATAGAATTTGTGTGACAGTTATGATAGTTTTTGGCAATTATAATAATTTTTTAACATCATGAAATTTTTAGGGTTACTATTTTTTAAACAGTAATGTTATTATTTCTGAACAAAATGTTTTTTTTCTGGTAAAAATATTGTTTTTGCTCTTTCAGGGCCGCTTTTACATACAAACATTTAACATTTAAAAATATCTTAACCAAATAATGATCAAGATTTTGTTATATACTTTTCTTATTTTATTATATTGGACATTGTTTTTCTGAATCCAATTATGCTCGATATGTTGATTTTAATTTAATATTTATGCTAGAAAAAATATATAGTATAATAAATCTTGTTCTTTGCCAATAAATGTAGTGTGCCTTGAAACAAAATTGGACTTTTAATACTGATCAAAATTTATAAAAAGATGTAGTATGTATAATCATCTTAGAAGATTCTACAAGGTTAGTCATTTTTAAACTTTACAATATTTCAGTGTTTTATACGCTTGGCGCATGAAGTAAAATTTCGAGTTTAGAAAAGCCCCGTGAAAATTTGTCTCGGGTCGCTGCGCGACCCTCGACAAATTTTCTACGCGGGGCTTTTCTAAACTCGAAATTTTACTTCATGCTTAGTCTGGGAGTGGACCGTCAAGATTTTCCACATGTCGAGATATTCGATATTTCTTTAACCAAGTACCGAAAGACTGATTTCCTCCAGAAAATAAAACATCCCATAACACATGACATCATCACTGACCAACAACAAATTGCTGATACTTTTGCGGACTTCTTTGAAAAATCTTACAAAATGACTAATGACGACTCATATGACAACGACTTTCTAAATGACGTAAACGACTGGTATGTGTCCCTGAAACAAGCTCCTGAACAGCGCACCCACAACGACGAAATAATGGAGGAGCAATATTACGCATCACTCCACAAAGGTAAAAATACAGCACCCGGTTATGACAATATCTCCCGTATAGTCCTAAAATCCCTCCCAGAAAATATACACTCTTACATCTTAAAAATCTTTAATTATGTATTTTAGACACAAGATTTGCCACGGGAGTGGAAGCAGGGTACTATTATCTGTATCCCTAAACCCGAAAATGACCCTCTTTCACCTTCTAGTTATCGTCCAATTACACTGCTTCCGGTCCTTGGCAAGATGTTTGAGGACATAATTAAAGATAAAATCCTGGACCATGTTTGAAACCTTATTCCCCCATACCAATTTGGGTTTATCAAACATCGATCCACCTCGCTTCCCCTGTCCATCCTAACTTCAAACTGCCAGACAGCACACCTCGAAGGAAAAAAAACCGCCGTTCTTTTTTTATATATTAAAAAGGCTTTCGACTCGGTATGGCATCGAGGTGTGCTGTTTAAATGTTACTCACTAAATTTGCCTCACCACCTTCTGTATTTAATTGACAGCTTCCTTTCGCACAGATCCATAAACATCAAAATCCGCAACACCCTCTCAAGATCCTTTACCCCCGAACAAGGGGTTCCCCAAGGGTCACCTCTTTCACCTCTTCTTTACAACCTATTTGTCCTAAAGATGTATAATTCAGACCCAAAATTCCTTAACCCTACCGCGTACCCTCTGCTATACGCAGACGACACAGCCCTTATCACACACGCGCCCACGTTTGAAAAAGCATTAACCACCCTTCAAGACCTTATCGACACTATTCAAACGTGGTTCGCAACATGGAGAATTTCTATTAACCCTAACAAATCCAAACTCCTTATCCCTTTCCACCGCCCAAACATTTCGCCATTTTCAATTTCCCTATTTAATAACCTAATTTCACCTTCCTCTACCTGCAAATACCTAGGCGTGATTTTCGACCCCAAATTTACTTTTAAAACCCATGCCCTTACCCTTAAAGACAAAGTCAAGAAGAGATCGCGTCACTTCAGATCTCTTACATATAAAAACCAAGGAATCTCGACCAACACCGCGGTCCATATTTATAAAATGATTTGTCGCCCTCTTCT
This sequence comes from Philonthus cognatus, assembly GCA_932526585.2. Classification (NCBI taxonomy): domain Eukaryota; kingdom Metazoa; phylum Arthropoda; class Insecta; order Coleoptera; family Staphylinidae; genus Philonthus; species Philonthus cognatus. The sequence continues at coordinate 146,718,169 of OW052241.1, read as the reverse complement.
TGACTATGCAGCCATCCTTTTCCTCAATCCACGTCCATCTGTGCTAAAACACATTCAGGTTGGTGAACGTTCAGCCCTACGTTCATTGACTAAGATGAGACACTCCAACAATCCCTTACACAACCCTTCGAATACTCTCCTCTACGAAAAAACAAAAATAATTCCCATTGAACAACGCCTAATTTACCTTGCCGAAAAATTCGCAACCAACCCATATAATATAGAGACCTTACCCCATATGTGCCTGCCACGTAATCCTGACATCCTTCCTAAATTCAAAAACCCAGCCACCACCATATTTCAATTCATCTCATCATGTCATCAGTGTTAGGATGTGAATGCTAGTTATTTATTAGTCTATGGTTAGACGCGCTCATGTCGTATAAAAAGAGATGTTTTTTGGGTACCAGCGTTCGGACGAACGCAAATAAAGTCAGTCTTGAGTTTGCAATCAATGAGTGCAGTTGTTTTATTATTTTCCCGCACCCCAATTTACAACAGTGGCGACGAGGATGGGATCTATTTAAATACAAATTCGAGTGAATATTGTGATAAACGGAACAATGTCGATTGGCAGAATTGTAGAATACGAATTGGGAGAGAAAAAGTGGTCGACATACATTGCGCGGCTGGAGCAATATTTTCTGGCAAATGGCGTAGTGGAAGAGAAAAAAGTGCCAATTTTGTTAACGGCTGTAGGAGATAATACCTACGAATTGATGGTAAATTTGTGCGACCCGAAAAAGCCGGAAAATATTGAGTACGATCAGTTGAAGAAAATTGTGCAGGATCACCTGGAGCCGGCTGCTTCCGAAATAGCGGAACGGTATAAATTCCGCATGCGGAAGCAAGAAAATGGCGAAACTCTATCACATTTTATTTCGGCATTAAAAGGACTGGCCAAATCCTGTAATTTTAAAAGTGTGTTGGAAGAAAATCTCCGTGATCAAATGATTTTCGGGATGAAGAGTGACGTAATTAAGCAGCGGTTGTTCTCTGAAAAAGACTTAACATACTGTAAGGCAGTGGAAATATCCCTTAGTATGGAACAAGTGGAAAAAGATGTGCATTTGATGGAAAGTGCAGATTCCATCCATGTGATTCAATATGGCGGCGGCAGCGGCAGCGGTGGTGCGATACGTGCGGAGCAAGGGAAGTTTCGCAACGCAGCAACTGACGTCAGATCTGCTGGACTCGGCAGAATTCGACAGGACGGGGACGACCGATACAACAGAGCAAGAACACAGGTAAACAATTCAAGTGAAAAACAAAGTGGAAATCAAAGTGCGCGGAACCATTTTTCGAATGAAAAGGGTTATGAAAAGTGCGTGTGTTGCGGTTTAAGGAATCATACATCGAATGACTGTTATTTTAAATCAGCTAAATGCCACAATTGCGGTAGAATGGGTCATATAAGATCGGTGTGTAATTTAAATAAAAATTGCAATTTCATTAAGCACAGTAAATTAAATAATGACAGCGACTCAAACTCAAATTTATTTACTTTAAATGTGGGTAAAAATCCAATTAAAATCAATGTATACGTAAATAAAATAAATTGCACAATGGAAATAGATACAGGTGCGAGTGGGCTACTCCGGTAGTTCCTGTTGTTAAAAAAGACGGAAATATAAGACTTTGTGGAGATTTCCGTATTACGGTAAATCCTCAATTACATATCAATAAATATCCGGTACCGAAAATTGATGATTTGTTTTCTAAATTATCTGGAGGCATTTTATTTTCAAAAATTGATTTGTCACAAGCATATGCACAATTAGAATTAGATCATAATTCAAAAGAGATTGTTACAATAAATACGAGTTTAGGTTTATTTAAATATAATAGACTTCCTTATGGAATTGCATCAGCTCCCGGCATTTTTCAAAGATTTATCGAGGAACTTTTTGTAGGAATTTCGGGCGTTACCGTATTCTTGGACGATATTTTGGTAACGGGAAAATCCGAAGAAGAACATTTGGATACTTTAAAATTAGTTTTAAATAAATTAAAAAATGCTGGTCTGAAAATAAGTCAAAGTAAATGTAATTTTTTGAAAAGAGAATATCGTATTTAGGCCACGATATTGACAAAGATGGTATTCATACAAATTCGGACAAAACAACAGCGATTTTAAATGCAAAATGTCCCGAGAATGTAACGGAACTGAAATCAGTCTTAGGATTAATAAATTATTATTCTAAATTTATTCCAAATGCAAGTTCTATACTTAGTCCATTGTATGTATTATTAAAAAAGAATTCCAAGTGGAAATGGACACAATTGTGTAACCAAAGTTTTAATAAAATCAAGAGTGTGTTAGCGTCATCTAAAGTGTTAGCACATTATAATTTAAACAGGCCTATCACTTTATATTGTGATGCAAGTTCTTTTGGGCTAGGTGCAGTCATCTCTCATACTTATCCAGATGGATCAAGTAAGCCAATAGCTTTTGCTTCACGAACCTTATCAAGTCATGAAAAAGGTTATTCGCAAATCGATAAGGAAGCGTTGGCGATTATATATGGAATCAAAAAATTTAATCATTATTTATACGGCCGACACTTTACCTTATTTACGGACCACAAACCATTATTAGCCCTGTTTGGTAATAAAAAAGGTATACCAATTTTAGCGGCAAGCAGATTGCAGAGGTGGTCAATTATTTTATCAGCTTATCAGTATGACATAAAATATGTCCCATCTAATAAAAATTGCGCAGATGCTTTATCAAGATTACCTTTACCCACTACGGATACGGATTCAGAATCAAGTGATTTTGGTCATATTCATTATATAAATGAAATGTTACCAATTTCGTATAAAGAAATTGCGTATGAAATTAAAAAAGATAAAATTTTAAATCAAGTTTATGGTTATTGTTTGCATGGTTGGCCAGATTATTTAGAAAATAATGAAATTAAACCGTATTTAATGCGAAAAGAGCAATGGCATATTCAACATGGTTGCTTAATGTGGGGTTATCGAATCATAATTCCACCAAAATACAGAGAAACTGTTTTAAAAGATTTACATTCTTCACATTTGGGCATAAATAAAATGAAGTCAATTGCACGTTCATTTTTCTGGTGGCCTTCCATGGATGAACATATTGCAACATTATGTGGTCAATGTTCCAGTTGTAATGTGTTTAGAGCAAATCCGGAAAGAAATTTAATTCATCCATGGACGGTACCTAGAAAACCATGGTCACGAATTCATTTAGATTTTTTAGGACCAATATTTAATAATAAATATTTAATTGTAATAGATTCATACACGAAATGGGTAGAAGTTTTTAAATTAAAAACAACCACTGCTGAAGATGTAATAAATTGCTTACGAAATGTATTTTCACGGCTAGGCTTGCCGGATATGGTGGTGAGTGATAATGGCCCACCATTCAATTCTTGGACATTTGAAAATTATTTAAAAATGAATGGAATTTTAGTAAAACACTCCCCTCCATATCACCCAGCAAGTAATGGCGCAGCGGAGGTTACAGTAAAAATGATTAAAAATGCGTTGAAAAAAGCACATTTATCAAAAGAAAATCTTGACAGCGCTCTCGATAAATTTTTGTTTGACTACCGCATAGCAGCACATAGTAGTACAGGAGTGAGTCCAGCGAGTTTATTATACGGTAGGGAACTTAAAACCCGCTTTCACTTATTAATACCTCAAACGGATAGAATAATCGAAAATAGTAATGACAAATTTGTTGACGAATGTAAAAAGTTTTCAAAATATGAGATTGGGGAGAAAGTGTTAGTAAGGGATTTTAAGAATCCTACCGATACTCGATGGCAGGAAGGGAAAATTGCAAATGCAAATGGTCACGTGTCTTATGATGTCAAAATTGACAAAAAAGTGGTAAAAAGACATTCTAACCATATCTTACCATTGAAGCGGAGATCTGTGTTATTACCAATTAATTCGGAAAGTGATGAGAAATTAAGTGACAATTCGACTAGTGAGATTAAGAATGATAATTGTGAGAACGTAAATATTAAACCGACGTCCTCAGTAGTGGAAACAGTGAGCGAACCACCGTACAATTTTCGCCCTCGTAAAAATGTAGATTATGCTACATAAGAAAAAAAAAAAAATAAGGAATATATATAAATGTTATTTGTTGAATATGTTTTGAGTTAAGGAAGAGGGTGTTAGGATGTGAATGCTAGTTATTTATTAGTCTATGGTTAGACGCGCTCATGTCGTATAAAAAGAGATGTTTTTTGGGTACCAGCGTTCGGACGAACGCAAATAAAGTCAGTCTTGAGTTTGCAATCAATGAGTGCAGCTGTTTTATTATTTTCCCGCACCCCAATTTACAACAATCAGGACACTAACTGACGTACCTACTGACAATTTCATGACAATTGACAATTTTGGCGGAAAGACCACGGGTCGATAGCCGATTGGCAACAGGATCAGCACTCATACAAAATAAAATAAAATAATTAATTATACATGTTATGTAATACCTACTGTTGTCAATAAAGATTGTTTGTTGTTGTTGTCGATATTTCTAGATGTTTATCGATTTATTCGCAGTTTGTTATTGTAAACTTTACAAATGTAAACTTTTATATATGTTACACGAATAAATCTTACTTACTTACTTACTTACTTACTTATTATGTTAAATGCAACATTAATATTTAGTAAATACTGTTTTTCTTAGGAATAGAATATTAACCCATTAAGAGCAGAACAAATTATAAAGTTAACTCTAAAAGTTGATTTTAGGTAAAACAATTTTGCATCTTCTATGATTTCAATGAATGATTTATTATATTACACACGTCGATTTTATAAAAGAGTTAAATTTAAAGTTTGAACGAGTGTTTCCAATCCCAGACTAAGCATGAAGTAAAATTTCGAGTTTAGAAAAGCCCCGCGTAGAAAATTTGTCGAGGGTCGCGCCAGCGACCCGAGACAAATTTTCTCGGGGCTTTTCTAAACTCGAAATTTTACTTCATGCGCCACGCGTATAAAACATTGAAATGTTGTGAAGTTATAAATACACTTACAAAAATGAATTATAATGGAAATATTGAAATAACAAAATATTTACATTTTTTTATAGAATTTGTGTGACAGTTATAATCATGAAATTTTTAGGGTTACTATTTTTTAAACAGTAATGTTATTATTGATATTCTTGAAAACACTGAAATGTTGTGAAGTTATAAATACACTTACAAAAATGAATTATAATCGAAATATTGAAATAACAAAATATTTACATTTTTTTTTAGAATTTGTGTGACAGTTATAATAATTTTTTAACATCATGAAATTTTTAGGGTTACTATTTTTTAAACAGTAATGTTATTATTGATATTCTTGAACATAATGTTTTCTTTTTCTGGTATAAATATTGTTTTTGCTCTTTCAGGGCCGCTTTTACCTTCAAACATTTAACATTTTAAAAATTTCTTAGCCAAATATTGATCAAGATCTTAATACTGGATGATTTAAATTATTTAAATTGAAACACTTGGTTCGTTTCACTTATTTAATTTAAATTTAATTTAAATCATCCAGTATTAGATTCAAAAATGTTTCACCACGGGTTAAGTGAGAAATTAATTAAAGATATCAAGATCTTATCTTATCTTATAGATGGCATCTCCATTCGCAATTTCAATTTCCTGGATTCCTTATCCCATGGACTGTCTGTATAGTTGTCTATGAACTCATTATACTTAGTCGCCTATGTTAACGTAACAATGGAAACGAGTTTGATAGATAAGATATAGATTCTTTAGAGTCAAGCCTTCTATCAACCGGATTAAGAATCATAAAAAATGTATAATAATAATGTTTTCGATTCTTTCTAATTTTCATTTTCAATCACTAAAACAAAAATATTACCTAACTTAATATATAATTTAACTGCTTTCTTTAAAAACAGTTAAGATAAGATTATTAAATATGCTAACCACATAATAATAATATTTACTGATGTTAATGTTCGTTACGAAAATATTGTTTGAATGTATAATATGCATACATAAATATCGATTTAGGCGCCTAAGGGAAAGCCGGTTGTAAATTTAGACCATCGCCGACGAGCGACGTATCTGTGTGTTAGTAATAAACAACAAAACGCTTTATTTTAACTGTAAACGCCAATGCGGCTTCCCATTAGCGTTTCCACATTGCGCGGAAAACAGAAAACACATGGTAACCATCACTTTGGTCGGCTACTAAATTCAACTTGAAACAATAACAAAAGAAGAGCATCCATTAGAAACATTAAAAAATACACTAGATGCGAAATTGATATTTTGCTGTATACATACATACCAGAGCTGGGCAGGATTCGAATCATTCAAGATTCGAATCCTGGATTTGAGTCCTTTTAGAGGATTCAAAAGAGATATTCGAATACTTTAGTTAAACTGGATTCGTGATCCGGATTCGTTACACTTTTTTAAAATGATTCGTATTCGAATCCAAATGCTGGTGATTCGAATCCTCATAAAAGGTTTCGAATCCTCATAAAAGGATTCGAATCCTCGTAAAAGGATTCGAATCCTCATAAAAGGATTCGAATCCTCGTAAAAGGATTCGAATCCTCATAAAAGGATTCGAATCCTTATAAAAGGATTCGAATCCTCGTAAAAGTATTCGAATCCTTATAAAAGGATTCGAATCCTTATAAAAGGATTCGAATATTTACAAAAGGATTCGAATAGTTACAAAAGGATTCCAATCGTCAAAAATAATTCGAATTAATCGTAAGGATTAACATGAAAAATTTGTTTTGTATATTTTTAAATTTCTCGTTAAATCACTGTTTTATACGCGTGGCGCATGAAGTAAAATTTCGAGTTTAGAAAAGCCCCGTGAAAATTTGTCTCGGGTCGCTGCGCGACCCGAGACAAATTTTCTACGCGGGGCTTTTCTAAACTCGAAATTTTACTTCATGCTTAGTCTGGGAGTGGACGACACTCGTTTGTAAGTGATAAAATCAATTAAATTAATGATTTGTGTCAAATTTAACAGATTTGAGATTTTTAATTGTTTTTCGGTAATTGCGCCAAATATAACATTTTGATGAATATGAATTGACATTCCCAATCAAATTTTTACACTTAACATGTCGATTTATAACATTTTTATAAGATTTTCAACAAATCGATATTTTCATAAAATTATCCTTATTTCGAGATTTTTGCCGATTAATCAAATTTTTATCAAATTTTGCAATATTTCCTCAATTTTCCTTAATTTATCGAATGTTGATGAAATTTTCAATATATCGAGATTTTTAATTAATTTATGAAAATATTTATCAGATTTTCAACATATGTTGATTTTTGATAATTTGTCATTTTTATCGATTTATAAAATTTTGATGAAATTTTCGATATTTCGAGATTTTCTCGTCAAATATATAAAATGTTGATACGTAAGATTTTCAATATTTTTATTCAGATTTGTAACGATTTTCAAAAATTATTGAATCATTATTTGAACACTCAAATTTGAGATTTTTTTTTCTACAAGACATATTTAATCATTTTTGACATTGAATGACATTTTTGATATTCTTTACCTTTTGAGATGACATTTTTGACAATAGATTATATTCTAGATATTAGACTACGTTTTTTGACATAAGACGACATGTTTCACATTAGATGTTACTTTTGATAAACAATGAATTTTTTACTTATTTACTATTTCTGATGTTGACATTAAATGACGTATTTGACATTAGATGGCAGTTCTGACATTTTATATTTTTTTACATTTTTGACAGTAGACGACAATTTTGACATTTGATATTTTTGATATTACATATTTACTTGTTTTACATTAGATAACAATTTTTATATTATTAGATAACTTTTTTGACATTATTACTGATTTTAACTGAAATTTTCGTTTATGTAAGAACGTTTTTGTCAAACTGTCACGTACTGACTTAAAATGATAATTTTAACGTAAATCGATTTTATCAGCACGCCAAATTTTTGACGTTTTTGATATTTTTTATATTTACGAGATGACATTTTGGTCATTTTGTTTTTGGCAATTTTAAATAATTTTGACATATTTTGATAACTTTTAAAACTGAAAACAGTTTTAATATGTTTTTATATTTTTAACTGTACTTGAAATCAGTGTTTAATACGCGTGGCGCATGAAGTAAAATTTCGAGTTTAGAAAAGCCCCGTGAAAATTTGTCTCGGGTCGCTGCGCGACCCTCGACAAATTTTCTACGCGGGGCTTTTCTAAACTCGAAATTTTACTTCATGCTTAGTCTAGGAGTGGAGACACTCGTTCGTAAATTTTCGAATAATCATAAAGTTGTGTATTTATTTTCAAAAAAAAATCTTTCTCGGTTTATTGAACAAAAACAAAAGTGGTTTATTTTTTCGTTGGCTACAACTTTTGTTTGAAACATTTTTTGATTTAGACGTCGAAAGCCATAATCGGTGAGTTGTTGATGTCCACTAGATTTTTTAGTTTCTAATTCAGAAACAAAAGAGCTGAGGTGAAAAGTGTTTAGGTAAAAGAGGTATATTTTTTAACTGTATTGTTTCGAGTTTACGTGAAGTGATTAATCACAAATAGAAAGACTGTTATTCCTTACTTCACTTTTTATTTTTATGTTAGATGTACATTTCGAGACACAAGTTGCTCATTATCAATAACAAACTGTTTGTTATTGATAATGAGCACCTTGTGTCTCGAAATGTACATCTAACATAAAAATAAAAAGTGAAGTAAGGAATAACAGTCTTTCTATTTGTGTATATTTTTTTGTTGGCTACAACTTTTGTTTCAAACATTTTTTGACTTAGACGTCGAAAGCCATAGTGGAATTCGTTTAATCAAAAAACATCTAATGATTTCTGGTGATTTTCAACGCAAGACTTTTAGACATTTGATGGTATAATTCTGTGGTTTTGAGGAAAACCCAGTTAAGTCACTTTTTTGGCCAAATTGAGTTAAGTGCACACTTAATTATATATTCATCTATATTTTAATTTTCTGACCTCAAAACGGTGTTATCTGTCTTAGATTTTGCGTAGTTTGGACTAAACCTAACCAGTGAAGTGCCATTTTTGAGGAAAAACCAGTTTTGTTCCATTTAGATGCACGTTAAATTTAAAACAAACATTTTTACAAGTTAACCATGAATTTATTGGTGTTTTATAAAATAATAATAAATATTGTATAGCTGAGGCTGTTAGTTGTTCAAACTCCATAATATCACTTAAATAACACACTTAATATGTTTAGGTTTCAAAATAATCTTTATTGTACTACAACAATTGTTTCACCACACAGTGGCTTCATTAGGTAGATGAATGAATCATCTACCTGATGAACCCACTGTGTGGTGAAACAATTGTTGTAGTACAATAAACATTATTTTGAAACCTAAACATATTAAGTGTGTTATTTAAGTGATAAAATAATAATAATATGAGATAGATATTTTGAACTGTTTTAAGGTACTTAAGAAGTTGAGTTGTAAAACTTTAAACGCAAATAACTTGAAATCATGAAATAGTGACTTAACTGGTTTTTCCACAAATCCACAGAATTAATATTGAATTAAGTATTTATTTTTAATATATTCGTAAATATAAGAATGTAAACTATTTATTTAATTAAAATATTTAGAAAATAACAATACAATAAATTTTATATTATTATTATTATTATTATACTGGGTGTCCGTATTTCAACAGAAAGTATGGGGATTTCGGTTATTTAAAAAAATAGAGAGTCGGTTAAATTGGGGCAAAGTTGTATAATTTAGGGCCCAATAATAACCCAAAAACAAGTTTGAAATATCTTATTTCCTTAATGAGATATTGTCAAAAAACGTATTTTTGAAAATTCGTTTTTATTTTTTTATTCAAAAACTATTGAATCCAGGCATTTACAACTTTGACATTATAGGCACTTTTTAACGATAAATCCAGTAACATATTTTATTCTAAGATAACTATAACATTTACCTAGAGACCATAGCTAACTTTTGTTTTTTTTTATGAGCGCTATTTTGGATTTTGATATTTTTTGGAAGAATATTTTTTACTGAATTCAATGATGTATCACACTTATAGTTTATTGTACATTTTATATGTAAAATTGTAATCTTTTAGTTTTTCAAAGTGTGCCTTGGAAACAGTTGAGTAACTCACTTATTTGGCAACTCCTAGGACCCATAATTTGCTTACACATCACCTCTGAAGACGGGCATCCGACGATACATACTTTAACAGTTGTGACATATTTTAAAGTAACGAGTGTCTTCCACTCCCAGACTAAGCATGAAGTAAAATTTCGAGTTTAGAAAAGCCCCGCGTAGAAAATTTGTCGAGGGTCGCGCAGCGACCCGAGACAAATTTTCACGGGGCTTTTCTAAACTCGAAATTTTACTTCATGCGCCACGCGTATAAACCATTGATTTGAAGTGTAGTTCAAAAACACACAAATACCTCTTTAATCAGAGTAACACAGAAATTTAGTCTGTTATCAACGATGTTCAGTGTTAATAATAAATAATTAGGTTGTGAATATTTTTGTTAAAACAACTGATAACGATATTTATATGTTAATGGTTCTAAAAAAATAATAAAATCAAATTTATTCTTAAGCGATTTGTATTCGTGATTCGAAAAAACATGATTCGAATCTTTGATTCGAATCATATTTATCTCTTACGAATCCTTTATTCGAGTATTCCTGATTCGAATCATATCAGGTGATTCGGATTCGTGATTCGAATCCTTTTAACGAGGATTCGTCCCAGCTCATTTACCTTTTAAATATTAATGAACATTTTAAAACTTCAACAATTACTCTTATATTTACTATTAATATGCTTATTATTATTATTAATTGACATGTCAAATCCATGTAATATGGCGTTTTGATGTAATAAAGTATTATTATTATTATTACAAACGTTTTGAAAATTAAAGAAAATATATATAAAGATTGGTGAACATTTTCAATGAAATTCTCCAACGAATCAAGTAGTACCGCGTGATCGCTTAAAACATGATTGAGGGCCAGTTGCAACAAACACGTTAAACTGGTTCAACTCTGAACTCAGGTTCAAAGTGACATTAGAACAATAGGAACTGTCATCTTGAACTTAAGTAGAGCTTGAATTCGAGTTCAACGTTTTTGGTGTAACTGAACAGGCTTTGAATTTTAAATTAGATTGGCACTACTGACTTTTAACACATAGTTTACCATAACCTTAGACTTATTCCACCATTCAATTAGCATTCTGGGCGATTCCACCCCACTTTTTCCAATCCATTTTTTCCACTGAGTTTTTTATCCACTTGTTCTTTTTTCAACTGAATCTTTTGGAAATGTAAGTCCTATCCGGAATGTAAAGCTCGAGCTGTTACGCGGTCGCAGTTGACTCACGGGCAGGTAAGAACAATTTTGTTCTCAATTTAGAACAAGATTCTAATGTGGCGGGTTGAATACAGGTTGTTGAAGTTGTGAGAGGCCCAAACGAATCTCCACACGAAAATCATGCCCCTAACGTAGAGGCTGTGGAAGCTATGCGAATAAGGGGTACTATGAAGCGACGTGCCTAAGCTCATCCAGAAGCTCCCCCGGCTCAGCTGTTGCGGACCGAACTTCAACATGTGCGTTCAGGCGTTCTTGCACAGCTTACCGAGAGACAAAATCTGACGAAAGCTATCCAGCGGAGAAGGCTGAAAGACATGCCAACGAACCCCACCACTCTAGAGGAACTGGGCGACGTGCCAGCCACATATAAATCAACACTCGGTGGAGAGACGTTCCTCATCTACGACTCGCGGGATGATGCCGACGTGGATGAATCTGTTGGAAGAGTGATGATCTGGGCCACCAAGGAAAATTTGCGACGACTGGCCAGAAGCACAACGTGGTACGTCGACGGGATGTTCAAAGTCGTCCCAGCTATATTTTTCCAGCTCTTTGCTGTTCTCGGAAATTTTGTCCAAATTGTTAACGGAGTTGAGAAGAGGGTGGCTCTGCCTGTCGCGTACGCGCTCATGGAAAATAAGGCACAGATGGCATATGAGAAGGTCTAATAGTTAAACTTAAAGTTAACTTTAAGGTTGTATTTGTGAGTAAGAACAAATATTTAACTAGGTTTTTGAAGTTATTCGAGACGAATGTGACAGGCATGGGTACGTCATATCTGCCACTGTTGTAATCACGGATTTTGAGATAGCTATCATCAACGCAGCCCAGACAATGCACGCCAATGCAACTGTGATAACTTGCTTTTTTCACCTGAAACAGTCAATATTCCGTCGCATACAAGCAGAAGGACTGCAACAGGCTTACAACAATCCGGATGACCGATCGATCAAAGAGGCAGCGCAGATGATGTGTGCGACTAGTTTCGTTCCAGTTGAGGATGTTGGGGAGGCGTTCGACATATTTTCAGAATCGGCACCAGAAGAATTTTCTGAAATCATCGATTACTTCGAAAATAATTATGTAAGAGGCAAACCGGCCAGGGGGAGACGTCATGCTACGCAGCCGAGGTATCCTCCAGCGCTCTGGAACGTGTATGAGGCTGTGATGACTAACTCATCACGAACAAATAACATGTCAGAAGGATGGCATCACAGATTTGCAGTTGTAGTCGGCAAAGACCATCCCAGTCTCTATGCGTTTCTCCTGGAGATACAGAAAGAACAGGGCGACACCGAAACAATGTTTCGCGAACTGGATTTGGGGCGTAAAATTAAAAGGTCGGAAAATTTGGCGCGAGTAAAGACAGAAGAGAGGATATGTAATATAGTTAGGGACTACGAAGTACGAAAGGAAGCTGATGAGATAGCAGAGTACCTCCGCGCAGTAGGGCACAACATTCAATTTTAATCCGTGTAAATCCTTGTAAAATAAAATGTCTAAAAAGAAATGAAATAATATATTTATAGTGAAATAATATATTAATGGATAAAATGATTGGTGGAATAATACATTAGTGGATAATATGATTGGTGGAAAAAAAGGAGTGGAATATTCGGATTGGAGAAAGTGGAGTGGAAAAAGTGTCCCCATACCATTCTGGGCAACTGCACAAAAAAAGTGCCGCCTACTCTAAATCATCATTTAAACGATCGCACGGTACAAGGTGTAACAAAATGATTTTCATCTAGTCGGCTTTGCATTACCCATGGTAACATAAGAAGTACCGTTCTACAAAATTTGGGAATGCACTATTTAATCTTTAAAGATATATTCGGTTTTGGTTTATCGGCCATCTAGATTTGGGATTAATTTTCTTAGGATCTTTCATTATATGGGATTAATTATTTGACAGAAAAGGGGTAATAACATGCCGAAAGTAATGTTCCGCAGCTGAATGAATCTTTATGATAGAGTAATTAAGCAAATGGCAACCATGTGGAAAACATAACCTCAAATGAATTTTGATGGCAAAAGTCAGTACTACAGCCAGAGTATTCAACCAAAGTTCCACCATTATAAAAAAATCACCAGATCTAGTTGGCTAATACAAACAAAAAAATAGAATATACATAAATTGTAATAATATTCAATTTAATTGATTGATGACATTTATTGACAGAATTAGCTGATTTAAAAAGAGTATAACGACACAGGAAAAATTACATGAGAAAAAATTCCAAATGTAACTTGATGAAATTATTTTATTACACCCTGTTTATTTAAAACATAATAGTCAGCGACATTTAACTTAACCTAACTTTACTAAATTAGACTAATAGTGATGTGTCCAAAGCAGGGTTCGGAAATATCACGATATTTATACAGGGTGCCCCATTTTAAAGTACCTCCTGGAATATTTTCAGAACCATGCACCGAATGAAAAAATGTTTCAAATAAAAGTTTAATTATTTGAAGGGGGACATCCAATTCTGTAAGAAAATTCAACCCCTCACCCCCAGGGGAGACAAAGCTTTGAAATCCTAAATGCGAACCCGTATATTTTATTAAAAATTTGGATAGAGAGTGGAAAAGTAAGTTTTATCTAGACCAGTATGTTTTTGAGTTTACATGAAGTGATCATTACACTAATAAAGACTGTTATTCCTTACATCACTTTTTATTTGTATCATTAGATGTACATTTCGAGACACAATGTGCTCATTATCAATAACAAACTGTTTTATCTAAAAACATTTTTTGTTACTTTGAAAGATGGCGCTGCAAACAACAACATTGTTTTTACTTTCCCCCGTATGTGATACAAAGGGAAAGTATTGTTTTCGTGAAAATTTTCGAATCAAAAATTTTAGCGGAAATATCCGTTTTGAGGTCCCCTGAGTCGAATAAGACCATTTTTGAAAAATGTCTGTCTGTCTGTGTGTCTGTGTGCGCTGTACCGCAAAAACCGCTAAAGATATCGAGATGAAACTTGAAACTTAAGCTTTTTGTTACAATCGGAAGAACTGAAAAGCTTTTGGTGGAAATCGGAAAACCGAAAGTGGTACTTTACTCTTAGCGTTTTTCAGTTTTTTCAGATTTTTTCAATAAATGATCATCAAACAAAAAATTCTTTCAAATAAAAGTTGTAGATAATAACAAAATGAAGATTTATTGTTTATTTACTTTTTGTCGTAGCACTCTTAGTTTTTGAGATATTTTAAAAGTTGTTTGTTTTATCTAGTTATTGATGTGTGACAGTGTATGTGTCGATACAATTGAAAAATGTTTCAAATAAAAGTTGTAGGAAATTAAAAACTAAAGATTTTTTGTGGACTCACTTTTTGTCATAGCACTCTTAGTTTTTGAGATATTTAAAAATAGTGTTTTTTATCTAGTCATTGATTTGTGTCAGTGTGTGTGTTGATACAATTGGAAAATGTTTCAAATAAAAGTTGTAGGTAATAGAGTATTCTTCGTATCTTCACTTTTTGTCATAGCACTCTTAGTTTTTGAGATATTCAATAAATAGTGTTTTTTATCTAGTCATTGGTTTGTGTCAGTATGTGTTGTTCCAATTGAAAAATGTTTCAAATAAAAGTTGTAGTTATCAAAAAGTTGAAGACATTTTGAAAATAATAATGCTACAAATATTTTAAAAGTGATTTAATACGCAATTTACGGGGGAAAGTACTATGATGGACACATCACCATTTTTATTATGTGAATTCTCGAAACCAATTAAACCGGCAAAAATAAAAATAAATAAAATTTATATGATCTACACAGAAATGAATAAAATGTGATAAACTATAATTGAAATTTAAATATCGTCACGGGATATTTCAAAATATCAAATAAAATTTAAATTTTGATTTGAAAGTATTTTTTTATTGAATTAAATTCTATTCATTTTGGATAATTTCTGATCATTTTGAACTTTAGCAATTATTTATTAGGCTATATTTTATATAATTTAAGCTTTTTCAATTTGTTCGTCGAAGTTTATTAGCACACAAATAATGCACAGAAATTTGTTTTCTTTCTAAACTTAAAGTAAGAAACATCAACTCTAATTATTTTATATTATAAATTTTACAATAAAGGAAATTGCAAACTAAGTTCCTGATTGATCGTCTAATGAGGGTTTCCACTCCCAGATTAAGCATGAAGTAAAATTTCGAGTTTAGAAAAGCCTGAAAATTTGGATTTGCTGGGGCGCGCGAGCGAAGCGAGTCGCGCTCCAGCAAATCCAAATTTTCAGGCTTTTCTAAACTCGAAATTTTACTTCATGCGCCACGCGTATAAATCACTAACTTCAAGTGAAATCTTCAACTAATTGGTTAGAGTAAAATAAATTTAGTACGTCAATTATCAATTGTTCAATTTTGTTGATTGCAGCGCCATCATTCAAAATAACAAACATGTTTTTAGATAAAATTTACTTTTCCACGCTCTGTCCAAATCTGTAATAAAAAAATAGTGGTGCGAAGATATCAAAACTACCCCCTCGACAGCCTCCGCTAGGGGTAAGGGGTTGAATTTTCTTACAGAATTGGATATCCCCTTCAAAATCATTAAACTTTAATTTAAAACATTTTTTTCATTCTGTGCATGGTTCTGAAGATAATCCAATTGGTACTTTAAAATGGGACACCCTGTATATATACAGTAGTGGAAAAATATAGAGCAACTTTAATATATTGCTAAAATAAAATTTCTGATGTTACCTTTGGCCATAATTTGTCTGTAGATAAAAACATACGATATTTATAAATAGTTTGCTGATAAAACATCCCCATTATTCTTTCGTTGTTCCATTGGATATAAAAAAGAATATTTTAGAATGGAAATAAATAAAGCAACTTTTTCAATAACCTGATAAATTTGCAATGTATTTAGTTTAGTATAAGTTTAAATTCATCAGTTTAACGTATTTCACTTGTCAACATGCCCAGAGGCAAACATTTATCCGCTGATATTAAAAATCGGATTGTTGATTTATACAATAGTGGTCAAAAACAGATTACCATTGCAAACATGTTTATGTTAAATAAATCTATTGTGTCGCGAATAATTAAGCAATATCGTGTAAAGGGAGATACATCCATCAAAAAAAAAAAAAACAGGGAGACCTAGAAAAACCACTCACTTTACGGATAAACAAATTACGGGTGTGAAGTTAGCAATAGATCCAGCAATAGATTTTAAAAAAATCATATCTCGGAAAAAACAAAAGCAAATTAAATGAAATTGAAGATATACCCTTCAAATAGCCTAAATTATTACCCCAAGAAATATAAAACCCTTAACTTTTACCCTTCATATTTTTTCACCCCTTCCAAAAATTTGTTATGATTTTTTTTTAATTTGGCAATATTTCATAAAGTTACTTTTTAGCTCAAAACATCTCTATAATACCTTCTTTTGATAAATGAAATCAAAAAAACGTTTCGACACCCCGTTCGCCACTAAACTATTGTTTTACCCTAAGATTTCAAAAATTAATATCTCAGAGAAAAAAAAAAATACAAATCGAATAAAATTTAAAATACACGATAAGAGATGTCTAAGTCATCACCAAAAAAAATTAACCCTTAATTTTTACCTATAATATTTTTTCACCCCTTCCAAAAATGTAATCAATTTTTTTCTACTTTGGCAATGTTCCATAAAATTCATTTTTATCTCAAAATATCTCTATTCTACCCTCTTTTAATACACCCAATCAAAAAAACGTTTCGTCACCCTGTTCACCCCTAAAATATTTTCTTTACCCCGTGAATATGGAAATCAATATTTCCGAGAAAGCAAAATCATATCAAACAAAATATTACTAAGGAATACATCTTAATTAATAGCACAAAGAAGATCAACCCCTAAACTTACCCTTTCATTTTTTCTTGTCTTTAAATGTAATATATATATATATTTTTATAAATTCACAATCTTCCTAAATGTTGATATGTATCATATATTATTTCTTTTTATCATGAGTGTGTTTACTCTAATAAGCAAAAGTAAAAAAAAGTGCCAGGCACATTACCCCCAAATAATAAAATAATAATCTCCTGATCGTCGTATGGATTTATATGCGTATGGAATTATGTGCAACGATTTAAACATTATTTTTTCTGAATTTGGCAAAAGGCCATAGATAAATAAAAATTGTTATTTTAATTATTAATTACACACATTAATGATTAAAATAACAATTTTTATTTATCTATGGCTCTTTGCCAAATATGGAAAAAATAATGTTTAATTTATTACATATAGATCCATACGTGACGAGCGGGAGATTTTTTTTTTTTCGGGAGTGAAAAAGTGCTCCAAACGTTTTTTTGACTTTTGATTATAAAAGTACACACATTAATGATAAGAATAACAATTTTTATTTATCTATGGCTCTTTGCCAAATATGGAAAAAATAATGTTTAATTTATTATATATAGATCCATACGTGACAAGCGGGAGATTTTTTTTTTCGGGGGTGAAAAAGTGCTCCAAACGTTTTTTTGACTGTTGATTATGAAAGTACACACATTAATGATAAGAATAACAATTTTTATTTATCTATGGCTCTTTGCCAAATATGGAAAAAATAATGTTTAATTTATTACATATAGATCCATACGTGACGAGCGGGAGATTTTTTTTTCGGGAGTGAAAAAGTGCTCCAAACGTTTTTTTGACTTTTGATTATAAAAGTACACACATTAATGATAAGAATAACAATTTTTATTTATCTATGGCTCTTTGCCAAATATGGAAAAAATAATGTTTAATTTATTACATATAGATCCATACGTGACGAGCGGGAGATTTTTTTTTCGGGGGTGAAAAAGTGCTTCAAACGTTTTTTTGACTTTTGATTATAAAAGTACACACATTAATGATAAGAATAACAATTTTTATTTATCTATGGCTCTTTGCCAAATATGGAAAAAATAATGTTTAATTTATTACATATAGATCCATACGTGACGAGCGGGAGATTTTTTTTTTCGGGGGTGAAAAAGTGCTCCAAACGTTTTTTTGACTTTTGATTATAAAAGTACACACATTAATGATAAGAATAACAATTTTTATTTATCTATGGCTCTTTGCCAAATATGGAAAAAATAATGTTTAATTTATTACTTATAGATCCATACGTGACGAGCGGGAGATTTTTTTTTCGGGGCTGAAAAAGTGCTCCAAACGTTTTTTTGACTTTTGATTATGAAAGTACACACATTAATGATAAGAATAACAATTTTTATTTATCTATGGCTCTTTGCCAAATATGGAAAAAATAATGTTTAATTTATTACATATAGATCCATACGTGACGAGCGGGAGATTTTTTTTTCGGGAGTGAAAAAGTGCTCCAAACGTTTTTTTGACTTTTGATTATAAAAGTACACACATTAATGATAAGAATAACAATTTTTATTTATCTATGGCTCTTTGCCAAATTCGGAAAAAATAATGTTTAATTTATTGCATATAGATCCATACGTGACGAGTGGG
The DNA here is from genome assembly GCA_932526585.2 of Philonthus cognatus. Taxonomy (NCBI): domain Eukaryota; kingdom Metazoa; phylum Arthropoda; class Insecta; order Coleoptera; family Staphylinidae; genus Philonthus; species Philonthus cognatus. Next base: position 146,699,236 of record OW052241.1, on the reverse strand, counting down.
AGATTTTTTTATTTCGGGGGTGGAAAAGTGCTCCAAACGTTTATTTGACTTTTGATTATGAAAGTACACACATTAATGATAAGAATATCAATTTTTATTTATCTATGGCTCTTTGCCGAATTCGGAAAAAAATAATGTTTAAATCGTTGCACATAATTCCATACGCATATAAATCCATACGACGAGCAGGAGATTATTATTTTATTATATGGGGTTAAAGTGCCTGACACTTTTTTTTACTTTTGATAAAAAGAAATAATATATGATACATAACCAAATTTAAGATGATTATGAATTTTAATAAATATATATATTACATTTAAAGACAAGAAAAAAGGAAATGGTAATTTTAGGGGTTGATCTTCTTTGTGCTATTAATTAAGATGTATTCCTTAGTAATATTTTGTTTGATTTGATTTTGCTTTCTCGGAAATATTGATTTCCATAAGAAAATATTTTAGGGGTGAACAGGGTGACGAAACGTTTTTTTTTATTAGGTGTATTAAAAGAGGGTAGAATAGAGATATTTTGAGATAAAAATGAATTTTATGGAACATTGCCAAAGTAGAAAAAAATTGATTACGTTTTTGGAAGGGGTGAAAAAATATTATAGGTAAAAATTATGGGTCAATTTTTTTTGGGTGATAACTTAGACATCTCTTATCGTGTATTTTAAATTTTATTCGATTTGTATTTTTTTTTTTTTTCTCTGAGATATTAATTTTTGAAATCTTAGGGTAAAACAATAGTTTAGTGGCGAACGGGGTGTCGAAACGTTTTTTTGATTTCACTTATCAAAAGAAGGTATTATAGAGATGTTTTGAGCTAAAAAGTAACTTTATGAAATATTGCCAAATTAAAAAAAAATCATAACAAATTTTTGGAAGGGGTGAAAAAATATGAAGGGTAAAAGTTAAGGGTTTTATATTTCTTGGGGTAATAATTTAGGCTATTTGAAGGGTATATCTTCAATTTCATTTAATTTGCTTTTGTTTTTTCCGAGATATGATTTTTTTAAAATCTATTGCTGGATCTATTGCTAACTTCACACCCGTAAACAAATTATAAAAATTGCCAAAACCGAGCCTTTTCTCGGATCTAACATGATAAAGCACCGTATATTTGAAGAACTTGGAGTAAATGTGACCTCTAGGACAGTGAGAAACAGACTACTAGAAGCTAAATTATTTGCTAGAAGACCAGCAAAAAAACCCATGTTGTCTAAGAAAAACAGACGATCCCGTTTAAGTTGTGCCAAAACGCATCAACACTGGACTGAGAATGACTGGAAAAAGGTTATCTGGAGCGATGAATCTAAGTTTTCTTTATTTAAAAGTGATGGTATTGTGTATGTAAGACGTCCTGCCAATGAACGACTCAACCCTAAGTATACGTGTCCAACTTTAAAACATGGTGGTGGATCGGTGATGGTTTGGGGCTGTTTTTCGGGATATGGTATGGGGCCCCTTTATAAAATAGAAGGTATTATGGACCGATTTAAATATAAGGACATATTAGAGAACCAAATGGTCCCATACGCCGACGAGATTATGCCTTTAAGACATTTATTTCAACAGGACAATGATCGTAAGCATACTTCTCGGTTCGTAAAAGAATGGTTCAGAAAGGAAAACATCACTGTTATGGAATGGCCTTCACAGTCCCCAGATCTCAATCCAATTGAGAATCTGTGGGACATTTTGGATTCCAAAATCAGAGGAAAATTCTATCGCAATCACCAAGAATTGTTTGAAGCCTTGAACGAAGCATGGGTCAATATGGATACTGCGATTATTTCTAAACTGATAAAATCGATGCCAAAACGTTGTCAACATGTTATTAAGAATAACGGGTTTTTTACAAAATATTAATTAATATATTTTTAAGTATTTGTATTTAAAAAAAACAATTTTGAAGCAAAGTTGCTCTATTTTTTTCCACCCAAAAATTATCTTTAAATATAAAAATACTTCATACAAAAAATATTTATTTTTACCCCCAAAATAAATTGCTTTTGTAGTTGTGGATTATTATAAAAAAAATATGGCTATGTCATACATTACTGATTAAAGAAATAAACGATTTTCAAAAGTTGCTCTACTTTTTTCCACTACTGTAAACATTTTTAAAAATTATTAAGGTGAGATCAAACATGAAAAGTATATTTTGAACTTCACCTAAAATCAGTGGTTTTATACACGTGGCGCATAAAGTAAAATTTCGAGTTTAGAAAAGCCTATTTGGATTTGGGCGCTACGCTTCGCTCCGCGCCCAAATCCAGATTTTTAGGCTTTTCTAAACTCGAAATTTTACTTTAGGCTTAATCTAGGATCGGAAACACTCGTTAGAAGCTTCAAACTAAACACTTTTATAAAAATAACAAATGCCAACTTGCAATAATAATTCCCTGCATATCAAGAAATTACATTTGGTTTGATATTATTTAAAGTAAAAATTATATTTAGTCAATTAATAAGAAATAAAAAAACATTTAATGGCAAAGATGACAATGATGTAATTTATGTAAACAAAAAAATGTCACTTTATGTAAAATAAAACATGAATCAATAAACCTAAAAAATACCTTTAACGATTGTGTCTTTTTTTTTAGGTAATTACCACATTTTTTTAGGTTATAATTCTTGGCACAGTTGCGCAGCTACCAAATCCAAATTTTCATACTTTTTTAAATACAAAATTTTACTTCATGCACGCGTATAAAACACTGATTTAGTGTGAAGTTAAATATACATAAATATCCATGCTATATGTCGGAGTTATAAATATCGATATATATCGTGACAATTTGATGATATACAGGGTGTCCCATCAGTACGTTCTCCGAGAATATCTCGGCACACGTTAAAGATATAAAAACAGTTTGTTAACCAAAGTTGGTTGATTTTGAGAGCTGTATAATCTAAAAAATATTTGTATGTATACAGGGTGAGCGATAAAGACAGTAGCGGATGCAATTTGCTTATTTTAAATAGATCACTCTGATTTGGTTATTGATTTTCTTATAAAAATTGCGTCATTTTATTAGAAACATTTCAGTTTCGGAATTATTTAAAATTTATGGATACAAATGACGTTAGCAGCATGGTTGTTATGTTTGAAACACTTTGTTTTAAAACAGTGTTTTAAAACAAAGTGTTTAAAACACGTTTAAAAGCAGCCTTCGTGTTTTAAACAGTTTTATTTTAAAAACGTTTTTTAATTATCTTAAATTTGCTAAATTATATTTTATACTACTTCATTAAGATATTTTGTTTACGTTTTTGAATGTTAGCTAAATTGTTGAAGATATTTCAAATTACATTATTAAACACAATATTTTATTACAATAATATATCACAACTGTGTGTGCATAAATGTAATTTTTGAATACAGAGATTTTTTCTTTCAGAAATTAAAATCTTTAAACGAGGGTTTTCCACTCCCAGACTGAGCATGAAGTAAAATTTCGAGTTTTGAAAAGCCTGAAAATTTGGATTGGCCGCGTAGCGAAGCGGAGCGGCCAATCCAAATTAGGCTTTTCTAAACTCAAAATTTTACTTCATGCGCCACACGTATAAAACACTGAAATATCGTAAAATTTAAAATATACGGCTTTAGCAATCTAATATGTAGATGTGAATAAAAAGAGTCAAATTCTGCGCTGAACAAATTGTTTAAAACAGTGATTATAAGCAACCCAATAACTATAACGTATATTAGATTGCCTATAATCGTTGATGTATGTGTGTGTTTTTTGACCTTCACTGTAAATCAGTGTTTTTAAGCGTGGCGCATGAAGTAAAATTTCGAGTTTAGAAAAGCCTAATTTGGATTGGCCGCTCCGCTTCGCTACGCGGCCAATCCAAATTCTTAGGCTTTTCTAAACTCGAAATTTTACTTTATGCTTAGTCTGGGAGTGGAAAACACTTGTTAAAAGCCTCAAATTAACTGCTTTGAAACAACGAATTTCCGCAAATTTAAAAAACGCTGTAATTGTAGGAATATGTATACTTAAAATGGGCGGTATGTTCTGTTTTAAACGTGTTTTAAATTATTAATGTTTTACTCGCCGTTTCAATGAAAAAAACACGTTTTGTAAAAAAAAAAGTTTGATTTAAATAAAATAAAAACACGTTTTTTCTTAACAACCCTGTTTAGCAGTGGTATCGTAAACCTAAAATATCTCTGAAACTAAATAAGATAAAGAGTTGCAGTTTTCAACATTTTCTTAAGAATAGAGGGCGCTATCGGCTGCAGTTGTGATATGTCAATTATTTTCACGTAAAACAGTTAAACTATACCCACTAACATTTTTGATTTGAAAATGTTCACGCATTACAAAATTGATATATCAACTTAACACATCCTATTTCAACATTCGAATCGCCAAAAATAAAACAAACAAAATCTCTACATTTGACACAAAAAGTGCTGCCAACTACATCAGCCATCCTTGATCGCACTGTATGCTTGTGGAAAATATTTTGAGTGTTTAATATTTGAGTGTGTCTGTCGCATTGCTGTATATCGATCGCTCAAGTGCCGAGTTCTCCCCGACTTCTCGCCGCGGTTTCTCCTTTCACTCTCCCCGTTTTTTTATACTTCTCTAAAGTTACAAACATCGCGTTTTCCTCCCCCATGAAAAGACCCTTCGGATAAATTTCACACGCACGCCGTACAAAAGGACGGCTGTGGGGGGAAATTAAATTATCCTGTCAGGGATGAAAAGGGTAATCGTCGCGTCACGTGCGCGTAAACTTTATGACTTTCTACAGAGACGTTTAAAAAACGGAGAGGTGTAATGAAAAGTTGGCTGTTTTGTGAAATTAAAAGAGACTTTTGCTTAAAACAATATTAGAAAGGATTTGTGTTTGTGATTGAGAAATTATGATTGGAATCCTTTTTTTAAATTATATTATCATATTTTGATTCCAGGATTCGTGATTCGAATCTTATTAAAAGAGAGGATTTAGATTCGTAATTAGAATCCTTTTTCTGAGGATTCTACCCAGTTTTATCTGAGAGAGCATCATACATACATACATCATACATAACAAAGTTATACTAAACTAACATATTTTATTTCTCTTAAGTGTAATTCTGTTACATATAGTGATGTAAACTTACCGATAATATTTTCTGCAATATTACTAGTAACATTTTTAAAAAATTCAATTTAAAATAAAATCACTTGGTATGTTTCACTAATTATACGTGTTTATTCCGACTAGTTTCGGCTATCAGCCATTTTCAAGGAATGTATGATAGCCGAAACTAGTCGGAATAAAGACGTATAATTAGTGAAACATACCAAGTGATTTAATTTTAAATTTATTTAAAAAAAAATATTTAATCATGTTTCATCAAGCGATCAATGAGAAACAAGTTGAAAATATTACTAGTAACGTAGTAATAATCGGTAATTTAATGTTTTATTGTTGAAACAATTGAGATAGAGTATAAAAGTTAAGATTATGAGCCCAAAGAGCGAAAAAGTCAAGATTATGGGTAAAATAGCCTCAAACCGGGTAGCAGAATACCTTGATTCAGATACCCGGTTTGAGGTTATGTTTGTTTAAATTTACAATAAAAATGTTAGTACCTAGTTAAATACGATTCTTTTTGGTTGAATAGTCAGTCAAATGTTGTCTGAATATTGAAAGTGTATCACGAAGTGAATGTCTCCAAGATTCAAGAAAAGTCCTTTAAATTATTTATAATTTGTTGAAATTCTGCATTATCTTTATTGTTTGTAGTTATTTTTTTTAATTCTGGATATTTCAAATAAAACAAACAAATCTAATTTTTAAATAAATCCTGTGAAAAAAGGAGACTCAATTCTTTTATTTAATAACTTCGTTCACCTTCACGTAATAATAATTTAATTAAATCTAATTTATAATGTCAAATTTATCTTATAATATCACATAACATTTAGATTATTATGACAGTTGGCATTCGTGATATTTCTTAGTTTGAAATGCCCATATCTTCAATTTAAATCAGTGTTTTGTACGCGTAGCGCATGAAGTAAAATTTCGAGTTGAGAAAAGCCCGAATTTGGATTTGGACGCTGCGCGTCCAAATCCAAATTCTTAGGGCTTTTCTCAACTCGAAATATTACTTCATGCTTAGCCTGGGAGTGGACGACACTTGTTTAGTTTTTTAAAAATGTTGATAATTTCCTAGAATTTAGTTAACTATCAATGTTTTCACAATACAATACACAAGCCAGTTAAATGTTGTCTCAATATTGAAAGTGAATCACGATATAAACATCACCAAGATTCAAGAAAGTCCTTTAAATTATTTATAATTTGTCGAAATTCTGCATTATCTTTATTGTTTGTAGTTTTTTTTTTTTAATTCTGGATATTTCAAATAAAACAAACAAATCTAACTTATAATGTCAGATTTATCTTATAATGCCACTTAACATTTAGATTATTATGACAGCTAGCATTCGTGATATTTCTCAGTTTGAAATGCCGTTATCTTCAATTTAAATCAGTGTTTTGTACGCGTAGCGCATGAAGTAAAATTTCGAGTTGAGAAAAGCCCGAATTTGGATTTGGACGCTGCGCGTCCAAATCCAAATTCTTAGGGCTTTTCTCAACTCGAAATATTACTTCATGCTTAGCCTGGGAGTGGACGACACTTGTTTAGTTTTTTAAAAATGTTGATAATTTGCTAGAATTTAGTTAACTATCAATGTTTTCACAATACAATACACAAGCCAGTTAAATGTTGTCTCAATATTGAAAGTGTATCACGAAGTAAACATCAAAAAGATTCAAGAAAGTCCTTTAAATTATTTATAATTTGTCGAAATTCTGCATTATCTTTATTGTTTGTAGTTTTTTTTTTTTTAATTCTGGATATTTCAAATAAAACAAACAAATCTAACTTATAATGTCAGATTTATCTTATAATGCCACTTAACATTTAGATTATTATGACAGCTAGCATTCGTGATATTTCTCAGTTTGAAATGCCGTTATCTTCAATTTAAATCAGTGTTTTGTACGCGTAGCGCATGAAGTAAAATTTCGAGTTGAGAAAAGCCCGAATTTGGATTTGGACGCTGCGCGTCCAAATCCAAATTCTTAGGGCTTTTCTCAACTCGAAATTTTACTTCATGCTTAGCCTGGGAGTGGACGACACTCGTTTAGTTTTTTAAACAAAATTTTTCGTGAATATTTTAGTTGATTTTTAACGCTTTACGTAAGTTTATACGATTTCGTTTAATTTTCAAAATTCTGACGGGTTTCCTGAGTTTACGAAAATTTCGATAATTTTCATAAATTTACTAAATATTCTTTAACCTAAAAAATGTTAAGTTTTTCATGAAATTCGAAGATCACTGTTAATTTATAACAATTTAATAATTTTCCTGAAATTTTTAAATTTTCGATAATTTTGAAATATATACTTTTCATGAATATTCGTAATTTTTTTTAAATCTTGGCAGTTTTCGTAAATTCCCTTAATTTTCCTTAAATTTAAACAATCTAACACTTTTCATAAACTTTCAAGATTTAGACGAAAATATATGTTATTTTTTTCATGACTTTTCGTCATCTTTTTATAAATCTTAATAATATTCGTAAATTTCCTAAATGTTCGTTACATTTAAAAGAGTCGAGGGTTTTCATGAATTGTTCACATCTTTAGTTAACCCATTAAGCGCCTTTGAAGCATACACGCAACATTATTATTTTTTTGTTAAAGAAATCACTAAATAAGTTAATTTGATATATTATATTATTTAACCTAACTTGAAAGTGTATAAGGAAAGCTGTAAATATTTTGATTATTCATTATAAACAAAAATGGTAGTGTATTTCTAACTTCACAGTATTTCAGCGTTTAATACGCGTGGTGCATGAAGTAAAATTTCGAGTTTAGAAAAGCCCCGTGAAAATTTGTCTCGGGTCGCTGGCGCGACCCTCGACAAATTTTCTACGCGGGGCTTTTCTAAACTCGAAATATTACTTCATGCTTAGTCTGAGAGTGGAAACACTCTTTCTAAACTTTATATTGCACGCTTTTATATAAAATCGACGAATGCCTAAAAATTTACATCGTACACATTATGTATAATTAAAAAAAAGGCACAGTATGTCATGCAATAAGTCATTCGTAGAAATCCTAAAAATAAGTGCACATTTATTACCTAAAACCAAATATTAGAGTTATCTCTATAATTGCTTGGCCATTAATGGGTGAATTTAAATTCAAAAAATTGAAAATTGATAAAAATAAAAATGAATTTCCTTGATTTTGTTTCATTTTACAGATCCTGACAATTTTTATCAATTTTCAAAACTTTTTCTGTATTTCCTTGATTTTCTTTTTTGTTACAGATCTTGACAGTTTCCGTGAAATTGATTTTTTATCAATTTTTAAAACTTTTTGAATTCCCTTGATTTTCTTTCATTTTACAAATCTTGACAGTTTTCGTGAATTTTTAAAGATCAGACGCTAATCGCGATTTTCTTTTCAAGATTTTTATTAATTTTAAAAATATAGACACTTTTCAGGAATTTCCGTGATTGTCGTTAATTTTCAGTATTTTGCCGACTTTCATGATTTTTTTTAAGATTTTCGCATTTTTTTAAATTATGACGTTTATTTGCGAATTTCCAAAACATCCGTTAATTGTAAAAATATTGATAATTTTCGTATATTTAATACATTCCGGTATTTTAAAAATTCTTGACGGTTTTCGCGTTTGTTAATTTTTTATGAATATAAAGTCAAGAATATTTTAAGAATATTATTATATTATTATTATTAGATTATTATTATTATTATTATTAGATTATTATTATTATTAGATAATTACTATATTAGATTATTATTATATTAGATTATTATTATTAGATTATCATTATTAGATTATCATTATTAGATTATTATTATTACTATATTATACAGGGTATTTCAACGAGGACGAAAAGTTCTATAGCTCACTTGATATTAAAAATACCATAAAATGTTTCAAATGAAAGTTGTTTTCACATATACAGGGTGTCCCATATTTACTGGACGCCATTACTGTTATTTTAAATACAAGCACAATGAGCCTAATGAGGCCTAAGTGCAGTGCAGAAATGCGCACTCCCCAAAGAATCAGCCAGAACCAGAAGAACGCCCTATATATTATTTACTTTTTGAATTTCTTGTAAAAATGAATGACAGTTTCTTAACATAATATTCGGTCTAAGTAGAACAATTTCGGAGTTATTCGACAATTTTGAAAAAAATTGACGTTTGTAGTTATTTCATAAATCTAAAATATCTCTGAAATTAAATGAGATAGAGAGTTGCAGTTTTCGTCATCCTATTGAGCATAGAGGGCGCTGTCGCCAACGTTATAAATTTGCCGCGATAGAGTTAGGTGGCTATGATATAAAAACAGTTGAATTTATACATTTTCAATCAAGGGTAACTTGATTATGGCAATTGTGAGGAATATTCAAAACATTAGTATATAAAAGTATTATTATATAAAAATATATATTTCTCCCGTTTTCGTTCTCCCAAATAGCTATAAACATTAATTTCATTTGTGTGAAAAGTCTTTCAAATTACACTTTACCAGAATGAATAAGTGAGCGAGAAAATAATCCCCCTGGGGGTGAGCAAAGTGGGTTCGTGTAAGTAAATTGTGTGCAGCTTGTAATAATGCCGGTAGGATAAAGTCGGCACTCGAGCTCGGAAAGTTGAAGGCGGAGGAGGACAAGAAGAGGAAGAAGAATCGCCCGACGAGTGCTGGATGGAGTAAAGTCTCCGTTATTTATTTAGCGGAACTGTGAAACGAACCGAAACAGACTTGCCTGAGATGTCGGGTGCACCGGAGCACGAGTTCTCCTGTTATTTCGTTTTATAATCGCGCCTTGGACAAAATTAAACACGCTCAGCATTATTACTTGAAAACGGCGTTATTCCTGATGGCGGTTTTATTAAAAGTTTTGCGGAATGGGAATTTATTTGGATGTTTCTATTTTATTTTAAAGATCAGTTTCTTTATTATTATTATTTTTAATAATCTAATAATTTTTATATATATATATATATATATATATATATATATATATATATATATAAACATCTTTATTGTGCACTAAAAAAAATACAGTTTGTTAATTTTTACACTATATTTTATTTTTTGGATCCTTGGCTATCGATCATCGGTCTTTCAGCCTGATTTGTACTTGTCCTTGTCTTGTCAGTTAGTTATGATTCATGTGAGATGAAATGAATTGATAAACGGTGGTTTCTGGGTTGTTGAATTTGGGAGAAATATTGGGGCTTCGTACTAAACAGAGGTGATTAAGGATGTCATGGATGTGTGGGTTAGATGCGAATTTTTGGGATAGTTGGGTAAGTCGTTGGATAGGGATTATTTCTGTTTTTTCATACAATAAGGTATTGGAGGGGTTGTGGAGTGGGTTATTGGGGTGTCGGATTTTTGTGAGGATTCTAAGGGCTGATCGTTCTGCGACTTCGATATTATTTAATGTTGAGGGACGAGGGTTAAGAAAAAGGATTGAAGCATATTCTAATAGATGTGGACAGCTGTTTTTGTCGTGATCCCTTTATTTTGGAAGGTTAACGATCTGAAATGCCGCGCCCTATTTTGAATTTTTGTTTTCATGGTTTGGGTAATAATTTTTATTTACATGCGAATGTTCAATCTCTACCTGTATTGGTTCTTCCGTTGGGAAATAAAGTATTATTATTATTATTATCATGGGCGTAGCCAAGGGGGGTCGGACAGAGCTGGGCGGTACTGGAGTAGAAGTACTCAAAATTTGTACTCTGAGTACTTTTCGTGTACTCGATACTCAGTCCGCGGGTACTTTATTTTGAAAGTACTTGTACTTGTACTCGACGCGTTTTGAATTCACAAAATGCACGTGATTACAATTGAATGTACCTACTTAAGTTCATTTTCCTATCAATTTTTACGTTTAAGTCAAAATATTAATACAAATAGTCATATTATACCAAAATGTTAACAGAAATAGTCATATTCATATTATACTAAAATGTTAATTGAAATAATTACATTTTATCAATACTTACTTAAATGGAAACAGTCAAACTATGTCAAAATTTTAATAGAAATAGTCAAATTTAAATGAAAATAATCATATTATATCAAAATTTGAATGAAAATACTCAAATTATATTAAATTTTAAATAGATACTCAATTAACAACATTTTAACAGAAATAGTAATAATTACATTATATCAATACTTAAATGGAAACAGTCAAACTATGTCAAAATTTTAATAGAAATAGACAAATTTAAATGAAAATAGTCATATTATATCAAAATTTAAATGAAAATAGTCAAATTATATTAAATTTTAAATAGAAAGTCAATTAACAACATTTTAACAGAAATAGTAAAATTTACGCGAGTACGCTCGCTTTTTTTTGTATTTGGCAAAAGTTGCAATTAACTTAATAACTAATGTGAAACAGAAAAATGGTTCAAAGAAAAGCTTTAGATAATAAAAGTTTTGACAATTTTTCTATCTTCAAGTTTTTTCGTAGCTATCGTCTTTGGTGGAAAAAAACGACAGTTTGTTGAAAGATTCGTAAAAATTTATTTTTTTCACAAAATCATTCTAAGAAGTGAACTATTTATTGTTTTTGAACTTCTGAATCAGCTATTTACGCGCGTGGCGCATAAAGTAAAATTTCGAGTTCAGAAAAGCCTGAAAATTTGGTTTGGTCGCGTAGCGCTACGCTACTAATGGGAATACAGAAAAATGGTTCAAACAAAAGTTTTAGATAATAAAATTTTGTACCATTTTTCTATCTTCAAGTTTTTTCGTAGCTATCCTCTTTCGTGGAGAAATCGACAGTTTGTTGAAAGATTCGTAAACATTTATAATTTTCACAAAATCATGGAATAACTTCTTAGAACTGTTTATTGGAACTTGTGTATGTTTTTGAACTTGGGGATAAATCAGCGTTTTACGCGTGTGGCGCATTAAGTAAAATTTCGAGTTTAGAAAAGCCTGAAAATTTGGTTTGGCCGCTCCGCGCTTCGCGCTACGCGACCAAACCAAATTTTCAGGCTTTTCTAAACTCTAAAGTAAAATTTCGAGTTCAGAAAAGCCTGAAAATTTGGTTTGGTCGCGTAGCGCTACGCTACTAATGGGAATACAGAAAAATGGTTCAAACAAAAGTTTTAGATAATAAAATTTTGTACCATTTTTCTATCTTCAAGTTTTTTCGTAGCTATCCTCTTTCGTGGAGAAATCGACAGTTTGTTGAAAGATTCGTAAACATTTATAATTTTCACAAAATCATGGAATAACTTCTTAGAACTGTTTATTGGAACTTGTGTATGTTTTTGAACTTGGGGATAAATCAGCGTTTTACGCGTGTGGCGCATTAAGTAAAATTTCGAGTTTAGAAAAGCCTGAAAATTTGGTTTGGCCGCTCCGCGCTTCGCGCTACGCGACCAAACCAAATTTTCAGGCTTTTCTAAACTCGAAATTTTACTTCATGCTTAGTCTGGGAGTGGAAAACACTCTTATATATAATATTGATAACTTTGATAAACACTCGCCCTCTTGATTTAGAAAAAACAATTGACATTTTTTTTAGATACTTTATGGATCACCCTGTATAAAAATAAATATGCCCATCTTGTATATCTCATCCAAAATAGCTAAAATGCATGTATTATACTTTTCTGTAGCTCAAGTAGTTTTTGAGTTATAACGTTTTTTGTGAAAATTGAAAAATGTTGTATTTTGCAAAAGTTGCGAATAACTCAAAACGGCCATTCCATAAATAAGTGCACACTTTTTGGGGGTACATCAGGGATTTTAGCGAATTTCACATATATTATAAAAGCTATCAAGACATGGTGTTTGGTTGTTACTAGATGTTAAACAAATTATTGTGTCAAAAGTTATAACAATATAAACTTTTAGTACACTTTTATTTTGAACTCAGGGTCAGCGACCCGAGACAAATTTTCTGGGCTTTTCTGTAAATTTTCCGACATCCGTTTTTTTTTTAAAGTTCCATTTGAAGTTTTAAACGAGTGTTTTCCACTCCCAGACTAAGCATGAAGTAAATTTTCGGGGCTTTTCTAAATTCTTCATGCGCCACGCGTATTAAACACTGATTTCTAGTGAGGTTCAAATATACACACATTTTAACATTAAGAAAAATTTTACATATAGAAAAATTGAGTTTGTCAATAGTTTGCAGAATATTTACAAAATATAAAAACGAATATTAATATTATTTTAATTCGTTTTAGTATTTTATACATACATTTCACAATATATTAGTATTGTATACGCGTGGCGCATGAAGTAAAATTTCGAATTTAGAAAAGCCCCGAAAATTTACTTCATGCTTAGTCTGGGAGTGAAAAACAATCGTTTAAAACTTCAAATTGAACTTTAAAAAAAACGGATGTCGGAAAATTTACAGTTTATGCATATGTTTCCCTGAAAAAAAATTCCCTGTATGTCAATTTCTGAAGTGTGTAGCCAACTTAAATTTTAAAAAAGATGAAATCATAAGACTCTTGAGGTTTTTTTTGTTGAACATATGATAGCTTTTGAACACTATAATCAAATTATAACCTCTTCCGAAATTTTGTTCTGGCTATGGCCTTGTGGCAACTCTGCTGGCAACTAATTTAGCACAATAAACTGCAAACGTAGTAGCTTTTAAACGCTTATTTATAATCAAATTAACTTGATCGATAATTTTTCTTTATTGTAATTTGAATTTTTTATATTCACGATGCATTTATTTGCATATATTCGAAGGGAAATTATTCCCCTTATTTGCAAGTTGCAGCTGTTTCCTGTGCAAATGGTGTTTTATCGATCGAGCGCGTAGACTGGCTGCAGCTAGTAGCATTGTGGTGGCATTCATTGCCCTATCGTTTTCCACAAGAGTAAAACGAGTGAAAGTGTTAATGCGGCCTGTTGATAATTTTGCTCATTGAAAATGGCCGGCCGATCGAAATCAATTAAAAATTAAACGCGCGTGCTGTCGATCGGCGGTTTCACTTTCAATACAAGAAAAAATTACAACCAAACAAGTCTAAAAATAAGGTAATTGCTGTGCACTAAAGAAAATTAAAAGAAATTAAACAAAACAGCTCAAGAAATGCAATGGAAAAATAGAAAATTCATTTCAATAAAACTAACACAAAAACAGCTCAAAAAATTAAATGGGAAAAATGTATATCTTTGTGAACGAAAGGCTGACTTCCTAGAAATCTGGAAATGTTAAATGTAATGGAAGTTTTTAACCTTAAAATTACTTTATCCAGACATGCAGGATATTGTAATTTAATTTACAATAAATCAAGATTTTTAAGGATGCGCTCAACCCGTACTGTCGTTTCAATTTACAATCGTAAATTTAATAGTATGAAGGCTCATGAAGTTTTGGTTTAAAAGTACATATTTTGGTACATAATTGTGTACTCTTGCTGGAAAAAAATGTAATTAAACAAAAATGATCTGTATTGATATTATGAACAATTCTTTTTTCAAAGGAAAAAGTGAATTTTTTGATAACTATACATTTTATGAAAAAATGATATAAGAATTATATAATCACAAAATCATTGTGGAGGGCATGATGGTGTCACATTTTAGAGTTTTTTAAGTTTTTAATTTTATTTTTTACTATTCTAAAATAAAAAAAGTAATCAAATGAATTTTAGACAAATGTGTGAAGAAAGAATTAAAAAATTTAAAATAATAAGAAAAAAATCAGTTTTATTAGTTTCCATAAGGTAGAGCGCACTCTTAAGTTATCTGGTTAAAAATATAAAAATTAAATAAACTGTTCTTATATTTTGTGTAGATTTCAGTTAGTTTTTAAATAATTAAATAAATAATTAAAAATTGAATATATATGTTACGTTTGCCGGAAAATATGTACATTTCCTGCTAAATATACAAATACATCTGTTACTGTGTTTGGTAAATTTTAAATCAAGTGATATCTACCCGTCAATTTGGAAATTATGCACATTATCCAACAGAGCTGGGCAGGATTCGAATCATTTAGGATTCGAATCCTTTTAGAGGATTCAAAAGAAGCATTCAAATACTTTAGTTCAACTGGATTCGTTGCATTTTTTAAGAGGATTTGTATTCGACTCCAAATGTGGGTGACTCGAATCCTAATAAAAGGATTCGAATATTTATAAAAGGATTCGAATACTTACAAAAGGATTTGAATCATCAAAAATAACTCGAATTTATTGCGAAGAATAAAATGAAAAATGTCTTTTGTGTGTATTTAAATTTCTCGTTAACTCACTGTTTTATACGCGTGGCGCATGAAGTAAAATTTCGAGTTTAGAAAAGCCCAGAAAATTTGTCTCGGGTCGCTGCGCGACCCTCGACAAATTTTCACGGGGCTTTTCTAAACTCGAAATTTTACTTCATGCTTAGTCTAGGAGTGGAAGCGCTCGTTCGAAACTTCAAATTGATTGCTTTGATAAGAACATTAAATGACTGAAAATGTTTTTTAAGATAATAATCTAGTTTTCAAAATTTTATTTAATATTATTTGAAGTAAAACTGACATATTAGTCAAAATCTGAAATGTTTAATTTTTCCGACATTTGCCCGATTCAAGATTTTTTTCCCTGGATTTTTAATATTATTTTCTTCTATAGGAAACCCCACTTTGGTTAATTGTTTTCATTATTTTTGTCAGCATTTAATTTAATTTTATAAATTTTTACTTGTTTTGTAATTTGCCTGCTGATTTTGACAAATTTAATAATATCATATGGCTTATTTGTTAGTGTTTTGGTTAATTTGAATATAATTCCATGACTTTTCTCTGACCTTCCCAGTTTTAATGACAATTTGTTAATTTTTTATTTACATAACTTTCAGGTATTCGTCGATTTTATAATAGAGTTCAATTTAAAGTTTTGAACGAGTGTTTCCACTCCCAGGCTAAGCATGAAGTAAAATTTCGAGTTTAGAAAAGCCCCGTGAAAATTTGTCGAGGGTCGCGCAGCGACCCGAGACAAATTTTCGGGCTTTTCTAAACTCGAAATTTTACTTCATGCGCCACGCGTACAAAACACTAATTTGAAGTGAAGTTCAGAAACACACAAATACTTCTTTAATCAGAGTAATAGGGAGTTAGATATTTAACCTGTTATCAACGATGTTTAGTGTTATTAGTAAATAATTAGGCTTTGAATATTTTTGTTAAAAGAACTGGTAACGATATTTATATATTAATGGTTGCAAAAAAATAATAAAATCAAATTTATTCTTAAAGGATTTGTATTCGTGATTCGAAAAAACAGGATTCGAATATTTGATTCGAATCATATTTATCTCTTACGAATCCTTTATTCGAGTATTCGTGATTTGAATCATATTAGGTGATTCGGATTCGTGATTCGAATCTTTTTTACGGGGATTCGTCCAGGCATTCATCTTAAAAGTAGATTGCGAGTAAAACAAAAATACTGTTATGACTAGAGGCGGACTGGCTCTCAAAAAGTTACCGGGGGAAGAAGCAACCGGCCCTTATATAACGGGTGATTAAAAAAATCAATGGGTCTAGTTTTAGTTTGCTAAACTTACTGACATTGAGCGTATCTGCATACAACTGATTTATATTAAATGGAAACACCCATATTAATTCAAAGCTCGGATTATATGTAAAATGCATATTTGTTAACAAGAGGTATATCAACAAAATTGTAAGTTTTCTATTCATATCTAATGATTTTCGAATAAAATAAGCCAAACCTTAGATATGTATAGAGAACCAGGGGGGGGATATGGGGGTTTAACCGCCCCACCCCCCTTCCGAATTTTCAAAATGTTTTTTACTATGTAAAAGCTGCCCCGTTGGGTCAAAAACAATTAATCAAAGGATATATTTGGTTATAAAATTTTTAAAAAATCCAACGGACTCAATTTTGCGAAATGTTAAAAAAATCAATACTGAAAAAACTCTACTTGATTTTCAAAATTATTAAGCAAAATTTAAAACATTCTAAGAACAAATCAATCATTTGTTTGCTCCCAAGTAAAGAAAAAGTAAAAATAACAAATTACTCAATAACCGTAGATTCTGTATTTATAAATTTCTAGAGCTAATTCATAGAATATTGAGATATATCGACATGGTTTTGAAAAACGATATATTCGGAGGATGGACACAGAATGGCGTAAATTCCCTGCCAGCGCGGACAAATGAATGCTTAAACATAAAAATATTTATTGTTTCCAACCTTCAAAATATACCATTTAAATTAATTATGAATATCAATATATTACAGTGAAACTGACATTTTTCTATACAAAAAATAGGACAAATTTAATGATTTATTATTTGTATAACTAAGAAATGAATGGAATATTCAATCAACATAATATTCATTGGATTTACAAAGAAACTAATATTTGATTCGCTGCAATTTGAAGACTTAATTTTTAAAAATCTTAATCTAAAGGGGAAAAATCCCTAAAAACAATTAGTTAAAGGGAGGTTATTGTGCACATTAAAAAAAACAATTTATTTAGCATTAACTGATCTTTATCTCTCTAGGACTTTTGGTTTTATGCCCATAAATGTGTTCTAATTCCAGTTTGAAGTTTATAACGATTGTTTCCACTCCTTGATTAACCCATTAACGGCTGAGGAATTATAGAGTTAACTATAAAATTTGATTTTAGGTAAAATTCTACACTTCTTTTTATGATTTCTACCAAAGACTTATTGTATTACCTACTGTAAATGTTTGGTTTTAAATAAATATAATGTATACGCTGTAAATTTTTAGGCAATCGTCGATTTTATATAAGATAGTGCAATATGAAGTTTAGAATGAGTGTTCCACTCCCAGACTAAGCATGAAGTAAAATTTCGAGTTTAGAAAAGCCCCGCGTAGAAAATTTGTCGAGGGTCGCGCAGCCACCCTCGACAAATTTTCACGGGGCTTTTCTAAACTCGAAATTTTACTTCATGCGCCACGCGTACAAAACACTAAAATATTGTGAAGTTAGAAATACCCTGAAATTTTTTTTAATGAGTAATGATCGAAATATTTGAATAACAAAATATTTTCCTTCACACATTTTCAAGTCAAGTCAAATAATATAATATATCAAAGTAACTTATTTAGTAATTTAATTATAAAAAATTATTAATGTTGCGTGTACGCATTAATGGCGCTTAATGGGTTAAGCTTGAAGTAAAATTTTGAATTTAGAAAATCCTGAAAATTTGGATTTGCCGGCGCGCAAGCGAAGCGAGTCGCGTCGGCAAATCCAAATTTTCACGCTTTTCTAAACTCAAAATTTTATTTTATGCGCCACCCATATAAAACACTGATTTAAAGTGAAATTTAAAATATACCGCTTATGTATGAACTCATGTTAATATATTTTCAACATTCTCTTCGTCTAACTAAATCTTGCGCTTTAAAAATTTGAGAAATTTGCTTTGGGATATGTAGGTAAATACTAAATCTGGTGATTTTTAAGATGACATTTAGAGTTGGCAACACTTCCGACGCATGCTTTCAGATTTAAGTTTTTCTAAACTTCTAATTTTATTTCATACGCTAGTCGTATAAAACCCAGAAATATACTCATGTTAATATATTTCCAACATTCTCTTCGTCTAACTAAATCTTGCGCTTTAAAAATTTGAGAAATTTGCTTTGGGATGTGTAGGTGAATACTAAATCTGGTGATTTTTAAGATGACACTTAGAGTTGGCAACACTTCCGACGCATGCTTTCAGTTTTAAGTTTTTCTAAACTTCTAATTTTATTTCATACGCTAGTCGTATAAAACCCAGAAATATTATGAAATTCATAATAGTAGAATCAGCCTGATTTTATGCTTGATCTAACATAATTAATTTTACTCATGTTTATTTCGTTTAACCAAAGTTTGCTATTTTAAAAATAATATCCCTTTATACATCTTTTTAAAAACTCCATTTGCAGATTGACGTTCTCGAGTAATAAAATGTATTCCCCTTCCTCTTACTTTATTTGTCACTAAAGCCCTATAATAACTACATTTAGCCAAGCCTTGTACCGCGCGATCGTTTAAAACATGATTTAGAGTAGGCTTTGAGTTTTAAATTAGATTGGCACTACTGACTGTTAACACATAGTTTAACATAACCTCAAATTTATTCCATCATTAATTTAGCAGCTTAGTAACCGCACAAAAAAATGCGCCTACTCTAAATCATAATTTAAATAATCGCACTGAATGATTCTCAAATAATTGTCTGAATCTGAAAGTAAACAACACCAGATATTGTGACAAAATCACTTATTTGACAAATAAATTATTTTGTCACAAAATCGGGTGTATATATTTTTTGGATTCAGACAAATTATTTGAGAATTATACATGGCTAAATGTGGTTATTATAGGGTTTTAGCAGAGCTGGGATGAATCTTCAAAAACAGGATTCGAATCACGAATCCGAATCACCTAATATGATTCGAATCACGAATACTCGAATAAAGGATTCGTAAGTGAACAATATGATTCGAATCAAAGATTCGAATCCTCATTTTTGAATCACGGATACAAATCCTTTAAAAATAAATTTGAATCTATTATTTGCAACCAGTAATAATTTATTCCATCAGTTTCTATTAACAAAAATGTACATTTACCGACTAAATATCTGATTATACAGGGTGTCCCATTAGTGCGGTCTCGGAAGATATCTCAGCTCTCGTTAAAGATAGAAAAAAAATGTTTTTACAAAATTTGCTTGATTTTAAGAGCTGCATAACCTAAAATTATTTTCAAATATACAGGGTGTCCCATTATTCCATACTTAATACCAACTTTGTTATTTTAAATGGAACACCCTATATATTATTTTTTTATTTGATCCGCCTTTAAATAACCTACATAAAGATATATCATTATCGGCACTTTAGGTAATTCGTTACTTAAAAAAAAATATTTTTTGAAAATTTTGGCAGTTTTAGTACTTTACTTAAAAATTCACTGTGTTCGTATTTTTTAAGATATAAGTCTGAAATTTTACACACATATGCAGTAAAGAATGCTCTATCCATTGACTATAACACATTTTAATATTACTTATAAAACCTAGTAAAAAACTACCCTCGAATATTTAATATTTAAAATGTACATTACTTCATTTTTTTAAATGGGACATCCTATATTTTTTTATTTTATCAAATCCGCAATAAAAAATGCTTTATTTCTTGTATAACATACCCTATATCTATTTTCATTAGTTTTGGAGATATTAACATTTTTCTGTCAAATATGGGAAATTAGGTCACAATCAGCATTAAATTAGTCTTTAAAGGTTGTCTAACTTTAATGGTATTTAGATATTTCAGTTTTACTTTACTTTATTTATTTATGACATATTATAATTACATTTATAATATCAAAGTAAACAATATAAACAAATTTTGTCATTTTTTAATATATCATGAATGCAATAAAGGAGGCCATGAAAAACAATTGATAAAGTAAACAAACGTATTTATTTGACATACAGATAAATAAAGTGCTGTTAACACTATTATTAATATTATTGAATTTTTGATAACGCAATAATGAATTTTTCAAAAGAAGAATTAATAAAAATGACATACGTTTTGGGTGCAAGTGAAGAAAATTGTTTTCTTGCAAGTCGAATATATGCACAAAAGTATCCAAATGCGGAACGGCATCCTAATGCAGCAGCGTTTGTGAGATTGAAGAACCGATTTGAAAGCACAGGAAGTATCATGTACCCTCTAAAATTAAAGAGAAAGAAAAGGACAACGAAAGAAGAGAATGAACATTTGGTAATTCAGTCCATTGTTGAGAACCCTCAAATTTCTTCCCGCCAGTTAGAAAAACAACTTGATATTCCCAAATCAACAATAAACAAAATAACAAAGAGATTCAAATGTCATCCCTATCACGTTCAGTTGGTGCAGGAATTAGGTGAGAATGATTTTTTAAAAAGATTGGATTTTTGTAATTGGGCGTTACAAAAACATCAAGTTGAACCGAACTTTTTTAACAATATTTTGTTTACCGACGAAGCGATATTCCATAGAAATGGCTTCGTTAATAGACATAATTATCATTATTACGATGACCATAACCCGAACCATATTGTTTGTATAGACCATCAACATAAATGGTCTCTTAATGTTTGGGCTGGAATTATTGGGAATAGGATTATTGGTCCGTATTTCTTTAATGGAAATGTTACTGGTGATACGTTTTTAAATTTTCTTCAAAATCAGTTCGAAACCTGGTTGGATGAATTGTCGTTAAGAACGTTACAAAATGCATGGTTACAATTAGATGGCGCACCACCACACTATAGTCGAGAAGTTAAACAATATTTAGACCAAACTTTTCCTAACAAATGGATTGGAAGAGGAGGACCAATTCCATGGCCAGCGAGGTCACCCGATTTAACAAAACTGGACTTTTTTTTATGGGGTGTTGTGAAGGAAGAAGTTTATAAAATACCTGCAACAACACAAGAGGATATGAAAAATAGAATTAGTAATGTTATGCGTGCCATTACTGTAGACAACTTAGTAAGTGTCAATCAAAGCTTCATACGGAGGCTTCAAGTGTGCCAAAACCAAAATGGAGGCCATATCGAACACTTAATATAATTATCAAATTCATTATATGCTAATCTGTTAATATTAATACGGTTTACTTGTTTCCATTGTCGTTATATTGTTTACTTTGATATTATAAATGTAATTATATTATGTCATAAATAAATGATTTGAAGTAAAACTGAAATATCTAAATACCATTAAAGTTAGACGTCCATTTGAGATTAATTAAATGCTGATTGTGGCCTAATTTCCCATATATGACAGGAAAATGTTAATATCTCAAAAACTAATAAAAATAGATATAGGGTATGTTATACAAAAAATAAAGCATTTTTCATTGCGGATCTGATAAAGTAAAGAAATATAGGGTGTCCCATTTAAGAAAATGAAGTTATGTACATTTTAAATATTAAATATTAGAAGGTAGTTTTTTATTAGGTTTTATAAGTAATATTATAATGTGTTATAGTCAATGGATAGAGCATTCTTTACTGCATATGTGTGTAAAATTACAGACTGATATCTTAAAAAATAAGGACACAGTGAATTTTTAAGTAAAGTACTAAAACTGCCAAAATTTTCAAAAAATATTTTTTTCTGAAGTAACAAATAACCTAAAGTGCCAATAATGATATATCTTTGTGTAGGTTATTTAAAGGCGGATTAAATAAAAAAATAATATATAGGGTGTTCCATTTAAAATAACAAAGTTGGTATTAAGTATGGAATAATGGGACACCCTGTATATTTGAAAATAATTTTAGGTTATGCAGCTCTTAAAATCAAGCAAATTTGGTGAAAACATTTTTTTTCTATCTTTAACGAGAGCTGAGATATCTTCCGAGACCGCACTAATGGGACACCCTGTATAATGATTTTCTTTAATGATGATATATGTGTTATTGAACTTCATTTTAAATCTGTGTTTTATACGCGTGGCGCATGAAGTAAAATTTCGAGTTTAGAAAAGCCCCGTGAAAATTTGTCTCGGGTCGCTGCGCGACCCTCGACAAATTTTCTACGCGGGGCTTTTCTAAACTCGAAATTTTACTTCATGCTTCGTCTGGAAGTGGACAACACTCGTTCTTAGAAGTTTCAAATTAAAGGATCACTCTAGATTACTAAGTTTATTACCATTTTACAAAGGCTACAGCTCGAAGGACCAATCATGGTCTTCGGAGACCGAAGGACTACAGGGAATCGAAGTTTATTTACAAGAAAACAACGAATATCTTAAGGTTTACAGCATGGATAGGAAAGAAATCATCCAATTTTGAAAAAATATCGAAGTTGGGTTGATTTTCAGTGCGTTTTTAACTTCACTTTAAATCAGTGTTCTATACGCGTGGCGCATGAAGTAAAATTTCGAGTTTAGAAAAGCCCCGTGAAAATTTGTCTCGGGTCGCTGCGCGACCCTCGACAAATTTTCTACGCGGGGCTTTTCTAAACTCGAAATATTACTTGATGCTTAGTCTGGGAGTGGACCGTCAAGATTTTCTACATGTCGAGATTTTCGATATTTCTAGATTTATGTCGATTTATTCACAGTTTGTTATTGTATTAAATGCAACTTTAATATTAAATAAAAACGTTTTTTTTTAGGAATAGAATATTCACCCATTAAGAGCCAACCAAATTATAAAGTTAACTCTAAAAGTTAATTTTAGATAAAATTTTGAATCTTTTTCTATGATTTCAATGAATGATTTATTATATTACATACGTCGATTTTTAAGAAAAGTTAAATTTAAAATTCAAACGAGTGTTGTCCACTCCCAGACTAAGCATGAAGTAAAATTTCGAGTTTAGAAAAGCCCCGCGTAGAAAATTTGTCGAGGATCGCGCAGCGACCCGAGACAAATTTTCGCGGGGCTTTTCTTAACTCGAAATTTTACTTCATGCGCCACGCGTATAAAACACTGATTTAAAGTGAAGTTAAAAATGCACTGAAAACCAACCCAACTTCGATATTTTTTCAAAATTAGATGTTTTCTTTCCTATCCATGCTGTAAACCTTCAGATATTCGTTGTTTTCTTGTAAAAAAACTTCGATTCCCTGCAGTCCTTCGGTCTCCGAAGACCATGGTTGGTCCGTCGAGCTGTAGCCTTTGTAAAATGGTAATAAACTTAGTAATCTAGAGTGATCCTTCAATTTGAAACTTCTAAGAACCAGTGTTGTCCACTCCCAGACTAAGCATCAAGTAAAATTTCGAGTTTAGAAAAGCCCCGCGTAGAAAATTTGTCGAGGGTCGCGCAGCGACCCTCGACAAATTTTCACGGGGCTTTTCTAAACTCGAAATTTTACTTCATGCGCCACGCGTATAGAACACTGACTTCAAGTGAAGTTAAAAATATACTATTAACGTTGGATATTTTTCATGGTTAAGTAACCAAATATCCATTCACAAATATTTGAATTATTCGAAAATTTTAATATTTATATTCAAATATGAATAATTTAGTGATTTAAATATTCATATTAGAATATTTAACTATTTGAATTAATCGAATTCGAATCCCAGCCTGAATAGCGATGATTCGAAATATTTAGGAGGAATTGAATCCGTGTATAAGGATTCGATTCCTTTTATAAGGATTCGAATCCTATTATAAGAATTCGAATCCTTTTATAAGGATTCGAATCCTTTTATAAGAATTCGAATCCTTTTATAAGGATTCGAATCCTTTTATAAGGATTCGAATACGAATCCATTTAAAAAAATGTAACGAATCCGGATCACGAATCCGTTTTCACTAAAGTATTCGAATACCTCTGTTGAATCCTCTAAAAGGATTCGAATCCGGGAATCGAATCCTGAATGATTCGAATCCTGCCCAGCTCTGGGTTTTAGTGACATATAAAGTAAGAGGAAGGGAAATACATTTTATTACTCGAGAACGAAAATCTGCAAACGGAGTTTATTTTTAAAAGAGCAAAATTCAGCTAGTTTTGTATGCGGCCGACCGGGATTCACGAAAAAATATATGATCTGTATTAATCTTTTAATTAAATAATTGAGCTCTATTGTTACATGTTAAAAAATAGACGTAAAGCGCGTCATGATTTGTAAAACAAAATAATTAAGAATTTTGTTCTAATCCATTTACTCGCTTATTAGTTTTAGATTTTGTTTCTGAAAACGGATTTATATTTTCAAACCGATTTAAAATAATCTGTTGAATGCTTTTATTGATAACATATTTTTTTCTAAAAAAACTAATACAATTTTTAAGGAATTTTGACAAAATAAACCCGACACATGTTGTAATGTGTTTACCTACAAAATTTCAAAAGTTTTGAACCAATAAAATAAAAAAGTTTATATTTGAACACCGGTGAATCCGCTTAAATTATTTTAAAATATACGGAATATCTTATAATTGCTGGTTTTTTATATTTATTACATATATTTTGTACAAAAAAACTGGTAAAACACATTTTCTTTGTCTCTCTCCCTCTCTCTTTTGAGAAAATTGAAAAAGTATATTAAAATGACTTTTACTTCTAATAAAAAGAGAAAAAACTATTGAAGATACACGAATCATTTTCTGGGCTTTTCTAAACTCGAAATTTTACTTCATGCGCCACGCGTAAAATAACCCAGATTTTAAGTGAAGTTCGAATATACACAAATTTGACAATTTTATAGTGTTTTATACGCGTGGCGCATGAAGTAAAATTTCGAGTTTAGAAAAGCCCAGAAAATTTGTCTCGGGTCGCTGCGCGACCCTCGACAAATTTTCACAGGGCTTTTCTAAACTCAAAATTTTACCTCATGCTTAGTCTGGGAGTGGAAAACACTTGTTTAAAGCTTTAAATTGAACTTTAAAAAACAGGGAATATGGTATTTATAAGAGAAAAGACAAACATTTCACAAACGTCGAATTAATTTTAGAAAAACTCCAATTTACAAAGGGCGCTTTTTACGGGCAATGGATTAACTATCGGGAATGTTTAATAAAAAAAAAGTATCGGTGATAAAAAATGAGAAGGGTCGAGTCTGGACAGGGTCGGCTGGTCGCCATCGATCACTTTATGTCTACTGCGTTGTTGATAGTTCAAAAAAAAAAACGTCACATTTTTATTAAAAAATGTGATTTTATAGAACAACAATTTTTATTGTAAATAACATTTTGATTATACAGGGAGTTTTTCTTTCAAGTATACATGTCCTAATCAGTGGCGTAGCCAGGAAGGGGTTACGGGAGGTTACACCCCCCCCCCCCCCCCTAGTTACTGCTTTCAATTTTATTTTGTCTTTTTAAAATCGCCGCGTGTTTAAAATCATTAAAAAATTGTGCGTTAGTAAGCATCTGCACACGCGAAATTATATTATAGTTGTTTTTTATGTAGTTTTTATAGAAATATTTTATGTTTATGTCTAAACTGTTTTTTCTATCTGCGCTTCGCTCCGCGCTTCGCTCCGCCCGGCAAATCCACATTTTCAGGCTTTTCTAAACTCGAAATTTTACTTCATGCTTAACCTGGGAGTGGAAAACACTCGTTTAAAGCTTCAAATTGAATTATTTTAACAAACCGATTATCGGAAAATGTACAACGTATGCACATGTATACTTAAAAAATTTTGTATAATAATTATTAGTAAAAATACAAAATAATAATCTGTAACAACCCCTCCATCAATCCTAATACTACTTCCCAATTTAACTCTCAACTAGCAAAATCGATCGATCTCCACACACCAAAAACTCCCAAACAATATTACAAAAATCCACTTCCAAAATTCATCCTTAGACTAATTAAATATAAACGACAGCTTTACAGAGACTATAGACAGTTAGAAGACGAAAACATAAAGATGACGTTCAACAGACTGAACAAAGACATAAAAATACTTGTAACCGAATACAAAACCCACAAATAGCTAGAGGCCTGCAGAAATATCAACAACCTTCCCGGAAAAAGATACTGGACAGAAATTAAAAAAACTAAGTAAGTACAAGAGACATAACTTTATTTTCGAAATTGAAGACCCAGTAACACATAGCATATTAAAAACAGACAAGGACAAAGCAGACACGTTTGCAAAGACACTTAACGACACTTACAAAATGACCAACGACGTATCATTCGACTAAGACTTATACAACACAGTAAATGACTGGTACGAAACCCGCAACCTTCCTGCACCCCCTCCGCCTCCCCCTCCTGACGACAAATTTGACCAAAGTACATACTATCAACTGCTAAATAAAACCAAAAACACGGCTCCAGGTCACGACAAAATACATCGAACTATCCTCAAAGCCCTTCCCACGGATATCCATGAATATATCCTAAAACTCCTCAACTTTAATTACATTGTAGCATGTTGGAGCCAGATATCAGGGAGGCGGAGTGGAAAATATAAAGCCATGACAACGGGATATTTTTAAGATAACAAATAATTTGTAGAAATTTTACAAAAACCTAAAAAAATCAACTAAATAATAAAGTTATATTCTCCAAACACTGACTTCTCAGCAATATGGTTAAGAGAATTAGTTTATTGAATGTGGTGGCTTGTCGGAAACCACGATAACCACTACAATTGGTGACCCCGACGCTGAACACGTCAAGTATTGCAGACTGGTAGAGGTACTACTACTGTCAGACGTAGGAGTAAGGAAGCACCCACGAAATCACGCCGACGAGTATCCCAGTTTTAAAAAGAAACTGCAACTGTCAAGCCAGATATCAGGGAGGCGGAGTGGAAAATAGAAAGCCATGACAACGGGATATTTTTAGGATAACAAATAATTTGTAGAGATTTTACAAAAACCTAAAAAAATCAACTAAATAATAAAGTTAAATTCTCCAAACACTGACTTCTCAGCAATATAGTTAAGAGAATTAGTTTATTGAATGTGGTGGTTATCGGAAACCGCGATAACCACTACAACATCAACCAAACTTTCCCTCCAGAATGGAAGCACGGGGTCATTTCATGTATCCTCAAACCCAGCCTGAACCCTACCCAAGTCACTAGCTACAGACCCATCACACTATTACCAGTCCTAGGAAAATTATTCGAATCCCTAATCAAAGAAAAAATCCTATCGCACATATTAAAACACATCCCCAACTACCAATTTGGATTCCTACCTAACCGCTCTACCACCCTCCCACTGACAATCCTTACTTCCAACTGCCAAACAACTCATTTAGAAGGAATAAAATCATCAATTCTATTCTTAGATATATCGAAAGCTTTCGATTCAGTATGGCATAAAGGGCTTCTATACAAGTGCACTATCCAAAACCTACCAATCCATTTAATTAATCATATCCAAAATTTCCTCTTCGATCGTAAATTACAAATTAAAATCGGACAAACCCTTTCTTTCCCTTTCTATCCACAGCAAGGGGTACCCCAAGGATCTCCACTTTCCCCTCTACTCTACAATATATACTGCCACGACCTATACAACCCTGATCCCAATTTCATAAACCCCTTCTGTTACTGTTTACAATTCGCAGACGACACCGCCCTAATAACCCATTCCTCTACCTTACCTGCATCACTAGAATCCCTTCAAACATTTATCACCACCACATCCTCTTGGTTCTCGAAATGGAGACTAAAAATAAATCCAAGCAAATGCCAACTGATCCTACCCTACCATCGCATTCCTCCAAACAATTCTCAGTTATGATTAACAACTACACAATTTACACATCCCCCTCCTGCAAATACCTAGGAATCCTCATTGACCCCAAATTATCTTTCAAGGAGCACACATTAACCATTAAAAATAAAATCAAATGTAGATCAAAACACTTTCGCTGCCTTACATATAGAGCTGAAGGCATTAATAAAACAACAGCTACTAGAATATATAAAATGATATGCCGTCCGTTGTTGGATTGCAGTTCAATACTGTATACCAACCCTTGTATTCGCACCCTTAATAACTACATGTATCCGAAAGATCCTCACTCCGTATATTAACCAAACTCCAATCCATTATACAATCCTTCCAACACCCTTCTCTATGAAACCACAAATGTAGTCCCCATTAAAGACAGACTTCGGTTTCTCGCCGAACGATTTGCATGCAATGAACAAAACTTCGAAATTCTAACAAAAATGTGCATCCACAGAAATCCCAATATACCTCATAAATTCAAAAAACCCCACACAACCCTCTTTGAATAACCCACCCAGCTTAACCCACAGTAAAATATAAAATTAATAAGACTGGTCAGAAAGACTTATAGTCGATAGCCCTTATGAGTAACATAGGATCATAATTACAATTAAATGTTTATGTATATACTGATAATTTATAATGTTAACTGATAATAAAGATATTGATATATATATAATCTGTAACGATTGAGGGGCTCAGTGGAAAAGAAGTATAAAAGTGGCATTATATTTATTTGTGTAATTTGGAGATTATTTATTTATTTAAAGTTTAACTTTTATAGAAAAATCTGTAGATGTCCACAGATTTTTCTATAAAAGTTAAACTTTAAATAAATAAATAATCTGAAAAATTACACAAATAAATATCATGCCACTTTTATACTTCTTTTCCATTGAGCCTCTCAATCGTTACAAATTATTATTTTGTATTTTTATTAATCAATCAATAACATTGTAGCGTATGTTCAATTAAAAAAAATCTATAGAGTACCATGGAAAATATTTTAGGTTGGCAACTCTGAAAATATGCAATATAATTATTGTGGCTGACGTTTTATATGTCAATTCCTAAAGTGTGTAGTCAACTTAAATTTGAAAAAAGATTAAACCATGGCATTCTTAGAGGTTTTTTTTAGTTGAACATATGATATTTTATATTGAGAGATACACATATTCAATTGTACCATTTATTTTCTATCACTAAAGATAAATCTCATTTGTAGATATCTGTACTTATACCAATTTTTAATAAAATAGGACTAGTAATACTTTTCCACTAATTATGAAAATATATGTTGATTGATTGAGTTACGTGAAGATAAAATTAATTTGACGAATAAAGCACTAATTAACCTTTCTTCAAACGTATGAAGAAATGTTATTAGTACTTTATTCGTCAAATGAAAATATATAATAATTGCAGTTATGATTTATTGATATTAACCCATTAAGCGCCATTGATGCATACACGCAACATTATTAATTTTTGGTTATTAAATTACTAAATAAATTAATTTAATATATTATATTATTAGACCTGACTTTAAAATGTATGAAGAAAAATGTAAATATTTTGTTATTTAAATATTTCGATTATTAGTAATTAAAAAAAAAATAATGTGAATGTATTTCTAACTTCACAATATTTCAGCGTTTTATGCGCGTGGCGCATGAAGTAAAATTTCGAGTTTAGAAAAGCCTGAAAATTTGGTTTGGCCGCTCCGCTACGCGGAGCGACCAAACCAAATTTTCAGGCTTTTCTAAACTCGAAATTTTACTTCATGCTTAGTCTGGGAGTGGAATCACTCGTTCTAAACTTCATACTGCACGTTTTTATATGAAATCGACGAATGCCTGAAATTTTACTACATATACACTATGTGTATTTGAAAGAAAAAACTCACAGTATTTAATACAATAAGTCATTCATAGATATCATTAAAAGAAGTGCAGAATTTTACCTAAAATTAACTATTAGAATTATCTCTATAATTGCTCGGCCGTTAATGGGTTAAGGTTATATTTTTTGCAATTAAAACTCCAGTTTTATACAATTACAAATAATTTTCATTCAAGATAAACATTCTTTCAAACCAATTAAGAACTTTCCCAATTAAACCCTGCCCTTCCACAGAATTTCCCCATCTCCATTTCTTTCATGTCTCCGGACTTCGTATTCTCTCCCCTTCCGTAATGTCGTTACCATAATGAAATTGTACGATACCGTGTGTTAATTTATAGGGCTTCGTCGACAGAAGACCGGAAACGTGACCTTACGCCTCCGCGGTTTCACAATGTGTACTGACAGTTTCCTGTCGGGCCAGGTGGACTGTGACACCACCACCAGAGCGCTCTTTAATGTTTGCTTTTGCGACATCAAAAGCGCGAACGGACTAATCCGAAACCGAATCGATTTTACCTGTTTTATAAATTGTTGGGCAACGCGATCGAAATTACACCGCTGGGAGTTATTCAACAATCGATCGGGTTACGCAATTGTTTGTTAATGTTGTTTAGGAAAATGTTAAAAAGCGCTAAGCTCGAACAATATCAGGAATATTGATCTCTGCTCGCTCTCTCGCTCATTCACCCTCGAAATCTTTTAAATATTTTATTAACATTTTACTCGCGAGTGGCAGATGTAGGGCACTCTCTTGGAATGGCTTTAAAAGCCCATACAAATCAATATAAACAACATTATTGAAAATTATTTTCAGCGTATTAAACATTTAAATTATAAAGTTTTTTTTTCTACAAACGATCTATCGTCAAACCTAGGCTTAAATTTCTTGAGTTTAGTTAAGAATATAATCAAAATTATTAAAAGTTGTATTTAAATTGTTTAAAAACTAAATTACACCCCTTAAAAGCCTGTTGTTAGATATGGTTTAAACCAGGGGTCTCCAAACTACGACCCGAGGGCCACATCCGGCCCGCGGACAGATTTTGTCCGGCCCGCGGAGAGCTAGCATACTTGAAAACTCCGTTTAGAGAACATATTTTTTATAGCAAATTAAATTTAGTTTACTGAAGTATTCTAATTTTATGTTGAATAATTATTAATATGACATCTACATTGATATGGTCATGGGCTAACTACTCATAACATTGTTGTAGGCTTATTGTTATTGTTTTTGTGATAAGTTGGATAAAGAAACACAGAATTGTAATGAGTAAAGACATGTATAATATGCAGACAATTTAACTTCAGTATATAATAACTAACAAATTATTGAAATGAATCCAACTAACATTTTATACATTTTAAATAAAAACATAACTTATAACAAGCATAATGACATATAAAATACTAATGAGATTTATGTAATTGAGATTTTCCACTGACAATAGTTGTGGACTAATTTTACTTGTACCAATTATTAAAAGAGATTTAAGATGCTCATAAGTTAATTTAGATCTGTAAACATTATTTGTGTACTTCATTTTGGAGAAGGTCTTCCACACAAATAAGTAGTACCAAAAACAGAAAACAGCCCACGAGCAAATTTATGCAAATTATCAAATTGTGTCAGTGGAAGACCCTTATAAAATTCCAACAAAGATGAGTTTTGATATTTGTTCTTAATTATATCACTGCAATGTAGATCAATCATTTCCATTTGAAGTTCCGGGGCTAGGGTTTCCATGTAAGTATCAAAAGGATTCTGAAAAATCTTAATTTGATTCGCAATGGCATCAAAGTCCGAGAAACGAGTATCAAAATTTTTTTTCAAAGCACTCAAAGTTTCGATTGCAAAATCGATAGGAAACTCAGTCTCAGTGGTGTGGCTGACTATTTCACATGTTTTAAAATGTGAAAAACATTTACTTCGTAGTTGTAATTGAAACAGTATCAATTTCTTCCGGAATGATTTGATATTAGTGTATAAATCAGGAAGATGCTGGTTTTCTCCTTGCAATCTTAAATTCAGTTCGTTCACATGTTTTGTCAAATCAACATAGAATGCTAATTTCCACAGCCATGCGTTGTTTTGTAATTCAGTAAGAGGGCGATGCTTTTCATTCAAAAAAATTTCGATCACTGCTCGAAGTTCAAAAAAGCGCTGAAGGACTTTCCCACAACTAAGCCAACGTACGGCAGTATGATAAGGTAAGTCATTTTCTCCAATCTCTTCAATAAATTGTCGGAATTGTCGGGTATTCAGCCCAAAAGATCTGATAAAATTAACAGTTGATATGACTGGTTTCAGAACTTCTGACATATCCAAACATTTTCCGCACAAAGACTGTTGATGAATGATACAATGTAAGACTAATGGTTTTGAACCACCGTCATTTTCTACAGCCTTTGACACAAGAGCGACCACTCCTTTATCTTTCCCACTCATCTTTTTGCCTCCATCAGTTGTAATATATTTTAAGTTTTTCCATCGAAGGTTCTTTTGATTAATGGCCATTTCAACTCCTTTAAAAATATCTGTACCAGTGGTTGTGTAATGAATACTATACATATCAAGAAGTTCTTCATGCACTTCATAGCTTTTATCTACTCCTCGAATATAAATCAACACCTGAGCAGTATCTGACACATCCGTTGACTCATCCAAGGCCAAAGAAAACCACTCAACATGTCCATTTGTGTCGAACAGTTGAGAGGATATATTTTCAGCGATGTTTTCTACCCTTCGAGCCACAGTGTTTGCTGACATACTGACAGTTTTTAATAAATTTACCTTTTCAGGGCACATTTCTTCGGCAACTACAATTATGCATTCTTTGATCATTTCTCCATCGGTGAATGGTTTTCCACGTTTTGCAATTTCAAGAGCCACACGAAAGCTAGCACGAGTTGCAGCCTCTTGTTCAGTTTTGAGTTTTGTAAATGAAGATTGCTGCGATTTCAATCCGCGCTTCATAGCTTCGAATTTTTCGGTCCGCAAACTTCCTGTATATTTTGAGTAATTTTGAAAATGTTTTGTTTCATAATGACGTCTAATGTTATATTCCTTGAGAACGGCTATGCTTTCATTGCAAATCAAACATAGCGCCTTGATACTGGACTCAATTACGAAATACTGAATGTTCCACTGATCTTTGAATTTTCTGCATTCACTATCAATTTTTCGCTTCTTTTCCATACTACTAAATCACACACAAAAGCAACAATTCAAATCAAAATACTGTTACAAAGATGTCTTAAACTTAAACACGCACAATCACGTTTTAAGGAGGTACGCACTATTTTATTTCACAACAGTGTCATAGAAACTGACTTGTGGTTGCGCCACTAGCCTTCTTATATATTCCAATTACTGCCATCTAGAAGTGAGTGGAAGACACCAGAACTTTCTCGAACCAACGAGATTATTCTGTACATGCTATTGGCGCCATCTGTTAGCGATAGAAGGTACTACCTATTTCCGCTTGTGTCCACCAGATGTCGTGTCAAGTTACTCCTCATGGCTCGTACTCTACGACCAATCTAGAAATTACAGATAATGACAGGAAAATTAATAATATGCAGTGTTGCCGTTTTGCGGCCTTTAGTCCGATTTGCAGCCTTTTTTAAACGTTGCGTACTTTTTCGGACATTCTTTTTCATCAGTGGACTATTTCACTTTTTACCACCGGCAACAATGATAATATGGTTTTGGCCCTCGGAACTTACTGGAGTAATCAGTATGGCCCTAAGGCTGGAAAGTTTGGAGACCCAGGGTTTAAACTAACGCTTGACTATGTAAAGTTAATTAAAGGAAAGGCACTTGGTATTGTTTCACAATTAAATCTTTATTCCGACTAGTTTCGGTTTGTTAGACCATTTTCAAAGGAATGTACAGAAAAAATTATTTCTTAAGTATATATACAATATTTTTGTTTCAGGTAATAAGAGAAGTCAGAATTGGGGAATTCCAAATCTCCTCGTTGTCGTTTACGATATTTTCCCCCATTTTTCTTCTTCTTTGAGGTTTAGTGCGTATCCCTTATTACCTGAATGCAAAATCTTAAAATTATGCAGATTAAAGAAGTGATTGAATGCGATGCAATGTTTGGAAAAGCCAGTTGTTGGTTTATTATCTAAAACAGATTTTTTATGTTCTTTCATTCTGATTTCGAAAGATCTGCCGGTTTGTCCAATATAAATTGCATCGCATTCATCACACTGTATTTCATAAATTCCACATTTCTTTGAATTATCAGTTTTCGATTTATTGTTTATTTATAGTTTGCCTAAATTTAAAGGGTTTGAACATATAATATTAAAGTCTTTTCCCCTACAATGACTGACTATATTATATGACAGGTCATTAACAAAATTCAATTTATGCCATTTATATTCTATTGTTTGCTCAGGTGCGTAAAAGTATTTAATTAAATGTTTTTGTTTATGCTTTTTTAATAAATTATTTATAATTTCCTTGTTATAACCATTATTTTCGGCAATTTTTGTAATAACGTTTAATTCTTGTCTGAAATCAGATTCACTTAGAGGAATGTTAATTAATCTATTAATAAAAGAGTGAAATGTACTTAATTTTATTTGTTGTGTGTTGTTTGAATTGGCTGGAATGATTAGTCCGTATATGTTTCTTTTCTGTGTATTTTAAATTCTAGTTTTTTTATTATTTTTAATAATGGTTATGTCAAGGAAGTTTAAGCTATTGTTCATTTCTGTTTCAGTAGTAAATTGTATATTATTATTGATGGAATTTAGGTATTTTTCAAATGCATTTAATAGTCTTGTCGTTCCAGCCCAAATACAAAAGATATCGTCTACGTACCTTGCCCACTAAAATATTGGTTTAGCCTCTGTCTTACTGAGAAGAGTCACTTCAAAGTCAGACATAAAGATTTCAGCTAATACAGGTGATAATGGTGATCCCATTGGCAACCCTTCCGTTACTTTACATAGTGTAATATGTTTCACCAAGTGCCAGATGAGAAATTAATTCAAGAAACTAACGCTTGACATTTTTCAAATGTAATTATTTGAATATTTATATACAGGGAAAATTTTTCTTTCAGGTAAACATGCATAAGCTGTAAGTTTTCTGACATTCGTTGTTTTTTAAAAGACTTCCATTTGAAGCTTTAAACGAGTGTATTCCACTCCCAGACTAAGCATGCAGTAAAATTTCGAGTTTAGAAAAGCCCCGTGAAAATTTGTCGAGGGTCGCGCAGCGACCCGAGACAAATTTTCTGGGCTTTTCTAAACTCGAAATTTTACTTCATGCGCCACGCGTAAAAAACACAGATTTTAAGTGAAGTTCGAATATACATAAATTTGACAATATTATAGTGTTTTATACGCGTGGCGCATGAAGTAAAATTTCGAGTTTAGAAAAGCCCAGAAAATTTGTCTCGGGTCACTGCGCGACCCTCGACAAATTTTCACGGGGCTTTTCTAAACTCGAAATTTTACTTCATGCTTAGTCTGGGAGTGGAAAACACTCGTTTAAAGTTTTAAATTGAACTTAAAAAAAACAGGAAATATCCGCAATTGTTGTATCAATTCCATGGTATGTTATTATTTTTATAAAATCACATTACTTTTTCTTAATTATTTTAACTGTAAATTTTCTGACTTCATTGATTTTTAAAAGAGTTCAATTTAAAGCTTTAAACGAGTGTTTTCCACTCCCAGACTAAGCATGAAGTAAAATTTCGAGTTTAGAAAAGCCCCGTGAAAATTTGTCTCGGGTCGCGCAGCGACCCGAGACAAATTTTCTGGGCTTTTCTAAACTCGAAATTTTACTTCATGCGCCACGCGTAAAAAACACAGATTTTAAATGAAGTTCGAATATACATAAATTTGACAATATTAAAGTGTTTTATACGCGTGGCGCATGAAGTAAAATTTCGAGTTTAGAAAAGCCCAGAAAATTTGTCTCGGGTCGCTGCGCGACCCTCGACAAATTTTCACGGGGCTTTTCTAAACTCGAAATTTTACTTCATGCTTAGTCTGGGAGTGGAAAACACTTGTTTAAAGCTTTAAATTGAACTTAAAAAAAACAGGGAATATCCGCAATTGTTGTATCAATTCCATGTTATGTTATTATTTTTATAAAATCACATTACTTTTTCTTAATTATTTTAAGTGTACATTTTCTGACATTCATTGATTTTTAAAAGAGTTCAATTTGAAGCTTTAAACGAGTTTTTTCCACTCCCAGACTAAGCATGAAGTAAAATTTCGAGTTTAGAAAAGCCCCGTGAAAATTTGTCGAGGGTCGCGCAGCGACCCGAGACAAATTTTCTGGGCTTTTCTAAACACGAAATTTTACTTCATGCGCCACGTGTATAAAACACAGATCTTAGGTGAATTTCGAATATACATATATTTGACAATATTATAGTGTTTTATACGCGTGGCGCATGAAGTAAAATTTCGAGTTTAGAAAAGCCCAGAAAATTTGTCTCGGGTCGCTGCGCGACCCTCGACAAATTTTCACAGGGCTTTTATAAACTCGAAATATTACTTCATGCTTAGTCTGTGAGTGGAAAACACATGTTTAAAGCTTTAAATTAAATTTAAAAGAAACATAACATTTTGTGAAGTTAGTTACAATTAATTTTAAAACCGCCAAGTGGACCGGAATTTTTTTTTTTGTAACCTCGCCTGTCTTACCATAAAAAATATTCAAATACTCGAATAATAAAATATTCGAATATTCATATATTTAAATACTCGAATATTAAAATATTCATATATTCAAATACTCTAATATACAGGGTGAGTCGGGAAGAGCGCACCAAACTCTAGGAGTGTATTATACACGTGAAAATAATGTAAAAAAACTCATTTGTTCTTATCCGATTTTCATTTGTTTTCAAGTTATGGCGTAATTTAAAATGTTCATCTAGCTTTCCACTTCTATCTGAATTTTCACATTATCAAAGTATGCCATGTTCGAGGCTTATAAACATTTGATAATTCTGACGTTTTGATGAACTGTCAGTATACGGTGAACAGTAACTGAACGTTTAAGTTCGAATTAATGTGATTGTTAGTGTTGCAAAATGCCACATACTTATTCAAATTTAGAATATGCAACTATGGTGTTTGTATATGGTTTCTGTAATGGAAATGCTACAGGTGCTGTTGAAGAATATCGTGAACGTTTTCCACACCAAAGACATCCTGATAAAAACATATTTATTAGAGTTTTCAACAAATTGTGCGAGACTGGTAAGCTTCCCAGTGCTAACATAACATATGAGCGCGCTGCTCGACAAGGTTTTGTAGAAGTAGAAAATATTCTGAATCTAGTAGAAGAAGATGCAACTACTAGCTCACGGAGAATTGCCACTCAATTGGCAATTCCACAAAAAAGAGTGATGAACACGCTACACGAGCAAGGCTTATATCCTTATCACGTTCAGAGAGTACAGCACCTACAACCAGGGGATTACGCTAACCGTACGGAATTTTGTCGGTGGATAAATAATAATCATCGTAATGTATCGAGTATACTCTTTACGGATGAAGCTACATTTACCCGTGATGGCATTAACAACACTCGTAACTCTCATGTATGGTCTGATGAAAATCCCCACGCAACAGTCGAAAGCAATTTTCAACATCGGTTTTTTGTAAACGTGTGGTGTGGTATGGTTGACAGTTATTTAATCGGCTCTTTCATTTTGGAGAATCGTCTCACAGGAGGCAACTACCTCAATTTTTTACAAAATGAATTACAAGGCCTGCTAGAAGATGTTCCTATAAATATTAGAATGCAGATGTACTATCAGCACGATGGAGCTCCTGCACATGTCGCTCGTCAAGTCAAGCAACATTTTGACGAACGTTTTCCAGGGCGTTGGATTGGTCGTGGAGGTCCTATTAATTGGCCTGCAAGATCTCCAGACCTCACACCACTAGATTTTTGTTTATGGGGCTGGATGAAAAATGAAGTCTACAAAATAAAAGTGGACACACGGGAATCACTAATTAAACGAATTGAGAATACTGCAGCCCATATAAAAGAAGAAAGAAATGAATCAATTGGGAGAGCAACAAACGCTCTTCGTAGACGAAGCAGAAAATGTTTAGAAGTCAATGGCGGTATTTTTGAACATTTGTTGAAAGAACGCTATGATTAAGAAATTTTTTTTGTATAATAACTTGTTTATTTGTTAATATGCTATAACTTGAAAACAAATAAAAATCGGATAAGAACAAATGAGTTTTTTTACATTATTTTCACGTGTATAATACACTCCTAGAGTTTGGTGCGCTCCTCCCGACTCACCCCGAATATTTGAATTATTCGTATTCGAATCCCAGCCTTAATATTTACTTCTATTATTAAGGAATAAATTATTTCCTATTTGTAATACGAACATCATTTTCTTTCTTTTTTTTCGTTTTGCAAACATTAATTAATTTTAAAAAACCCGCAAAATTATACAGCTTCGCTTTAGATTATAAGCAAATATTATAATATTATAAAATAAATTTTGTTGGATGAGGTGAATAGGTGTCAAGTGTGTGAGCAAAGTTTAGTAGAGTGTACAGAGTTATAGTTATTTAATTAAATAAAGACATAGAACAAACAATAGTACAGTGGATGTCAAAGGTGGTGACGGACTAGAAGACGATTTGGAGTAAAAATAAGCGAGTTATAGGCGTTTTTAGAAAATTAAGTGTCCTAACCTAAAATACATGTGATCGTAAATTGTAAATAAACAGCAAAATCCAGCCAACAAGAACAAATTAATAGCTGTGTTACCTTAAGTCTGACTGGCGTAAGCGTAAACGCGTTGGATTCTCTTGAGTACGAACGCAGCAGACCAAGGTTCAAACCCCGAGCATATACTTCTTTTTATTAAATAAAATAATAATAAATGAACATAAATGAACAACGACAGAAAAAGAAATAGATACAACAAAAAAGAAGACGGAGACCAAGACAAAGAGGGAAGCGAGGAAGATACAGGAATTTTCTCAAAAAGTAAAAAAATCTTAAGGTCACCAGAACAAAGAAAGCTGCAGGAAGCAAAGCAAGTAGCCGCAAACAAAAATAAATACACGATAGCAACAACCACTAAGCAACAAGAAGTGGAAAAAATGAATGAACTAAAAGACATAATGAGAACGATAATGCAAGAAATGAAAAAGAACACAGAAGAGCTGAAAGAGGAGATAAAGGAAGTAAGAAGGGAAATGCAGAGAAAGGAAGAAGAGTGGAATAAGGAGAGAGTCCAAATACAAAATAGACTTGAAAAAGTAGAGATTAGACTGGAAAGAATAGAGAAGGAGAGAAGGAAGAATAATATAATAATAAAAGGGCTAACAGTAAAGGAACATAATGAAAAAAAAGAAGTAGATGTGCTCGAAGTAGTACCTAAAATAAAGAAGGCCTATTTGATAAATAAAAGCAAAACAACAGATATAGTGCTTGTAGAGGTCGATACATGGGAAAAGAAAAAGGAGATTATGAAAGCGAAGGGAAATAAATTGAATAACACCAAAATATATATTGATCATGACTTGACTGACAGAGAAAGGGATATACAAAGGGAGATTAGAATTATTGCGAGAGAAGAGAAAACAAAAGGAAACAGAATACGAGTTGGCTATCAAAAACTCAGAATAAACGATATGACATATAAGTGCAATCAACGCAAAGAAGGGCTAGAGGAATGCGAGTCCCATATGAGTACAAAAAACGAATAAAGAAGACAACGAATCATACGAAGACAACTAAGGCTAAGAAACAGGACGAATGCAATAAACAAGAAACACACACAAACAATGTAGGCAAGTCTAAAATTGGAATAAGGGACAGTAGGGGAATAAGCGGCAAGGATGAAGAACAAAGTAACAAGGAAAATGTATGTCTCATAAAGACAGACACGAAAACAGGCAAAAATAAAGGAAAAATGAGGGAGGAGAGCATAAGAATAGGGTTTTGGAATGTGGCCGGGATAAAGTCAAAGTGTAAGGGCGGAAGGTGGCAAAAAGACTTTGAGGAGTGGGTGTTAGGAAAGGATGTGGTAGGATTATTGGAAACATGGATGATGGAGGGGGAGTGGGAAAATGTGAGAAATTCACTTCCAGGGGGACTTAGGTGGTCGGTAAAAGGGGCAACGAAGGAGGCAAAGAGAGGGAGAGCAAAGGGTGGTATGATAGTGGGAACGAAGTGGTCCCTAAAAACAGGGGAGGTGGAATTTGTAGAAGAGGTAGACGGTGTAGCGTGGGTTAAATGCCAAAAGGGGAAGTGTCAACTGGAAGTAGGGGTGGTTTACATTAATAAGAACTGGGCCGAAGTGCAGAAAGTGGTAGATGAGAAAGGCAACGAAGGAGGGAGTTGTGTGGTGGGGGGAAGATTTTAGTGCGAGAATAGGGGAGATGTGGGGAGGAGTGAGTGGTCTAGGTAAACTAATAGGAAGGGCGTCTCAGGATAAACTAATCAACGGAGAGGGAAGGAGGATGGGGAAGTGGTTAATAGAAGAGGGATAGGAGGTGTTAAACGGATGCACAGAAGGTGATTGGGACGGGAAGAAAACGTATGTAGAACAAGGATCTTCAGTAATTGATTATGTCGTAATAAAGGGGTTAAATAGGGGAGAAGTTAGAAGAATGGAGGTGGAGGAAGTCTTGGGGTCGGACCATTTGCCAATAATGCTAGAGATAAGGATGGGGGGAATGTAAGGGAAATGAACAAGAGCAGGATGCGTGAAAGATAGAAGATAGTGTAAGGGCAATTAAGAACATGGGAAAGCGCTTGGAGAAGATAAACTGGAATGAAGTAAAAACAATGGAAGAGATGGAAGAGATGATCGTGAGTTGTGGAAGAATAGTGAAAAAGGGGGGCGGAAAGAGTTGCCCATGGTGGGATGAGGGGAGTTGCCCATGGTGGGATGAGGGGTAGGGGCGAAGAGCAGGGGGTGGTGGCAGCAAGGGTTAGGTACGCCAAAGTATGCGAAAGAAAGAAGAGGCTGGTGAAAGAGGTATGGAGAACGTGCAAGGGATTAGGGAGGAGTGAGTGGAGTAGGAAACGCAGAGAGATGTATGAAAGGGCAGGAGAGTCGAGGATAGTGTAAATGAGTGGTTAGAGAAGGGGGTGAATGTGGCAGCTTGGATGAAAGAGAAGTGGAAAGAGGTGGAGATGCAGGAGAGGCAGGGGTGTATCGGGAGGAGCGGCTACAATCCAATGTACTAAAGGTGGCAAGTGTATGGGAGCGTGCCAGGGTACCTATCCAATAATGACTTGTCGAAAGAGGCTAAGATAACCCTGGCAAGAGCTAGATGTGGTTCGGAGGAGAGAGGAAGGAAGGTCTGGATGGGGGAAGGGTATGGTAAATGTGTGTTGTGCGCAAGTGGACGAGATACATGGAGTCATTTGGGAGAGGAGTGTGAAGGGGTGAATGTGGAATGGCTGGAGGGAAAAGGAGTGGAATGGCTGGGGGGGAAAAGGAGTGTAACGGAATGGATGAGAGAGGACGGAGCTGGCGTAAAGATGGTAACGGTACTGGGGTGGCGGAGGGCGGAAAAAAGAAAGGAGATGATATAATTTTGTGTTTTATTATTATTTTTTATTTGTAATTTTATTTTTTATATGCCAATAAAGGTCTTTTTTTTTATTGTAAACTTATAAAATAAATCATTGCAGCGCAACCTGTGTGTAAACAAACGAATAATTACCACCACAATATTTTATTAACAGTTTGGATGAATGTTGGTTTTGGATCGATCGAGCTGCACAAGCAAACACTCTCTCACAGACACACACACACATACACAAATTCTAGCTTCAACCCTACCAAAAATATCGATTCCGAAACGCAGACGTGGACGAATGTACCCGCATTTACCTATTTCAACTGTGTTGATAAATAATTAGCGTC
Organism: Philonthus cognatus; assembly: GCA_932526585.2. Taxonomy (NCBI): domain Eukaryota; kingdom Metazoa; phylum Arthropoda; class Insecta; order Coleoptera; family Staphylinidae; genus Philonthus; species Philonthus cognatus. The sequence goes on along the minus strand of OW052241.1, from coordinate 146,657,114 downwards.
CCTAATCCACTTAACGGTCACCGGATATTCGCACATATATATATATATATATGCACTAATGGATACGGCAAACTGAAATCCGTATTTACGGAAACGAACTTTGCATAAATACCGTTAAGAGAGGATGGATTTGTTTTTTTTTCGTTCGCGGCGAGTTAAAGAGTCGATTTAATTGGAGCAATGTTAATTGGCGCGATGCATGGCGCCTTTTCAGCTTTCACCTCTTTGACATAATTCTTTCACACACATACACACGTGAAGAAGAAACAATTTAAGAGAGACAATTATTAAATGGTTATTAACATTCCATAACGGCATTGTTAAAAACATGAAAAAAAAGAAGTAATTACATGTTATAGCTATGTTAGAAGGAGCCAGAGTAGATCCAGAGAGCAGTTTTTTGTAGTAGCTCTTTATAATATATAATCTTTATTCATAAATAACATACACATCAACAAAAGGTTGCACATTACAGAGAATAAAGTCAGATAACTAGAATACTAAGCTACAACGTAACAGAATCGAAATTATAAAATTGTACATAGGTGTTTATTTTATTATAATTCATTAATATTGTAGAGTTCTTTGTCCACCAGATAAGTAAGTAATTCTTGCTTAAAACGTTTCAATGTTTTAATATTCTGTATATATTGTGGCATTTTGTTGTAAAATTTAAGTCCGTTATATATGGGAGATTTTTTTGAGAGGGTTAGCCTGTGTACAGGATAAGCATACAAATTGTTATTCCTCGTGTTATAATTGTGGTTAGTTATATAGGCTTGAAATGTTGGCTTGTATTTAAAATTATATATTAAAATTTCGTAGATATATAGCCCTGGTACCCAATCTTTTAAATTGACTTACAGGTTTCATTGTATTTCAATCCCAATAATATTCGAACAGCACGTTTCTGCGTAGTAAATAAATTATTCGCCATGGTACTATTTCCATAAAAAATAATACCATACCTCATTATTGACTCAATGTTGGATTTATAAACCATATAAAGTGCTTTAAAGTTAACCAATGATTTAAATACTCTCATAGCGAAACACAACGAGTTTAGTTTGGAATTTAATTCCACGCAATGACCTTTCCAATTTAGTTCACTGTCCATGATAATTCCGAGTACTCTACAGCTAGAATCTAGCGAAAGATCAAAAGTTCCAAGATTTAATCGACTTAGTTTTATATTCGTACGTTTTGTATGAAACTGTATTGCATTAGTTTTATTTTCATTCAGAATTAATTTATTTTGTAACATCCAGTTTTTAGTAATGCCGACAATTTTAGCTGCTTTGCTCTGAAGATCGTTAATATTTTGGCTAATAACTAATAAATTAGTATCATCTGCATACATTTCAATAATTCCATCATTCTCCTGAACCAAATTGGGAAGGTCATTGGTGTAAATAACAAATAACAAAGGGCCCAAAATGCTTCCTTGGGGCACCCCAATATTAGTTTTTCCGACCGACGAGTATGTTTTATTACAACCAGTTTTTTGGCGGCGATCTTTTAGGAATGAATTTATTAGATTTAGACATACTCCTCTTACTCCATACATCTCAAGTTTTAATAGCAATATTCCATGATTCATGGTGTCAAAACCTTTGGAGAGGTCCAGGTATATTCCAATGGGAATTTCTGACCTCTCCAAAGCTTCGACAATATGCTGTAAGTAATTAAATAAAGCCGTTCTGGTTGATTTCAATTTCAGAAAACTCTTGGATCCAGGATATTATCGTTATCAAATTTCAATTACGAGTTATTAGTATTATAAATACATATCCATTTTTTTGATTTTTTTGTTTTTGCCTGACCCTTTGGGTATGGGAAAAAAACAAAAAATTACAACAAAACTACCAATAGCTAGAAGGGGCGAAAGCAGATCCAGAGAGCAGTTTTTTGTTGCAGCTCTTGGATTCAGGATATTATCTTTATTAAATTTCAATGACGAGTTATTACTATTATAAATACATATCCATTTTTTAATTTTTATGTTTTCGCCTGACCCTTTGGGAAATAAACAAAAAATAACAACATAACTACCATTTTAAAATTCTCAAGAACTTAATTTCAACTGATTCACGATTTTTGCGTAACTATACCCAATTCCACCCATCAATTAACTCTCCACGCAAAATTCTCCAGAATTCACATAATTATCAACAAAATTCTCACGGGATTGGAATTTTCGTGTATTTCGTTTTTTTGCCGTAATGTGACAGTCGGTAAGCGTTCCTTTTGTGAGCACGAATTTTTGCATAATTCCAGCTCTCCGAACGATTGCACAAATACGTAATTACGTAAAATCGTGTTTGTGTACGTTTATGTGTGTGACCCACGTCTTATAATCGGCTCTTTCTTTCACCTATTATTTTGTTGCTGTTGGTTTTTTTTAGAAAACAAAACAAGTTATATCACACATGATTGCACAAAAAACCCGCACTTGCATAAAGGTAGATTAAAATTGTGTGCAGTAGAATATTACAGCTTGCATCAAAATCAGTGAAAACATTAATTCTTACGAAAATGTGTTAATAGTAATTTATGAAGCAAGTGCAAGAAACTTGTTCTAGCTTAGGGATTGTACAATATTTTTTGTAACGAACAAAACTATTTTTACTCTAATAGAGGTCGTATGGAATTAGAATTCAAAATGATTTTAAAATGAAAAAAATGCAAACGGCCGAGTGTCGAGTGTCGATAATATCAAATTTCGATCAAATGACAATTTTTATAAAATATGAAACTTCATTTTTTATATGGAATTCCTAATTTCGATCAAATGACTATTCTTTATAAAATATGAAACTTCATTTTTTATATGGAGTTCCTAATTTCGATCAAATGACTATTTTTTTATAAAATATGAAACTTCATTTTTTATATGGAAATCCTAATTTCGATCAAATCACTATTTTTATAAAATATGAAACTTTTTATATGAAATTCCCAATTGCGATGTAATGTAACTCATAATAGTTCTTCTTAAAAATCTTCTTAGATTATAAAATTTCCAATTATTACGAAGGAAAAGAAAGAAGAAGAAAAAGAAACAACAGTTTCTAAAGATTTTCCATTTTCATTTAATCTAATGAAAATTTACGGTTTTTCGCGTGGAATGGATGAGCGGGAGTTTCTTTTTTTTATCTCTCCGGGGAGGCCATTAAAACTTCCGCAATAATATTCATTTTTGCCGGTACAAAAGAACGGACAAAAGGAACGAGAATGGAAACAAAATAAAAACACAGTTGCGCAACAAGTGCTATATTCTCAGCTATTGATTTTCGCTGAAACACATACAATAGAAAGAGCCATTTTTGCCTCTTTTACTTTTGTTCTGTACTATTCAAACAATGTCTGGCGGAATCTAATAATTTCAATACTTGTTTGGAGAAAGTAACAGTAAAACAAATAATAATTATGGCAATTTCATTTATACTTATAAATAATAGCAATTCTACTATTTAACATAAATATTAACTTTGTCAATAGTTTGCAGAATATTTACAAATTATAAAAACGTATTAAAATTAATATCGACTTTCTGCAAACATTTTGTCTCATTGAGACAAGTCTCCAAATATTCATTGAAACAACTACTTCTCGAGCTAATACCCCGAAGGATATTGAATTATACAATGAATATTTGAGTTACACGCCAGATTTACTGTTCTACCGGGTGTTGACTTGGCGGACGCAACATAGGAAATCGCATGTTAATTTTAAAGTGTTCAAATATTGGCTTCCCTGTTTATTTTAGTGACAAAACGTATTTCACTTTTTTGTAGAGGGAAAAATTCTAAATTTATGTTCACACTTAACACTTTACGTTTCTCTAAGTTAAAATAATTAAGAAAAAATAATGTGATTTTATAAAAAAAATGACATGCCATGGAATTGAAAAAACAACTGCGGATGTCAAAATGGCAAAAGATATCGTAGTCACTTCATTAAAGTAAATGTTTTTAAAATGATCTACACTATACAAGAAAAAAGTCATTATTTTTATAAAATCACATTACTTTTTCTTAATTATTTTAGCTGTTAATTTTCTGACATTTTAACTTTTTCTGACTATATTTAATAAAAAGAGTTTAATCTGAAGCTTTAAATGAGTGTTTTCCACTCCCAGACTAAGCATGAAGTAAAATTTCGAGTTTAGAAAAGCCCCGTGAAAATTTGGCGAGGGTCGCGCAGCGACCCGAGACAAATTTTCTGGGCTTTTCTAAACTCGAAATTTTACTTCATGCGCCACGCGTATACAGCACTGTTATATTGTGAAGTATAAAATACACACGAAATATTTACTTCATGCGCGAGGCATTTAAACACTGATTTAGTGTAGAGTTTTAAAAACGCTTTATTTATCTTATTATAAACACAAAATAACCAAAAAGTACTCAAAGATTGATGTTTTACATGTTTATGAATCGAAAATTTATATTTTAACTTCTTCTGACTACATTTAATAATATATAATGGAATACAAATAGATTTTTATCTATTATAAGATTTTTATAAATTTTTGATACATTTCGTCAACCCATTGTTAATTTTCAAGTAAATAAGCGCATAATTTTACTAATTTAGACACATTTTATTCTTCTAAAAACTTGATCGTTTTTGATTTTTATCGCACTGAAAACGCAAAAGGGCAGTAAGTAGAAAATGCTATAAAAGAGGCAAAGGCTTGTGGTTTTTGCTATCACCTTAAGTAAAGAGGGCTAGAGGTGCGCTTTTTTGTTTTATCTGATAGATTAATTGGCTCCATTTTGTTTTCTCAGATAGATTAATTGGCTCCATTTTGTTTTCTCAGATAGATTAATTGGCTCCATTTTTTTTTCTCATATAGATTAATTGGCTTTATTATCTTTTTTCAGATAGATTAATTGGCTCCATTTTGTTTTCTCAGATAGATTAATTGGCTCCATTTTCTTTTCTCAGATAGATTAATTGGCTCTATTTTGTTTTCTCAGATAGATTAATTGGCTCCATTTTCTTTTCTCATATAGATTAATTGGCTTTATTTTCTTTTCTCAGATAGATTAATTGGCTCCATTTTCTTTTCTCAGATAGATTAATTGGCTCCATTTTCTTTTCTCAGATAGATTAATTGGCTCTATTTTGTTTTCTCAGATAAATTAATTGGCTGCATTTTCTTTTCTCAGATAGATTAATTGGCTCAATTTTTTTTTCTCATATAGATTAATTGGCTCCATTTTCTTTTCTCAGATAGATTAATTGGCTCTATTTTGTTTTCTAAGATAGATTAATTGGCTCCATTTTCTTTTCTCATATAGATTAATTGGCTTTATTTTCTTTTCTCAGATAGATTAATTGGCTCCATTTTGTTTTCTCAGATAGATTAATTGGCTCCATTTTCTTTTCTCATATAGATTAATTGGCTCCATTTTCTTTTCTCAGATAGATTAATTGGCTCCATTTTGTTTTCTCAGATAGATTAATTGGCTCCATTTTCTTTTCTCATATAGATTAATTGGCTCCATTTTCTTTTCTCAGATAGATTAATTGGCTCCATTTTCTTTTCTCAGATAGAATAATTGGCTCCATCTTGTTTCCTCAGATAGATTAATTGGCTCCATTTTCTTTTTTCAGATAGATTAATTGGCTCCATTTTCTTTTCTCAGATAGATTAATTGGCTCCATTTTCTTTTCTCAGATAGATTAATTGGCTCCATTTTCTTTTCTCAGATAGATTAATTGGCTCCAATGAATACAAATATGATATGTATACAACATTTTGAAGCTAATTTGATAAGACCAGAAAATCGAAAGGAAAGCCCTGATTAAACAGATTGTACATACAAAATGTGAACAATTTGAAATTTATCGCCCTTCTTAATCGCACTTTAATTAAATTTCCTCCCCATCCGAACCAATCCAAAGTCACAATCCGTTCTCTTAACAAACCCCGTCTAATCTAAGCGGCAGACACGTATTAATTTGAGTGTAGAAAATTTAATCAGCGACCAAAATCGGTTCCTTTCTCATGCGGGCAGGTAAATTACGGTCGATTTAATTAAATCCGGGCCGGCGCCAAAACTCGATCGAAACATTAAATACGCGCCGGAGAGAAAAAAAAAACGCACTCGTAAATAATTTAATTAAACAAGAATTACACCAGTGAGAGCAAATTACAATTTCGATTCTCGACTCTCGCTTTCACGTAACTGCGGGTAAAATTGATTGCGATTATATTGCGATGATGATTGAATAATTTAGGTGTAGAGCCGGCGCGGAAAATTGTGGGATTGTTCAATTGGCGTGTAAAAAGTTGATTAATTTGTGTGTACTTTCCAAGAGAAAAAAAATTATCTAGATTATCTGCTAAAAGGCACTCAACCAACTTCTCTTTCAAAGTGAGAAAAATATTGTGAATATCTCTAAAAATATACACTCATCTTGAAACTAAGACTACTCGTATTTGTCTTAGTTTTAAGATGAGTGTATATTTTTATAGATATTCACAATATTTTTCTCTGCTTTAGCACAAAAAGTTTATTTGATGAATTTAATGACTTACAACCTTATTAATAGAATTGCTGTTAATATTATTATAGTTTAATGCTAGCTAATTTCCACTAAATCCATACAAACACAATACTAACATTTCGCATTATTGTAACAAAATCTACATAGTATAAGTTAGTTTCTAACTATTGATAAAATTAACGTTCCAACTTCACTCTAGTTAAATTTGCAGTAATTTAGAGGTTATGTTACACCGTTTTCGTTTATGTTTGTGAATATTTATTTCTTCTGCTAAATTATTTAATTGAAATTTACTTCTAACAAGTGTTTCCACTCCTTGGTCAAGCATGAAGTAAAATTTGGAGTTTAGAAAAGCCCGAAAATTTGTATTTGTCGCGTAGCGAAGCGTCACAAAGTCTAAAAGTGTTTTTTCTAAATTTGTACAGAAAGAAAACATCAACTCTATTTACTTTGTCAGAAATTATACAAACATTAAAAGTGCGATTCTTTTCGCAATCTACAACAAGTTAGTCTTACAAACACTATAGCAAACACTCATTGAAACAACTACTTCCCGGGCTAATACCCCGACGGACATTGAATTATACAACAAGTGTTTGCTGTTACATACAGTAACCTACATACAGTAACCTAGTGCACTTTTAATGTTTGAAGTATTCTGCAACCAAGAATTGGCAATTTCATTTATACTTGTGTTTAAACGGTAACGTGACCGCCAGTCTAAGGTGTCAAATTGTTTAGAGGGAATGGCAAAGCTATACTGATGAGAGATAAATATCGAAACGCGTCTATAGATGGCCTGAATAATTTGACCCAAATTGTTACTTTTGCAGTAGGTTACTGTATGTAACAGCAAACACTTGTTGTATCGCACTTTTAATGTTTGAAGTATTCTGCAACCAAGAATTGGCAATTTCATTTATACTTGTGTTTAAACGGTAACGTGACCGCCAGTCTAAGGTGTCAAATTGGTTAGAGGGAATGGCAAAGCTATACTGATGAGAGATAAATCTCGAAACGCGTCTATAGATGGCCTGAATAATTTGACCCAAATTGTTACTTTTGCAGTAGGTTACTGTATGTAACAGCAAACACTTGTTGTATCGCACTTTTAATGTTTGAAGTATTCTGCAACCAAGAATTGGCAATTTCATTTATACATAGAAATTATACAATAAAGAAAACTGCAAAATAAGTTTCTACTTGATTGAAAGAAAAGTTTTTCATCAAGGTCACCTAATTGACTGAAATGTAACTATTATCTTTTGAATCCGTTTTAACTTGTATCGAAATTGACGTTCCGTTTTAACAATACAGAACGTTCTCCGTTAATAAAACAACAATAAATGTATTACGTCAATTTTCAATTATTTCAATAATGAAACAAACGAGTGTCTTCCACTCCCAGACTAAGCATGAAGTAAAATTTCGAGTTTAGAAAAGCCTGAAAATTTGGCTCGGGCGCGTAGCGAAGCGGAGCGACCGAGCCAAATTAGGCTTTTCTAAACTCGAAATTTTACTTCATGCGCCACGCGTATAAAACGCTAATTGAATGTGAAGTGGTCTTAAATTTAACCAAGTCACAAGTAAAATAAGTTTAGCGTGTCAATTATCAATCAATATATTTTTATTACTGACATTGTTGAAAATTATACATTTTTGACACAAAGAAAGGTAATTTGCTTATTCATATATTGTCAATAATTATAACAATTTATATTAATAATGTGATTCTTTGACTGTAATAAAATCTTATTTTCGACAAATATATTGGCATTTTTGACAGTATCGTATTACTGATGTTTTTTTTTTTTTTTTTGGGGCATTGTATTATTTTTGGACATATTTGAATATTCGAATATTTGAATATCTCAATACATTAACTGTTTTTTGCGATATTAGGTTATTTAAGGATTTTATCGAGGTCTAAAGTTTCGAAACTTGGATGTATACCAAAGAGACGTTTTTCATCAAGATCACCTTATTGTCTTTAATTAAACTATTGTCTTTTGAATCCTTTTTAACTTGTATCAAAATTGACGTTTTCCGTTTTAACAATACAAAACGTTCTTTTTTTTAAATTAAATTTAAAATAAAATCACTTGGTATGTTTCACTAACTTTACGTCTTTATTCCGACTAGTTTCGGCTATCAGCCATTTTCAACGTTCTTTGTCAATAAAACGAGAATGAATGTGTTACGTCAATTTACAATTATTTCAGTGATGAAACTAACGAGTGTCTTCCACTCTCAGACTAAGCATGAAGTAAAATTTCGAGTTTAGAAAAGCCTGTAAATTTGGCTCGGGCGCGTAGCGAAGCGGAGCGACCGAGCCAAATTAGGCTTTTCTAAACTCGAAATTTTACTTCATGCGCCACGCGTGTAAAACGCTAATTGAATGTGAAATGGTCTTAAATTTAACCAAGTCACAAGTGAAATAAGTTTAGTGTGTCAATTATCAATCAATATATTTTTATTACTGACATTGTTAAAAATTATAAATTTTTGACATGGAGAAAGGTAATTTGCTATATCATCCTTATAACCGTGCTAAAACTGTATGCTAACGTCTATTATTAAGGCTGTTATATTTCTAAACCAAATATCTAGAAATACTAGTATCATTATATTTTCAAAATTGATTTTTTATCCATTTAAGTCCGGTTTCGCCAAGTTCAATTAAATCTTTTAGTAAATTTATTTGTCGATTGAAATAGACATTTTCCATCACATCAAGGGCATAACATGCGAATTGATTAATTTTTTGGCATATATGTAACTATTTACTGGATTTTATTCGATGAATAACTATTTGAACTAATGAATAATGATAAATAACACCGTGCGACAAATTCAAACTTTTATTTTTCTGAATTGAAATCAGAAAGCAAAAATGAAAAATTTGTGTAAAAGAAAAAAAATAGATTAACTGTTTTTTGCAATATTGGGTTATTTAAGGATTTTTATCGAGGTCTAAAGTTTCGAAACTTGGATATATACCAAAGAGAAGTTTTTAATCAAGATCACCTAATTAACAAATGTGTGAACTCCATGATTATGCATGAAGTAAAATTTCGAGTTTAGAAAAGCCTGAAAATTTGGATTGGTCGCGTAGCGAAGCGCCACAAAGTCCAAAAGTTGTTTTTCTAAATTTTTACAAAAAAAAAAACATCAACTCTATTTATTTTATCATAAATTATACAATAAAGAAAACTGCAAAATAGGTTTCTTATTGATTGAAAGAAAAGTTTTTCATCAAGGTCACCTAATTGACTGTAATTTAACTATTATCTTATGAATCCTTTTTAACTTGTATCAAAATTGACGTTCCGTTTTAACGATACAGAACGTTCTCCGTTAATAAAATGACAATAAATGTGTTACGTCAATTTTCAATTATTTCAATGATGAAACAAACGAGTGTCTTCCGCTCCTAGACTAAGCATGAAGTAAAATTTCGAGTTTAGAAAAGCCTGAAAATTTGGCTCGGGCGCGTAGCGAAGCGGAGCGACCGAGCCAAATTAGGCTTTTCTAAACTCGAAATTTTACTTCATGCGCCACGCGTATAAAACGCTAATTGAATGTGAAGTGGTCTTAAATTTAACCAAGTCACAAGTGAAATAAGTTTAGTGTGTCAATTATCAATCAATATATTTTTGTTACTGACATTGTTAAAAATTATAAATTTTTAATAATAAGTAATTTGCTATATCATCCTTATAACCGTGTTAAAACTGTTATATTTTTAAACCAAATATTTAGAAATACTAGTATGATTATATTTTTAAAATTGATTTTTATCCATTTAAGTCCGGTTTCACCAACTTCAATTAAATCTTTTCCAAAGAGTAAATTTATTTGTCGATTAAAATAGACATTCTTCATCACATCAAGGGCATAAAATGCGAATTTATTAATTTTTTGGCATGTATGTAACTATTTACCAGATTTTATTCGATGAATACCTATTTGAACTAATGAATAATGATAAATAACACAGTGCGACAAATTCAAACTTTTTTTTTCTGAATTGAAATCCGAAAGCAAAAATGAAAAATTTGTGTAAAAGAAAAAAAATAGATTAACTGTTTCTTTGCAATATTGGGTTATTTAAGGGTTTTATCGAGGTCTGAAGTTTAGAAAATTGGATATATACCAAAGAGAAGTTTTTCATCAAGATCAGCTAATTGACTGTAATGATGAAACTAATGAGTGTCTTCCACTCCCAGACTAAGCATGAAGTAAAATTTCGAGTTTAGAAAAGCCTCAAAATTTGGCTCGGGCGCGTAGCGAAGCGGAGCGACCGAGCCAAATTAGGCTTTTCTAAACTCCAAATTTTACTTCATGCGCCACGCGTGTAAAACGCTAATTGAATGTGAAATGGTCTTAAATTTAACCAAGCCACAAGTGAAATAAGTTTAGTGTGTCAGTTCTCAATCAATATATTTTTATTACTGACATTGTAAAAAATTATACATTTTTGACAAAAAGAAAGGTAATTTGCTCATTCATATACAGGGTGTCTACGTTAAACCGTTCTATAAAAGTTTACGGGGTTGCCGTTGCACTAAAAATTTGAAAAAAATCGTTGTCATACGGTTGAATTAGTTCTACCCATGTTAAATATTTTTAACTTTATATCACTTCCGGTTGAACCGAAAGTAGCACCAAATTTGTTATTTTAAATGGAACACCCTATATATTAGTAATTATTAGAATTCCTCGTTTAAATTGCAACATATTTTATTCGAACATATGTACAATTATCTCTTATAGTTTTCAAGAAAAGAAAAATATTTCTAAAGTTTTGATCTCCAAAAGACCTCTTGAAATCTGTCTGTAACTTCTCTTAAGATTATAATATAGAATATGAATTATGTCTCTATTTGTACCTAGAGGATGCCTCTATGAAAACTGTAAATTTTGACAATAAGTGTTCTTAAAATGACAATATCTAAGTGCACTCTTCAATATCTAGTAATTCAATTTTTTTAAATAGAATCACCCATTTTTTATCCCATGGTACGATTGGGGGGAACATTTCCTACAAAAAAGTATTAACTATACTCCTAAAGCAAGTAGTTTTTGAATTATTTCGAAGATTCGCAGGGTATAATGCGCGCATAAGTAGCAATTGAATATTGGTATTGAATTGAATATTAGTAGGCAAGTATTAGTAGGCAAGTAGCATGCTTTTGTTTTGTTGCGATTGTAAAATAATAAAAAGAATTAGTACAAAGTTTTACACACTAGAATCTATAACCTAGTCTCCAAATTAAAGTGTACAGGCAAGAGTCTACATAATTGAGTCTATAGATTGGAGTCAATAGGGTATAGGGCAGTGATGGGGAAACTACGGCCCGCGGGCCAAGTCCGGCCCGCGGAAAGCTTTAATCCGGCCCGTTTAAGAGTGCCGTCGTGAGAATGTTTGAACGCGTTCTTACTTCGTAATGTGACGACCCGCATAAAAACTACCTACCTACGATTAAGCATTATTCTTTGGCCCGCTACGATTGTCTGGTTATTACAAATGGCCCGTCTTAAAAAAAAGTTTCCCCACCACTGGTATAGGGTATCTAGAATACAGAGCTTACAGGTTAGAGTCTAGGTATCAGAGTCTAGAAATAAGTCTACATATTATATAGAATAATGCTTAATCGTAGGTAGGTAGTTTTTATCCGGGTCGTCACATTACGAAGTAAGAACGCGTTCAACATTCTCACGACGGCACTCTTAAACGGGCCGGATTAAACCTTTCCGCGGGCCGGACTTGGCCCGCGGGCCGTAGTTTCCCCATCACTGGACTAGAGTCTACAGACTAAATAGAATCCTCAGACTAGAGTCTACAGACTAGATAGAGTCTACAGACTAGATAGAGTCTACAGACTAGATAGAGTCTACAGACTAGATAGAGTCCACAGACTAGAGTTTAAGAGTCTACAGACTAGAGTATACAGACTAGATAGTGTCTACAGACCAGATAGAGTCTAGGGACTAGATAGAGACCACAAATTAGTCTATAGACTAGACAGAGTCAACAGACTAGATAGAGTTTACAGTCTATAGACTAGATAGAGTCCACAAACTAGAGTCTACAGACTGAATAGAGTCTACAGACTAGATAGAATCCACAAACTAGAGTCTACAGACTAGATAGAGTCCACATTCTAGAGTTTACAGACTAAATTGACTCCATGACTAGTTTACAGACCAGATAGAGTCCACAGACTAAAGTTTACAGACTAGAGTCAACAAACAGACTAGATTAAGCTTACAGACTGGTATACAGACTAGATAGAGTCCACAGACTAGAGTCTACAGTCTAGATAGAGTGCACAGTCTAGCGTTTACAGACTAGACAGAGCCCACAGACTAGAGTCTACAGATTAGATAGAGTCTACAGACTAGATAGTCCACAGACTAGTCTACAAATTAGATACAGTCTACAGACTAAATAGAGTCCACAGATTAGACTTCACAGATTAAAGTATACAAACTAGTCCACAGACTAGTCTAGACTGTCTAAAAACTAGTTTAGTCTACATAAGTCGACTGCTCAAAATGCAGAGTTTAGAGTCTGGGTCAAATGTCATAACTCTAGAGTTTAAGATGTCTATAGTACAGCGCTTAGAGATTCTATTCTAGATATTAGAGTCTAGGGATGAGTATACAGACTATAGTCTTGTCTACAGACTGATTACAGTCTAGATAATTAGTCTAGACCCTGGGTCTCCAAACTATCTTCTTCGCGGGCCACAAATACAATTCTACATAATAAAGTCGGCCAAGATCCGATTAATTCTATAAAATTATGAAAAATTTAAGGAACAATTGTTACAATATTTCAAAATATGACATTTACAAAAAAAATTACAAACAATCGCGGGCCGGATTCATGCAAGTCGCGGGCCGGATTTGGCCCGCGGGCCGTAGGTTGGAGACCACTGGTCTAGACTATTGTCTAGGCTGTGTGGAGTACAGAACAACTATTAAAGTCTAGATAATTAGTCTAGAGACTATAGACTAGGCTGCCTAGAGTACAAGACAAAAGCATACTACTTGCCTACTAAAATTCAATTGCGACTTATGCGCGCATTATTCCCTGTATAAATGCGACGAAAAACGAATCTTCGAAATAATTCGAAAACTACTTGCTTTATGAGTATAGTTGTAAATACTTTTTTGTAGGAAATTTTCCCCCCAATCGTACCATGTATTAAAAAATGGGTCATTCTATTTAAAGAAATTGAATTACAAGATATTGAAAAGGGCACTTCGACAATGACATTTTAAGAACACTAATTGTTAAAATTGGCAGTTTTTAATTACTTTACTCATAGAGGCATTCTCTAGGGACAAGAGATATAAATCATATTTTTATCTTATTCTTAAGGGAAGTTACAGACAGATTTCAAGATGCCTTCTAGAGGTCAACCTTTTAGAAATATATTTGTTTTCTTAAAAACTATAAGAGATAAGTGTACATATGTTCAAACAAAATATGTTGCAATTTAAACGAGGAATAAAAAAAATTACTAATATATAGGGTGTTCCATTTAAAATAACAAAGTTGGTGCTACTTCCGGTGGAACCGGAAGTGATATAAAGTTGAAAATATTTCACATAAGGAGAACTGATTCAACCATATGACAAGGATTGTTTTCAAATTTTTAGTGCAACGGCAACCGCATAATCTTTTAACGAACGGTTTAGCGTAGACACCCTGTATATCCAATTTTCGAAACTTCAGACCTCGGAAAAATCCTTAAATGACCTAAGATCGCAAAAACAGTTAATTGAATTACTTCTTTCACATAAATTTTTCATTTTTGTTTTCAGATTTTAATTTAGAATTTTACTGTCGCACTGTGTAATTATTGGTGTATTTTATTTAATTGTTTAGTTAATAAATATAATTTTTATTCTTTTTGTAGAAAATTAATTCATTTTGGTGTTGGGTGATTCATTTTGTGAAAAAAATGTATAAATGTGGGATTGTGGTTCAGTAACCTTTTCAACTGAAGAGCTGCGGAGGCGAAAAGGAGGATGAAAGGATGGCTAGATGGGTCGTCATTATCATCATCACGACCTGCACAATGGACAATGCCTTGAGAAGACTTGAACCGGGGAAAAACGCTTAAACGCTGAACTTTAACCCCTCGACTTAACTAAAGCTTATGCAACTTGAGTAAATGAATTGAGATTCTCACAACGACCACTATGTAAAAGTAAAACATTAATCACTTCCTTAATTTAAAAAAAACTTGACGAAACGAAGTGTATTATTTGTTCAAATTCTGGATTCTGTTAATTCAATTTTCGTGGAGATTAAACTTTTTAAAAATTGTAACTGAAAATTTGCTGGTTACATTTTTATGAAATTTTCTCTAGAATTATTGATTGAAAGAAAACACTTAACTTTCTTATGCCACTTTTATTATTTCAATAAAAGTGGTATACAAAAGTTCAGTGTTTTCCTTATATCAAAATTAAAAATGTACCACGAAGTGAACGCCTCCAAGTTTCAAGAACTAAAATTATTATTATATTTAAATAATTTCTTTATGTACATTTTCATTGGAAAGTGCAATAACGTAAGTGATTTTTTTTATCGAATGATAAACAAAAGAGTGTAATAAAAATGATATAAAAAATATAAGTGTGCGATCCCAGACAAATTTTCACGGGGCTTTTTTTTTCTATCTTAAAAATTTAATTTCAAATCGAAAATAAACGTAACAATTATAAATCTTGTATATGAAATATATAATTAGGGGGGGTTCGCCTAAAAAATCCCCAAGAATTAAAGGAAATTTAAGTTAAGTTGGAACAAACTGTATTTTTACTTAGTATATCACATGGGACTATTACAGTGAGCTAAAAAAAATTACAAAAATATACATCCTCCCTTCCTTTATTCCGACAGCTTCTTGTCGTACAAGAACTCTCCAAGAGAACCGTGTTTGTCCATCATCTTGCCCAATGTGGAAATCATGCCGGCGAGTTCGCGTTGGCCCTTGTATTGCTCCTCCAAGAATTCACCAGTAAGATAATCCACCAAATGATAATGATTGAAGAGTTCTCCTGAGGAAACGTCTTCTTCGCATGCCTTGATCACGCCACGAATCGAACTTGTTACGCGGGCTTCCAAGTCTTTGGGCTTTTCTAAACTCGAAATTTTTCTAACACTAAAACATGGGTGACCAACCTGGGTCTTTTTTACAAACTCAAGAAAAAATAAATAAAAATTTGTAAATCTTCTCTTTTCATTTATGTTTGTTTTTACTTTTCCCCGGGATATGCAAAACAAAGGGAAAGTATTGTTTTGGCGAAAATGTTCAAATCAAAAATGTTAGTGGATATATACATTTAGAGGTCTCCCGAGTTGATTAAGATCATTTTTGAAAAATGTCTGTCCTTTAATATAAGTCGGCGCTAGCGGATATTTAGTCCATCATGTCAACACTACATAAGTAAGTTAATTTTAAGGTTTTTACGTTTTATCAATGTTTTATATTCTACATTTTGTATTTTTTATATGTTACCTTGTAATTAGGATTAGTTTCCTGTGCGTAATAAATATATTATTATTAGTATAAGTCGGCGTTAGCCGACATTTGGACTATAATGACTTTTTTTGTAAATAGTTCAAATGCCGGCCACCGCCGACATATGTGAAATATGTCGGCGGTGGCCGGCATTCGGACTATTTACAAAAAAAAGTAATTCTTGCATGTTTTCGCTACATCTCCGTAAATATTGATCACCATCACATCTAAGCGTTGTATATTTTTAAGTTTCTGTAGATCAGTGGTTTATACGTGTGGCGCATGAAGTAAAATTTCGAGTTTAGAAAAGCCCCGTGAAAATTTGTCTCGGGTCGCTGCGCGACCCTCGACTAATTTTCTACGCGGGGCTCTTCTAAACTCGAAATTTTACTTCATGCTTAGTCTGGGAGCGGAAGACACTCGTTAGTTTAAAACACATCACAACTGTTAAAATGTCTATCGTAACTGCAAGGCCGTAGCCAGAAAAAAAATTCGGAGGGGGTTATAAAAATTTCGAAGGGAGTTTTAATGGTAAAAATATTGTTTTTTTTTTATTATAGGGCCGCTTTTACATAAAAAACTTTAACATTTTAAAAATTTCGGGGGGTGGGGTTTCAACCCCAATATCCCCTCCCTGACTACGGCCTTGCGTAACTGTTACAAAGAAAAACAATAACATAGCGATCTCATTATAGTTCAATTCAAACTCGATTGGTTCTTCTTCTTCTTCTGCGAAATTAATGGCCCTGGCTTCGAAGCCCTGTCGACCAGTCACAGCAATCAGATGTTTTCTTTAGTACTTCCTTACTTCGTTTTTCATAGATCTGGTGTTAGTAGGAGAACATGTAGCACAAACATAGAATAAAATAATTCAAAGAATTAGATATATATGTTATTCTCAGATAGGAGTTTATATAGTAATATATAGGAGTCAATTGTCGGGTTACATAAAACAGAGGTAATGGAAATAGGTGAAGTGTGACCCAATAAAATTAAAGAAGAATATAAGGTTCTGCATTTTTCGCAGTAATTTCTGCATTCGAAAAATATATGATTTAGATCACCCCACCCGCCACAACTGCAATTTGGAGATGGAACTTGTCCTATTCTATAGAGATGTGAAGGAGATGAATTATGAAAAGTTGTCATTCCAATTATGGTAGTAATTAATCTTCTTCCCAAAGCTTTTTTACAAAAAACCAAGGACGTGTGGGGATGGAGGGTTGTATGCTATAATATTTAATATGATTCTGAGATGAATTCCAGAATGTTTGCCATTTTAAGAAAACACTTTTTTTAATACAGGGTAATAATCTTGGTGCGGGGCACTAAAAATTACAGGATCTAGATGATGACCTCTTCTAGCATTTCCGTCAGCCATTTCATTTCCTATTATATTTCTGTGGCTAGGTATCCAACATAAATTAATTAAACACTGAGATGTTGTTATCAAATTGAAGTAAATTGCTCTAATTTCAGTGGAAAGTATGGAGAGGTGTTGATCTATTCCCATACGTTCCAATGATTGTAAGGCACTTTTAGAATCAGTAAAAATTACTGATTTTTGTATATTTGACTGTCTAATAATCAATAAACATTCTTTTTAGCTGTTCATTCTGCTGTTAGTATTGTAGAAGTAGATGCTATTTTAAAAGAAGAAGAAACATAATTCTCAATGTATATTCCGCAAGCACATGAAACAGGTGAAGAAAGCTTAGACCCATCTGTAAAACACCGTGTAAAATTAGGCCATCTTTTATTTGTTAATTCATAAAATTCTTTATTAATAAAAGGGTTTGGGTGGATTTTGGGTAAGCCTATATCATAAGTAATCTTTAATGGATAAAAATATGAAAAATAAGAAGATTTGTAACAAGGGATACATGGGAATTTTATGACATTAAAAGACAAAGATAGTGCAAAATTTTCTATATGGGGAAACAAAGGTTTACCTTTGGCCAACAAATTATTATGTAATTCACTTAATGACTTCACTACGGGCTCATTATTATATGCTATGCATTTTAAAAAATATTTTCTACATAAGTAAGAGAAACGGAGGGGTATTGGAGGAATCCTACTTTCCACTTCCAGGGCTCGGGAGGGAGAGGATCTCATAGCTCCCAGGATAACCCTGAGACATGAGGTTTGCATTTGACCAAGAGTTTTAGTATTGATTTTTGATAAAGGTGATAGAGCTACTAGTCCATACTCAATACGTGATCTGATTAATGATTTATAAAAGGTAAGCAAAATAACAGGATCTGATCCCCACCAAGTATGAGAAAGTGTTTTAATAATATTTAATATATTGAAAACCTTTGATTTAAGATCTTGAATGTGGGAATTCCACTTTAGTTTTGAATCAAGTATTAATCCTAAGTATTTCACACTTTGGACTTTTGGAATAGGAGTATCATTAAATTTTAATTGATAATTTAATATATTTCTTTTCTTGATAAATATTATGTTGTTCTGAGATTTATGGGGCGAAAGATTTAAACCATTACAGAAAAGCCAATCTGAGAGCTCAAACAAAGCATTGTTTATTCTATTATACAGTGATTGTATGTTACTACCTGAGCAATAAAAAACCACATCATCTGCATATTGCATTATAGTGCAATAAGGAGATATTTCTCGTTCAAGAGGAAGAGTATAAAATATATAAAGAAGAGGACTAAGGATAGATCCCCGTGGAAGACCCACGAAGGAGTATCTAGGATTGCTAAAGGAGTTATCTTGTTTCAGATAAAGAATTTTAAATCGTATAAGGGACCAAATGCATTTGATAATCTTTACCGGAATCCCTAAAGTAATTAATTTTCTTACCATAATAGAAGGTATAACAGAATCAAAAGCGGCAAATATATCTAAAAATAATGCTACTGTTGATTCCCCCTTCAGAAATGCAGAATGAATATCTGATGTTAATTTAATAATATTATCCAAGGTACTCTTTCCCTTCCTAAATCCAAACTGCATAGAAGGGTATATATGATTTCTTTCTGCCCACCAATCTAATCTAGTTTTGATGAGGTGTTCAAAAGTTTTCCTTACACGGGACGTCAAGGAAATTGGACGGTAATTAAAGGGGTTATCTGGGCTTTTACCAGGTTTCAGGATTGGACAAATTATCTGTTTCATCCAGACTTCAGGAATTGTCCCTGTTTCCAAAATATTATTGAATATTCGTAGTAATTCCATTTTAGCTGAAAATGGTAAATGCTCAATCATTGAATATGTAATCTTATCAATACCCGGAGAAGAGTAACTTTACTAAGTAAAGCATTAAGTTCTTGTAATGTAAAATTACAAGCAACAAATGAATATGGACTAGTGGTGCACTCAAAGTTATACACATTTTCAACATATGGTGGGGTAAGATTATTAAAAGAAAATTCTATAGCTTCATAGTGAGGAATTTTTGAAGAAGGAGGAAGAAATGATTTCCTATATATGTTTATTGTCTTCCATATTGATGAGATAGGGGTATCTCTTGATAAGGATTCGCTAAATTTTATGAATGATATTTTCTTTTTATTCTTAAAAATTTTTATAGAATAAGCTATAGCCCTCTTGGACTCTACAAAATTGTCTACTGTTTTATTAGCTTAATACTTCTTAATTGCATTTTTTCTTAATAATTTGACTTCTGTACAAGATGAATCCCACCAAGGACATCTAGGAAACCTAGTAAAAGGATTTGTATAAGGTATCCAATGATCAGCAGCTTCGTTTAATTTACTAATAAAGGATGCATAGTTAACTTCTTCATAGAAAAAGGACTCAAGTTCTGAGGTATATTCAGACCACTGTGCAAGACAGACATTTCGGTTTCTTGTCCTAAATTGAGATGACGAAGTAACCAATGACGAATTTGAAACATATAGTGTAATTACAGGAAAGTGATCACTGCCATAGGTATCACGTAATGTATGACAGGAAATGAAAGAAGCCAAGGAGGGGGAAGCTATAGAAAGATCAATTATACTAGGTTTAAGATTTGATCCTATTAAACGAGTACACTTGTTATCATTTAAAATAACCAAGTCGTGGGTATCTACAATTTTACTCAGAATTTTACCTGCAGGATTAGAATATACTTTATTTAACACTTTCAGATGACAATTAAAATCTCCTACCCATAGAGTTGAAGATCCGAAAGACAATAAATATGTCCATGTAGTTAAAGGGCATATTACAGATGGTGGTTTTTATCCAGAAATAAGAACAAACTGATCAAATTTAATAACAACAAATTGAGCATTTTCAGGGATTAGGGTCAAATTGGGGAGGATTTCTTTATATGAGATAGATGGTCGAATTAAAACTGCAATTCCACCTTTTGAATCTTGTCTGTTTTTCAAAATAGGAATGTATCCATTTACCTTAAAATAACTTGTATCATTAGTCCAAGTTTCAGACAAGCAAATTATGTCCGGATTTTCTATTAATACTAAATCATTTAGGTTGGCTCTATTTGAGTTATAACATCTTATATTCCAATGAAGAATTTTAATTTTCATCTCCAGTGGAGAGGTTTTGATAAGGAAGAGAAGAAGAACGTTTATTTAGAGTGTCGACTGGAATGAGGTTAAATACCGTTTCTATGAAAATGGATGAATTTGAACGGTAAAGTTTTTGTATAATTTCTAGAAATTGATTGTCATCACATTCAAATTCAGAGTTTGCGGTAGTGGGAGAATTAAAGTTAAAGCACAATTTTTTTGGTGTAGGGGAATTTTGTGAATGGATTATATCTCTATGTTGTTTTACTATAGGATCAACCTCCTTTGGGGAGGATGGCCTTTTTTTCTTTGGAGTGTTTACTATAGTAACGAAGGAAGAACTGAAATTTGATTTTGGAGATTGTGAGATGTGAGTGGAGTTTGGTTGAAGAGGGGGAAAGTTTCGGGGTAATAATGAGGGATTTGGAGGAGTTGTCATTTTGTTAATCACTTTGTCCTGTGGGAATATCGATGCCGCTTCCACAAAAGACACATTGTAGCGCGACATATATTCTTTTTTTTTTGTCTGATAAACTCTGGGCAACACCTGTCCTTAGACAAAGTATCCATTTCTGTGGAGAGGTGGTTACCTTTACAGTATATACATTTGGGATGTTGAAGGGGGCACTGAGAAGTTTCATGATCTGATGTTCCACATTGAGCGCATTTATTTTTGCTCTTGCAAATTTTTTTTGTGTGGCCGTATCTCAAGCATGAATGACATTGTGTTACAGGGGGAATGAAAATCTCTGGGGTTTTTAAAGTGCAAAATAATTTTATTGATTTAGGAAGGAATGTACAACGGAATGTGGCAACTACTGTATGTGTGTTTATGAAATTTTCCTCATTTTTCTCATTAATCACTTTCCTCTTCCACCTTCTCACATGCAATGTGCTAAACTCATTTAAGTCATTTATGTTTTTCAATATCTCTTCCTCTGTGAAAACAGGATCTACATCCCTTATAATCCCCTTTACTGAAATTAATTGAGACGGTATGAATGCTTTTAAATAATTATTTTGTAAAAATTCCCGATCTTGTAATAATTTATTTGCATCTGAAAAATTACTAAATTGAGCACAAACTCTATTCCTTCCCCTTCGGGAAGTTGTAATCCTGTATCCTCTTTTATATAAAATATTACCAATCACCATCTCATGAAGAGAGGGGGAGGAATTTGGGGTTGACATTTTTTCTAAGTATACTGAATATGGAGCACGGTCAGTGATTCTAAAACAATGTATTTCCTCCATGTTATTACCTCTAGAGGATACCCCGGGAGATCCTGAGAGTCCCGAAGCCTCATTCAATTGAGCAATTAACGAATTAGAGTTAGTTTCTTCCATATCTACATCCAGAGGGGGGATGTCAGGGGGCTCCGAGCCCCCTATGACATCAGTCATCAAATTAAATTATTTTTTCCAATATTTAAACAGAAATTAAAAATAGAACTCAGAACAATAGAAAAGAACACAAAAAAGTTTAGATAAAAAACAACACAGACTCACGTGTACAGTACAAGAGGTTATCACGACCTATCTCGACGACGTACGAAAGTCGAATCAAATCGATTGGTTAAATGTCGGTTTGCGCGAAAGCCGACTTTTAACCAATCGTGCCAACTTGCGCGCAAACCAATCGTGCCAACCAAACCAAGTTTGAATTGAACTATAATGAGATCGCTATGTTATTGTTTTTCTTTGTGACAGTTACGATACACGTTTTAACAGTTGTGATGTATTTTAAAGTAACGAGTGTCTTCCACTCCCAGATTAAGCATGAAGTAAAATTTCGAGTTTAGAAAAGCCCCGCGTAGAAAATTTGTCGAGGGTCGCGCAGCGACCCGAGACAAATTTTCACGGGGCTTTTCTAAACTCGAAATTTTACTTCATGCGCCACGCGTATAAAACAGTGAAATATTGCGAAATTATAAATATACTGCTAAATCAGTATTCAAGATAATAAAATTTCGAGTTTAGAAAAGCCCCGCGTAGAAAATTTGTCGAGGGTCGCGTAGCGACCCGAGACAAATTTTCACGGGGCTTTTCTAAACTCGAAATGTTACTTCATGCGCCACGAGTATAAAACAGTGTAATATTGCGAAATTATAAATATACTGCTAAATCAGTATTCAAAATAAATGGCCAAAGCAGGAATAAAAATATACTACTAAAGAAGAATATTTTGAATTTCACAATATTTCAGTGTTTTATAGGCTTACCGCATGAAGTAAATTTTCGAGTTTAGAAATGCTTGAACATTAGGATTGGTCGCGTTCTTAATGATTACTTTTATTTGGAACATTTTTGAAAATTATAAATATTTAGCAAACGTATTTCTGCCACTCCTTGTTCGGGTTAACAAAGAGTTGCAAGCATAAAATAAAATACAATTAAAAGACATTTTAAAAACAAAACTATTAAATATCAATGGCTCCATTTCTGCTTCGTTATATATGTCAATTTAATAAAAATAATTGCATAATAATTATTTTTATTAAATTAATATGCACTAAAATACGCAACTTTGCCCCCATTCAACCGATTCTCCATCTTTTCAAATAAGCGAGATTCCTATGGTGCAGCTCGAAAAACGGGCGCCCTGTATAACATCTTTAAAAAAAATACACTCTTTATATTAATTTAATTATAAATCTCCTTGCACGAGCAATTATAATTTTCTTTTTTCAATGAATCTTTATCGCCTTAAGTTGTCTTATTAATTAAGACATTGTTTGCATTTTCACGAATAACATTTTCGTAATTTTATGTATTATAATTTTCTTTATTTAATAAATTCGTTGCATTCAATATTTCGCTTTAAAAGAAAAACACACTCTTTATATTAATTAAATTGAATTATAAATCAGCACCAAATCTCCTTGCATGAGCAATTATAATTTTCTTTATTTAATAAATTCGTTGCATTCAATATTTCGCTCTATTTATCAAACATTTGTTGGCATTTATTTAATTAATCATTTGGCGTGTGCTTATTTTTTTCTCTCTGCAGTAATTATAATTTCCATTAACGGCTGAAACAAAGTTCAAATCTCGTTCCGTCTGCAGAGGATGTAATTATTTCCAGCGGAAGTCTGAAAGGTATTCGAGCTGTTTAAAATCCTAGGGGACTTCGCCGGGGAAACGGGCAAACAGCGCCTCCAACTTGGCCGCCCCCTCTTGGGGCTCTAATCCCTTAAACCTTGTCCAAATAATTAAAAAGCCGCAAAAAGGCAAAAACCTTCATTTTAATTGAAAGCACGAGCGGAAATATTGGTTTAATACCATCTTTACAAGCCTTATGAAAGCATTGAAAAGAAGAGAGAAATTATATTATAAAGCCTTTTAAATTAAATTCAATCGTCGGAAAAAAAATTCTCAAGTATACGCTGTAAATTTTTAGGCATTCATTATTTTTATAAAAGCGCTCAATTTAAAGCTTATAACAAGTGGTACATAAATCATAAATCATTTAAATTATGAACGGTGGAGGCTTCTACTTCGTTATACATGTTAATTCAATAAAACAAAACACTTTACCTTTGTTTGTTATACAAGAAAAGTTAGAGTGTTTTATTTTATTCATAAATCATGTGATAAAGCGTTTCAAAAAATCAAATAAAATACGATTTTGAATATTTCATTGTATAATTCAATATCCGGAGGGGTATTTGCACCCTAAGTAGTTGTTTCAATGGATATTTATTGTCTTAAGTTGTCTTATTAATTAAGACACATTGTTTGCATTTTACACGAAAAATATTTTCGTAATTTTATATATTATGTTTAAAGTGTGCAAACTATAAGAAGCGTAAGCTTATTTTCTCAAATTTAAATATTTTTTAATTAGAATTATTCTTGTATAAATTATTGACATATTTGTATCTCAATATACATCTCAAGTTCAATCTTGAGTTAAATCGAGATGAAAACATGACATATAATATGGAATGAGGCGCGCATGCAAAATATGCAAATATGCGTTTCGCGCGCATAAAAGAGAGTAAAAAAATATGCGTACACTTTTTACAAACATTAAAACGAGAAAGTAATCTTGAACTAGATCACACAAAAGTCGGTTTTCACGCATACACCGTGTACATATAAACGGACACCTCCATACATATTTATATCCTGTGTATAAAACTGGATATACATAAAATCGGTTTTACCGCGCATTCGGAAATATAAAGAATTTATTTTCGCGCATTCCGCTCGCGAAATGGGCCGGAACATTCCAAACAGATACGATTTAATTGTGTACCTCGTTTTCAGATGGATGTTTTCCCACGCGAGTGCATAAATAATAGTTAATTGTGCTGTGCAGAATCAAATACACGCTGGAAATTGAATCGGTTTTATATGGTGTACGCTTTCTTGTGTAAATTTTATGTTAATTTAGTTTTGGTCGTACGATTCGTTGATAAATTGTTTTCACAAGCTTATGATATTGTTAAGAATCACATGATTTCTTTGAAGATGTGCTTAAATTGATTTTATGGTATATTTTTATAATCTCTAGAACTTTAAATATAATCTCATTGTAAATATTAACAAATCATGAATTCTTTAAGAACACTTATTGGCCGAGCATTATAGAGATAACTCTAAACATTGATTTTAGGTAAAATTCTGCACTGCTCTTTATGATTTCTATGAATGACTTATTGTATTACATACTGGGAATTTTTCTTTTAAATATATTGCATGTTTAATAATAAGAAACTGTTAGAGTGCCATGGAAAATATTGTAGGTTGGCAACTCAAATTATTTATTATAATTATTATGTCTGACTTTTGTTATGTCAATTCCTAAAGCGTGTAGCCAACTTAAATTTAAAAAAAAAGATTAAATCATTGCATTCTAGAGGTTTTTTGATTGAACATACGATATATAATGTATACGTTGCGATTTTTAGGCATTCGTTGATTTTATATAAGCGTTTAATTTAAAGTTTCGAACAAGTGTTTCCACTTCCAGATTAAGCATGAAGTAAAATTTCGAGTTTAGAAAATCCTGAACATTTGGTTTGGTCCAACATCGTCCACATGTGAAATTTGATAGGAGCATAAAATGCGATTTTTAATAACTATTTTGAGATGTTAATACTAATATTACGATTAGATAATAATTGTTTGAATTACGAGGTTTTTTTTTGGAAATCGAGACTTTCAAGGTTTCAGAAGTAATCGATCGATATGCTTTAATGTTTTGATTTATCGAGCGAATAATCAAATAATTTGAGCGATCTCAAATATTCGATTATTGTTATAATTGAAACAATCGATGATTCCATTCGAATTATACCATCAATAGAGTAGATGGAAGATGTGGAAAAAATGATGAGATAATCGATTTTTGTATCGATATAATATTCGAAACTACTAAAAGTAGTAGGTAAAATAACCCATCTAAATATCGATTAACAAAATATCTCTGTCAAAAATAATCGATTATTTAAATATCTCAATAATTCCCATTACTAATTTTGATCAAATCTTTTCAATTTCTTTAAATAAATAAATGTTTATAAAATATTTCACTTCACGCGGGTCACTGGTTAAGAACTACTGCTATATAAGAAACAGGTGAGTATTTTCATTGCACACTTTCTGGATATGCTGATTGGCTGGATTCGTTTGCATCATTCAAATCTGTCTTATCTCTCGTTTGATTAGCGCGCGAATTTCGTAATTATCCACGTTTTAAAATCTTACAGAAAAGAATGACTATCTAATACAAATAAAAGAAAATTATTGCCTGAATAATGACCTGATTTTGTTTAAATTTCAATGGCGTTTCTTTTCAAACAATCCCATGGACTGGTACTGTTTCGAACTTTTCGGAAACAACGGGCTCCGGTGAAAGAATCGAAAAAAGGGGGTCGAAAAGAAAATACGTTATGCGAATTTTCCCATGCGATTGGAAAGTGATGCGCGCATTGTTCGCACGTGGAAGCCATTTTGCTTTCCAAATCGGATTAAAAACCGTTGATGATGTGGGATTACATCACTTTGATGGATGGCAAAAAAAGGGTCATCATCGCGCACAGTCACTTTCTAATCCGAAAAAATTGCACCAGAATTAATTACTCGATTCTTTACGGCGCGATTTTGATTTGAAAATAGTTTTTAGACAGTTTATAACGTTATCTAAACGAAATTATATAATTAGCGACAGTGAAATTTAAATACTACTACTACTTACTACTTACTTTATGACATTGTTTAATTAACCAATTATGTATTACACGATCAATTTAAATTTTCAGGCTTTTCTAAACTCGAAATACTTACTTTATGCGCCAGGCGTATAAAACACTAATTTAGTATGAAGTTCTAATAACAATTCATCTAACTGTCCAATAATATAAAACCAAACCAAAATGTATTAAATAAATAGTTTATTGACGGATACTGTAAAAATAATAACATTAATGCCCGGTATTATAAACGATTAATAAATCATTAGATAACTATTTGTGGATTAAATTTATTTACCTAGTAAGCTAATAGACAAATAAAATTGCGTATTATAAACCTACCAAACCTACCAAATAAATAGCAATTCTAGAAATAAATAATTTAATTATTAGATTACAGACTGAAATTATACATTTTCATTGTGGCCATAGCTGGAACCACCAATTTGTTAAATTGAATTGTCAATATTTCAAATTAAATCGTCAATCAAATTGGAAATTTAGTATAATTCCTTATAATTATGGAGAATAACCGTGGAATAAGACAGAATTACACAGAACAAGAAAAAGAAAGCTTATTGGAAATTAAAAAAGACTTAAACGGGTGTTTTCCACTCCCAGGCTAAGCATGAAGTAAAATTTCGAGTTTAGAAAAGCCTGAAAATTTGGTTTGGTCGCGTAGCGCGAAGCGTGGAGCGGCCAAACCAAATTTTCAGGCTTTTCTAAACTCGAAATTTTACTTCATGCGCCACGCGTACAAGACACTGATTACAAGTGAAGTTTACTTGTTCACAATATTTCAGTGCTTTCAGTGTTAAATACGCGTGGCGCATGAAGTAAAATTTCGAGTTTAGAAAAGCCTAAAAATTTGGTTTGGTCGCTCCGCGCTTCGCGCTACACAACCAAACCAAATTTTCAGGCTTTTCTAAACTCGAAATTTTACTTCATGCTTAGTCTGGGAGTGGAAAACAATCGTTTAAAACTTTTAATGGAACTAATTTTAAAAAAGCGTATGCATAAGTATAGAAATCCCTGGTTATGTCTGATTTGAAAAACTCTAGGTCTTCGACTCCTTAGAATGTCTTGTGGTTCGAATTAATCACTGTCAGGGAAGATACTATGAGCAAACTTAAATCTGACATGGATGATATGGTAGACATGATAACCGTAATGAAATAAATAAATACTAGTAGTAGAATCTAGAGTAATTACAATAATATTATAGACTTCTGACTTTTAACTGTCAAATTATTCAGAGAATAAAATTTACTTGGTAGAAAAACAAACAAATAATTTACTGAGGAGATATATTAGCCAAATAAAGTTATTTTGTGTTTATAATAACCTCCATAAAGTTGGCACCCCCACTTCGCCAAAATCAAATTAAAATATGCCTATAATTTAGGACTAATTAAAGACTAATTTGTACCCACAAAATTAGAATTTGTACCAACTTAGTTTCGCCGGAAAACCGATTACTATCATGGGGGTGCTAGCTTGACTAAAGTTAGCACCCGCACCATTCTCAATTAAAATTTAACCAGGTGCATCCAAAACTTTGAACTAAAGACTAATTTTTACCCATGTTTGTTTCTCATTGTTTAAACAATTATAAATTATTTAAACAATTTATACATTATTTAGCCAATTTATAACAAAAAAAGTACTTTTCATAATTAAAAAACAGAAATGTAGAGTGTAAAATTAGGACTAATTAGTACCCACAAGTATTTTGTTTTAAACAAATTTTTTGTTGATAAAATAATTTTCGGATTAATTAATTTTAAATCTCGATTTTAGGTATAAAACCGTAATAAAAAATTGGAACCACAATAAAACTAGATAAACTTGTGTTTCTAATTTAGGACTAATTTGTACCCACAAGCATTTTGTTCTAAACAATATTTTTGTTGATAAAATAATTTTCGGTTAAATCTCAAATTTCGATTTTCGGTATAAAACCGTCAAAAAAATTGGGATCACAATAAAACTCGACAAACTAGTGTTTCTAATTTAGGACTAATTTGTACCCATAAGCATTTTGTTATAAACAATTTTTTGTTAATAAAATAATTTAAGGTTAAATCTCATATTTCGATTTTGGGTATAAAACCGTAAAAAAATTTGGAACCACAATAAAACTCGACAAACTAGTGTTTCTAATTTAGGACTAATTTGTACCCATAAGCATCTTGT
This sequence comes from Philonthus cognatus, assembly GCA_932526585.2. Lineage (NCBI taxonomy): Eukaryota > Metazoa > Arthropoda > Insecta > Coleoptera > Staphylinidae > Philonthus > Philonthus cognatus. Next base: position 146,628,134 of record OW052241.1, on the reverse strand, counting down.
TATAAACAATATTTTTGTTAATAAAATAATTTTCGGTTAAATCTCATATTCCGATTTTCGGTATAGAACCGTAAACAAATTTGGAACCACAATAAAACCCGACAAACTAGTGTTTCTAATCTAGGACTAATTTGTACCCATAAGCATTTTGTTATAAACAAATATTTTTGTTGATAAAATAATTTTCGGTTAAATCTCAAATTTCGATTTTCGGTATAAAACCGTAAACAAATTTGGAACCACAATAAAACTCAACAAACTAGTGTTTCTAATTTAGGACTAATTTGTACCCACAAGTATTTTGTTATAAACAATTTTTTTGTTGATAAAATAATTTTCGGTTAAATCTCAAATTTCGATTTTCGGTATAAAACCGTAAACAAATTTGGAACCACAATAAAACTCGACAAACTAGTGTTTCTAATTCAAGACTAATTTGTACCCTTAAGCATTTTGTTAGAAACAACATTTTGTTGATAATATAATTCTTGGCTAAATCTCAATCTCGAGTTTCGTTATAAAACTGTAAAAAAATGGGACCACAATAAAACTTGAAAAACTTGTGTTTCGAATTTTGGACTAATTTGTACCTTTAAGTATTTTATAACAAACCCATTTTTAAACTGATATCATTTAAGCCCAGAAATTTTAATATTGATTTTTAAATGCTCCGTGCTTCATTTTTGATCATCGAAACAGTGTGCAGTCTGAGAAGATAAAATATAATTAGTACAAACAAGATAAATTCAAATTCAAAACTATTTGAATTCGAGAAAATAAGCTTACGCTTCTTATAGTTTGCTCACTTTAAACATAATATATAAAATTACGAAAAAAACTATTCGTGAAAATGCAAACAATGTCTTAATTAATAAGACAACTTAAGACGATAAATATCCATTGAAACAACTACTTCCCGTGCATAATTCAATATCCGAAGGTGTATTTGCACGGGAAGTAGTTGTTTCAATGGATATTTATCGTCTTAAGTTGTCTTATTAATTAAGACATTGTTTGCATTTTCACGAATAGTTTTTTCGTAATTTTATATATTATGTATAATTAGTACTATGCATCACACCGAGTGGCCTGTAGAAACCAATTTAGAAACAGATACTAAATGTAACGCTGAAAATGTGCAGAGACAGAGAAGGGGAGTTTTTTGAATGTATTCTGAAATACATTTCTATCCAAATCGGTGGTTACTTGTTGCAAAGGTTGGTACTTCCCGTAGATACAAGAGTTATTAGGTTTGTTCGTTTGTACTGCACTAAGTTGAACTGAGTTCAAGTTTGTGACGTAACCAGTTCAGGTCAGTTCATATCAGTGTACATGAACTGAACTAAAAACAAACGAACACTTTTGGTGTAAAATATATAAAAAATAATAATTTCTGCAATACACTACAACACAATTTAAGGAAACACTAATAATAAAATGTTGCTACTGTATTTTATAAACAAATAATATTAAGCAAACTGAATGAAATCCGTGTTTCATAATTTAATAAATAAATAAAATGTAGGGTTGTTGAATGACGATTTCAGAATGTTTGCTCGTTAATTCACACATTGCATAACCATGCATATGTCCTGTCCATCTTTGAAAATTGTATATCTCCCAACCTCTCCTTTTTCTAACCTGCACTAGTTACACCTACTCTGGACCAGGGGCAAAAAGTGCAGGTTCGGTGCAAGTGAACTGACTCAAACGAACACAGTTCAGTTCAACTTAGTGCATGTAACGAACGGTTTCGGTGCAAAAAGTGTAAAAAGTGCTGTACCAGTTCATGTAACGAACAAACCTAGTATATCGCGTTTGCGCTTGAATCGGTCCGTTTGTTGTTCTACCTTCAAAGGTTTGTATACAGTCAAAATGAGTCGCAAAGTTGGAAGACCTCGTAAATTGGATAACGCGTGGATTAGTGACACCGTTCTGCTTTTCCAAATGAAATCGGATAAAAACTAGTTTTACATTGAAATAATTTGATAAGCATGGTTAGTCTTCTATTGCGGCCGTCTTAAAAGATTCAGTATGTAACAATTTGACACAATTGCATTTAGGAATAACAAGATATTTTTTTGCAAATCTGAAAGATATACAAATTAGTCTTTAAATCGAAGATTAACATTGTTCGGTAGTTTTCCTGATTCTGAAACAGTAAACTGATTTTGTAATTATAATGAATACAACCTAGCGCAATAAGAAAAAAAAACATCGTTTTAATTATACCGTATGTCTCAGATGAAGGCGCATCATAGGGAATTTATATGTACAATTTTTGACGTTCATTTTTATCTTATACACTGCATTAATTTGATCGGATTGAAGTAAGAGTTGTTATATTATTTAATAAGGATTATTTAGATGCATTTTGTGTGTGTTTTGTTGAGTTTTACTAAAAATATAAATTAAAAATAAAGTGAAAACTAGCAACTAATATCCTATAATAAGTAATAGTTGTCATTAACTGTCATTACAATTACTTCACATTTACTGTTGTAAATCATAATTTTAGGTAAAATGAGTATGTATTCCGTCATGGACACTCGTTACGGAGTTAAAGGAGTAAGGGAGAAAATAACTACTAGCGTATTGGTAAGAATTATAAAATAGAGAAAAAATTGAAATATTTTTTTACATGTAAATTTCCTCTGGGTACAAATAAGTCCTCAATTCGAAACACAAGATTCCCCAGCTCTACTGTAGTCAATTTTTTTTAAATGGTTTTATAACCTCATATTATGAACAAAAAATGTTTATAGCAAAATAGTTGAGGGTCTAACTAGTCCTAAATTCGAAATACAAGTTTTTCGAGTTTAACAATAGTCCCAATATTTTGAATGGTTTTATAAAGAAAATCGATATCTGATAGTTAACCGAAAATAACAAAATACTTGCGGGTACAAATTAGTTCTAAATTGAAAACACAAGTTTGTTGAGTTTTATTCTGGTTCTAAATTTGTTTACGGTTATACCGAAAATCGAAATATAAGATTTAACCGAAAATTATTTTACTAACAAAAATATTCTTTATAACAAAATGCTTATGGGTACAAATAAGTACTAAATTAGAAACACTAGTTTGTCGAGTTTTATTGTGATCCCAATTTTTTTGACGGTTTTATACCGAAAAACGAAATTTGAGATTTAACCGAAAATTATTTTATCAACAAAAATATTGTTTAGAACAAAATGCTTGTGGGTACAAATTAGTCCTAAATTAGAAACACAAGTTTATCTAGTTTTATTGTGGTTCCAATTTTTTATTACGGTTTTATACCGAAAATCGAGATGTAAAATTAATTAATCCGAAAATTATTTTATCAACAAAAAATTTGTTTAAAACAAAATACTTGTGGGTACTAATTAGTCCTCATTTTTTACTCTAAATTTCTGTTTATTAATTATGAAAAGTACTTTTTTTGTTATAAATTGGCTAAATAATGTATAAATTGTTTAAATAATTTATAATTGTTTAAACAATGAGAAACAAACATGGGTACAAATTAGTCTTTAATTCAAAGTTTTGGATGCACCTGGTTAAATTTCAATTGAGAATGGTGGGGGTGCTAACTTTAGTCAAGCTAGCACCCCCATAATAATAATCGGTTTTCCGGCGAAACTAAGTTGGTACAAATTCTAATGTTAAGGGTACAAATTAGTCTTTAATTAGTCCTAAATTATAGGCATATTTTAATTTGATTTTGGCGAAGTGGGGGTGCCAACTTTATGGAGGTTTTATAATACCGATATCTTTAGAATAAATTAATTTATTCCTAAAGTAAATTTTATTTAGGGAGTAAAACGTCTTATAATACCAGGCATAAAGTAACTAAACCAATTAAAAATAATATTAATGATGGACAAATCACATCAACTTAAAATAAATTTGTTTTAAAATATAGGTAAATGGTACGCAACTAACCAAACATCATTCTAAGTGAATAAGTATTTATGAAGATATAAACAAAAATTATAAAAATAACAAAACTTAATACAACTAAATCATTAATTTTAAATTTCGTATAAATTAATTAAGATTGATATATTGCTTATTGATAAACCGTCGATTTATATTTGTCCATACAAAATCTTACTTACGCCGCTCATGTTTACAATCAGATTGATATTTAGCGTATTGATAATTATATTTCTATCCATACAAAATCTTAGTTACGCCACTGATGTATATAATCATAAAAATAAATCAATTTCCGAATATTCCCAATAAATATATCTAAAAACAATTCCCAGAAAATCTATACAATATCTTTAATTAATTTCTCACCTAACCCGTGGTGAAACATTTTTGAATCTAATACTGGATGATTTAAATTAAAACCTTGGTTTGTTTCACTTATTTATATTTAAATATATAAAAAATATAAATAAGTGAAACAAACCAAGTGTTTCAATTTAAATTTAATTTAAATCATCCAGTATTAAATCTATCTAAAACCAATCATTCCCAAAAACCTTACAAAAACAACTCCTGTATAAACTTAATAATACATCCATAAACAGGGTTTTGAATGAACTTTACGTTTAACAATTTATATGCACCTCCCTCCACAATTGACTAATAAATACTCTAGGTGTTAACAAATACATTCACCGGGTATCACACAATGGCCTTTCTTGTATTATTTAACCGAAAACGGATCTGATGCAAGGTCGTTTCTCAAATGCCAACAACATTATCGCTTTGTGAAACATTTCGAATCGAATAGAACGGATTTTATAACTTCAATAAAAAATTATTACAGGCATCAAAAGGACAGAAGAAATATAAATAGTAGCTAATACAAATGTTTAAATTCTAAATTCTAGTTTTTTCTACTTTGTGTATTAAGGGCCAGATGCACCATTAATATTACAAAAATTATTACACACATAAAAAGACCAAAAGAAACATAAATATAGTAAAATTCACGAGAGGTGTCCTATGATTTTAGATTTAAAATCTATGGTACAACTTTTCTTTGAGTCATTTTTATATTAGCATCTTTTCGTCTACTTTTCTATGCTTAATTGCAACCTATAATAAACTCTCTTTTTAATTTGAACTTTAATATCACAGGACACCTCTTGTGAACTGGACTATTGTAGCTAATAATAATGTAGACATTTAAAAATTCGATTTTTTTTTTACTTTGTGTATTAAGGGCTAGATGCACCAAAAATATAAACTTGTTCAATATCCGGAGGTGTATTTGCACGGGAAGTAGTTGTTTCAATGGATATTTATCGTTTTAAATTGTCTTATTAATTAAGACATGGTTTGCAGTTTTTATTACATTTGGGTGATTTCAAATGGATTGACCCTTCCATTCTTTTTATGTCTGTTATAAAACAAGTTAATATATAAAATTACGAAAATGTTATTCGTGAAATTTTCGTAATTTTATATATTAACTTGTTTTATAACAGACATAAAAAGAATGGAAGGGTCAATCCATTTGAAATCACCCAAATGTAATAAAAATTGTTGCTCGACATTTTTGATTTTTCTAATTTTTTTTACCAAATATTGCCCAATACTAGGTGAGTTTAAAACTATAGTTAGAAAAAATGTAAGGCTCATGATTTTTTTTTTTGGCGGACATTTTAAGTTTGCTTCGTAACCGTTTTCCGACTAAAAACAAGTTTTACGTAAATGTTTCCAACTCTATTCATTTTATAGATATTAAGACAAAATAAAAACTAAAATTATCAGAATGATGCTCTAGATTTTTTGTCTTTACACAATATTCTCTAAGTAGTTAGAAAAGTGCAGAAAACAATTCACAACTATAAATTGAAAATTAACCTAAAACGGGAGTTTGAGTGCTGTAAAATTATTAGAAGGAAGAAAGACTCACCTTTAATTTTTTTCCTTGTATATATTTATTATAGGACTACTTGCTATAGAAGTTTGAAGCTTGAGAACTTTGTCCTTGTTTTTATATAATTTTTCAAAAACCCCAAAAATCGTATTTTGGCAATTTTTAACGTAGATTATCTCAAAAGGGACTGAGTGAAAAATTATGATATTATTACAGATAACATCTCTTTATGATATAAACATATAAGATGAATTTGATGATTGAGACAACTGGTTCCAGAGTTATAGTGCATCAAATTTAACTAAAAATTACGTTATATGCACACAAAATTGAACGGTAATTAATGACTTATCTTTAATTGTTTTTTTCTTGTATAGATATATTATAAGACTACTTGCTGTAGAAAAAGCTTGAGAAAATTTTATATATAATTTTTCAAAAATTGCAAAAATTGGATTTTGGAAATTTTTAAAGTAGATTATCTCAAAAGGGACTGAGTAAAAAATTATGATATTATTACAGATAACACCTCTTTATGATATAAAAATATGATATGAATTTTAAATACAAGGAATTTTTCTTTTAGGTACACGATTTTTCAATTTAAATTTTCAAACATTCGTGATGTTATTAAAAACTTTCAATTTAAAAACTCTAACGAGTGTTTTCCACTCCCAGACTGAGCATGAAGTAAAATTTCGAGTTTAGAAAAGCCTAAGAATTTGGATTGGCCGCGTAGCGAAGCGGAGCGGCCAATCCAAATTAGGCTTTTTTAAACTCGAAATTTTACTTCATGCGCCACGCTTAGAAACACTGATTTACATCGACGTTTTAAAAACACATACATACAACAACGATTATAGGCAACCTAATATACGTTAGAGTTATTGGGTTGCCTATAATCACTGTTTTAAACAATTTGTTCAGCGCAGAATATGACTCACGTTTTATTCACATCTACATATTTGATTGCTAAAGCCGTATATTTTAAACTTTACGATATTTCTATACGTGTGGCACATGAAGTAAAATTTCGAGTTTAGAAAAGCCTAATTTGGATTGGCCGCTCCGCTTCGCTACGCGGCCAATCCAAATTTTCAGGCTTTTCTAAACTCGAAATTTTACTTCATGCTTAATCTGGGAGTGGAAAACCCTCGTTTAAAGATTTAAATTGAAATCTTTTAAAAAACCAACGAATGTCGTAAAATTTATAGTGCACCTGAAAGAAAAATTCCCTGTATTTAAAAATCACATTTATGCACACACAGTTGTGATATTTTTCTTTTATGTACACATGTTACGATTTTTCAATTTAAATTTTCAGACATTCGCGATGTTAATAAAAACTTTTAATTTAAAAACTCTAACGAGTGTTTTCCACTCCCAGACTAAGCATGAAGTAAAATTTCGAGTTTAGAAAAGCCTAAGAATTTGGATTGGCCGCGTAGCGAAGCGGAGCGGCCAATCCAAATTAGGCTTTTCTAAACTCGAAATTTTACTTCATGCGCCACGCTTAAAAACACTGATTTACAGCGAAGTTTTAAGAACACACGCACATACAACAACGATTATAGGCAACCTAAGATACGTTACAGTTATTGGGTTGCCTATAATCACTTTTTTAAACAATTTGTTCAGCGCAGAATTTGACTCACGTTTTATTCACATCTACATATTAGATTGCTCTAGCCGTATATTTTAAACCTTACGATATTTCAGTGTTTTATACGTGTGGCGCATGAAGTAAAATCTCGAGTTTAGAAAAGCCTAATTTGGATTGGCCGCGTAGCGAAGCGGAGCGGCCAATCCAAATTTTCAGGCTTTTCTAAACTCGAAATTTTACTTCATGCTTAGTCTAGGAATGGAAAACCTTCGTTTAAAGATTCAAATTGAAATCTTTAAAAAACAACGAATGTCGTAAAATTTACAGTGAATGCGTATGTATACCTGAAAGAAAAATTCCCTGTATTTAAAAATCACATTTATGCACACACAGTTGTGATATTTTATTGTAATAAAATGTTTTGTTTAATAATATAATTTGAAATACCTTCAACAATTTAGTTAAAATTTGAAACGAAATCTAAAACTCTTAATGCTTTAAAATAAAATTTAGCAAATTTAAGATACTAAAAAAAACGTTTTAAACAAATCTAACCTTACATGTATTAAGCAAATTTAATATTTAAAACATGTTTAAAACAAAATCGTTTAAAACACGAAGGCTGTTTTTAAACATTTTTAAAACACTGTTTTAAAACAAAGTGTTTTAAACATAACAACCCTGATAACCAGCAATTTATTTAATAGTGATTCTTTCTTAGAGGTATACATTTTTATATTTATTTTAATCTCAACCATAAATTAGATAATTGTGGAAAGACAATTGATGAATAAAAAAGCATATGATATAAAATCAACTTGTGGGACAATAATTTAATAAATAATAAAACCTTAAAATACTGACATACTGTAAATTCATTTTATAAATATAAACACCAATTTACCTCATAATGATTTTTCTTATACATAATTTTATAATAAGTTTAACCTCAACCATAAGCTTGATAATTGAGGAAAGACAACTTCACAGGGGTGGCAATCATTCAATAAATAATTAAAACTATTTGATGCAAGGAGAAAATCAAACGAAAAAAAAAACCCTGTAAAACACACGATTATCCTTGAAAGGCAAAGTTTACACAGCAGTCAGCAGCAAAGTTCCAGTGACTGGCTGATCTGCTATAAAACACACCCCACTGAGCAAATTCATTTAAGTAATGTTTTATCAACATTAAAACAATGTTTAATGTTGCTACAATGTTGATATAACGTTATTTGTTTGTTTTTTGCTCACTGGGAAGATCACTTTGTACAAAAACGTGATAAAAAATCAACATGTGGGGCAATCATTCAATAAATAATTAAAACTATTTGATGCAAGGAGAAAATCAAACGAAAAAAAAACCCTGTAAAACACACGATTATCCTTGAAAGGCAAAGTTTACACAGCAGTCAGCAGCAAAGTTCCAGTGACTGGTTGATCTACTTTAGAGTAAACACATGCGGACAAGTTTAAACCTGTAAATTCATTTACACATCCCCGCAAGAAAACACCAAAATAAACCCAATCTAACTCGTAAAAATAAACTCACCTTTCTTTGTGCATAGTGTGCTTCTAATCCAATTCCAAACAAACCCTCCTTCGCTATCTTCCAACTTAAACCGCTAATCCCATCACTTAAAACCACCAATCAAACCACTCAATCGACACTTTTAACAACCAAAAAATAATTGTGTAAACCGCGATTTTTTTTCTAATTGTAAATATTTTCGTGCGGATTTTTATTTGTGTGACAACCGGCGTGCGCTTACATACGCGTCTTGATGTAAACTGGCCGGCGGAGGAGAGTTCAACTTCACTCGCGAGCGACTCCACAGGTAAAACTCCCACCGATTCTCTCCGTCTCTCTTCCAACTGCACGCGCTCCATTCGCGGCTTTTGTTCTTTGTGTCTTTTTCACGAGGAGATGAAGAGATGCTGATGCTGATCTTCGCTGATGTAACGGTACACGCTCGTCTTCTTTCTTTTGCTTTTCTTCGTGAAGAAAAGAAGACGAGACGGTGGGCGAGAGAGTGGGCCAAGTTCAAATTTACACAACGATCCGCTCTCGCTCTATTTATTAGTAAAATCGTAAACGCGTGAAAACGCTCGTAATTCGGAAATTATAGAGTAGTTTTGTGTATTGTTATTACGCCATTCGTTCGAATGTTATTGTTGACAAAATGTATGTTACATATAACTTTTATTGTGTTCTGTTAATAGCGAACGTGTTCTATGGAAATACACAACTTTTATGAATCTGATTTATATCAGGGACATTGAAATCCTTTTTGTACAATAAAAATAAAAACACATCAGATTGGAACACTTTAAGGTTGCCGTTTAGTAGAGTGAGACACAGAGTAGTAAAGAATAGACAACCGTTGATCAGTGTTGCCAACTCTAGACTGCCAGATGTCTGAAAAAATCACCAGAAATCACCAGATTTTATGATTTTTTATGATTTTATTTAATAATATACACTCGAAAATGACGTATAAAGAAATTTTCAACAAAATGTAAAAAAAGTCAATCTGTCTAAATACGGCAAATGTCAAATGTCAACTGTCAAATGTGAAATATCAAATGTCAATATCAAATGTCAAATGTCAGATTATTTTTTTATGCGGGTGGCGCATGAAGTAAAATTTCGAGTTTAGAAAAGCCCCGAAAATTTGTCTCGGGTCGCTGCGCGACCCTCGACAAATTTTCTTTTGGGGCTTTTCTAAACTCGAAATTTTACTTCATGCTTAGTCTGGGAGTTGACGACACTCGTTTTGTCGATTTATAAAATTTTTATTAGATTTTCAGCATATAGAGATTTTTGTCGATTTATAAAATTCTCATGAGGTTTTCAATATTTCGAGATTTTCGTCGATTCATAAATATTTCAAGAGATTTTTAATGTATCGAGATTTTGATCAGATTTTCGATATTTCGAGATTTTTGTCGATTTCTAAAAATGTTATGAGTTTTTTAATACTCCGAGATATGTTAATTTTTATTTAATAATATACTTTTTTATTTTTACTTTGATATGTAGTTTATTTTATTTTATTTTATTATTATTTAGTTAAGAACTGACCTGTGTAAAACATGTACATTGTTGTTGCATCAATAAATATGAATACTCTCGAAAATGACGTCTAAAGAAATTTTCAATAAAATGTAAAAAAAGTCAATCTGTCTAAATACGGCAAATGTCAAATACTAAATGTCAACTGTCAAATGTGCGATATCAAATGTCAAATGTGAGTTTATTGTTTTATGCGGGTGGCGCATGAAGTAAAATTTCGAGTTTAGAAAAGCCCCGAAAATTTGTCTCGGGTCGCTACGCGACCCTCGACAAATTTTCTTTTGGGGCTTTTCTAAACTCGAAATTTTACTTCATGCTTAGTATGGGAGTGGACGACACTCCCCTTGTCGATTTATAAAATTTTAATGAGATTTTCAACATATCGAGATTTTTGTCGATTTATAAAAGTTTCATGAGGTTTTCAATATTTCGAGATTTTCATCGATTCATAAAAATTTCATGAGATTTTTAATTTTTCGAAATTTTCATCAGATTTTCGATAATTCGAGATTTTTGTCGATTTCTAAAAGTTTTATGAGAGTTTCTATACTCCGAGATATGGTAAATTTTAATTAATAACATACACTCGAAAATGACGGAAATGAAAGAAATTTTCAATAAAATGTAAAAAAAGTCAATCTGTCTAAATACGACAAATGTCAAATACAAAATGTCAAATGTCAATTATCAAATGTGAAATATCAAATGTCAAATGTGAGATTATTGTTTTATGCGGGTGGCGCATGAAGTAAAATTTCGAGTTTAGAAAAGCCCCGAAAATTTGCCTCGGGTCGCTGCGCGACCCTCGGCAAATTTTCTTTTGGGGCTTTTCTAAACTCGAAATTTTACTTCATGCTTAGTCTGGGAGTGGACGACACTCCCCTTGTCGATTTATACAATTTTAATGAGATTTTCAACATATCGAGATTTTTGTCGATTTATAAAAGTTTCATGAGGTTTTCAATATTTCGAGATTTTCATCGATTCATAAAAATTTCATGAGATTTTTAATTTTTCGAGATTTTCATCAGATTTTCGATAGTTCGAGATTTTTGTCGATTTCTAAAAATTTTATGAGAGTTTCTATACTCCGAGATATGGTAAATTTTAGTTAATAACATACACTCGAAAATGACGGAAATGAAAGAAATTTTCAATAAAATGTAAAAAATGTCAATCTGTCTAAATACGACAAATGTCAAATACAAAATGTAAAATGTCAACTGTCAAATGTGAAATATCAAATTTCAAATGTGAGATTATTGTTTTATGCGGGTGGCGCATGAAGTAAAATTTCGAGTTTAGAAAAGCCCCGAAAATTTGTCTCGGGTCGCTGCGCGACCCACGACAAATTTTCTTTTGGGGCTTTTCTAAACTCGAAATTTTACTTCATGCTTAGTCTGGGAGTGGACGACACTCCCCTTGTCGATTTATAAAATTTTAATGAGATTTTCAACATATCGAGATTTTTGTCGATTTATAATAGTTTCATGAGGTTTTCAATTTTCGAGATTTTCATCGATTCATAAAAATTTCATGAGATTTTTAATTTTTCGAGATTTTCATCAGATTTTCGATAATTCGAGATTTTTATCGATATCTAAAAATTTTATGAGAGTTTCTATACTCCGAGATATGGTAAATTTTAGTTAATAACATACACTCGAAAATGACGGAAATGAAAGAAATTTTCAATAAAATGTAAAAAAGTCAATCTGTCTAAATACGACAAATGTCAAATACAAAATGTCAGCTGTCAAATGTGAAATATCAAATGTCAAATGTGAGATTATTGTTTTATGCGGGGGCGCATGAAGTAAAATTTCGAGTTTAGAAAAGCCCCGAAAATTTGTCTCGGGTCGCTGCGCGACCCTCGACAAATTTTCCTTTGGGGCTTTTCTAAACTCGAAATGTTACTTCATGCTTAGTCTGGGAGTGGACGACACTCGTTTTGTCGATTTATAAAATTTTCTGAGATTTTCAAAATATCGAGATTTTTGTCGATTTATAAAAGTTTCATGAGGTTTTCAATATTTCGAGATTTTCGTCGATTCATAAAAATTTCATGGGATGTTAAATTTTTCAAGATTTTTATCAGATTTTCGATAATTCAAGATTTTTGTCGATTTATAAGATGTTGATGAAATTTTCGATATTTCGTGCAATGTTGTACAGTAATTAGAACACCCACGGTGCTCGAATTAGTGACTACCAAAAACGTATGGTTTTACCCATTGTAAATCACAGCCTTAATATTCCAACAGTTCTTTAATATAACGCAAAATCAAACTGATTTAAATTGGTAGTTAACTACAGCGTGTACATCAATGGTTGGAATTATGTAATCACTTCAATTCACTTTTGCCGCCTTTTTAAAATTGTGCACCTGAACTAAACTGTTACTGTCGTCTGTCAAACAAACAAAAATAAAGCAATTTATCGAAATGTATTCTATAATAATAATAATAATAATTTATTACGGACTCACCTTTTTAACAAAATAATACACTGTCGAAAGAAATTAACGCATCACATTAATTTTTTTAATTTAAAAATAAAGTTTGGATGTTTAAAAACAAAAAAAATAACAACAAAACCAACTGAACTATAATAATGATTTTCAACACATTTTCTTTCATTAATGACTAAAATAATGTCATAAATACAAAGAGGAAAAAAGTTAACATGTGATTATAAGACTTAATATCTAGTGCTCATACTGTTAATTAATGATCCAATTTCATCCTGGTTAATATCTTCCCAAATTTCCTGCAATCGTTGTCCAAGCTCTTGTTGATTGCTTGGACGCCGAGGAAGTGCTCTAAGGCGTCTGCCCATCGCGTCCCATAGGTGTACGATCGGATTAAGATCGGGACTCCTGGCTGGCCATTGCATTGTGTTGATACCCACTAGGTCAAGATACTGTTTTACAATTCGGGCACTGTGTGGTTTTGCATTGTCATGCATGTTGATCGTTTGTATTTTAATTTATTGTTCGTATTTTAATCAATGTTTGTATTTTAATTTATTGTTTGTATTTTAATCTATGTTTGTGTTTTAATCTATTGTTTGTTTTTTACTATTCTTAATTGTATATTTTAACTTAAGACTGTATATTAAATGGACTTCCGTATAAATAAATAAATAAATAAATAAATAAATAAATAAATAAATAAATAAATAAATAAATAAATAAATAAACAGGAAATCGTTTCCTCCAAAGGGAGCAAAAGGCATTACGGATGGTTCTAAAATGTTTGCAATATAAGACGCTGCCGTGATGCTTCCTCTTGGTATGACCACCAACTCCGTACGAGCCTCTAAAGTGATACCACCCCACACCATAACAGAGCCTCCACCAAACATAACAGTCGGAACAATGTTACACTGCGCATAACGTTCACCTGGCCGTCTGTACACATGCATTCGTCTGTCACTGCCGTAAAGACAAAATCTGGACTCGTCGCTAAACATAACATTAGCCCAATCGGCCTGTAACCAGTTTACATGTTCTTGCGCAAATGTTAACCTGGCTCTGCGATGGTCTGCGGTTAATTGTGGTCCTATTGCCGCTGTTTTCGGAGTTAAATTAAAACCACGTTACCTTTTTCTGATGGTAACGGAACTTACATGAACATTGTGGATCTCTGCGAGCATATTTTGTAGCCTAGGAGCCGTAATAAACCGTTCGCGTAACGTCTGCATCATTAAAAAACGGTCTTGAACAGCAGTTGTGGCCCTTTTTCTCCCTTGTCCTGGCCTACTTGAGTATGCCTGAGTTTCCCGATGTCTCTTCAAGACACGGGATACGGTCGATTGATTAACACCAAGACGCTGACTGATGTAACGCTGACTCCTACCTTCTTCTGCAAGTGTAACCACAATCACAGCTTCTTCACTGCTTAAATTAAGATTCGGACGTCTATCCATATTCATTCTTCACTATTTAGCACTTAATTTTAACAATTACTTGAAAACAAACTCAAAAAGAAATTTTATATGAACCTTTCTTACAGTCAGAATAATGAAAAGTGCTTCATTTTATTTATTGACAGAAAACCATGAGAACAAAAGACAAAACACAACATGTAAAACAGCATGCTTGATAAGATTTCTTATTGTAAAAATATGTTTGTGTTCAAAGAAAACTCGATTCCAAGATATCAAAAAAATCACAAATGAGCGTTAATTTCTTTCGCCAGTGTACAAACAAATATATATCAGTGTTACAATAAAATAAATCATAACATATGCAAATAAATTAAACCAGAAATAAGAAATAATATAAACTAAAACTAAAATTAAATCTTACCAATAACAGATGAAATTAAGAGTTGTGTGTATTATATATACCGATCGACAATAAATTGACGCAGCATAGCGTTTATTATGTGTTGGAGAGTAATAAATGCACAAACAATAGGAGGAAGCAAGATAGATTATAAACAATACAATTACGAATGACAGATATTTTGACAATTAGATTGATTATCATTGACCGAAATTTGACAAACAGGTTAAAAATTATTTTCAAATAGAGATTTAACACACAAATAGAGATTTAAAGTAATCTCTTAAGTTGCCGCTTGAATGTAACGAACGAACTCCCAAATACATCAAATTTAGCGTCACAATTGAGCACATTTATGCATCTTATTATTCTATTCAATGGACTGTTGAATGAATAATTTTGCTTACAAGTACGAACATTGAAAATCGCCTTGCTTCTAGATTTCAATAAATATGGATTAACATTGAAATTAAACAAACTTAATAATTCCGAACATTGATTTTCACCTGATATCAATTTATGAAAAAAGCATAAGTCCAATTCAACTCTCCTAGACTGCAATGATTTCAGGTTTAATGTGTTCAATGTAATGCTGATATTAAATTCCATAGATGAGATCCCAAGTTTATATGACATAAATTTTAAAAATTTGTTTTGTACTCTTTCCAATTTTTCTATATGAGTAGAATAAAATGGAGACCATATTATACTACCGTATTCTAGCTTCGATCGTACTAGGGAACAGTAAAGCAATCTTAACGTCGAAATATTAAACATTGAAGTGTTTCTAAAAAGGAATCCAAGATTTCTCATTGCCTTGCGTGAAATTAACTCGATATGCTGGTTGAAATTTAATTTAGAGTCGAATGTAACACCTAAATCTTTTATTACATCAACTTGGTCTAACACAGAATTATTTAAGACATATGAGAAATTAATTTCCGCAATCCTTCTAGAGAATCTCATGTGTTTACACTTACTGACATTGAGATTCAAATCATTCTGAGCATGAGAATAATGCTTTCATAATCGAGTCGTACTTTCGGAATGGGCGATTAGAAAATGGGGCATGGATCTATTCAATACCAGAGTGTGTTCGAGAATTTCAGCAGAAGTTTCCGGATCACCAATTTGAATATTCGGTGTTATCAAAACATATTCTTCGAATAGTGAATCGTTTGAGGCAAACTGGTAGTGTGCAGAGAGGTAAATCGTCAGGCAGGCCCTCTGTGTCACAAGAGGTTGTCGAAGATGTCAGACAACGACTCGCTGTAAGCCCGCAGAAATCTATTCGCAAATTGGCTTTGCAAACTGCATTTCCTTCGAGCACGTGCCATAAGATTGTGAGGAAGAGGTTGAACTTACATCCCTATAAACTGTCTGTGGTTCATCAATTATTACCAGTTGATCCGGAACGCCGAATGAATTATTGTCGATGGTTTTTAGAACATTTAAATGATGATCGATCACTGGATTTAACGTTTTTCACTGATGAGGCTTGGTTTCATCTCTCGGGATATGTTAATTTGCAAAACTATAGGTTCTGGCACTCGGAAAACCCTCACCTTTTTATTGAAACACCGTTACATCCTCGGAAGGTTGGAATTTGTCTAGCAGTGTCTCGGCGTAGAATATTTGGGCCGGTATTCTTTGATGGCACAATAAATGGTGAGAGATATCGGCAACAACTTATCAATCCTTTTATAAACCAGTTGGACGATGAAGAATTACAGAACGGATATTTTCAACAAGATAGTGCGACAGCTCATACAGCTAGAGCAACATTGGACTATCTTAGAGAATTTTTTGGTGATAGACTAATTAGTCAAGGATTATGGCCTACACGTTCTCCAGATCTAAGTCCGCTGGACTATTCTATTTTTGGATACCTGAAAGACAGAGTTTTTCGACAACGACTACATACGTTGGAAGAATTGAGGGCTGCGATTATAACTGCATGTCAAACGATAACACCTGAAATGCTGATCAATATCTTTGACAATAAAAGAAGACGGGTTCAAATGTGTTTACAGGCGAATGGTGAACATTTTGAGCACTTATAATTATGTTTATTATTATTTTGATTGTTTTATTTGTCTGGAATGTATTCAATAAACACTAGATGTGAGGTTTGAATTCGAGCTTTTGTCTTATATTTTGGTCAATAAACCATCCATTGCATTTGAAGCAAATAATATTTGCAGTAGCATGAATATAACTTTAATTGCTAAATTCATAGTGTGTAAATTAAGTTGCCTAGATAACAATTCAACCCATTTTACTAGAGCGGCATAAAAATATTTTACATGGTTACATAACGACAACCATTTATGTACAGGCTGTACATAAAATGGTTATTTTTAGCAATACTCTATATATCAATGGCTCCCTACGTGGGGTCTACGCCCCACAAGAAGAGAATTTGACTCTTACGGGAGCAATTTGAAAACTAATAGAATGGCAATAATCATTCAAATGAATCAAATCCATAAAAATATTCTGAGTGATATTGATGACGAAGCTCTGAGCAACAAATCTATTGATTTGATACGTTCACTATAAACTTGGTTTTCCAGCAATAATCTATTTCTAAATACGAACAAAACATTTTGTATACGATATAAAACAAAACAATCAACAATAAACTCAAATATCAATATTACTTTAAATGACATAAATATACAGAAGTCAAACGCAATAAAATTCCTTGGAATAGAAATGGATTATTGCTGTGACTGGAAAAATCAATGTGATACGATTATAAAACATCTAAATAAAACTTCGTTTCAAATGAGATGTCTCAGAAATGTATTGAGTACAGAACAATTGATACAGGTATACTATGCTAATGCTAATTCACGACTTATATATGGTGTATGCTTATGGGGAACTTCGGTTCATTGGAACTCCGTATTCATTGCACAAAAGCGAATCATAAGATCGATGGCAGGCATTCGGCAAAACCAATCTTGCAAGCCATACTTTCAGTACTATAAAATACTACCATTTCCATGTTTAGTCATGTATGAGCTAGTGTTGTATACTCGCAAAAATAAACATTTATTCTCAAAAAACAGTGATATACATAATTACAACACAAGGCATTGTAATACATTTAGCATTGAAAATTGCCGACTAAATATAAAAAAACGTTCACCAAACGTTCTCGGGCCAAAACTATACGATATATTACCACATTATATTAAAAATACAATATCCACTCAATTATTTAAAATTAAATTAAAAGAATATTTGCTTGATAAATTATATTACACTTTGAGTGATATGTTATAATTTTTAAATGTACATGTATGATAATTATGTTTTGATGTAATATGTTTGCTCTCTTTAATTTTTTATTTGATTGTTTGACACTTCCAAAATTGTAATTGTATATTTTTTGTATATGATCTACAGTCAAAGGAAATATATAAAAAAAATAAAAATAAAAATAAAATTAAAAAAAATCGACCAAATATCATAAATATGATTAATTCCAAATGTTTAGAATAATATTTTTTCGGCTGCGACTTTCATTTAAACATTTGGTTTGTTCATTGTTTTTTATATTTGCTCCGACTACTTTCGACCTCTAGTGATCTTGAAGGAAATGACTAAAAGTCTAAACTAGCCAAAGTTAGAAAAACACTTTAAAAATAAGTAATAGTCGAAATATTCAAATAACCAAATATTTACATTTTTCTTCACACATTCTCAACAAGTCAGGTCAAAAAATACAATGTATGAAATTAATTTATTTAGTTAGTCATTACAAAATAATATAATAATGCAAGGTACGTCGATGGACGTAACACATATGAACACATACAGGGATTTTTTTTTCAGGGATACATTTTCCTATGCATATTCATATAAATTACGCATTGGAACGATCGTGTGTACTGTGCTTTATGTTTCATATAGGCAACCAAACAGGGGGGCATCTTTCAAATCTTAAATGGAAACTCCTATTTTGTATTGCAGATTCGGATAGTGTTAAAGAGTAGGTCAATTTTAGATAGCTATGAAATGAAATGAAATCTATGTATAGATAGCGCTGCAAACGTCAA
Organism: Philonthus cognatus; assembly: GCA_932526585.2. Taxonomy (NCBI): domain Eukaryota; kingdom Metazoa; phylum Arthropoda; class Insecta; order Coleoptera; family Staphylinidae; genus Philonthus; species Philonthus cognatus. Next base: position 146,609,266 of record OW052241.1, on the reverse strand, counting down.
AATCTGTTTGTGAGTCAATTAAATTGCAAAAATCATCAGATTATTGATTATTGTTATTACTTAAGACTTACTCACATGACAAGTTTGTTCCCCTTTTTGTCTCCCCGCCCCACACAGATAAAATACTACCCCCCTCCCTTTCCCACAAAGGTAAAAATGTCTGAAAAAACTGGTTACTCTTATTTTAAAATGAAGTTTATCTTGACTAGCAAACCGAGTCTTAAGTAATAATAACAATTAATTATGTGATGAATTTTGCTATTTAATTGATATTAAAACACACTTTCATGTTTGAAGCGCCATCTATCAACAATTTTGGAGAACAACCCGAATAAAATTTACCTACTTTTTAACGCTCCATCCGAATCTGCAATAAAAAATAGGGGTTTCCATTTAAGATTTTAAAGTTGCCCTCTGTTCCCGGCCACCCTGGGGGGCAAAGTCGACGGCATCAGATGTCCCCCTCATAGCCGTTAACTTTTTATTCAGAACACTTTTTGCTTCAATGCACTGGGTCAGAATTATCGCTACTGGCGGATTAAAATGGGACACCCTGTATATTATAACCATCATTGTTAAAATGTCGCTATCTTATAAAAATATTAATTGATTTATTTCACTTACTTGTAATTAATAGACATTAGAAGGTAGCTATCGGATTTTCTAAAGCATCTTAAATAATGCTTAGTGGGGCATTGGGCCCGTTCATCAGAGACAACAGTTGGGAGTTTACTGCCAACTGTTGGGGAATTCTCTGATGACTGGATTGTTAATCGTGAACGTGTTTGGGATTTTTGCAATCGTACAAAATAAACCGACCGGAGTACGGTTCATTAGATACCAACATACATCACAAACAAATCCAAACATGTTGAATGTTGAACATTTTGATGAACGAGCCCAATAACACTTATTTTTACTTCTAATATTGTTTAAGAGGAAAATATCATCACTTCTAATAAATTTAAAGTAAAATATTATTCGAACAATATAAAATAACATAAAAAAAGTTACAAGTGTTCGTAGTTGTAGTTTTAAATACCGAATTTCGGGATATTCCAAAATATTTTGCTATTTCTTGTAGTGCTGAAACAAGATTTTCTTCCACAATGCAAAAATATTTAATTTTAACTCATCACTTAAAACGTGATTCAATTTCTTTCGCTTTGAGTGCGAATTAACTACACAGATAAAATTACGAAAAAAGTATTCGTGAAAATGCAAACAGTGTCTTAATTAATAAGACAATTTAAGACGATAAATATCCATTGAAACAACTACTTCCCGTGCAAATACACCTCCGGATATTGAATTATACAATGAAATATTTAAAATCTTATTTAATTTGATTTGTTACAACGCTCTATTAAAGTATATGTAACGTTTAGGTCAAATTCTCTTCAAACCAACTAACAATACAATTTAAAATAAAAGGAGAGATAGCAACAAATTAGAAGTGAAAGGACTTGGATTAAAACTAGTGTCTTAGGCCATCTATAGACGCGTTTCAAGATTTATCTCTCTTCAGTATAGCTTTGCTTATGACGTTTAAAAAAAATTAGGAATAAAATTAAAACAAACTTACTTGGAAAAAGTGTTGTGTGTGGAATGAACAGGTACACAGAAATGGAATGAGTGAAAATGATGGTCGGTATTTATAGGTAAAAAAGGGGATTATGTCATTAGCAGGTATGAAGAATGTGAGACCTTATTATTTACCTTACGGTACAGTTCAAACAAGATAAATTCAAATTCAAAACTATTTGAATTCGAGAAAATAAGCTTACGCTTCTTATAGTTTGCACACTTTAAACATAATATATAAACTACACAGCCTTTTGAAGATAACTTTGTGATGATCTTTTGGATTGTTCTTGTACACGGAATTGGTCGTTCGGGATATTTTTCCATAAATAGGTTCCTTACACTCCTCAAGCTGTTATAATTGTGATGCCAGGTTACGATTTCAACTCTTTCTTTTATGGAACACGTTACTGCTGGGAACGTTCACGCGTACGAAATAGAAAGAAATTTTATTACTAATTGACGTTTCAATGCGTAAGTTTGGTTGCCTACAATCAAAACATAAAGCATAGTACACACGAACGTTCTAGAGCGTTTTTTTTTATCTGGGTATACATAGAGATTTGTATACCAATATATAAAATTCCCTGTATGTGTTACAAGGTATGACAGAATTGGATCTTTCCATGTTTTAACCTAACCCTTTCCCTGCAGGCTCCAGTTCCCGAGAGAGAGAGAACAATGACGTTGTATTTGGCTACGTTTTTGAGTCTATCATAACCTCTCTTTCCGTTTTCGCTGTACTTTCATAGATAGATTTTTAATATTTAGTGTTAAAAATAAGTGTAATTAAAATAAGACTTTGTTTTAGTATTAAGTGTAATTAAAATAATAGTTTGTTACGTGTAATTAAATTTAAAAAATATGTTGACGTTTACTTGGTTATAATAAAAACATTATATAGGGAGTTTTTTTTTTAAAGTATTATACGTATTACAAATTCAGTCTATTTTCTGTAAATCTTTAGATATTTCCTGTTTTTTTTAAGTTCAATTTGAAGCTTTAAGCAAGTGTTTTCCACTCCCAGACTAAGCATGAAGTAAAATTTCGAGTTTAGAAAAGCCCCGTGAAAATTTGTCGAGGGTCGCGCAGCGACCCGAGACAAATTTTCTGGGCTTTTCTAAACTCGAAATTTTACTTCATGCGCCACGCGTATAAGGCACTAAAATATTGTGAAATCTATGTATATTTGAACTTGACTTAAAATCTGTGTTTAATACGCGTGGCGCATGAAATTAAATTTCGAGAAAAGCCCATATACATTTTCACGGGGCTTTTCTAAACTCGAAATTTTACTTCATGCTTAGACTGGGAGTGGAAAACAATCGTTTAAGCGCGCATTTGTGACGTAAGCGATCTCTACCCCCACTCCAAAACTTTCGATTCTGTCGATCCTTATTACCGTATACTCGGCCCTCCTTGATATTTAATAATGTTGCGTTTTTGCATCGATAGCGCTTAATGGGTAAAAACAAATCTTTGGAAAAAAATTAAAAAATTTGTTTCCGCCCGGGATCGAACCGGGGACCTTCCGCGTGTTAGGCGGATGTGATAACCACTACACCACGGAAACAAGTTGCTAAAACGTTGAAAATAAATAACTTATAAATATTCCATTATTACCCTATCATTTATTGCTTATTTTGCATCAAAGTTTTAAGGTTGCTTACAACACACTTGATTAATTGTGTCTAAATTATTGACGTACAACAAAAATCATGAATATAAAATTTATTAATTGACAACCAAAATTCTGCTTTCTTTTAAAATTAATTATTTTTCATAGATATTCTCATAGTTATAATTAAATAATACACTTCATTTCTGATCCATGTTAATTTATGTAAATATGCATGAATTATGTAAAACAGCATCGGTTTATAAAATGCATTCGTACATTCATTAACCTAACTGTGGCAACAGTGAATCCTGCTGGTCTTTTTTTTAAATAAAAACATGAACCCCAGAAGATCCTTACCAATGTTTATTGTGTCTTTTAAGTTAAGTATACTAAAACCTTATTAAATTATCTAAGTTCCATATAAACCGAAATATTTATAATTTATCATTCATACGTAATTTTTCTACAGTTGGCAACAATGATTCCTGTTGAAACTGTAAGTTGCAAAATTCAATAAACTCTCTTGTTGATTCAACTTATTTTCATGTGTGAATACAAAATAATCAAATCTTTTAAGTTAAGTATACTAAAAACTTTATGAATTATCCAAATTTTATACAAACCGAAATATTTGCAATTTATCATTCATACGTAATTTTTCTACAGTTGGCAGCAATGATTCCTGTTGAAATTGTAATTAGCAAGATTTCAATAAACTCTCATGTTAATTCAACTTATTTTCATGTGTGAATACAAAATAATCAAATCAAGCGAAATTTCTATGATATATTGAGAGATTGTACTCGAGTTCAGAGTTGATTTATGTAAATCATAAATTATAAGCAAAATAATTCTTGCAATTTGCGTGTTTGCAACACTGACTCCTGCTGTTTTTTCAAGACACCGATCCACACAAGCAAATTTCCACCAAATTTTCCACAAATACTGATGTTCTAGAATTTGCCCGTAAGTACACGCACCCTTATTCGCAAACAGGGTTTACTATTATACCGACACCTTATTCATTAGCGGTAATTAACACCTCATAACGGTGTCTCCAATTACAGAGATACTCATACACACACAGGGAAATTACATTCCACCACATTGAATCATCACCTATTCCGTTATTAATCTTACCAAAAAAATTAAGAGCACGTAAATTTGTCGAAGATTTATAGATTGGGGGATAAAAGGGATCAATTCTGAGGGTAGTTAAAGGTTAAGGATAATTTTGTAGAAACAAAAGAAAACATGTTGATTTCCATGGAGAATATAATTCCAATTTTTTCTAGTTCGTTGTTTATACCTATTTTACTTTATTTAATGATCTATTTATTTTAATATGATAATTGAAATACTGAACTCATTCGTATCTCTGCGAGTATAACCTGTTCGCTACTGACCGGCTCATACATGAGCCACATGGTTTGCTAAATCAAACCAATGGCTTATATGTGAAACGCAGGTATAGGCGCATTGCATATCGAGGGCTTCATAACAAAGGGACGTATGAATTTTACAGGTGAGAATAAAAACAATTCAAAAAATCATTGCGATTCTTAACTTAAAGGTAATGTATTCAAAAATGTCTAATTTTGAAATTAAAGTGGAATATGGAGTATTGATGATGCTCAGTCTTATTTGCAACTTATACACCGCAAAACACAATTTTAGTTATTTTGGTTTATATGGCTCTTTGTTATGAAGATCTCAATTTACAAAAATATGAATAATTCCAATTCAAAAATATTTAAATTCGAGAAAATAAGCTTATGCTTCTTATAGTTTGCACACTTTAAATAATATATAAAATTACGAAAATGTTTTTCGTGTAAAATGCAAACAATGTGTCTTAATTATTAAGTTAAGTTGGGTTAAGTTGTCTTAATAATTACGACACATTGTTTGCATTTTACACAAAAAACATTTTGTTAATTTTATATATTGTACAAAAATATGTTTGGGTCTGTGGGAGACGGTGCCCGTTTACATGTTTGAAGCAAAAATGTTTATAAACTTCATTTAACATTATTAAAATACTTTCGTATAATATTTTAAGTAGGTATATCTTTGTGATGTTTTATCTTGTGAATTTAATACAGAGATAAGGAAAATGTGCGCGGTGCTTGGCAGACAAAGAAACCCTGAAGAGGGCCTGAAGCGGTTCCTTTACATCAGCAATGAGCGGGGCTCGTTTGTCTCTGGCGACGCTGAATACCATGGCTCCTTTAAACTAAAAGAACTCAATTTCGTGAAAGAAATTCTCCAATCAAAAAACCCCGAAAAGCTCATGAACATTGTCGAAATCGCCAATGGGGAAAACGCCTTACCTTGCCGTAATAATTTGTTCGTCGTTTTGGCGGCTGCTGTAAGTTTAGAAGAAGACGTCCCCGTGAAGCCTCCTTTGAGGAATAAAATCTACACGACAGTTTTGAATACTTGTAAAGATGACGAGGATTTTTTCGCATTTATTAAGTATGTTTCGGTGTTCAAAAAGTCATTTTCCTCTGGGATTATTAAATTGGTCAGGAGGTATTATATAAATAAGGAGCCGGAGGAGTTGGCCAGGGGGTTGGTGAAGAGGAAGGGGTATCATGGATGGACACATAAGGATTTGTTCAAGTTGTCGCACTTTAAAACACAGGATAAAGGTTTGTTTGATTGTTTATACTTTTGAGGTTATCTTAAAAATTCAGTTGGCTTTCCACAGCCTCCTAAATTCACAAGATTCTTGTTATGATTAGGGTACTAATACCCTTTTGCACCGGTCTCCACTCAACTAACTACAAAATAACATATCTGGTAGATTGATTTATGCGACAGATAGCACGTTAATATAGGTGTGCGATGCAACGTATTAAACCTAACTTTAAATTACACTGGGTTTGCCCTTATGAATTCTAATGCCCGTTTGCACCAGTTCAAGGCAATTAACTAAGTCCTAGTTATTTAACTAGAACTGATGCAAAAGGGCACTAGAATTCATTGTGTAGCTAGCCCAGTTGAGTTTAAAGTTAGGCTAAAATTTTGAATATTTAATGTAATCACTGATTTCTTTTAATTATTTTTGAAAGAATATAAATTCACTTTTCAGTTCTCGATGTTTTAATAAAATGTGTCCTGTACGGAATATCCAAAGCGGAAGAAGCAGCAGAGGACGACAAAGAGGCCCACAACCTTCTGGATTTATTCATAAAAGCAAAAGAAATGAGGAATAGCAAAGACGAAAATTTCGTCCTCGAACGCATGAAAGACCTCAAATTCGATCATACTGATATTCCATGTAATTTAAATAAATCCACTAAGGTAAAGCAAAAGATAATATATACGAAGGTGATTTTTTAAATTTGTCGTCTTAGGAGAACACAATAAGGCCCAGTTGCACCAAACACATTAAACTCGAATTCAAGCTAACCTTCAGTTATTATATTATATTTTTTGCATAACCTAAAAGTAAATTCAGATGACCAATTTTAAAAATCAATATCATTATGAAAAGTGAAGACATTCTGTAAGAATATATATGTTTTTTTTTTTATAGATTTGGGAACACTTTTTAGATTCGATCGATATAAAAAGTTTAATCAAAACCCTACCTCATTTCTACAGATCTGGCTTGTTAAAAACTGACAATCCTTGTCTCGCAAAAACAATCGCTGCATTAAACGATGTCGAAAAAGTCAAGGCTTCCAGGATCAGCCCTATTGAGGCTTTTATTGGGCTTAAAAATTTCGAGAAAGGAGGAAAGTAAGTGAAACTATTTTTAGAAGACTGTCTGAATATTTTGTCAGTTTAAAGTTAATAGTCACTTAGAGTTAGTACATAGGAAATCAAAAGTAAATAATATAAGGAGGAAAGTAATTAATGTCTGGAGGAAAGTAAGTGTTACTATTTTTAGAAGACTGAATATTTTGTTAGTTTGAAGTTAATAGTCACTTAGAGTTAGTACATAGGAAATCAAAAGTAATTGTCATTTACTGTTAAACTGAGGTATATTTTGTAACATAATTATTGAATGTTATAAAAAATGTAATTATCATTGTTAAATGCTATTTTTTTAGACCGAAAGATCCAAAACTTGTGAAATACTTGGAAGAAATGGAACAGGTGGAATTGAAAACTCAACTCGATCCCGAATACAAGAAACCCGATTTTGCTCACGTGGAGCCGTTCAAGTGTCCGCAAATTATAAGTGCCCTAAATAAGACCCTGATGCTGTCCTATCAAAACGTCGTACCAACTGGCAAACGGTATTTGATAACGGTGGAAATCAGCGAAGCGATGGACAAGCCCTGTCTGACGACACGGAATGTCACCGCGTTGGACGCCGCTGTCATTCTTATCTTGACTTTCCTTAAATCCGAAAAGAACGTGACAGTCGGTGTTTTCAATGGACCCAATATAACAACAGTTAATTTAGAGAAAGGTAAGTGAAAGACTTGTTATAAAAATGCTCAGGGGAAGAATTTGAGGCTGAGGGAGATATCACATGCCACAGCCTACTTTAACCACTTCATGTACACTTCTGTGCAATAAAATTAAGCACAAGTTTTATAACTATTTTTCACAATATTCTAGTTCAATTGTTGTTTATTAAATAATATTTTTTATTTAACACCTTTAATAATTAGCAATCTACCCATGGGCATTCATCTAATGGTTTAAAGTACATTTCAACTGCGTGAGGCCAAGGTCTACATTAAGACTTTAAGTAATTGTTCTTAAATATATGATGTGTTTTCATTATTTAATTTAATTAATTTCATTTCATTTCAATGTCTGTTTTATTTATACGGCAATTCCAATATGTGGTGTCACTTCAGGCGATAGGTCGTTTTACTGTTGTCCAGTAAATTCAGGGCTAGCAGGTTCGGATGCACTTCTACTCTTTTGATGTATCGCGCAGTCACGCACTTCACTTCGTCTTTAACCTCGGTCATTTGTAAATCTCTGTGTATTAACTCATTTCTTACATACCAGGGAGCATTTGTGATTATTCTTAATGTTTTTGATTGGAATCTTTGTAGGATCTCTACGTTTGAGGAACTCGCAGTGCCCCACAGTTGAATTCCGTATGTCCATATAGGTTTTAATATAACTTTGTACACTAGTAGTTTATTTTCAAGCGATAGTTCAGATTGGCGACCAATTAACCAGTAGAGCTTAGTGAATTTTAATCCCAGCTGTTTCCGCTTCGTGAAAATGTGCTTTCTCCAGCTAAGCCTTCTGTCAAGGTGCATACCCAAATACTTGACATCTTCTGCTTGTGGTAGCTGCTGTTGGTTTATGTGAACTGGTGGACAGGTTCCTTTTCGCAGTGTGAAAGTTACATGCACTGACTTTGTTTCGTTTGCTTTAATCCTCCATTTTCTCAACCATTCTTGTATATTGTCCAGGGCCGCTTGTAAACATTGGAAAGCTTCTTCAGCATTACGATTTACTGCCATAATAGCCGTGTCATCAGCGAATATCGATGTGTTTGTATTTAGTGTTGTCGGTCAGTCGGCCGTGTAGAGAAGGTAAAGAATTGGTCCTAAAACGCTCCCCTGCGGTACCCCGGATGATATTGTGTATAGTTCTGATGTCGTTTCTTCGTACTTCAGCATAAAGTATCTATCACTCAGGTATGATTTTAGTAGTTGATAAAATGGGTGTGGAAGGTCTCGTTTCAGTTTGTAAAATAGTCCTTGGTGCCAGACTTTGTCGAAAGCTTGACTTACATCCAGGAAGGCTGCTGTACAAAACTTTTTGTTTTCTAGACTGTTTCTGATAACTTCCACTACACGGTGTACTTGTTCTATCGTGGCGTGTTTGTTGCGAAAGCCAAACTGGTGTTCGGGGATGAGTTGTAGCTTGGTTATAATCGGTTTCAGTTGTTTCATTAATAATTTCTCCAGCAGCTTTGATAGGATAGGTAGCAAGCTTATTGGTCGGTAGGATGCGACTTCTTCAGCAGGTTTTCCTGGTTTTGGAATCATTCTTATCTGCGCTACTTTCCACTGCGATGGAAAATATCCCGTTCTTAGTACCGCATTGTAAATGTGTGTGAGATGTGTCAGCGCTTTATCTGGTAGCTGTTTAATGACTGTTCCTGTTATTAGTTCATAACCTGGGGCTTTTTTGGGATTCAAATCATTTTTGATTGTATTTTTGAGCTCTTTTATCTTTATCGAATTAATGGGAAGTGCTAGCTGGTGTGGAGATTCCAGAGACTGGATTATTTCATTATTTTCCTCTGTGCTGATTTATCTAGAGTGAGGTTGGATTCATGTATTCCAACCTCACTCTAGATAAATCAGCACAGAGGAAAATAATGAAATAATCCAGTCTCTGGAATCTCCACACCAGCTAGCACTTCCCATTAATTCGATAAAGATGTTCTGCAAAATTGTCCGCTTTGGCCTTATCACCCTCGCCCAACTGCCGTTCGGTTTTCTTATTGGTGGAATATTTACTTGGCGTTGTTTGAGTTTCCTGGTGGCTTTCCATAGTGAATAGTCTGTCACTTCCGAGGGTGATAATTCTTCCAGATATTTTTTCACTTCCATGTTTTTTTGTGATGCAATTAGGTCTTTTAGATCTCGTACAGCTTTGTTAAATTTCGTTTTATCTTGGGGAAATTTTGTTTCCATCCAAGTTTTCCGTAGTTTTCTTTTTTCAAGAATTGCTTCTTGTACCAATTTTGAGATAGTTTGCCTTTTCCTAGAATTCTTTGTCACTGGAGTGGATTCCCATGCCGCTTCTTGTATCGCACGTGTAAGGTTCTCTACAGCTTTATCAATTTCCTCTGCAGTTTTGGTTTCTATTTTGTCTTCCAAACATTTATTAAATAGTTCAAAGTTAGTGTTTTTGTTAGAGAGTTTAGCCGGTTCAGGTTTTTCAATTCCCGTGCTGCTTAGGGTAACCATTATTGGAGAATGGTCTGAGGAAAGGTCTAGGTTTTGTTCTGCCAGCAAATGATTTGTTGGAATACCTTTCGTTACACAGAAGTCAATCACGTCTGGTATTTTATTTCTATCACTTGGCCAGTAAGTAGGCTTCCCAGTTGACAATGAGCTAAGGTTATTGTCTCTTATGGATTTGGCTAGTTCTCGCCCTTTGGTATTCGTGAGCCTGGACCCCCAACTTATGTGTTTGGCGTTATAATCTCCACTAGCTATGAATCGATTTCCTAGGGTGGTGAAGAATTCAGTGTAGTTGTCTTGCTTATTTGCATGTCGTAGTGGGCAATACACAGCTGATATTGTGATGGGGCCTCGTATGTCCTCAATAACAACGTTTGTCGCTTGAATTTGATTTGTACAAAATTTTGAAGATTTATATTGCTTGATGGATTTTTTAATAACGACTGCAGTTCCACCGTGCGCTTTGCCGTCTGGGTGCTGGGTATCATATATATTTTAGTTATGGATCCTTAAATAACTTTTAGTAGTGAAGTGTGTCTCGGAGATTAATATAATGTCGATATCATGATGTTTAATGAATTGGGCTAGTTCAGGTCCATGCTCTGTCAGTCCGTTAGCATTCCATATAGAAATTTTAATTGGGCAAGGCATTAAATTATTTTATCTAGAAATTTTGTTATGAGTTTCATCATAGTTCTAATATCTTCGGCTAGATTTTCTACTATTTTTTCTAATCTATCCATTCTATCTTGGGATTTCACATTTTTATCGTTGTTACTAGTAGAGATTTGTGTTTGTGTTTCATTCGTAGCTATAGAAGCATATGTTATTCCCTCAGTTGTCCGTTCTGTTGTAATTTTTGGTCTTAGAGCCGGAAATGTTCTTTGTTGTATTTCTTTGAAAACCGTGCAACCTTTGTAACTGGCAGGGTGGTTACCATCGCATAGAGCACATTTAAGATCATTTTTTTCTGTAATTTGACATGTCTTATTGTTATGATATCCACCACATTTTACGCATCGTTCCAATCTTTGACAGTACTTCTTGGTGTGGCCATACCGTTGACATTTAGCACACTGTGGTATTTGCCGTGTTTGTCTTGCAGGTTCTATTGTTATAATATTGTTTTGTAGGTATCTTACTGTGTAGATTTCTTTGTTGTTTGTTTTTGGCTCTAGATCGAGGAAAAACATTGGCAGAGGTTTCTTAGTTTTTCTACTTATTGCATTATGTATACTTCTAACTGTGTGTCCATGTTCAGTTATCTCAGCTTTTATAGTCTCAAGTTCTGTTGTATGATGTAGGTTTTTAATTACTACGCGGAAGCTTCTGTCCTGTTTCAGTTGGTAGGAATGATATCTCACATTTTTTTCGTTTAGTGTCTTTATTATTGATCTGTGGTTGTCAACAGTTTTTGGCATTATTTTGGTTTGGTTATCGTTTATGGTTTTTAGTATGTAACCGTTACTTGCAGCTGCATTTAAAGTATTATTTAAGAGGTTAATATCCGCTATTCCCGTGACAAAAATAGGCGGAGGTTTCGGGTTTGTATTCACATTCGAGTTTATCATGTTATTTTCTACAGGTTCGTTTACAACGTCTTCAGTGTTTGGAATGGTTTCCAAGAACTGGAACATGTTGGTTGTATTAATTGGTTTTGTTTTAAAATCTGTTATTAATTTTTGACTTGTGTTTCTTTGGTTAGCATCTGGTGATGATCGCTTTTGGTTTCGAGTATTATTCACATCTTGCCATGGTGTTTTGTCGGTTTTTAGTTTTTCGAGCTCTTCAGATATTTTTTTATTGGCTATTTCTAATGCCCTTTCTTCTATTAGTTTATCAATTGTATCTTGTTCATCAGGAGTGAATATTACACTTTTTGTTTTATTAAATAATAAAACACCATAACTTGAAAATAACACTTTATTCAAAAACGAAAACAAGACCTTTTGAAAACAACGCTCGTAATAAATACAATAATGCCGAAATAGAAAAACCATCTTCTATTTTAGTTAGAATTCAAATATTTGAATTGTTGTTTAAATGACGCAGCATTTTGACATTAAGAAAATTGACATATTTACATATTTTCGTAACTAGTAAACTCATCATGTCCGTTTTAAACTATAACATATTTTGTGTGCCTAATATTATTGCACAGAAGTGTACATACTCGTGTCTGTCACGGGCGTTGCTTACTGGCAATTTTCATTCGCTCGTGCCTGTCGCGGGCGCCATTATATCTCCTCAACAAATTTTACCTGCTTGTTTTCACTTCAAATTACATTTTTACATTTTTTAAAAATAATGTGATCTTTTTTGACCAAAAATTCAAAATTACTGTGTGCATGAAGTGGTTAAAGCATATTTGTGGGTTATTTATTTAGGTGGTTCGGTGGCACAGGCCATTAAAAAATTGAAGGAGGCCGAACACGGCGCCGTACAAGCTGGCACTCCGTTGGAATGGGCGAAGAATAAAAAGAAACCGTTTGACGTTTTTATCAATTTGCACGCTAACGTCGGATTCTTCCCACGCGATAAACCGTTGCAGAATCCCATCGACCTCTTTGGGAAATACAAATCTGCCATGAACATGTCAATTCCAAAGTGAGTATAAATGTTAAATTATGGTTTTTTTTGGTTAAATTAAGCTACTATTAATCATGACATTTTTTTATTAATATGGTTTCTCTCATAAGTAACAAAAATCATTTGAACAAATTACGTAATCATTTTGTCTGCTGAAAAGGCAAAATCACACTGTAGCAGAGATCTAAGCACAGGAAATTGCGACAGCCGCAAATCAAATCACAACTAACGTTTGTTAATTGACAGTTACCGTCTATTTATAAATAGAGATCACTGAAATGATTGCTCAAATTATCGTTCCAATGGTTGCTTGGAATCTTTTGATTACTAGAATGTCAAGATTCGAGGGATCACTCGAATTTTGACATTCTAGTAATCAAAAGATGCCTAAACATTGTTTGAAGTTTAGTCATTTTGGAAGCACTAACTAAGAATTCAATCTTCTTTTGTTTTTCAGGTTATTAATTTTTAGTTTATCGGAATTCAGTTCGAGGGACTGTTAATTGACAGTTACCGTCTATTTATAAATAGAGATCACCTTAATGATTGCTCAAATTATCATTCCAATGGTTGCTTGGAATCTTTTGATTACTAGAATGTCAAGATTCGAGGGATCGCTCGAATCTTGATATTCTAGTAATCAAATGTCAGGATTCGAGTGATCATTCGAATTTTGACATTCTAGTAATCAAAAGATGCCTAAACATTGTTTGAAGTTTAGTCATTTTGGAAGCACTAACTAGCAATTCAATCTTCTTTTGTTTTCCAGGTTATTAATTTTTAGTTTATCGGAATTCAGTTCGAGGGACTATGACAACAGCTCGATACTGGACGTGAGGGGATTCAGCAGTCAAACTCCGGTCATCATTGACGCATTTACTAAAAATCTGTTTTAAAAAACGAAAGCAAACAAAAAAAAGTTAGAAAACCATGACTATAAATTAAATACCCGAAATACACACCACGAAAGCACGTGTTCAGAATTTTTCCAGAAAAAGATTAAAACATACATTGTGATTTTTTAGCGGGCTGCGGCACTCTAGATTGTTTTTAAACTGAGATAGACGGACGAAAAGTGCGTAGATTCTTTTACAGCCAGATATGACGATATTTTTGTATGCATTTTTTTTATATGTATAAGATAGATGATATATCTTACTGTATTAAGGTAATGTTCAAGCCGGGCGATTTTGTGGTCAAGAATAAAATAAAGAATAAAGAAATAAAAACTTCAACGTTTTAAAAATCGACTAAAAACTTATGGGATTCAAAAAAAAATGGTCGAGATATTGAAATTTCAACATTATTAAAAAATTAAGAAATTCATTCAATTGATGAAAATTTATGAAAAGTGTTGACATTTTGAGTCTCTAAAATTTCATGTAAAATTTTAATATCTAGGACATTCTGGACAATCATCGGTTTTGAAAAATTAAATTAAATCTTGAAAAAAAATTGATTTAAAACATAAACATTCAAGAATAACCATCAAGAATTTGAATTTTAACGAAAACCTTGGAAATTCATAAAATAGTATATTTTTTTTTTATAAAGGATGTAAATTAATGAAAACTGCAAAAATTGACAACAGTCTTAAAAAACCCATCAAGATTTTATAAATGAATAAAAATCTTTTAAAAAGCTATTGATAATACCCAAACGTGTGTCTTCCACTCCCAGACTAAGCATGGAGTAAAATTTCGAGTTGAGAAAAGCCCCAAGAATTTGGATTTGGACGCGCTAGCGTCCAAATCCAAATTCGGGCTTTTCTCAACTCGAAATTTTACTTCATGCGCCACGCGTATAAAAACACTGATTTAGTGTAATGTTCAAAATATACTGTTGATTGAAAATTTAAATTCATAGTCGATTTTTAAATTATAGAATTTTAATGAGTTTTTTAAACATTCAAGAATAACCATCAACAATTTAAATATTAACAAAAACCTTGGAAATTCATGAAAAAGTATTTTTTTTTTTTTTATAAACGATGGAAATTACTGAAAATTGCAAAATTTGACGACAATCTTAAAACCATCAAGATTTTATAAATGAATAAAAATCTTTTGAAAAGCTATTGATAATACCCGAACGTGTGTCTTTCACTCCCAGACTAAGCATGAAGTAAAATTTCGAGTTGAGAAAAGCCCCAAGAATTTGGATTTGGACGCGCTAGCGTCCAAATCCAAATTCGGGCTTTTCTCAACTCGAAATTTTACTTCATGCGCCACGCGTATAAAAACACTGATTTAGTGTAATGTTCAAAATATACTGTTGATTGAAAATTTAAATTCATAGTCGATTTTTAAATTATAAAATTTTAACGAGTTTTTTAAACATTCAAGAATAACCATCAACAATTTAAATATTAACGAAAACCTTGGAAATTCATGAAAAAGTATTATTTTTTTTTTTATAAACGATGGAAATGAATGAAAATTGACGACAATCTTAAAACCATCAAGATTTTATAAATGAATAAAAATCTTTTGAAAAGCTGTTGATAATACCCGAACGTGTGTCTTCCACTCCCAGACTAAGCATGAAGTAAAATTTCGAGTTGAGAAAAGCCCCAAGAATTTGGATTTGGACGCGCTAGCGTCCAAATCCAAATTCGGGCTTTTCTCAACTCGAAATTTTACTTCATGCGCCACGCGTATAAAAACACTGATTTAGTGTAATGTTCAAAATATACTGTTGATTGAAAATTTAAATTCTTAGTCGATTTTTAAATTATAAAATTTTAATGAGTTTTTTAATATTCCGAGATATTCGTAAATCATTTTTTTTTTGCTAAGAAAGAATCTTAATACAATAGATGGAATCTAATTAATAACTAGTTTCGTATGTAATAATACTAGTTAATTAGGTATCGATATTAGCGATGTATCGGAAAAAGAAATATCGATTATTTTGCATAAAAATATCAATATTCCAAGATATTGATATATATGTTTATATTATTTTTGGGATTACAAATAAAGCTGTTTGTTATTATTATTATATCGAACATCCGTACTGCAGACATAATGAGTGATTTAAAAAGGGACCCTTTTTTAAATCTCTCATTTAGTCTGCAGTGTCTTTTTTACCATCGTATGTTTGATGTACTGAAGCACATGCATCTTGAATGAGTGATATTTTTTACATAACATGAGAAATTCACAAATAAAAATGTCCTTTTAATTAACTTATCTCAAAATCGCTCGACCTGATAGTTATACGAGGTTTGTCTCAAAAGTAACGAAACTGAAAAATTAATAAATTCAAGCTATTTATTTAAAGGTAAAGTGTAAGTGCATAGAAAATCACAAGCACTTACTGATTATTACCTTCAAACTGATTATAAGTTAACATACAGGGAATATTTATTTTTAAGTATACATATGCATACGCTGTAAATCTAGCTATTACATATTCAGTGTTTTTGAAAAGGGTTAACTGAAGCTATAAACCAATGTTTCCAATCCCAGGCTAAGCATGAAGTAAAATTTCGAGTTTAGAAAAGCCTGAAAATTTGGATTTGCCGGGCGGAGCGAAGCGAGCCCGGCAAATCCAAATTTTCAGGCTTTTCTAAACTCGAAATTTTACTTCATGCGCCACCGGTATAAAACTAATCTCTAAGTAAGTTCCTAAACATACTACCAAAGCAGTGTGGTAAAGATGTATATTTTTAACTTCGCACTAAATCAGTGTTTACACGTGTGGATCAGGAAGTAAAATTTAGAGTTTAGAAAAGCCTGAAAATTTGGATTTGCCAGCTCTGTTTCGCTCCGCCCGGAAAATCCAAATTTTCAGGCTTTTCTGAACTCGAAATTTTATATGCTCCACGTGTGTAAACACTGATTTAGTGCGAAGTTAAAAATATACATCTTTACCACACTACTTTAGTAGTGTGTTTAGGAACTTACTTGAGATCAGTGTTTTATACCGGCGGCGCATAAAGTAAAATTTCGAGTTTAGAAAAGCCTGAAAATTTGGATTTGCCGGGCTCGCTTCGCTCCGCCCGGCAAATCCAAATTTTCAGGCTTTTCTAAACTCGAAATTTTACTTCATGCTTAGTCTGGGAGTGGAAAACACTCGTTTTAAGGTTAAATTCGAACACTTTGAAATTGACCAATATCGCAAAATTTATAGCGTATCCAGTATATTATCGCATGTATACTTTAAAGAAAAACTCTCTGTGTAGCAATCACTGTTAAATAACATTCTTGTGCACCAGCTAAAAAATCCTCTTCTCTACTTTTTGGACTTACCTCGTATACACAAGTTATAGGAAATAATAATAAATAGGTTGAAGGGTGTTTCATGTTTACAGAAATCGACCGAACAATAAATGAATAGTGATCGTGTAGTAAAGTATGTTTTAAAAAAAAATGGAAAAAGAATGCTCAGGTAGACCATGATTTATTTCAACATACATTACTTTTACAGCTGATTGCACAACTTTCACTTAAGATAAGCTGCTTCTTTAACAGTAGTTTTAAAACTTCATTAATCATGTTATACTTTCTTAAAACTCTACTTTAATTAATTAATTGGTATAATTGAATTTTAGGAGTTTTTTAGGACACACCCTGTATAAAAAAGTTTAGTGTCTTTGTATCAAAATTTAAAGGTATGGGGTCAGTTTTCCTAATCCTTTTTTCCTAATTTTTTTTTCCTAATCCTTTTTTCCTAATATTTTTTTTTCCTAATTTCTATTATTATTATTTTCCTAATACTATTTTCCAAATTCACATTTTATTTCCGAGACTCATTTCCAAATGTACAGTTCAAAAACCAATGTAGCAACCGACGTCCTTTAAGTACTCCATAGCTTCCTCCCGCCGATCTTCATACTGGAGAACGACGTTCGTAATCCTTTCTTCGTTCTGTTCCATAGCTTTGCTCACGTCTCGCCGGACTCTTTTCCCTAAATTTAGGTCGCGGATCATGCCTTCAGTGTCAGATTGCTCTTTCTTGAGTTCCTTGAGGAGAGTGTACAAACCCGGATGGTTCTTTCCCACCACAAGTGCGAAACGAGTATGCCAACCTGTAAGATAAGATGTGGGATAAAGGAGAGTTGTTGGATTCAGGAAAAAGTAAAAGGAAAAAGGAAAAGGAACCTTCTGAAAGGTTGTTGGTTCTCGATAGGTTTTGGAGCGTCGCATCGTACATGTTCCAAACATCTGGTGGGTATCGGGCATCAACGGCTCGACGTCTACCTCGAGCTGTCTGTCCTTTTACGTACGTCGTCTACGGGGTAGTAATACTTGTAAAAAATAACTGATGAGCAGACTGATAGCGGACTGATGAGAAAGAAAAAATACCCGAAAATAGTCGACCACCGATTTGAATGCAGGAGGTGCTTGGTTTTCGAATTCAGCAAACACAGATAACACGTCGGCGAGAGGAACGAACGCGATAGCGCACATCATTCGCGCTGCATCTTTTATAGTTCGATCTTTCTTATCGCTATACGCCACTTGCAGCCCCTCCTGTTGGATGTACCGGTACACTGCTTGTCGGAGGTGAAAAAAGCAGGCTCTGACTTTCGTACTCTCCGTCATGATTTTTCTAATTGCGTTCAGGATAGCAAGTTCAAAATCCGTCATCACAATAACCGGCACTCTGCGTGGAATGCCTGCTTCCTCACACGCGTTTCTGATGACATCCAGTACTTTTTCGTACGCGACTTGTTTTTTATTTTCCAGCAGTGCGTATACGAGAGGGATAGCGACTATTTGTTGTTTACCGTTCCGAATTTGTGTCAGGGAAGCAAGGACAGTGAAGAGTTGAAAAAAAATTTGCGGTACAACCTGAAAAAATAATACGGTACAACTCGAAAAATAAAATAAAAATAATGTACATTATGAAAAGAATAAACCTAACCTTGAAGGTGCCGTCCAAGTACCAATTTGGACTTCTCATTAACAGCCGCAAGTTCTGTATGGTCGCAAAAATCAGAATTCGTCCCATCCCTTCGTTTTCTTAGTCATCATCATCCTCACGCGAGTCATACAAAAGGAAATTTTCACCCGTATGTGTTTTCGCATATAACTCTGGTACTTCTTCCAAATCTTCGATGTCGACAGGGTTCGTTGGCATATTTTGTCTTCTTCTTCGCGAAATTTATTTTGCCATATTTGGCCTGTCAGGTAGATGAGCCAGAACAGCAGCTGGCACGCCGTCCAATTCTTCGCGCAACACTTGAATAGGAGGGGCTTCGGGGTGTTCCACCGCTTTTCTCTTCACGCGATATTTTAATTTGATGGCTTCGACGGCATCATAGTCTGGAGCGTGGTTGTGGGTGGCATCCAAGTTTTCTCCACCTTTTATGACGTCCACCGCCTGTCCGTGCGTCAACTGCAACCTCGTTACCGCCGTGGCATTACACAGTTTGCAGTTCCAAAAGACTCTTCCATTTTTTGTCAGGCGTTTACTATACAAAAATCCGCTCATGTGTAAAACATGGCTTATGTTAGTTTGAATCAGTTCAACGGTCATTTTTACAGACGCAAATTTGGACACACGCACTGAAATATTGACACTTTCTAGAGGTTTTGTTTGCCTGACAAATGACGGTTGGCATGGGAACTTCACGGTTAACATTGGAAAATTACGAAAATTAGGAATATTAGGAAAAAAAAATTAGGAAAATTGTTAAATTAGGAAAATAATAAGTTAGGGAAAAAAATCATTAGGAAAATAATATTAGGAAAACTGTACCCCAATCAAATTTAAAATGTACCACGAGGTGAACATTTCAAAGATTCGAGAATTAAAACAGTTGTCCTTCAATAAATTTTGATAGGCCATCTTTGCCTAATAATGCAAAGTTGGCCTATCAAAATTTATTGAAGAACAACTGTTTTGATTCTCGAATCTTTGAAATGTTCACCTCGTGGTACATTTTAAATTTTGATACAAAGACACTAAACTTTTTTATACAGGGTGTGTCCTAAAAAACTCCGCAGGCCATAACTTTTTTACTTATTGAGAAATATCATAAAACAATTAAAATGGCTCCACCAGATCTACAAAGAAGCCTTGATTTAAGTTTTTTACCAAATCAACTTTCATGTCAGCGATAGTCAACTTTTTTTTTTTTCAAATGGCTACGCATATTTTCAAAATTTATTCTGATAGAGGATATTGTTTTAAATTCAAACATGTATAACAAATTGGCTTTTGTGTAATATTCATAAGTAAAAAAAATAGCATAACTGTTAATATTGTTAGCCATCACTTGCGTTATTTCACCAATAATAATAAATTTGGCTGAAAAAAAAAATTGAATCTGAGACACTGTCACTTAGATAACAGTTATTGTTTCATGTGTTCAGTTTTATTTTTCCATGGTACACTTAAGAAAAATCTATGACTCCAACTTTATGTTAATAAATATTTTTTTTTACTAATGAATATTGCACCAAAGCCAACTTGTTGTATACCTTTGGATTTAGGAAAGTAACCTCTATCAAAACCAATTTAAAATAAATGGTGATGTGTCCATCATAGTACTTTTCCCCGTAAATTGCGTATTAAATCACTTTTAAAATATTTGTAGCATTATTATTTTCAAAATGTCTTCAACTTTTTGATAACTACAACTTTTATTTGAAACATTTTTCAATTGGATCAACACATACTGACACAAACCAATGACTAGATAAAAAACACTATTTATTGAATATCTCAAAAACTAAGAGTGCTATGACAAAAAGTGAAGATACAAAAAATCTTTAATATTTTATTACCTACAACTTTTATTTGAAACATTTTCCAATTGTATCAACACACACACTGACACAAATCAATGACTAGATAAAAAACACTATTTATTAAATATCTCAAAAACTAAGAGTGCTATGACAAAAAGTAAGTGAACAATACATCTTCATTTTGTTATTATCTACAACTTTTATTTGAAATAATTTTTTGTTTGATGAACATTTATTGAAAAAATCTGAAAAAACTGAAAAACGCTACGAGTAAAGTACCATTTCCGGTTTTCCGATTTTCACCAAAAGCTTTTCAGTTCTTCCGATTGTAACAAAAAGCTTAAGTTTCAGGTTTCATCTCGATATCTTTAGCGGTTTTTGCGGTACAGCGCACACAGACAGACAGACATTTTTCAAAAATGGTCTTATTCGACTCAGGGGACCTCAAAACGGATATTTCCGCTAAAATTTTTGATTCGAAAATTTTCACGAAAACAATACTTTCCCTTTGTATTACATACGGAGGAAAGTAAAAATATACGTGGTCATTTGAAAAAAAAAGTTGACTATCGCTGACATAAAACTTGATTTGATAAAGAAGTAAAATTAGGGCTTGTTTGTAGATCTTGTGGAGCCATTTTAATTGTTTTTTAATTTTTTTTTGATTGGTCCATAAATAAAGAAGTTATGGCCTGCGGTGTTTTTTATTTTTTATAATTAATAAAAGTGGTATAAAAAAGTTAAGTGATTTCTTTATATCAAAACTATTTTAATCCAATATTTAGTACAAGTTGTGCAATTTAAATACTGTTACGGGCAAATTTAATTAAAAAAAAACACCTTTTTGTTTTTATCTAGTCAAATATGAAATTTATTTTTATAAATATGTTATTATTTTTTGGATAAGGTGATAAAATTTTTGGTCGATTTTTTGATGAAACACTCTGTATGTTATTGATTAATGATAATATACATAAATAACTTATTATAAATATATGTGTCTTTTAGAACGGATAGTACTAAATGCACGTTGATTTTTTCCTAATGAAAGCAAGTGGTTGAATGTATTAAATTTGTCGCAAATGTGGAAGGAGTTTGTTTTGAATTATTTTTTTAAGTTTGTTAATCTTAGATGTTTAGTTTTTCTTTCTCTTTTTCTATATTGATTTAATTCTCTAAGAGAATATTGGTTAATTGCTTGAATTGGCTATTTATTGTTAATTTTTTTATAATAATAAAAATATATAACCTTATTTAAACTCCGTTTTTTCTAATATGACGAAACTTAGGGTGTGTTTACGCGGTTTGCGCGATTTGATTACAAAATTACTTAAACACGATACTTAGGAACAAATTTCTTTATTCACATAAATATGTGCATCGTTAATAATAAAACAAATAGTAACATATATTTACAAATAAAATTAGACAAATTGAACAAAATTAAGTAAAGAAACAAACTAAATTAGATAAGAAAATATGCACGAAAGATTAAAATGAAATGAAATACACAAGTGAAATTACACATGAAGTTAGAAAATGAATAAAGCAAAGTTTAAGTTGAAGGAACACAGACAAAAAATATAAGTACAAATATGACACAAAAATACAAGTTTCACGTAAAGAAGGAACAACTTACTCGATTAGAAGATGGTGAGAGAATGATTGAGTTCTTCTCATTGAGGGAAAAAGTGTAGGGGTGAAAGTAGGGATGAAAAGTAACAAGGACAAGAAAAAACACGCCAAATGTAAGAAAGTGATAGAAGAAAAATAGATAGAATTCGAAGAACACAAATTTCGCTTTCCCCAGGGACGCACTTTACGACTCATACCCATAAACTCAAACTCTGGATTATCTCCTAGTGCCCGTCATCGGTCACGTACCCGCGGAACACCATTGTCCGGCTAGAAATTTTGAAGAAAGAGTTTATGGTCTGTTTGCGCGGGATTCAGCACGTACTGGCAATAAAGTGCACACCCTGGGTGAAAGCAAGCAATAAAATATGGGCTAAAATATAATTTTTAATTCTAAAAGGTTATTTCAAATTTTACCAAAATGTTCGCTTTCCCGAAATTAATACGATTATTTATGCGAACAGTTGCAGTCCTGCTTTAACAGTAGGGTATTTTAAACATAACATTTTGAGATGTTGGTAAATGATTATCAATGTGACAAATAAATTATATAAATGAAATTGCCAATTCTTGGTTGCAGAATACTTCAAACATTAAAAGTGCGATTCTTTTCGCAATCTACAAGTTATGGCTGGTTTACACGTTGCCAGTTACTTGCATGCCAGCTGACTCAGAAAAGGCATGCCGGTAGTTGGCAAATCCAGTGGCTGACAACAAGTGTTTACACCTTGCCAGCCACAGGCTTGCAAGTTAAAGGTATAGTTTGCCAGCAACTGCACATTTTGCAGTGGCAACAAGAAAAACACAAATGGCGTGTGTTTGTGTTTCTGGAGCAATTCTTCAAAAATCTGTTCGATTGGTTACTAAAATTGTGTGTGAAGAACTTTTGCGTTTATTGCTTGAAGAGAAGAAAAATAAAGGGAGAAGGATATGGGTACGAGATTGGTTGAGAAACAAAAGGATGGGGTCATCAGAAACAATTCTAAGAGAGATGTATTCGACAGATCCGCGGGAATTTAAATCGATTATGAGACTTTTACCAGAACAATTTGATGAGTTACTCCGCTTAGTCAGCCCACTTATTACACATAAAGATACTGTGATGCGTGAAGCACTACCCGCAAGACTTAAGTTAGAAGTAACTCTTGCTTTTCTAGTATCTGGAACCAATTACAGAATGCTTCAAATGCTTTTTCGTGTATCAAAAAGCGCAATGTCAAATTTCATTCCTGAAGTTTGTGATGCTATCTCTACAGTATTAAAGGATTTTATAAAAGTAAGTACAAGACTTCTTGTTTAAGTTTTTTTTTATTGATAAACAAAATAAGTTATAGTATATTACAACATTTACATCAATAAACTATATGCACTTGTAGATATTGAACGACCTGTAGTTATGTGGAATTCATTCCAGTATAAACTGTATCCCAGTACTACCCAAAGCATTCTGAAACATATCAGAAGTTATTCCCTCCAACTGGCTACTCTGGTGAAGTTCAATACTTTGTTTATCTTTCAGGTTTTTAATCCTGAATTCCATTAAGATTCGTTGTATTTCAAAGTTAGCTTGTAGCCTCATTTCCTCTGGCAGATTACGCAGCTGCATTGCGATCTGCTTACCCATAATGTCACACTCATCCTCAATGATGGTAGTTGCACTTTGACGAGGAGTAGGGGCAGTTAAGATTTTATTTAAATCTTGCAATTCCTTTACTGCAGCGGTTATTGTACTTGCTGCTTTTTTTGGTTTCCTTGTGTTGCCTGAATTAGAGTTGCATTTTTTCAAGTTGGGAGGAGAAAACGGTTCACCATCAGTCACACTTCCGGTATCGACATCTTCAGTTTCAGTGTCCATGTGATTTTCACTCGGGTTCTCAGTATCTGAACTTCCTTGTAGGGTATTACAATTGGACCCAACAGACTGCAAAGCAACAAAACAAAGTCATATAAAGAAACATAAAACATAAACCCACCTTAGTAAATCTATAAATGTAATCTAATTAAATTGTTTTATTGTTGGAGGTTCCAGATAAGGAAGAGTGGGAAAATATCGCAAGTCAGATTCCAACATAAATGGAACTTCGTGGGGTGTTGTGGAGCAATCGATGGAAAACACATAGTGATTAAAGCACCTAAGAAATCAGGGAGCCAATATTACAATTATAAAGGGACAAACAGTATTGTGCTTCTAGCCATAGTTGATCACGATTATTGCTTTAAGTACATTGACATTGGGTCCTACGGACGAAATGCTGATGGTGGTGTATTTCAAGATAGTGATATATATGCATTATTGGAAAATAATTTTCTTCTAAACGGAGGAGTTATTGTCGGAGATGACGCATTTCCATTAAAACCATATTTGCTTAAACCTTATTCAAAAGCAAATTTAAATTGTGAAGAAAGAATTTATAACTACAGGCTTAGTAGAGCGCGAAGAATTGTGGAAAACGCATTCGGCATCTTAGTAAGTCGTTTTCGTATTTTCACTCAGCCTATTGCACTGATAGTTCCCAATACAAAAAAAATTGTTAAAACGGCATGTACCCTTCACAACTGGTTGCGCAGCAAATCCCCTAACTCCTTCACACCACCAGGAAGTTTTGACTACAAAGACATCGTAAACGCCACAGTTACGGGACAGTGGAGAAACGAAGTTATTCAACTGCCCCAAATTCAGCGAACACGTAAATCGAATCGTTCTTCGAAGATTGCTCATCAACTGAGGGAGAGATACAAGGAGAAATTCAATGGGGATTGGGCGGTTGAGTGGCAAGACAAGATGATCACTTGAAATGTTTACACCTACATAGTAATTTAAATATGCTTACTTATTTTTTTACTTAAAAATATGTTATGTTAATTTAAAAAAAAATATATGTACAATATTATACAAACTTACCAAGTTACTTTCCGTTTCAACATCCCTTGTATTGATTACGTTCATTATATATTTCATATCTTCAAACCATGGTAAGGTTGGTTCGTACACGAAGTCCGTACCTCCTCCACTTCGTTTACTTTTCTCAATTTTATCAAGCTCCAAGTGATATGTACAACGCAAAGCTTTTACTTTACTTGGAAATTGATTAACAGTAAAGCCTTCTATATTCATTTCATTGACTATTTCTCGAATCGCTGAACTATGTACATCACAGTTTCGATATTGAGGTAGGAAAATATTCCATAAACTCTCGTGTTGTTTATATAGACTCACAAATTTGGATGTTTCTTTCTCATTCATACGACACGCTTTCGCGCGTAGTACCTTTTCAGTCATGCTTTAAATGAAAGATTTAACAATAAATTAAATACACAAAGAAAACAGATCAGAAAACAAAGCGCGTGTCGCTTTATTTACTTGCACTGGCTCGAAGACCTGTTTACACAGTGCAAGCAGTGGCATGCCAGTCAAAAAGAGTGGTGGGGGGAAGGGCCAGCGTGCCAGTAAATCAAATATTTTTGATTCACTGGCATTGCCAATGACTGGCACAACAGGGTTGCCAGCTACTGGCAAGGAGATGTTTACACCGTGCCAGTCACTAGTTGCCAGTTACTGGCAAGCTCTACTGGCACACTGGCTGGCATCGTGTAAACGCCACTTTAGTCTTACAAAGACTATATCAAACACTCATTGAAACAACTACTTCCCGGGCTAATACTCCGACGGACATTGAATTATACAATAAATGTTTACTGTTTCATACAGTAACCTACTGCAAATGTAACAATTTGGGTCAAATTTTTCAGGCCATCTATAGACGCGTTTCGAGATTTATCTCTCATAAATTATAATTTGTCAAATAAATTGTCACGATGCAAATATTTTCAAAAAAGAGAACGCTATTATTATTTATTATTATTTATTATTATTATTATTACATAACATGAGTACATATATTTTCAACAAATTAACATCCGTTCTATAATATATTTCTTTTATATTGAGCAGTGTTCTGCTCAACGTAATGAATATCCAGATGTAACAATAATAGTTCAAAGCACCTAAGTGAGTGAACACTTGTAGCGTGCTGGCATGAAGTTCTTAGAAGTTTTGTGCAATATATGATACATAAATGTTGTTTTAGTTTACATAATGAGTACGGAAAAATAAATATATGATATGTGTTTATTATTCTAATATTTTTGAGAATTGAGGATAATTTTCGAAGATATAAGATTTTGAAAGTTGTGAGAATTTTTTTTTGTTATTTTGTTTGATATGTTGGGGAAGGAGAGTATAGGTTTTGGGGATTGTGTAGGTGAATGATCTGAGGCTAAAGGCTAGTTTAAGGCATTACGATGTTTATAAGCATATGTGCAGAGACTGTGGAAGTACAGGCATCTAATATTGGGTACATTCACAGAATATAATAGATGGGATGGGTAGCGTCTCTTTTGTTTAAAAATAATCTTAAGGATGTACTTTTGAATTATAGTTAGTTTTTGTAAGTGATTCTTGTACGTTCCGCCCCATACCAGTATACCATAGCGGATTAATGATTTAACAAGACTTTTATAGACTATAATTAATAATTTTCTTGATAGGAATTCACGTAATTGATAGAATTTATAAATTAGTTTTCTAATTTTATTTGTTATGTGGTCAGTTTGGTTATTCCATTTTAAATGTTTATCTATTATAATGCCCAGGTACTTAACCGCCCTGCTCTCCCCGATCTCGATACACATGCCATCAATTGCTATAGATGTGAAATTGGGTCTATTTGCCTTTGTCATTGAGAATGCTACATACTGAGTTTTGACTATATTTAGAAAAAGTTGATAAGTATCTAGCCAATATTTAATTTTTTTCATTTCTCTTTGTACTCTTGCTTTTGTTTCGTCCCATGACTTTCCATCAACGAGAACTACTGTGTCATCAGCATAGGATACAATTTTGGCAGATGTGTCTATGGCTAATAAGGAATTAATGTAAATTACAAAAAGTATTGGGCCTAGAACTGTTCCTTGCGGTACCCCTATTTCAACAAGGATTCGGTCACTTATGGGATTGTTGACTTTCACTCTTTGTTCACGATTAGTTAAGTAGCTTTTAAGTAGGCTCAATACGATACCGCGAATACCAATGCTTTCAAGTATGTTTTTTGTGACTAACTGTGTCAAAAGTCTTAGCTAGGTCCAGGAAGACCCCAATACATTTTTTATTCAAGTTTAGATTCTCTGTAACATGCTCAATGACAGCGCACATAGCATCAGTTGTGGATTTTCCTCACTGAAACCCGTATTGCTGGGTGTGTATAATGTTGTGTTTGTCTAAAAAGTTTACCATTCGGTTCTTTATACATTTTTCAAAAATTTTTCCAAAATTATTAATCACGCTAATTGGTCTGTAGTTGCATATTTTTGTCTTATCCCCTGATTTAAAAATTGGTGTGATAATAGACGATTTAAATTGTATGGGAACAATCCCATTTTGAAATATCAAGTTAATAATGTGTTTCAAAGGCTTCAAGATATGCAAGTGATTATTTTTTATAGTGGCTGATGTTATCCCGTCAGGACCAGGGGAACTATTATTTTTTAATGTGGAGATTAGCTCAATTAATTCAGTCTCGGACACTGGGTCAAGGAACATTGTTAGCGGGTTTCTCCTCTTAATTGCGTCAGGATTTCGTATCGTTGGAATTTCTTTAAGCATATTGGACCCGATGGTTGTGAAATAATTGTTGCAGTGATTTGCCATTTCTTTATTGTTAACAAATGCTGTACCATTGTTGTCAGTGACATTATAGGAATTTATGCTAGAGGTTTTAACATTTGTTGACTCTGCAATTATTTTGTAAATTTTTCTCATATTATTTTTGTTATTTTGAATTTGAACTGCGTAGTAGTCATTTTTTGTTTTTTTCAAAAGATTATTCAGCGAATTTCTGTATTTTTTGAATTTTATTTCTAATAAAGTGTTTATTCAACCTTTTTTTTAAATTGTCCCTAGTTTTTATTGATGTAACTAGACCCTTTGTGATCCATGGTTTAATTTTGCAGCTTGACCTAATGTATGGAACGTGTGTTTTCGCCATCTCAATGAAGTTGACAAATTTGTTTGTAAATAAGTTAGTAGCAATTTGTGTGTCATTGGAGTGTAGGACATCATCAATTTTAGTCAGTGGTTTAATGTTATCAGGGTATTTACAGCTATTTTTTGTTTTGTGGTTTACTTTAAGTATAATTGGATAATGGTCAGTAATATGACAATTCAAGATGTATGATGTAAGGTGATATTTACGGTTGAAATTGGAGTATGATTTTAAAAATATATGGTCAATGCATGACTTTGTGGTACTTGTAACACGAGTTGGGTTTAAGATGTATGGTTCAAAACCATATTTGGCCAATATAGAAAGGTATTTGTTCACATTTATATCATTTTATATTTATTATTATATCATTGCTATAACTTGCAACTTTACAACAGATACAGGGATTTTTTCTTTTAAGTATACGTTCACTACTTTCATTTGAACATTTGTAAAATGAATGAACTTGTGATCAGAACTAAGCAATATATTTTGAACTTCACTTTAAATCAGTGTTTTATATGCGTGGCGCATGAAGTAAAATTTCGAGTTTAGAAAAGCCTGATTTGGCTTGGTCGCTCCGCTGCGCTACGCGACCAAGCCAAATTTGCAGGCTTTTCTAAACTCGAAATTTTACTTCATGCTTAGTCTGGGAGTAGAAAACACTCGTTAGAGTTTTTATATTGGAAGTTTTTAATACGATCACAAATGTCTGAACATTTACATTGAAAAATCGTAACATGCATACCTAAAAGAAAAATTCCTTGTAGATAGAACTTTTTAAAAATTTGAACATATAAATGGGCAGATAATAAAGAAGACATATTCCTGAGCAAGGAATATTACCTGATCCTCCTATCCTACCTGACCTTCAGCGACACTTTATTAAATTTGTAGTAGATACAAATAATTTAAAGCGGTAATAGGAAAATACATTTGTAATCGTAATCTTTGTGAGTTAATTGAATTGTCATATTAATGCCAGATTTCCCTTCACATAACCTACAAATTAAAGTTGATTTACAGCATAACATGTGATTAATCTTGTCCTAACCTAAAACACACAACCTGCATCACACCACTCAATTCTTGAAATGTCAAATTTGATTGGTCATATTAAAAAAAAACCAGATTATATATAGATTATTTAAATACTGTTGAAATTATTAGTTTACAGATCAGTGTCAATTTAGGTACCGTCTACCTTTCAACCGAAGGTAAAAATTATTAAGTACTGCAATAATGATATGATTAATTTTAATCATTCATTAATAATAACAATAACGTTTACCTTTAAAGGTAGAATGAAATTAATTTCCAATTTATAAGAATTTTTTTTAAAAGCTACTCAGACTACAAAAAAAGTCTTTTAACCTAATCTATAAAAAATTACAATTCAAAAATAATCCATATGATTTTTTCAATCTAAAATATTTACACCAGGTTTCTCCAACGACTCTTAAAATCCGTTTTATATAAGTACTTCTTAATTTTGTATTCTATTGCACCAAATAAAATTATACATATCTTAGATAAAAACTGCTTACGCTTGGCATCAATTAAGTATACAGGGTGTTTATTTGAAAACTTCCCAACGCGGATTTATGGAAAACCACGGATTAAAAGAAAAAACGCCGAGACACGTCCAAAGATTTCCCAAGGGGGACAACTTTTTAACCAAAAACGACTTCACCCCCTTTTACCCTCTGCCCCCCGGGGTCATCCCCTTAAAAATTTTAAATGACAAGGGGTATCAAGTAATAGCTTGTTTGTAAGGTTTTTCAAAGTGCTTTATTTTGACGTTTGAATTTTTAAAATCGGTCGATTTGTTTACGGAAAAAATAGAAAAATCTTTATTTATCTTAATTTGTTCAGATAGAAAAAAAAACACACGAAAATATCACTTTTTATTTTATTAATAAGTGTTCAAAAACCAACAAAACTTGGCAGCAACCAAATAAAAACCCTAATTTTTTTCGCCTTCTTTTCATCAATACGGAGATAACATTTATTCTTATACCTGTTTAGTTTGGGTTAGTTGGTATGGAAAAGAAACAATTCCATTTGCTGTCAGTTACCTTTGTGACAATCTTGGGATAGTGAAAATAAATTTATTGATTCATATTTTACTTCCAAAATGGTTTACACACTAGCCGAAAGAGTGGAAATTATTCTAATTTATGGTGCCCAAAATCAATGTGCTCGGCAAACTGCCGTCACATTTAACGCCAGACATCCGGACAAGATAACTTCGCATAGGTATTTTTTGGACCTTGTTACTAAATTTATTCAAACTGGATCTGTTGCAAATAAAAAACGTAATCATCATAGAGTTTTAAATGAAGCCGCTCAAATTGAAGTTTTGGGTCATTTTGGCATAAATCCTTTTTTTTTTTTTTTTGGTTTGTTTGGCATAGGTATTACCATTCAGCCACTAACGTTGATTTTATAATATCTATATTAATATATATTTCGACTATTTGGACGTCACAACACATTCACACACATCCATGGAACCAGAGACGAGTATTTTTCGTTAGAAAAATTACTCGCCTCCGCTGGGAATCGAACCCAGATCACGATCACCTCCGTGTCCGATTGCCGAAACCGGCGGCTCAACCGCTCGGCCACGGCGGGCCCGGCATAAATCCTAATACTTCATTACGCATAATTGGTGATGCGACTGGTATTTCATTAAGCTCTGTACACAGTTACTAAATTACATAAATTTCATCCATTCAAAATGCAAATATTGCAAGAGTTAACCGAGGGTGATTTCGATAGGCGAGTTGAGTTTTGTGAACAAATGACTGCAGCGATTAATGATAATACCATTCATGTAAAGAATATCTGCTTCACTGATGAATGCACATTTTATCTAAATGGATTTGTTAATAAGCATAACTGCAGGTGTTGGAGCAATGAAAATCCTCATGCTTTTGTAGAAGGGCATACTCAGTACCCCCAAAAAATTAATGTATGGGCAGGCATTTTAGGAAACAAAGTGATTGGGCCATTGTTTATTAATGGGAATTTAAATGGAGGCATTTATTTAGATATATTGGAAATTACCATCAATCCGCTTATCACTGAAACCATTGAAAACCAAATCGGAGACGATGGAAACCCTATACTTGATGAGGCTGTAATATATTTCCAGCAAGACGGCGCTCCTCCTCACTATGTTCTTCCGGTTCGGCAATGGCTAGACGACGAATTTTCAGATAAATGGATTGGGCGAAGAGGGCCTATAGAATGGCCTGCTAGATCTCCTGACTTGTCGCCATTAGACTTTTTTCTATGGCGCCATTTAAAATCTATTGTGTTCACTCCCCAACCTGAAAGTTTAGATGACCTTCGTCAACGCATCACCGAAAGCTGCCATGATCTCCCACAACATGTTTTTGAAAATGTCCGGCAGGAATTTGAACATCGCCTATATCATTGTTTGGCCAATAACGGGCAACATTTTGAACACTTAATAAAATAAAAAGTGATATTTTCGTGTGTTTTTTTTTTTCTATCTGAACAAATTAAGATAAATAAAGATTTTTCTAATTTTCCCGTAAACAAATCGACCGATTTTAAAAATTCAAACGTCAAAATAAAGCACTTTGAAAAACGTTTCAAACAAGCTATTACTTGATACCCCTTGTCATTTAAAATTTTTAAGGGGATGACCCCGGGAGGCAGAGGGTAAAAGGGGGTGAAGTCGTTTTTGGTTAAAAAGTTGTCCCCCTTGGGAAATCTTTGGACATGTCTTGGCGTTTTTTCTTTTAATCAGTGGTTTTCCATAAATCCGCTTTGATAAGTTTTCAAATGAACACCCTGTATATCATAACCTTTATTTGGGATAAACTTCTACAAATTATATACTACATAATACATTCTTCTATTCTACTTCCAATGCGAGCTCCTCTGCTGTCTGCCACTGTTTTGCATCTAGCTACACCTCCCTGCCCTCTGCCTTACCAACTCTTTCACCACCTCTATCTTTCTTTCACTCTCATCTAAAGTCTCCACACGCCTCTTACCCTTCATACTCCCCTCTATTAACTCATTTTTGCAGCCATTCATCTAGTGCTCCCACACGTCCCTATCCATTCCACAAAACACACACCTTGTAATTTCCCCCATCCATACTTTCCTTCCTCACTTCATTGCCACACCTGAATCTCGCGAAGATACGCACCTCCTGCTCACTCAAATTCGTGAAATAGCGGGGATAGCTTCCGAAGACTTGCAGGTCCTTATAACTGGGATTGTAATTGCTTCCTTGGATGCTCTCTTGCTTTATCTGCAGCTCTACATCTTTAAACCTTTCTCCCACTTCCACTTCTATTTTCTCCCCCCTTCCCAATTTCTCTTCTATGAAACCCACCGACCACCCCACTTTTTTGTATATGTTTTCCCTTTCGCTCATCCATCTTCCTCCTCTGCCCGTCCTTTGCCATCCCCTGTAACACCCCCACCACGCCTGCTTCACCAACCTCTCCTCCCCTAAGCCTTCCTCTTGAATTTCACCACCCTTATTATCGTCGTCCATTCTACCGATATACGCTGGCACTCCTGCAATACTATGTAGTTCGGCGTTGTTCTCTCTAACCCAATTAACAATAAAACATTAAAAGTGCGATTCTTTTCGCAATCTACAACAAGTTAGTCTTACAAAGACTATATCAAACACTCATTGAAACAACTACTTCCCGGGCTAATACCCCGACGGACATTGAATTATACAACAAGTGTTTGCTACTGCAAATGTAACAATTTGGGTCAAATTATTCAGATGGCCTGAATAATATGACCCAAATTGTTACATTTGCAGTAGGTTACTGTATGTAACAGCAAACACTTGTTGTATAATTCAATGTCCGTCGGGGTATTAGCCCGGGAAGTAGTTGTTTCAATGAGTGTTTGATATAGTCTTTGTAAGACTAACTTGTTGTAGATTGCGAAAAGAATCGCACTTTTAATGTTTGAAGTATTCTGCAACCAAGAATTGGCAATTTCATTTATACCAATTAACAATGTTAAATTGAAGAGAAAATTTTGTCTGAAAGGTTTACTGCAAACATTAATAAATTAGATATTTTTTTATAAAACAACAATATTTAGAAAAAAAGTTAACATTTTAATCATTCATCAGATACAACAATGTATAAATTACTAAAATAATTACAACTCACATTTATCGATAATTATGTTATAATAATATATGAATCACCGATAAATATATAAAGCTTATGTATATAGTTAATGAAAAAAAAAACGATATCGATTTTTCACATTTATCCTCTCTTCAGCAAAAAATTTATTCGTAAATTATTGTTAAAATCAGCCCAAATTCAATTGTCAGGCTTGCCACTAACAGTCGATTGCATTCATTTTATTTAAAACTAAAGCTAGTTAAAATCTGTTAACTTTTTTCCTCTTCTTTATCATCAGTTTACACGTAAAAATCAGTAAGTACTTAGGAAATGACCAACACTTAAAGACGTTTACCATTAAATTGATGATATAAGAAAAGGAAATTAATAGCATTTATAGCGTTTTCTGCTTACTGCCCCAGTGCACACTAGTCGTGCACTTTTCTGCTTCCGAACTTTTTGCATAAAAATGTGCATTTGAGCCAGTTAAGGCTAGTGAGTGCTCTAGTTCCAATGTAGATATTTTGGCGGACAAAATAAGGTGGTTTAAAAACCAGGACAGTGAAATGACGGCAGGCACTGTCAGTGTGCGGTACAGTGGCATAGATAGGGAGGGGGGGGATTTAGGGGATCAATCCCCCCATGAGTCTAGATATTTTGGCGGAACCAGGACAATGAAATGATGGCACTGCCGGTCTTCGGTACAGTGGCATATTTTGGCGGAACCAGGATAATGAAATGACGGCACTGCTGGTCTTCGGTACAGTGGCATAGATAGGGGGGGTATTTAGGGGATCAATGCCCCTCCATGAGTCTTGAAAAATAAGAAAACGAAACTTTTATTTCATTCTCCTATTTTCTAGACTCATGGGGGGGAATGCCGTTTAGCTCTTTTCTGTAGGCGATTTGTTTTGTTATGATTTTAATTTTATTTTTATTTACATCTAAGTGAAAAATAGAACCATTTTTTGTACTTGTTTTTGTGGAACTTTAGAAAAATTAATGACAATACAAAGTCAAATCCCACCCCATCGCGAAAAGCTATCTACGACACTGATACGGTGCGCGCGGAAAAAGCTATTAGTATACTTTGTGTGAGGATACGCAAAAACTAATAACCTCAAAGGTTACTTTCCTTAGCCTGGATTCTAGTTCACTCGCAACATACACTTCTGTGCAATAAAATTAAGCACAAGTCATAACTATTTTTCACAATATTTTAGTTGTATAATTTGGGTCTATGTTAATTGCCTAGCAGCAGTGTCAATAAATGATGAAACACCATTACTGGAAACTAACACCTTTATTAAAAAATAGGCTGAAAGACCCCAGAGTCGATAGCCAATTAGCAGAATTAAATGTTTGTTCTTGTATATACTTATTATGCATTCTAATTGTTGTACTGGGTATTCTGTGAATAAAGATATTATATATAAAAAGATATATATATATATATATATATATATATATATATATATATAATATATATATAACGTAGATTTTCGCGGGCGTAACATGTATCATTGTTTCTTCGGGTTTGGTCCCGCGTATTTTCTTGGCTCTGGTCCATTTTATTTTTAATTCGACATTTCGATGACGTCGCAGTCATCATCGTCAGGAATAACTATCAAAATTCCATTGCTCTAGCAATAGTTATTCCTGACGATGATGACTGCGACGTCATCGAAACGTCGAATTAAAAATAAAATGGACCAGAGCCAAGAAAATACGCGGGACCAAACCCGAAGAAACAATGATACATATATATATATATATATATTAAAAAACCAAAACTATGACCTTTTAAAAACAACCTTTGTAATAAATAAAACACAGCCGAAATAAAAAAAACATTTTCTAAAAAAAAAATAGGCTGAGAGACCCCAGAGTCGATAGCCAATTAGCAGAATTAAATTTTTGTTCTTGTATATACTTATTATGCATTCTAATTGTTGGACTGGGTATTCTGTGAATAAAGATATTATATATATATATATATATATATATATATTAAAAAACCAAAACTATGACCTTTTAAAAAAAAACCTTTGTAATAAATAAAACACAGCCGAAATAAAAAAAACATTTTCCATTTTAGTTAGAATTCGAATTTTTGAATTGTTCTCTAAATGACACAGCATTTTGACATTAAGAAAATTGACATATTTACATATTTTTGTAACCAGGAAACTCATTACGCCCATTTTAAACTATAACATATTTTGTGTGCTTAATTTTTATTGCACAGAAGTGTACATGATAAATTGTGACAAATGACAGTCGTCGATTTTTTTTTACATACTCTCGGTTTAGAGGTTAAAATCCCCAAGTTCACAAAAAATGGGGACCTCTACCCAACATGAGCTAATAATAAGGGCACAACTTAAATTTTTAATAAAATATACTGCAATCGACTCTGAACATATATTTCTTTATTATCTGCATTGCATGAGTAAAAACAGCCTCCGAACATCAAAGCACATTTTATCATCATTTTCATTATTGTTCTTTTTTCCCAGTTAGTTAATAATTATTAGTCATTAATTTTTTTGTTTTTTTTTTGTTGTTAATTAATAACGTTAAAATATTTAAATAGCCTCATAAGCTCCGTCCATGCAAGGACTCGGCGATCCGTTTAGGAACTCCTCCAGTTCGTCTCGGTGCTGGTGGGACGATTTGTTGTTTTCCTCCCGGGAGCGCTTTTTATGCCTCCTCTCGCTTTTACCTTCTTTCTGTCTCTCCTTTTCCTTGTCTTTATCTTTTGATTTTTTGTGCTTAGTCTTTTTCTCCGTCTAAATACAAGAAATTAAAAAAAAAACAATAACAATCTGCACAAGAAATTAGTCACACTTTATGGCATTTACCCGTTACAATACACGATTGCCAATGATGCTATTAGAGGGTTTTAGTTTGTCGTTTTATGAAATACAGTAACGCTAACGTCTACACTAAACTTGCTTATTGTCCGGTAACCAGGGTTGTTAAAAAAATGTTTTTTTTTAATTTTAATTAAAACGAACAGTTTTTTTTACAAAACGATTTTTTTTAATTTTAATTAAAACGAACAGTTTTTTTTACAAAACGTGTTTTTTTAATTTTAATTAAAACGAACAGTTTTTTTTACAAAACGTGTTTTTTTCATTGAAACAGTGTTTAAAACATTAACAATTAGAAACATGTTTAAAACACGTTTAAAAGGTGTTTAAAATAATATAATAATATTGGAATATGTATACTCAAAATATTCTGTTTTGAGTATACATATCCCGATATTTACAGCGTTTTTTAAATTTGCGGGAATTCGTTGTTTCAAAGCGGTTAATTTGAGGCTTTTAACGAGTGTTTTCCACTCCCAGACTAAGCATGAAGTAAAATTTCGAGTTTAGAAAAGCCTAAGAATTTGGATTGGCCGCGTAGCGAAGCGGAGCGGCCAATCCAAATTAGGCTTTTCTAAACTCGAAATTTTACTTCATGCGTCACGTTTAAAATCACTGATTTACAGTAAAGTTTAAAAAACACACACATACAACAACGATTATAGGCAACCTAATATACGTTAGAGTTATTGGGTTGCCTACAATCACTGGTTTAAACAATTTGTTCAGCGAAGAATTTGACTTATGTTTTATTCACATCTATATATTAGATTGCTAAAGCCGTATATTTTAAACTTTCCGATACTCAGTGTTTTATACGTGTGGCGCATGAAGTAAAATTTTGAGTTTAGAAAAGCCTAATTTGGATTGGCCGCTCCGCTTCGCTACGCGGCCAATCCAAATTTTCAGGCTTTTCTAAACTCGAAATTTTACTTCATGCTTAGTCTGGGAGTGGAAAACCCTTGTTTAAAGATTCAAATTGAAATCTTTAAAAAAAAACAACGAATGTCGTAAAATTTACAGTGTATGCATATGTATACCTAAAAGAAAAATTCCCTGTATTTAAAAATCACATTTATGCATGCACAGTAGTGATATTTTATTGCAATAAAATGTTATGATTAATAATGTAATTTAAAAAAAAACTTCACCAATTTAGCTGAAATTTAAAAACATAAACAACAAATCTTAATGAAGTAGTATAAAATATAATTTAGCAAATTTAAGATAATAAAAAAAACGTTTTAATCAAATTTAACGCTTAAAACATGTTTTAAGCAAATTTAAGATTTAATACAAAACCATTTAAAACACGACGGCTGTTTTTAAACATGTTTAAAATACTGTTTTAAACATAAAAACCCTGCCGGGGGCCAGGGTTCAAATACCGGCCTAACAAGTTGTCTGCATTTATATAGGTTAGTTTAAAAATGCCAAACACTCCGTCTTCTCGGATATGACGTTAAATACATGTAGGACCCGTGCACGGTTTATACCGGGCTTTCATTAATTCCCGAACCCCACGTGACTAAATTTAAAATTGCCGCGTAAATTATTGTATTTGTAGGTTGGAGGCTTTGAAAAAAGTAACCAAACGTTACTAAAGTCAAATTTGACATAAACGTTTATGCGCGGTGCATCGTTAAACCAACCTTTGAGATCTTACAAGATTCGCCCGGAATATTCAGGTAAGCAAAAATTGTTTAATTATTCTGAAACATTGAGTTTTATTTCTATTTATTTTGCAGAGTCAATTTGCTAGGATAAGCAAATACTGCGAAAATTAATAAAAATTAGTTACATTTTTGAAGATGAGCCTATTTTTAATCATTTTAAATATAATATTTTCAGTCGTCATAAAAATACGCCGGCGAATAAATATTTTTAAATCTAGGGAATTTTTGTGTGAGCCATACCACCTTGTACATTTGGTTGCCTATTATTTTTGGTCACGTGGGGTTCGGGAATTAATGAAAGCCCGGTATATCTAACGGTTGTAGCATTCGTCGGGCGAAGTCGGAAATGTTCGTGCGTCTGACGACATTGTGGTCGCTCCTAACCTGTCAAACATTGCCCGCTTACGGTGTTTATGTGCGTTTAGATAATTACGAGTGGTTTTTTCTTAAATTTTATATTACAATTAATATAATTGCTGTATATTTTTGGTAAGTAATAAAACGTTTAAATGCAGAAATGCAACAACATTCATTAAAAAGAAAAAGTGAAAGTGAAGAAAGAAGACATACAAAAAAAAAATGAAAAAAATATGTACATAAACTTTTTTTTATAAATATATGTATATGTTACTTTATAATCTGTAGTATTATTTGTTTAATTATGTTT
This sequence comes from Philonthus cognatus, assembly GCA_932526585.2. NCBI lineage: Eukaryota > Metazoa > Arthropoda > Insecta > Coleoptera > Staphylinidae > Philonthus > Philonthus cognatus. The sequence goes on along the minus strand of OW052241.1, from coordinate 146,570,813 downwards.
GAATATTAAAGATTTATTTTCCCAGTGATTTTATAAGGTTATTAGCATGTAATCTACTGGTATATAATATTATTATATTTCAAAAATTACAACTACAAGGTTTAAATTAGTGAAAGATATAATCGATTATTTTAGTAATTTGCGAAATAATCGATTATTTTTTGTTAATCGAATAATAATATCAATGGAATTTCGATTTATTTTTAACTTCGAAACTTAAATTTAAACAATAAATCAAAAATGTTAAAGAAAAGATATTTAAATTATTACAAGAAAAACGATAATAATTTAAGAACTCTACATTTAGGAAATAAAACATTTTACTACATTTAAGGAAATGTTTAAAAATTGTTAAAGCAATTAAAAGAGACAAAATTCTAGTTAACGATTTAACTTTATATTTGGGTTTCAATTGTTTTAGATTCAGTGATAAATTAATACTTCAACATATACATATTTAAATATATTTTTTTTTTGCTTAATTTTAACTTTATTGTTGGGATTTTATTTTACACACATCAATTTTTACATCTTCGTACTTGAAAATCAGTGAACCTATCAAGTGAACGTTTTAAAGAAATATAAGAATTAATAATATGTTTCAACAAGAATTAGAAGATAAAATCAAGAAAGTATCGAATGATGTTTTAAATGAATTGCTTTCGCACTAAATTCTACTGAATTTACTGGAATTTACATAAATTGCACGTTGTATGCAATACGTATTATAAGCAGCCGACTACACTGACGTCACGCGCTCGCGAATGGGCGGAGCCAGCGGCCGCATGCTACAACCGTTAGATATATGAACCGTGGGACCCGTGTACTGCCTGGATGTTGCGTGCACGTTAAAGATCCCTACCGGTGGGTTGGAACTCCCACCGGGTTCGGCAAAATTCCCGGATAGCTGTAAACCTAATCTCCGGCGTCATAGCAGCGGAACTAGATAACGTAAAACCCAAAACAAAACAACCCTGCCAGTAACCGTCTGCGTTACCGAGGAACAAGCAAATTGAGCAGATATTAGCGTTACTATATTTCGTAACACGATAAACTAATACTCCCTATTAAGGATTTTTTTTTATTTGATGATTTGTTTTAACCAAACTTAAATTTCTAACCTGAATAATACCCAACTGTCATTTAAGCGTGCAGAGCTGTTAAAATTACAATCAATCTAACCTTAAAATCCATTAGACATGTACTGTTTTAATAGCTCACCTTTTAATATATAAAATTACGAAAAAACTATTATGGATATTTATCATCTTAAGTTGTCTTATTAATTAAGACATTGCATTTTCACGAATAGTTTTTTCGTAATTTTATATATTATGTTTAAAGAGTGCAAACTATAAGAAGCGTAAGCTTATTTTTGTGAATTCAAATAGATTTGAATTTGATTTATCTTAGCTCACCTTTTCTTTATCCTTCTTCTTCTCCTTCTTCAAAGAAGCGATGCTCGAGTTGTGCTCACTGTCGCTATTCATGGGGCTCCTGTGGCTCGCTGGGCTGTGACTGTGCTTTGAGCTGAGCAGCTCCATGTGGACGTTGGACGAGGTGACGCTGGTGCTGTCATCATATACGGTGCTGCCACTATAGTCCAACGTCTGACTCACCGCACTAACATCTTCACCACCTTAATAATAATTTTAAAAAAAAGTTATTATAAAATGTTCATAGCAACAACATTTCTTCTATATGATGAATTAATTTTTTACTTAACCTGTGGTGAAACATATTTAATTAATATTAAAACATATTTTCTTATTGTATTACATATAGAAAAAATTAAATCTTTTTATGAAATTATTTAGAAAAAAATTGAAGTAATTTTGTTAACTATTAAGTGAATTGGATAGCTAACGCCATCTAACGCTCCATAGTGGCATCATCAATGACCACACTGAAGAGGAGCTTGAAGTCCGAAACGCGTCTGTGGGTATCCGGTGCTGGAATACTGAACTCAAATACAATTTTGATATTTGTTTTCTGTGGTTACACAGAGTATAGCTCCGTGGACGTGACCTATATATGTACTTGTGCATTCGTGTCATTAACGATGCCACTATGGAGCGTTAGATGGCGTTAGCTATATAGTTCACTTAATAGTGTTCACATATCGGTTTGATATAGTAAGAAATGTTCAGTATTCCTCAGCACTGGGTCGGGACTACACTGAAGAGGACCTTGAAGTCTGTGGGTATCCGGTGCCGGAATGCTGAACTCAAATACAATTTTAATTTTGTTAAATTTCTTACCTTCTGGCGATCTTCTCCATTTCGAATCTGCTCCCATCCACGTGTCAAAGGCTTCGGACGTCAACTCGGAAATCTCTGAATTAATGGTTGAATCAAACTCATCGTTCGTTTGTTTCATATCCAGCTCTAACTCACTGCTTCCTCCACCCTGTTTTTGATAAATGTTTGGTTTGACTTCTTCCAAATCTAGATCGTCTTGATATTCGGACACCAAAGGATTTCCTGTATCTTCATCACTGTTGAAAAACATGAAGAAATGGATTTTCACTACTTATTGAACATTTCTTTACAACTTAAGGGACATGTCTTAAAACTATCCTTGGAATTTTTTTAAATTCAAGTGTTTGAATATTCATATTAAGATTATCCCTTTCGCGTCTAATGGGTCATATATGTCCCACCAAGAAATTGAAAAATTCTAGAGGGAACAATTCGTACTTATAGAGCACTCGCATCGGGGAACTTCCTGCACGTATTCCCGCGCAAATTTCGGCCTAATAACCTTCAGTATGTTTACGTTAGTGAAATATAGCACGTGGCAGCGGGTAACTTGGGGATTTTATGCTGTTAATTACCGTAAACAAAGATTATAACTAGTTCAATTTGATTTTACAATGGCGAGGTAAGTAATACAAAGTGATATTATAATGTTTATGGCCTTTTGTTATTCTTATTTGCAAAAATTATCAATATGGGTTATATATGTCCCACTAGCATTCTTACAAGGGACATATGTATCCCTCCCGAATTATATCATTATGATTTATTTTAGAAGAAGAAAGTTAACCGAAAACGAGTTGCAGTACATGACCGATCATGTGTGGGATGAGTCCGAAGAAGAAGACCCATTTCAAGATAGTGGTTCAGAATATACTCAATCTGAAGCAGAAAGCTCCGATTCCGAAATTGAAGGTAATAATTTGCAAGTACTAAATGAAATATACACTGCAGTAATTGATGAACCTGTAAATAAAATTATGCTCGACAATATGTCTAAAAGCAATGATCTACTACAGCCCCAACCTCAAATTATGTGGCAAACTCCGAGCAGCAATTTTACTCCTCGAAGGAATCTACCAGACGGTAAAACTAGAGGGGTTCCATTGATAACAGTAAATCGTTCTTGTACTGAATTGGACGTATTTTTGAAAATATTTCCTAAAAGCTTATTGATATTTATATCACAGTTATATGCCAATAAAGGTCTTTTTTTTTTTTTTTATATCACAGAACACCAATGAGCGAATACATATTTTGAAAAAAGACAAGTGTTCTAAAATTGAACCAACTGATCCTTCAGAAATAATGATCGTCTTAGGTTGTTTGCTGGTTATGAGTTATAACCGAGTTCCAAATATGCAATTGTACTGGTTTACTAACAAATCTATGGGAAACGAAGCTTTGAAATCAGTCATTTCAAGAGATCGATTTTTATTACTTCTTTCCAAACTATATTTCAATAATCCAGCAAAACTGGCTGATGCCAGTAAGACATACTATATTGATGAAGTAATGTCTTGTCTAAAAAAAACATTTATGGCTGGACGTTCTGACAGTAATTATCAATCTATTGACGAGAGTATGGAAAAATTTAAGGGCAGGTCTGTTCTAAAGCAGTATTTGCCACTAAAGCCCATCCAAAGAGGAATCAAAATATGGCAGAGATGTGACTCGTTGACCGGTTATGTTTATGACCTGAATATTTATTCTGGAAAAGAAACTGAGCAAACTGAAGGGACCTTAGGAGAAAGAGTGGTAAACAAGCTTTGCCAAACCATCCGAAATCCTAATGTTTTATTATGCTTTGATAGATTTTTTACTTCAGTCAATCTTATGAATACTCTACAATATCCCGCAGTGGATACATGTATGACCAATAGAAAACTGTTGCCAGCGTTTACTGAAAAAATCAAAAAAAGGGGTGATACGGAAATGCATTGTAGTAATACTGGTTTGCTTTGCTTCAAGTGGAAGGACACGAAGGAGGTTGTTTTGCTTAGTAATTGTCACAAAGCAGACATTGATTAGGTGGAAAGAAAAAATAAAGACGGTTCCAAAACTACTGTCTCATGTCCTGAACCAGTACTGTTTTATAACAAATTTATGGGAGGAGTGGATCTGGCAGATCAGCTGGCAGGCTTTTATGATATAGACAGAAAATCAAACAAATGGTGGAAAAAAGTGTTTTATAAGTTGTTGCTAACAAGCGTTGTCAATGCCTGGGTATTATATCAAGAAATACGCCATAAAAATTGTCCTCTTATCCACTTTATTGTACCACTAGCACAGTGGTGGTGAAACTTTTTTTAAGACAGGCCATTTGTAATAACCAGACAATCGTAGCGGGCCAAAGAATAATGCTTAATCGTAGGTAGGTAGTTTTTATGCGGGTCGTCACATTACGAAGTAACAACGCGTTCAAACATTCTCACGACGGCACTCTTAAACGGGCCGGATTAAACCTTTCCGCGGGCCGGACTTGGCCCGCGGGCCGTAGTTTCCCCATCACTGCACTAGCAGAACAGCTTATCGGTTACGGAAAAGAAAATGCAAGTGTGAAACGTCGTCGGCAATATGGAAGGCCTTCTCAGTCTTCATTATCATTGCAAAATGTTGGCGAACATTTACCTGTCGAAGGAACAACACGAAGAAGATGTCACAGTTGTCATAAGAAGAAAAAAGAGAAACGAACGAAGATTGTATGCTGCAAGTGTAATGTTGCATTATGTATGGACTGTTTTACATCATTTCATATATAAATCTTTTTTCTACCATTGTAAAATTTTAGAATAAATATGTATGCTGATTTTGGATATATTTTTTTATTTCCCACACATCTAGAGGGACATATATATCCCATCAAAAAAACCTGGAGGGACATATTTGTCCCAACGTCATATCTAAAAAACTAAAAGTACAAAAATTCAAATATCGGTTTTAACCAATTTCTGACGATACATAGAGTAAAGATTTAAAAAAAAAATTATAATTTTCACAAATAAAAAAGTCGACACGAAAGGGTTATTTGAATATAAAATTATTTAAATATTGAAATTATTCAAATATTTGGATATTTGAAGATTCAAATATTTGGATATTTGAAGATTCAAATATTTGGATATTTGAAGATTCAAATATTTGGATATTTGAAGATTCAAATATTTGGATATTTGAAGATTCAAATATTTGGATATTTGAAGATTCAAATATTTGGATATTTGAAGATTCAATTTATTGAATATTTAAATTATTAAATATTTAATTCGAAGAAGGGAAAAGAAACAAAAAATAACATGAAAATAACTACGGTTTGTGTTTGATTTCCATTTTTTTAAGAAAATCATTTATCACCAGACTGGTATTAGTGATAGAAATATTCATATTTGTATTCTAATCCTAGCCTTAGTTATAACAGAAACAGTAAATGTTTACACTTATAATCTGTTTTTTTTTTAATATGACCAATCAAATTTGACATTTCAAAAATTTAGTGGTGTGATGCAGGTTGTGTGTTTTAAGTTAGGACAAGATTAATTATGTTATGTTGTAAGTCAACTTTTAATTTGTAGGTTATGTGAAGGGAAATCTGACATTATTATGACAATTCAATTAACTCACTAAGATTACGATTTCAAATGTATTTACCTGTCACCGCCTCAAATTATTTGTATCTACTACGAATTTGATAAAATGTCTCGGTCAAGGTGCATGTGCAGGACAGTACAATTTTTGAACTTTTTTTTTAACATCTGTATTTTTATGAAAAAATAACGAATCTGAAGTCCATTTTTTTAGAAAACTTACCGTTTTAGCGAAATTAATTTTTAAAGTTGTCGATTTTGGGAAATTATTTATCGCTCATATGTGTGATTTTATACACATTTCCTGAATAAAATAAACCCACATTACAACTTAGACACAAGTTCTTAGGTATTATTCGCAATTTATTACTTTGTCTTAAATTTTAAGCGATTACACTGATTTAATTCTACACTATAAAAGTGACGTTTGTTGACAACTATTTATATGAAATATACACCATTCCATTTGTTTCTGGATCTCGCCTAGCCATGCTTTCGTGTTGTTATGTTGCAGTATCGACATTTACATTTTTGATTATTTGCCACTCCTGATTCCTTATTTTAACAGTGTTGCAATAATTTATGATATCATAAGTAATTAAAATGTGTTAACGGGAAGACCCAAGCGAGAAATACAAATGGATGACGAAATAAGTTTGCAGAGCCGAATTCATTATATTTGTTATATACAATATTATTGCTGTGTTTGTGTGTACAAAAACCAAGTAGTAAATTTTGTTAATCTTAAAACTGCATATTATTATCCTTTTATATCTGAAAATTTGTAAAACAGGCAACAGTGTAAGATCACTATAGTCAGAAATTATAACCTTAAAATCGAACATCTGACAGTGACATTTAAAAACCCTGATTTAAAACACAACCAGCCCCATTTACAATACTTAAACTGTCACTTTTCCATAGCTAGGCGAGATCCAGAAACAAATGGAATGGTGTATATGTGTAATACCGACTAATGCCTCAGATTGATATAATTTTATGAAAAAAAGAACAGGTGGCGCTAGTGTATTAATTGTAATTGCTTTATTCTATATCAAATAATTAGAAAATATTATTACTTGTTATATAATTTGATTAATAAAAGCATTTGATTATGTACTAGCGCCACCTAGTTTTTACACACCTAATCATGGCGATACCAGCGGTGACAATTGAATTTTGGATAAACAAATCTCAAATGTCACCGTTTATATGTTAACGATGTTAACATTAAATTTGTGTAGTGTATTCACGTTAAAATACAAGTAAAAGATCAAAATTGGTGCAGATATGTAGCAATTTATAAGGAGGTTATGCTGTGTTTTCACTTTACACTGGAAATGTGGCATAAAATTGCAAGAAAAGGCAAAAAGGACATCTCATAAAAACATTAACCTAAAACACAAATTGTGACTAAACGGTATATTACATATATTAGATTTCTCATTGTCACACACAAACGCAGACAGTTCCATTAAAAAAAGTTCTCAAAAAGGTCAAAAACGTCGAAAAAAAACCCAGTGTCCAACACATGCACTCAAGCCAATGTCTCTGAGGATCAGGTAGGATAAGAGGATCAGGTAATATTCCTTGCTCACTAAAATATGTCTTCTTTATTATCTGCCCATTTATATGTTCAAATTTTAAAAAAGTTCTAAATATAAGGATTTTTTTATTTTGGTATACATGTTACGATTTTTCGACGTAAATTTTCAGACATTCGTGATCTTATTAAAAACTTTCAATTTAAAAACTCTAACGAGTGTTTTCCACTCCCAGACTAAGCATGAAGTAAAATTTCGAGTTTAGAAAAGCCTGAAAATTTGGCTTGGTCGCGTAGCGCAGCGGAGCGACCAAGCCAAATCAGGCTTTTCTAAACTCGAAATTTTACTTCATGCGCCACGCGTATATAACACTCATTTAAAGTGAAGCTCAAAATATACTGCTTAATTTTGTTCACATGTTCTAATGAATTTTACAAATGTTTTTATGGAATATGTGAAAGTATACTTAAAAGAAAAAATCCCTGTATGTGTTGTAAAGTTGCAAGTTGTAGCATTTTCTTTTTTGAAATTCTCTGCATCGTGGCAGTTTATTTGACAAATTATGATTTATTTGTCACATTGATAACTATTTACCAACATCTCAAAATTTGATACCCTACTGTTAAAGCAGGACTGCAACTGTTCGCAGTAAATACACCCTAAGTTTGATCTTATTAAAAAAAACAGAGTTTTACCTATCAGATTCCTCCAAATTATTAACATTATTAGCAGGAAACGATGACTGTACATCGTCCAAAAAACTCCTGTCCAACTGCCCGCCGTCGGGACAAAACTCCTCTACCGATGTAATCGGACTGATCTCCAACCTCCTCAAATCCGGCAACCCGTCGTCCTCGCTCTTATCTTTCACCCCGAACTTGGAAACGAAACCGGAACTCTGACTGGAACTCTTGCCCCCACCACCGGAACTCAAAGAGCTGCTGTTCTTCTGCAGCAACGTATTCCCGTAGGGAATCGGCTTGCCTCCTCCGACAATAATAGAAGCGCTTTGCGATCTCTTGACCTCGCTCAAAACCACCCCCGGCTTAGAGGAGGAAATCTGGTGGCTGGACACGGACACCGGAAGAACTGAGGGCGGTGGGATATTCGCATTGGAATCGGCTATTTCACGCCTGCGTTTGTTGAGGTTGTCCTGAAATTTGGTATAATCTGCCTCGTCCGACTCTGCGTACATGTCGAGCTCCTGGATGGTGGCGTTCGTTTCGGCTTCGTTTCGCTCCAGCTGGCGAATAAGGGTCTCTTTTTGGAGTTGCAGGAATGGCAAGTTGAAGAATTTGTGCAGGAGTTTCAGGCCGAAGCCGTTTCGCATCGACGATTCGGAATAGCGCACTTGAGCCGTACGTGTCCTAATAAGAAATACTTTTAATATCTATAATTATGTTTTATTGATAGTAATTTAAAATTGTTTGTTAGAAATGAACAAAATCGAGCATCTCAAGAATCAAGCAACAATTGAAGTATTGAACAGATCATTTACAAAAATCGAGACAATGATTTTCATTTTATCTATCTTGAATAAATCATTATATTTTAAATTTTGATATAAAGAAAACACTTAACTTTTTTATACCAGTTTTATTGTGTAGAAGTGGTATAAAAAAGTTTATTTATTTATTTATTCAAACGGTACACCTATTTAACAAAACAAAGTTAAGTGTTTTCTTTATATCAAAATTGAAAATGTATCACGAAGTGAACGCCTCCAAAATTCAAGAATTATATTTATAATTATATAAACTTCACAGTAATTAAATTATTTATATGCCTGGCCGAAGAAGTTACATTTCTAGTTTAGAAAAGCCTGAAGCTAGCTAAGATATTATTTAATATACAACTAAAATACACAAATCCAAAAAACTAGCAACTTATGTTAGCATTTGATCAGCTGCCAGAACAGATCGAGCTGCTTGATCATTTGCAAGAATCAAGTAGTCAATATTTTTTTATAAATCTTGCTTATCACTAATTTTATTAATATTATTGCTTATTCTCTATGAAGATAAGTTGATTGATGATTTACATCTAAATATAAATATAAACTTACTCTTCTAATGACTCGATATAGTACAGTATGTGTTCGGATGTGACCGTTCGGTGATGGGACATATCACAATGATTAGCTAATATAATGACTGGAATGTGACTGGGTATCTTTGGCATTTCACGCTGTATATATTCAAAAGTCCTAAAAAAAAATGTTTCTTTACAAAATCTATAATCTGTTACAAAGAAAGAGGAACTATTAAAATAGGAGTACATTCAATTCAACATAAAGTAAAATTGAATTTCAATGTTTTTGGTGCAATCCAATTATTTGCAAGATGGTTAGTAAACATAAAAAATCAATTAATCGTCTATCTGCAATAATTTTGTCTTGTAGAAACTTTTTTAAATATTCATTGACACAACTACTTCCTAGGTAATAAATACTCTGACTTTTCTCCAAATAACATTTAGTAGTTTTTGTTTTAGTTTTTTGCCGTCAAGTTAAAACTTCTATAAACTTTTGGGGAAAATATTCTCCAAATATTCACTAAAACAACTATTTCTCGAGCTAATATCTGACGGATATTGAATTATACAATGAATATTCAAGTTAGACATCAGCATTTGCATAATTTATATGCAAAATCAGGTCAAATCAAACTAAGCTAACGCAAGTAACATTTGATTTAAACTCGCCATGTTTTCGTAATGTCCATCACCAAGATAACTCCGTTGGTGCCTTTGTAAACGTCTAAAAATTCGGCGTCGAGTGCCGTCTCTTCCGGCAGATCCAGCTGGGAGTTTTCCAGTTTCAACCCTTCGAAGCGCTTCTTCTTTTTTCCCTTGTCGACGACGTCCCAGACCTCCACTTTGACGATGTCGTCTGTCGCTTTGTAGCTCCACTGTATCGAAGTCACTTGGATCTCGTCCGTCGGAATGTACTCTTCTAGGAACTTTTTACCTTGCAACCGTTGAAACAGACAAGTTTTGCCCACGTTGCGATCACCTTTTATTATTATCTTCACTAAAAAAATTATAATAATCAGTGTCAAATCTAATCTTTTCTTCATTTCCAGTCTTAGTTTTTGAATTAGAAGTAAAAGCCATTAAGTACATAGAACTTGATTAAAAATGCATTACGATGTTGAAATAACGGGAAAATTCAATGAATGAACTCCTAGTTACAAGTAATAAAAATGCAATTGTTTACATCATTTCCTATTATTATCAGTCTTAGATCCTCTTTTACAAACATTAAGTATCCTGCCGTTAATTTATTTATTTACTGGTGGTCTACCATAGAATATTACATCAATATTACAATAAATAATACATTAAATATTAGAGATAAAATATGAACAATAAAGTAAAAAAACACACACACTTAAAACAACAAAATAGATATATATATATATATATATATATACATACGTCATTTCTATAAAAGTGTGAGCCTGTATCGCAATGTTCTAAGGCTGTTTGCAAAAAAGTCAAAATGACTACCTATCGTATTCGCGTGGCTGCAGAGTTCTGTGCGTAGTCCGTCTTCCTGAAGGGAACATAAAAAACTGCACTTTCTCGTAACGTTCGAGGGGGTACGCAGATCCGTAGAAGAGCGAGCAAGTCAGGGCAGTCTGCTGGTTACGGGATCAGTTTGATTTTAAAATTTGAGAATAGAACGTTGTTAGGTGAACCGCGGAGTTACCTCGAGTCTACGTTAAGCCGTTAACACGTGCTCTGACCAATCTCTTTCCATCTCTCTCTCCACCATAGGTTTGATTGCGGGCACACCAGCAATAGAGTGATGACTGCATAGACAATTACGACAGTGTTTTAAAATCCAACGCTGCTTAGTGAAAATGTAAACAGAGGAAAATAACGACAGCCTGCTGTAACGGTGGGATACCCAATGTTTGTAAAAATGCACTTTTCACAGATTAAATCATTCATTCAAACAACTACTTCCTGAGCTAATACCCCGATTGATATTGGATTATACAATGAAATAGTTACAATTAATTTACTTAAATATCAAGCTTTCGTGCTAGCTTGACTCCTTCCTTACGATTTTCACTTAGAATTGTAGCATTTAATCACTTTGAATTTAAAGAGATTAAATGTAAATAAGTTAATTTGAAGGATTATCATGTTTTTTTTACTTCTTACTGTTATATTGTACTCCTCGTGCGAACTTTCTCTGCAACGATGAGGACATCGTCTGCAGTCCGGGGTGTTTGTTGGCGGGGGTGCTGCTGCCTGAAGAGCCATCCCCCTTGCTCGCAAAGCGCTTGATGGCGTTGAACATGATTTATTTTTGGTGTTTCCGTTTTGTTCACCTCACAACATACCACGCTCTTGATTACTTGTCCTCACAGCATTTTCCCGGCTCAAAAGAATGTTTTCGGTGGGGCATATGGAAGAAAATTGGGAAATCAAACAACAGTTAGTTGCAATGACAGTTATCTGACACTCGGGCTGCCAACTTGGTGCAGTTCAGACCCAGTCGACTCTATATGATTCTGTAAGTTCACATATATAGTTCACCGACCCACTCGATGGGAGGGCGCATATGTCGGAACTTTAAATTTCCCGCAATTTCTAACGTGGGCTTGTTTTCAATCAACAGCTGTCAGATCCGTCGGATCTGAAGGCACAAAAGTATACTAAATATCCATGGTCGTGGATATTTTCATCATACTGAACTAGGAGCATTTTTTCATGGACTATATCCCCGTTGTTGGATTAAGCAATTCTGAATCTTTGGGGATGGGCGTTAACATAAATAATTAAAACCGTAAGTTTATGTAATATTTTAAGTTTTTAAGCCATTGTGTATTCTTTTAATTAAATCTGCAGTCAAATACATTTAAAACCAGTGTGTCTACATTATTTCTCTTTATTTCTTCCTAGTATTTATTAGTGAATGATCTTCAAGTACTATGCATGAAACAAGCACGGACGTGGAGATTTTCTTCACACCGAGCTACTACTTCCATGGAGAATGTTCCTGTTGCTGTTGGATCAAGCAATTCTGAAATTCTATCTAGTCACAAAGTACAATCCCAGAACATAAATTAATGTCTTGAATTCAATTACACAGTTTTTCTGTTGCATTTCACTATTGATCAAATGAGATTTACTATATCCCAAATATGTTTCACCTTGTCAAATATAAGTCAAAAGATTTCTCGATTTACAAAATGAGTTTCACTAAATACCAAATACTTTTCCCTTTAATATTTTTGCTGAACATTTTTGCAGTAACAATAACTTTCGTCTGGAAATATTTTATTTGTATTTGTATATACAGGGAGTTTTCTGTTAAGTATAAGTATTCCAAATTCAACCTATTTTCTGTAAATCTTTAGATATTCCTTGTTTTTTTAAGTTCAATTTGAAACTTTAAAAGAGTGTTTTCCACTCCCAGACTAAGCATGAAGTAAAATTTCGAGTTTAGAAAAGCCCCGTGAAAATTTGTCGAGGGTCGCGCAGCGACCCGAGACAAATTTTCTGGGCTTTTCTAAACTCGAAATTTTACTTCATGCGCCACGCATATTAAACACAGATTTCAAGTGAAATACGAATATATATAAATTTCACAATATGTTAGTGTTTTATACGCGTGGCGCATGAAGTAAAATTTCGAGTTTAGAAAAGCCCAGAAAATTTGTCTCGGGTCGCTGCGCGACCCTCGACAAATTTTCACGGGGCTTTTCTAAACTCGAAATTTTACTTCATGCTTAGTCTGGGAGTGGAAAACACTCGTTTAAAGCTTCATATTGAACTCTTTTCAAAAACAACGAATGTCGGAAAATTTACAGCTTATGCATGTTTACCTTAAAGAAAAATTCACTGTATGGAACACTACTTACGCCAACATCCATTCTCGGTTAAGGAGACCTCTTATTTCATTTCTCAGATGCATTTTTTGACGAACTGCAGACATTTTGTTGAGAAGTGAAATGTAATTGACACACTGTGATAAGGTTTTGACATATAGAGAAATATATTTGTAATAACTTTTAAAATATACATTTAACATGTTCATTAGGTCTTTGTTATTTTTCGCATCGCACGGTAATTTAATACTGTGCGATGTTCCCTGCACCGCACCCACCATTCAATGTTATGGCCCCCTGCACCGCACTCCGCGCTTAGCAAGAAGCCCGCCCGCTCCCCGCGCCCAATGACGTCATTTGCGATTGCAGCGCCGTCCCATCGAGTGGGTCGGTTAACTAAAATCATGATACGTGGAGCCCCCTATGAGTTATCAATCTAATTTAATCTATGGTGCAGTTTTCATTCGGACATGGTGATGGAAATTAGATAGAAAGTGCGATGTAGCGAAAAAAAAAATCGGTTGGTTGCACTGGGGCAAGGTTTTCGTGAGTAAGGTAATCTAAATTATGACTAATGTGTTTATTATTCGGATGGTTATTATTGCCCCAGACGCCTATTTAACTGTTTCTCTATCTGTTATAGTTTGCGACATCCCCATAGAGAATATTAAATAAAACTCACCTTGTATATTTGTGCTTTTGAGGAAAAACCAGTTAAGTCACTTTTTAATAGTTTCGAGCTATTTGCGTTTAAAGTTTTACAAATCAACTTCTTAGATACTCTAAAATAGCTCTAAATGTCTATCTCATATCATTTGTATTTCATAAAAAAGCGAATAATTTATTGTTTTGTGTTGTAGGCGTTCACTTTGTAGTACATCTTAAATAAACTTGTAAATAAAACACTTTTAACTTTGTTTGACCACTGTAATTACACTTAATTTTGTGACTATAGTTTCGACTAGCTAGTAGTTATTCTCATTCTTTTTGAGAATGACTACTAGCTAATCGAAACTATAGTCACAAAATTAAGTGTAAATACAGTGGTTAAACAAAGTTAAAAGCGAATAATTTATGGTTAACTTGTAAAAATATTTGTTATTAATTTATCGTGCATCTAAATAGAATATAACTGTTTTTTCTTTAAAAAAAAAGTCATATTACTGGTTTTTCCTCAAAAAAGTCACTTCACTTTTTAGGTTTTGGCTAAATTACGCAAAAACTATGTCAGATAATATTGTTTTGAAGTCAGATTATGAAAATATAAATGAATATGTATTAAAGTCAGCAGTTACCTCAATTTGACCAAAAAGTGACTTAACTGGCTTTTCCTCAAAACCACAGATATGGTTATAAGAACAAATTTCCTGTGTATAATTTTCCGTGTATAATTTTATGTGAATACCTGTGGGTACCCACTGAGCAAAAAACAAACAAATAGCGTTAAATCAACATTGTAGCAACATTTAACGTTGTTTTAATGTTGATGAAAGATTACTTAAATGGATTTGCTCAGTGGGTATTCACCTGTTTTTCTACCTTCTATGACAAATCACATAATTAAGTTAATTATACATTGCGGTAACTGTTTCCTTTTTAATCAGTCGTATTGCATAATTTATATGATTGCATGCGCTTATGAATGCAAATAAATGTCATTCTCATTGTAGAAAATTCAACTCAATGAAAACACTTTACTGCAATTATTTAAATATCATTATTAATCAACACACCCACGCAATATTTCAAACTCGGAACATTAGTAACGGGTTCTTCTAATCTTATTTAGTTTTAATTTTGATATAATCTAAAGGGTTTCATTAGGAATTTCCGTTTTTTAAATCTTATTTAATTTTAATTTTGATATAACCTAAAGGGTTTCATTGGGAATTTCCGTTTTAACGTCTCGTTTAAACAATCGCGTTAAAAAGCGCATTGCACGAGATAACGCGGCAGTTTCTCGCGTGCAGTGCACACGTTCACACATTTGAGTTTCGCACACGGAAATAATAAGTATTAATTGAATTAAGTAATTCTGTGCTGTGTTATTGCTGTTTAAAATAAAAGGATAACATGGCGTGTAGTATGAAAAATGAAAAACGACAAGATGAGGGAAAAGACGAGAAAAGGTAAATATGTTTAAAAATATATATAAATTTAGTTTAAATTTAATAAATAGTCGTTTGACTATACACTAAAATAGTGTTAACAAGTACATGAACTTCAAGTGAAATCAGCTTCTTATACGCGTGGCGCATGAAGTAAAATTTCGAGTTTAGAAAAGCCCAGAAAATTTGTCTCGGGTCGCTGCGCGACCCTCGACAAATTTTCACGGGGCTTTTCTAAACTCGAAATTTTACTTCATGCTTACTCTGGGAGTGGAAAACACGTGTTTAAAGCTTTCGGTTGAACTCTTTTAAAAAACAACGAATATCTGAAGATTTACAGCATGGGACATGTTTACTTAAATGAAAAACTCTCTATATGTTCACCCACTCAGCAAAAAACAAACCAATAACGTTGTATCAACATTATATTACTTAATTGTGCTTGCTCAGTGGGAAAAGCAGTTACATTTTCTATATATTTAATTTTAACGCTTATGAATGCAAAAAATTTCATTCTCATTGTAGAAAATTCATCTCAATGAAAACGCTTTTCTGCAAATATTTAAATATGTATTAATTAGTATAAATAATGACAAGATTAGGGAAAAGACGAGAAATAATAAATATGTTTAAAAATGCATACATAATATGATTTTTGTTTAAATTTTAAGTTGAATAAATAATTCAATGTGATTTTTTAACAATTTCATTTTAAACCGATGAAATTTGAAGTACTTCAACAAAATCGCTACGAATTTTAGACTAATAATGTTGTATTTTGAGTGCTTCCATACAGTAAATTTAGAAAGTGCCTTTTTTTATCAAATCAAGTAAATATTATATACAAACCAATGAGCAAATCCATTTATGTAATGTTTCATCAACATTAAAACAACGTTTAATGTTGCTACAATGTTGATATAACGTTATTTGTTAGTTTTTTGCTCAGTGGGAAGTTTTAAAAAACAATCGATTTGTATATAATATACAGGGTGAGTCACTAAGCGGAAATCGGTCAATAATAATAATAATAATAATATAGTCTTTATTGTCCAACGGAAAAACCAAAACAGGACAAATTACATTGATCTTTCTAAATACAAAATTTAAAGAAAAATCAAATATAAAATATATATGTAAATAAAATATAAACTAAATAGAGAAATTTAGAAAAATAAAAACAGGATAAATTATAGTGATCATTAATAATAATAATAATAATAAATCTTTATTGTCCAACAGGAAACATATCCTAATTACAAGACAATATAGTTAAAAAGAAAGTAAATTAATTATAAAACATACAAAAATATATAAGTAATCAATATACGAATGTGTAACAACTTGCTTAAATCTATACAAGTTTCATTTTACTAAATATAGTGTATATAATAATTATAAGTAAGAATTATAATTGATTTAAGGCTGTCAGTAGAGTTTTCAGAGTATCATGAAATATATCACAGGAAGAAGAAATGCTATTAAAACATCTGGACACAATACTGACAGGTGATTTCAGACCTATATCAGTTCTATGTGCTACTAAATTAAATGTAGAAGACTGTCTACTATGAAAAGATGGAATATGCAGCCCAATGCTATTTAAGAAGTCAGGAGAGGCAACAGAATTGTGCAGAAGTTTATATAGGAAAGAAATACATGCTTTTTGTCGGCGAGATGCAAGACTTTCAAAATCATATTTACGTAAAAGTATATCGTGATCTATACCTCTGTTTGGATAATATCCCTCCGACTTATAAGATAAAATTTTTAAAAATTTGCGTTGTACACTTTCTAATGCACTAATCTGACCCTGGTTCTGCGGAAACCAAACTATGGCCGCATATTCCAACTTTGATCATACATATGCATAAAACACTGATTTTAATGCATTGGGGTTATGGAACTGGGAAGAGTTACGACAAATGAAACCTAGAGACCTTGAGGAGTCTTTAACAATATGGTCAACATGGACAATAAAAGTTAAGGTGTTGTCAAAGTAAACTCCCAGATCTTTAAAAACTGTGGCACGCTCTAAGATATTACCATGAATTGTGTAATTAAATGTAAGCGGATTGGATATCTTAGTGAACGACATGTATGTACATTTTGAGATGTTTAGGTTGAGTCCATTTTTTAGACACCATGATGATAAAGCATTAAGGTTATATTGTAAGACTTGACAGTCGTTGACATTTTTAATGGTACTGTAGATTTTTAAATCGTCGGCGTAGAGTAGGTGCTTACAAGATAGGGAGTCAGAAAGGTCATTAATAAATAAGTTAAATAGTAGTGGGCCTAAAATAGAACCTTGGGGTACCCCAGAAGTTGGACAGTATTCAACAGATTTAAAGCCATTGACTACCACGTACGCTTTAAATACAAAAAGTATAGAAAATTAATTATTAAGTATATATATGTAAAACAAAAATGATCCAATTAAAGCAATATCTGTTGACCTTAAGTTTTAAATAAATACTAAGTAGATAAATTCTAAAAAAAACAGCATAAGTTGCAATGAACAGTAAAAATACAAAAGGAAAGAAAATTATTTTATATGTATGTGCATACAAACACACATATATACGCACATATACGCATGAAAAACAAAAACTAATTAGAAAAATAAAAATAAAATCTGTTAACCTTAACTTAAAATGTTGAAATAACATTAAAAGTAAATTATTATTTAATATCATAGAAAAAGAAGAAAAATAAAATATTTTTAAATAATACTATCCCAAACACCAGAGAGACAAAAATGAAATGATCTGCTACGAACTGAAAATGTCATCAAAATGGCGATGTGCATTACGACACATGTGTGTTGGCGGGGCTTTGGTAAGGATATTAGTTCTACACCTAGGAATTAAAAACGTATTGCTATGGCGAGATGATATACGCGGAATATTAAAATTAACCTTAGCCAGGAGCCAATCACGATCCAGGGTATTGTTGATTAGTTTCTTTAAACAGATAGCACTACAAAAATGTCTGCGGTCCATAAGTGACATAACATTGTTTTCCATGAGCAGGGTATTGTAGTCAATATTACGAGGTGGATAGATACCGGTGAGTTTATATGATAAACATTTCAAAAACCGCCTTTGGACTCGTTCGACTACAAGAGACAGATTCATGTATAGCGGATACCATATAACCGATGCATATTCCAGTTTAGTGCGAACAAATGCATTATATAGTGATTTCAGATGGGTGTGAAGTTAGCAATAGATCCAGCAATAGATTTAAAAAATTCATATCTCGGAAAAAACAAAAGCAAATTAAATGAAATTTAAAAATATACACTTCAAATAGCCTAAATTATTACCCAAAGAAATATAAAACCCTTAACTTTTACCCTTCATATTTTTTCACCCCTTCCAAAAATATGTTATGATTTTTTTTTAATTTGGCAATATTTTATAAAGTTACTTTTTAGCTCAAAATATCTCTATTATACCTTCTTTTGATAAGTGAAATCAAAAAAACGTTTCGACACCCCGTTCGCCACTAAACTATTGTTTTACCCTAAAATTTCAAAAATTAATATCTCAGAGAAAAGAAAACACAAATCGAATAAAATTTGAAATACACGATAAGAGATGTCTAAGTTATCACCCAAAAAAAAATGACCCATAATTTTTACCTATAATATTTTTTCACCCCTTCCAAAAATGTAATCAATTTTTTTCTACTTTGGCAATGTTCCATAAAATTCATTTTTATCTCAAAATATCTCTATTCTACCCTCTTTTAATACACCTAATCAAAAAAAACGTTTCGTCACCCTGTTCACCCCTAAAATATTTTTTTTGCCCCGTGAATATGGAAATCAATATTTCCGAGAAAGCAAAATCAAATCAAACAAAATATTACTAAGGAATACCTTAATTATCTTAATTAATAGCACAAAGAAGATCAACCCCTAAAATTACCCTTTCATTTTTTCTTATCTTTAAATGTAATATATATATATATATATTTTAATTCACAATCTTCTTAAATGTTGATATGTATCATATATTATTTCTTTTTATCATAAGTGTGTTTACTCTAATAAACAAAAGTAAAGAAAAAGTGTCAGGCACTTTACGCCCATATAATTAAATAATAATCTCCTGCTCGTCGTATGGATTTATATGCGTATGGAATTATGTGCAACGATTTAAACATTATTTTTTCTGAATTTGGCAAAGGGCCATAGATAAATAAAAACTGTTATTCTTATCATTAATGTGTGTACTTTCATAATCAAAAGTCAAAAATACGTTTGGAGCACTTTTTCACCCCCGAAAAAAAAAAAATCTCCCGCTCGTCACGTATGGATCCATATGCAATAAATTAAACATTATTTTTTCCGAATTTGGCAAAGGGCCATAGATAAATAAAAATTGTTATTCTTATCAATAATGTGTGTACTTTCATATTTTTTATGAACTATTGCCAAATTAAAAAAAAACATAACATATTTTTGGAAGGGGTGAAAAAATATGAAGGGTAAAAGTTAAGGGTTTTATATTTCTTGGGGTAATAATTTAGGCTATTTGAAGTGTATATTTTCAAATTTCATTTAATTTGCTTTTGTTTTTTCCGAGATATGAATTTTTTAAAATCTATTGCTGGATCTATTGCTAACTTCACACCCGTTGATTTCAGGACGTTAATATCTGTAAAATTATTAGAAGTGCGCATAATGAAGCCTAACATCTTCATTGCCGACGAGGTTATGTTGTACACGTGATCAGTGAAGCTAAGTTGTTCATCAAACAGCACACCCAGATCCCTAACTTCAGACTTCCTTTCGAGAATTGTTCCATTTATTGTGTAGTTCTGAAGATACGGATTTTGTTTGCGGTGAAAAGAAACAACATAACATTTGTCGGTATTTAGTTTTAGGTTGTTCGCATTGCACCAGTTAAAAATTGAATTAATATTTTGCTGAAGTAATTGACAATCATTTGAACAATTAACATTAGTGTAAATTTTAAGATCATCCGCGAATGCTAAAACTGGACAAGACATGGAACTAATTAAGTCGTCAATATATAAAACGAATAATAGAGGCCCTAGATTGGATCCTTGGGGGACACCTGATGTTGAAATAAATTGCGATGATTTAAATCCATTGAAAAATACACAATTAGACCTATAATTTAAGTATGAATATATAAACTCAAGTAGATTGGTGGCAAAACTAAAGATACTTAATTTTTCAATCAAGATATTGTGGTCTAAAGTGTCAAATGCACGCGAAAAGTCTGTATAAATTACATCAGTTTGGCCACGACAATCTAGGGACTCGGATAACGTTTGTGTGATTATTGCTAAATTTGTAACTGTTGAGCGACCTGATAAAAAACCATGTTGATTATTTGATATGTATTTCTTTACATGATTATATATAATTGTAAATAGTATTTGCTCAAATATTTTCGAAAAATTTGATAAAATAGCTATGGGCCTGTAATTGTCTATATTACCAGCATCCCCTTTTTTAAATATTGGGCTAATAATAGCGTGTTTCCATTTCTCAGGAAACACGCTAGTAGAAAGTGCCAAGTTGAAAATTGTAGTTAATGGTTTGACAAATACTGATTTACGATCTTTTATCAGAAAGCTAGGAATACGATCATCACCACATGTACATGTATTGTTCAATTTACAGATACTATCCAGAACCTGCGATTCAGTAATTGTGAATAACTGAAGGGACTCCCTGAGAGTAAACTGTTCAGTATACAGAGAGTTTTATGTAAGACCGAACATTTCCATCCAATACAGTTTGACATCTTAAATTTTCAAGTTATGTGTAAATTGGGTTGCAATTAATGCCTCAACTTGTACATACAGGGAGTTTTTCTATCAAGTATACATGTCCCAATTACAGCGTATATGCCGTAAATCTTTAAATAATCGTTGTTGTTTTTATGAAAGTTCAATTTGAAACTTAAAATGAGTGTTCCACTCCCAGACTAAGCATGAAGTAAAATTTCGAGTTTAGGAAAGCCTGAAAATTTGGTTTGGTCGCGTAGCGCGAAGCGCGGAGCGGCCAAACCAAATTTTCAGGCTTTTCTAAACTCGAAATTTTACTTCATGCGTCACCGGTACAAAACACTGACATTACGAAGTTTGAAACACACCGCTAAACTGTACATTGCGTCAGTGTATCGTACCGGTGGCGCATGAAGTAAAATTTCGAGTTTAGAAAAGCCTGAAAATTTGGTTTGGCCGCTCCGCGCTTCGCGCTACGCGACCAAACCAAATTTTCAGGCTTTTCTAAACTCGAATTTTTGCTTCATGCTTAGTCTGGGAGTGGAAAACACTCGTTTAAAGCTTCAAATGAAATTCTTTTAGTAAACCGAGCATCGGCATATGTACAACGTATGCTTATGTATACTTAAAAGACAAAATCCCGTTATAAAAATGATCGGTGTTACATAAAACTCTCTGTATATAGCATTCCTTTTCGGCAGATATGTTTTCGAAAACGAATCTGCAAAGGCATTAACAATAGCTTGCGGATTATCGAACACATGATCATCGCATTGCATTACACCAGGTATACTAGTTGTGCCATTTTTTTTGCGAATGAAGTTCCATAGCTAGTTTGGATTACTTTTAATATTAGATTGAATATTCGAGATGTATAGGTCATATGCTTCTTTAATTTGTGTTTTCGTTAAGGACCGCATTCTTTCAAACTGAGACCGGTAATATGTAGATTTGGTGGATTTCCACTTACGGTGATATAATAGTTTCAATTTAATATTTCGCATTAATTCTTGTGAGAACCATGATGGAAATGGATTAGAACGTTGGTGTTGGTTATAAACGGGAACAGATTTATTTAGGTTATTATAGAGTGTATTATAAAATTCTTCAATTGCGTTATTAACATCCGTAAAAGCTTCAATAAATGTCCAATCTGTATTAATCAAATCATTATATAAATTAAGATAATTAGCCTTGCAGAAGTTATAGCACTTATTATTGTTAATCTGGAACTGCGGAGGTTTTACGCTAACTGCTATATCTAATGTACTGGATAGAGATGGATGGTATCCATCTTCGGGAACTAGGGGACAGTTTTCATGACACAATTCAAACTGAAGTAAATTGAAATTACACAAAACCAAGTCAAGTAGTCTACCACTGGTGTTTACAACAGCATTAAGTTGTGATAATTTAAGAATGCTAATGAAGTTATTTATAGAATTTACTTTAGAACAGGTAACAGTCCAATGCTGTTACCTGTTCTAAAGTAAATTCTATAAATAACTTCATGGTAAAATTAGGCGCATTAAAGTCGCCAAATAATAAAACTGGCTTATCTAATATAACAACTTCCAATGCTTCAAGAAATACATCGAATAGATCACTAGACACATCCGGTGGTATATATAAGACAATACAATAAAATTCAAAAACTACTTTAAAATTACATGCACAAACGATAAGATAAATTAATGGTACTAAATTCTTAATATGAGTAGTATCAATATGATAGAATGTAATATTAGCCGAGAATGCGATCAGCGCACCACCTCCAGTAGAACGTTGAACTCGTTGATGGTCCCGATCCTAACGAACAACATTTTAGGAGCCATGAAAAAGTTCCGAGCATTTAACAGAATCGTTTAGCCAAGTCTCCGTTAGAGAAATAATATCAAATGCACAATTCAGGCTGTTAGTGTAAAATAAATGAGTTTTTGATCTAAGCCTTCTAGTATTTTGATAATAAAATGTGAGCACTCCTTGAGAATGACTCAAAGTCGAAACTAGTTGGAATAAAAAACTAAAATATTAGTGAAATTTAACCAAGTGTTTTCTTTATTAAATCATATAAAATGTGAGACTGTTTTTTCCGTTGTGATTTAGTTTTCCGATTGATTGATTTTAATAATTGTTGGAATTCCATGAATGTGTTTAATTTTAATATCAGATTCACCAGCTGCTGTTCTTTGTAGTAATTCATTTTTAACTGCTCGACAAAATTCACTCTGCATTGGCATCTATAGTGGGCGCATCGTTGAAAATAGCAAAAAACGTGTTATATCAACATTAAAAACAACGTTTAATGTTGCTATAATGTTGATATAATGTTATTTGTTTGTTTTTTGCTCATTGGGTGAAGACAGTTTTTCATTCAAGTAAACATGTCCCAATTATATGCTGTATATCTTCAGATATTCGTTGTATTTTTAAAAGAGTTTAACCGAAAGCTTTAAACGAGTGTTTTCCACTCCCAGACTAAGCATGAAGTAAAATTTCGAGTTTAGAAAAGCCCCGTGAAAATTTGTCGAGGGTCGCGCAGCGACCCGAGACAAATTTTCTGGGCTTTTCTAAACTCGAAATTTTACTTCATGCGCCACGCGTATAAGACGCTGATTTCAATTGAAGTTCATGTACTTGTTAACAATATTTTAATGTTTTCAGAGTTCAAGGGTACTGGGTATTTAGGTTCCGGGGTACTGTCTCCCCTAGACTACACATTACTTTCTGAAAGACAGTTTTTTTTCTTGTTACCAATATATATTTGTATTTTTTGACCCATTTAAAGCTAGAAATAAATTTTGCGTTAAGATTACGAGAGAAACATTCCTATAACGTTCACTTAATTGCGGCACATCGGGTTGTATACAATACGGATTCTATAAATTTATCGTATGCAACTTAACATACATACATTTGTATGTTGGGTTGCATACAAATAAGAGTAATCGCTCGTGTTGCGTAGGCGTTGCTTTGTGAACGGTGCAGCAACATTTTTCTTTGAACGTTAGCATTCAATGTTTCTGCAGGCGGACATTCAGCGTTTATTCAACTGTTTTTTAACATTCATGCAACTTTAAACGCAACGTTTCGTATTGCGCGATAATATTGATGCAACGTGTAATGCAACGTTTCTTTGCTCAGTGGGAGCGGTTCTGTAAGAGCAAAAATAATAACGTTAACATTCAACGTTGCTGCAGGCGGACATTTTTTCAACCTTCATGCAATTTAAAATGCAACGTTTCGTGTTGCGCTGTAACATTGATGCAACGTTTCTTTGCTCAGTGGGTCATTTAAAACTGACGTCCCTTCTGGTAAAACCGGAAAGTTTTTTGATCACTACTAAAACCCAATTTGTTTTCAGTCCAAACGTACCAAATTTCAAATTATTATCTCAAATAATAAAAAAAATACGGGCGCCACCCGCATGAATTAAAATTTCGAGTTTAGAAAGGCCTAAAAATGTACTTCATGCTTAATCGAGTGGAAACACTCGTCGAAAGCTTTAAGGCCCAGTTGCACAAAAACGTTGAACCCGAGTTCAAGCTGAACTTGAGTTCAAGATGACAGTTTCTATTGCTCTAATGTCACATTGAACTGAAGAGAGATAAATCTCGAAACGCGTCTATAGATGGCCTAAGACATTAGTTTTAATCCAAGTCCTTTCACTTCTAATTTGTTGCTATCTCTCCTTTCATTTTAAATTGTATTGTTAGTTGGTTTGAAGAGAATTTGACCTAAACGTTACATATACTTTAATAGAGCGTTGTAACAAATCAAATTAAATAAGATTTTAAATATTTCATTGTATAATTTAATATCCGGAGGTGTATTTGCACGGGAAGTAGTTGTTTCAATAGATATTTATCGTCTTAAATTGTCTTATTAATTGAGACACTGTTTGCATTTTCACGAATAGTTTTTTCGTAATTTTATATATTATGTCTGAAGTATAGAGTTGAACCAGTCCAACTTGTTTGGTGCAATTGGCCCTGAACTGATCACTTTTATAAAATCAACGAATTTCTGCAAATTTACCAAACGCTGTAATTATTGAGATATGTATACTTAAAAGAACAGTTCTCTGTATAATACCCCACTGAGAAAATCCATTTAAGTAATGTTTAATCAACAATAAAACAATGTTTAATGTTGCTACAATGTTGATATAACGTTATTTATTTGTTTTTTGCTCAGTGGGATGATCCACTTATTTAAAATAATTTGAATGAAGTGATATGTAAACCTGGGATTTCCTAATCTTAGAAAATAAATGAATTACAACATTCATATATTTAATTGATTCCCAGAATGCGTTATCTCAATGAGATAACAACGATAATACAAGGATATATTTAGCTGAAATTAAATTTGCAAAGGACAGAATTAATTAAATTAATAGATATATTTCAAGAGAGTTCGGAGCGGAGCGCCCAAACCAAATTTCCATTCTTTTCTAAACTCAAAATTTTACTTCATGCGTCACGCGTATAAAACACTAATTTCAAGTGAAGTTCAAAATTTACTGCTTTATAATACTGCTTAAGCAGTATATTTTGAACTTCACGATATTTTAGTGTTTAATACGCGTGGCGCATGAAGTAAAATTTCGAGTTTAGAAAAGCCTGAAAATTTGGCTTGTTCGCTCCGCGCTTCTCGCTACGCGACCAAACCAAATTTTCAGGCTTCTCTAAACTCGAAATTTTACTTCATGCTTAATCTGGGAGCGGAAACACTCGTTAGAAGTTTCAAATTGAGCGCTTTTCAAAAACAACACAGGCTTGAAAATTTACAATGCTATACATACATTGTATATTTTCAAGCCTGTTTCGTTTTTGAAAAGCGTTCCATTTGAAACTTCTAACGAGTGTTTCCATTCCCAGATTAAGCATGAAGTAAAATTTCGAGTTTAGAAAAGCCTGAAAATTTGATTTGGTCGCGCACAATGTGGCCGATCTGAGCGAACGCACCAGCGGTAGTTTGGGAAGGAAAAATAAATGTCAAACTTGACGAATAAAGAAAATACTATTATATGGTAGATACTCAAAACCTCATAAAATTTCTAGTTTGCGATTTTTTGGACACACACCTATTGTGCAATTAATGTTTAAAATTGATCAATTTCAGACCGCGAACAACACGCGAAAAGTGGATGAGTTTTGATATTTGATTACATCGCACTCACCTAATATATCAATACAGTCTTTTTAGCGTTTATTAAACATACATTTTTCTATAATATATCACTAAGTATTAATTAATCGATAATGTTTAACGATGGTTATAATTATTTAAACGGAGCAACTTTAATTTATTGTATTTAAACTTCTAAGTGGCCTATATAAATTTTATCGAACCGCGGAGGGTAGGGCTCACCACTAAAAAATAGCTCAAACTTTCCTCTATCACACTCCATTAAAATCAAATTTTTATCGATCCGTTTAAGGGCCTTTATTATTTTTTTTTTATTCAGCGCGACCGTTCACCGCAAAAGCGCTAGAGTGCTTCATAAACAGTTTCTGCATCTTTGTCATACATCCTTTTTTTCACTAATTTTATTAAGATAACATTCCTCTACAGTATAACATTATTTAAAATCATTTCTTCTCCTCAGATTTATAATTATTTAAAATTAATACTGTCATTTTAATTTGAAGTTCAATTAAACTTATATTAAAAATACGATGTACCGGCCCGCGGCCGTCGATTCTCTAAAATATATTGTTTAATATATCTTTTAACTAACTTATAAAAATAACTTACTAATCGACTCGTTTCTAATGGTTTGTTTGTTTTTATACAAAAGATAAGGGAGGAATCTTGTAA
This sequence comes from Philonthus cognatus, assembly GCA_932526585.2. Lineage (NCBI taxonomy): Eukaryota > Metazoa > Arthropoda > Insecta > Coleoptera > Staphylinidae > Philonthus > Philonthus cognatus. Next base: position 146,543,872 of record OW052241.1, on the reverse strand, counting down.
TTTGCTCAAGTATTTATAAGATGATCAACATCTGTGTTTTCATTGACAATCAATTCTTGGTCGTCTGTTCTTTCAACGCCTATGAGAAATGGGGTGAGTGTATTATTTTTAATATGCTAAGTACTTAAAAACTGATAATTTCACGAGAAGGGCTTTGTAGAAGAGAATTAATTTAGTAAAATCTCGTTTCTTGAAGAGTTCGGATATATTTTTAAAACCTATCGGAGTGTTGGACTATTTCTTTTTAATTTTAAGTAATCTTATAATAATAATAATAATAATAATAATCTTTATTCCCAACAGAATTAAATCTTACGAGGAAATACATAAACAATTGTTATATTTAAGAAATTACTATAACAAATAAAAAAAAATGTATATATATATTACAAAGCGATGAAACGAAAACAATGAGACTAACATAATGTTCCGGTGAAGTGTGGCAACTACATACAACAAATAAAGTTAACCATATTCAGGTTTAGATCATAGCTGCACCCTGATAAGCATACACTCCTGAGCCTTTTGTTTAAATTCAGAAAAGCTAGCAAATATATCAGTATCGTACTGTATTTGGTGATACTTGTGAACCATTTTATTAATTGGGGAATGGTTGTGGTAGTTAGTGTTGGGCGTTTGGAAGGAAAAAGTTAGACAATTTCTAGCATTTAATCGAGGCACATGAAATGATAACGACTCTAACAAATTCATATCATCTATTTGATTATGTAGGATTTTGTACAGTGTAATAACATTAATTAAATTATGATTATCGGCAATGGACAAAGTGTTAAATTCCGAAAGCAAACTATCGTATGGGTATCCGCGACTCGGATAGATGCCATGCTTTTTCCAAAATAAGAATTTTAAGAACCTTCTATGCACAGATTCAATATGCCGCACGTAGAGCTGCTTATAGGGGCACCATACAGGTGCACAATAATTGAGCTTACTTCTAACTAACGAGTTAAATAGTAGTGTTAACGCCTGCTGATTCTTGAAGTCCCTAGTTGTTCTCACAATGAAGGCAATTTTTCTACTGCATTTTTTCGTTATGTCAAGAATGTGTGCATTAAATGTTAGTTTACTGTCAAAATGTACCCCCAAATCGAGGATATCATTAGCACGGTTTATAGGAACTCCATCAATGATATAAGCGTACAAAACAGAGGATACGTTGCGAGTATAAGACATAACTGAACACTTAGTGGGATTTAGATAAAGCCTATTATCCTTACACCAAGTGTTCAACCTATCAAGGTTATGCTGCAGCATTTCACAGTCCCTTTGGCAAGTCACAGATCTATATAGCTTTATATCATTTGCGTATATAAGCACCCCGCATTCAATTGCATCAACTACATCATTAACAAACAAACAAAACAGCAGCGGACCCAGGTTAGAACCTTGGGGAACACCGCTTTTAGCGATGTAGTTACGTGACTTGTGCCCCCTTAGTTCAACATATTGAGCTCTGTTCACGAGGTACGAGGTTATGACGTTAATAATACCTTCAGGCAAGTCAAATGAATGTAATTTTGTAATCAAAATATCATGAGGCATACGATCGAATGCTTTCGATAGGTCGGTGTATACTACATCAGTTTGCATCCTTTGATCCATATTAAAAGAAATTTGTTGAGTGATATTAACTAGGTTTGTCATAGTTGATCGTTTCGGTATAAAACCATGTTGTTTAGGAGACAGGTCAGACTTCACCGAATTATAGATGTAATCGGTTAATAAGTGTTCAAACGTTTTAGAGAAGTTGCATAGTAAGGAGATTGGTCTATAATTCGTTACATCCGACCTATCGCTCTTTTTATAGACAGGAATTACTCTTACAGATTTTCAAAATACTGGGAAGATGCCGGAATTCAAAATATTATTAAAGATGTGTGTTAATGGTTTAATCATAATGATGGTTGCGACCGTAACTACGTGGTAATTCATGATCACTGATTATTATAGATATTGCCAAAACTAATGGTTATCCAGTCAACCTTATTCAGAACATAATTAATAAAAAACGTTATCAAAATACAATGACCCACATTTATCCGAGACTGGAAAATGTGAACAAAGATCCATACATTACCCTAACATACTTTGGCGAAATTACGGAAAAAATAGCTCACATTCTTCGAAAACAAAACCATCAAATTGCGTTTAGACCCAGTTGCAAATTATCCAACATTTTATTCAATTCAAAAGACAAAATTAATCCTTTAAAGAAATCAGGTGTTTATGAAATTCCTTGTTCCGAATGCAATAGTGTGTATGTAGGCCAAACCGGTCGTAGTTTCGAAAAGAGATATTCGGAACATTTTCGCGCATTTAGATTGAACCAAGACACCAGTTCCTTTTCTAACCACGTATTAGAGTGCAAACATTCATTTCCAGAAATAAATAAAATTAAAATTTTACATAACTGTACCAAAGGCACAAAGCTTAACCTGCTCGAATCCGCCGAAATTTTCAAACGAACCAAGAACCCCCTAGTTAATCTGTTAAACGAACAAACCGATTTAGTGTACACGCCGCTCTTTGAAATCCTTTAATGTGTGTAATTTGTTTTGCTACCCTCACTCTAAATTGTTTTACCTGTATAAATGTAACCCCCCTTTGTAATTTGTTTCACTTGATAATGACCGTCAAACGTCGAAACTTAAGTCGTGAATTTATGTGTATATTTGTGTAATATAATATATATACATACAATAAATATTTTGTGGTAAAAAAAAACATAGTAAGTGTTTGATTCAGTGTTAATGGTTTAGCTAATACAACTGCAGTGTCTTTTACAAAAAATGATGGGATGTTGTCAACGCCCATAGTAAACTTGTTCTTCGCTCTTCTTAATTCCGCCATAACCATTTCTTCTGAGAAGCTGACTCGGCCCATACAAGTCATGCTGGATGTATTTTCAGATAGTATTGGAGCATCTGTGTAGTTCAGGACGAAGTAATCAGCGAACGCATCCACAATCTGAGAACCTTCTTCCCAGGTATTTCCCTCCTATAACATAACTGGAGGAATACTATCTTAGTTCTGTTAAGTGTTAGTTAATTTGTGTATAAAACAATTTTAGTGTATAGTGTATTTAGTTAATTATAGTGTATATATAATTATAGTTTAATCTAATAAAATAAAATTCAAAATACATCTATTTCCAATGAGAATACTATGCCAAAATCCATTTTTTCTTAAGAGTGCTACAGAAACCTCTAATTTTCTTACGTATTTTGCTTTGTTCAGTTGGCGTAGAAACATTAAAATGATCTTCAACATGTTTAACTAAAGATTGATATGTTGCATCCGAAGTAATATTTGGTTTACCTTCCAAATTATACCATATCTTAAACATATAATTTGGAAGGTAAACCAAATATTACTTCGGATGCAACATATCAATCTTTAGTTAAACATGTTGAAGATCATTTTAATGTTTCTACGCCAACTGAACAAAGCAAAATACGTAAGAAAATTAGAGGTTTCTGTAGCACTCTTAAGAAAAAATGGATTTTGGCATAGTATTCTCACGTAAATTTTACTAAGTTAAATAGCGATTGGAATCAATTGATGTTTATGAGTTGTGTAAAACCTAATAGTGACAATTTACAAACTATTAGTCCGGTGCCGAGTACATCAACTACAGATTATTCAAATCTTAGCGCAAGTACTAAAAGAAGAAGAATTGAATAGTTAGTTAAAGATACGTGTCTGAAAGTAATATTTTCTGCAACTAATAAAATTTTGCGATTTTTTTATGTTGAGTCTTAGCCCCCGCAATTGGATATATTTTATATAAGCCACTGCAAAGACAAAATTTAATTAAAAAAGTAGTTTCTTTCAAATAATTATAATTACAATTCGAAAGGTGGGCTACAGTTTTTAAATAAAGTGATATTGTAAAGATATGTTATCTTAATAAAATTCGTGAATAAATAAAATGTATGAACTGCGTATGAAATCTATGCAGAGGAGTGGCGCGTTCGAGCGCTTTTGCGGTGGACGGTCGCGCTGAATAAAAAAAATAAAAAAGGCCCTTAAACGGATCGACAAAAATTTGATTTTGATGAAGTGTGATAGAGGAAAGTTTGAGCTATTTTTTAGTGGTGAGCCCTACCCTCCGCGGTTCGATAAAATTTATATAGGCCACTTAGAAGTTGAAATACAATAAATTAAAGTTGCTCCGTTTAAATAATTATAACAATCGTTAAACATTATCGATTAATTAATACTTAGTGGTATATTATAGAGAAATGTATGTTTAATAAACGCTAAAAAGACTGTATTGATATATTAGGTGAGTGCGATGTAATCAATTATCAAAACTCATCCACTTTTCGCGTGTTGTTCGCGATCTGAAATTGATCAACTTTAAACATTAATTGCACAATAGGCGTGTGTCCAAAAAATCGCAAACTTACAATTTTATGATGTTTTGAGTATCTACAATATAATAGTATTTTCTTTATTCGTCAATTTTGACATTTATTTTTCCTTCACAAACTACCGCTGGTGCGTTCGCTCAGATCGGCGCGTAGCGCGGAGCGGCCAACCAAATTTTTAGGCTTTTCTAAACTCGAAATTTTACTTCATGCCTCAGGCGTATATGACACTGATTTCGAGCGAAGTTTACTTCACTTTATTTTAGTGCTTTCAGTGTTTAATACGTGTGGCGCATGAAGTAAAATTTCGAGTTTAGAAAAGCCTGAAAATTTGGTTTGGCCGCTCCGCGCTTCGCGCTACGCGACCAAACCAAATTTTCAGGCTTTTCTAAACTCGAAATTTTACTTCTTGCTTAGTCTGGGAGTGGAAAACACTCGTTATGTATATTTAAAAGAAAAATTCCCTGTATGTTGATAGATTATTAATATTAAAATCGCTGTTAATACAATAATTACTTTTTAAACATTTTTTATAGTTTCCGACTGAAAAATCCGCATGTGCTCGGTATGAAAAGCGACTTTCTTTACCATCTAGCTTTGGGAACGGAATCACATGATTTGGTGAAAATGTTTGGTGATGTTAAGGTAATAATTAATGTTATTCTGCTTCCTCTAAAATACGTAATTTCTTAAATTGTGAATGGGCGTTAGATGAAACTTAGTCCAAGCGCTGTTAGAAGAATCTTGAAATTGCAGTATGCATGGAATTTCAAGCTAATCTACTAGCTTGACAAATTGAATTTGTGTTCAGTATTCCGGCAACAGATACCCACAGACGCGTTTCGGACTTCAAGGTCCTCTTCAGTGTGGTCCCGACCCAGTGCTGAGAAATACTGAACATTTCTGACTATTTCAAGCCAATATGTGAAAACTATTAATGGATTTCGATAGCTAACGCCATCTAATGCTTCATAGTGGCACCGTCAGTGATACGAATGCACAAATACAGCTTGAACTTGACTCAAATATGAATTAACTAGCCTTACTAGACTTAAATATATAATAATAATAATAATATTTATTCCCAACAGATAATTACATGTTACAAGAAAATATTACAAGTTAATAATATTTGTGACTTACTAAAATATAAAATATTAAAAAAATAAGGCAACAACATACAGAGAGTTTTATGTAACACCGAACATTTTCATAACGAGAATTTTTTTTTTAATATCCATATGCATACGTTGCGCATTTTTCGATGCTCGGTTTATTAAAAGAATTTAATTTGAAGCTTTAAACGAGTGTTTTCCACTCCCAGGCTGAGCATGAAGTAAAATTTCGAGTTTAGAAAAGCCTGAAAATTTGGTTTGGTCGCGTAGCGCGAAGCGCGGAGCAGCCAAACCAAATTTTCAGGCTTTTCTAAACTCGAAATTTTACTTCATGCGCCACCGGTACAAAACACTGACATATTACGAGCTTTAAAACATACAGCTAAATTTTACATCGAATCAGTGTTTTGTACTGGTGGCGCATGAAGTAAAATTTCGAGTTTAGAAAAGCCAGAAAATTTGGTTTGGCCGCTTCGCGCTACGCGACCAAATCAAATTTTCAGGCTTTTCTAAACTCGAAATTTTACTTCATGCTTAACCTGGGAGTGGAATACACTCACTGAATTCTTTTAATAAACCGAGCATCAGAAAATGTGCAACGTATGCATATGGATACTTCAAAGAAAAATTCTCGTTATGATAAGGTTCGGTGTTACATAAAACTCTCTGTATAATTGCAATCACACTTACATGTTAATAAACATACATTCTTGAGCCTTAATTTTGAATTCAGAAAAAACTGCAAATAGATCCACATCATACTGTATTCGGTGATACTTGTGGATCATTTTTGTAATAGGGAAATAGTTGTGGCGGTTGGAATTGGGTGTAGAGAAGGAAAAGGTTGGGCAGTTCCTAGCATTCGACCGTGGTACATGAAACGACAATTTTTTCAGTAAATGGATGTCATCTATTTGATTATGTAGGAGTCTATACAGAGTGAAAACAATAATAAGATTATTATCAGCGACGGCTCGCAGCCCAACTTCAGGGTGTCATGATTTGAATTATAATTTATTTTAATTTATAAACGCTTATGCCATCTACCTGTAGAATGAACAATTATTTACATTTTATTGTATAAAATGTGTTTTATATAAACGGACCAGATGGCCAGTATTAATAAACGTGTCATTCGAAACGGTCGTCTCTGAATATATTAATTAAAACCCATCATTATCATTATTGAATATAATACAACATGGCGCAGTCGGTTAGTGAAGTGAAATAGGTAATTAATACGAAATTAAGTAGTGATTAGCGTGTGGCGCGTAGATAAAAATGGATTCAGTAAAAGGTGTAGCCCCGATGACAATGGAAGGCAACTTGGCGGATAAATGGAAATTTTGGAAAAGCCGATTTACCAACTACCTTGCAGCAACGGAGTACATAAAAAGAGCCAAGCAACGCAATGCGCGCAGATTTTGCATTACATAGGAGAGGAAGGTTTTCGTATTTATAATACCTTTTCATTTGATGATGATGAAAAAGATGACTTGAAAATTTTAATGAAGAAATTTGAACAACATTTTTTGCCGAAGAAAAATGTTGAATATGACCGCTACAAATTATTTTCGAGAAAACAGAAAAGTGGCGAATCTATTGAAAATTATGTAACAGAATTAAAAAATTTGGCATTGCCATGCGAATTAAACGACCTAAAAGACGATATAATAAAAAGCATCTTAATTTGTGAATTAATTAATGACGACATGGGACAGAGGTTATTGGAAGGGGACAATGCAACACTGGATCAAGCAGTTGCAAAATGCAGATCAATTGAAACTTCTAAAGCAATAACAACAGCCATTGGAGAGCAAGAGATTGTCGACATGGTGAAGAGAAGGACGGAGAAGGGGAGATGGCAACCGCGCATCAGTAATCACCAGATGGCAACGTCGAGGTCCCAGCAGCAGCATCAGGATCGACGCGAAAGTGGAGTGCGCAAGTTTAGTGACGCGAAATGGAAATGTGTGAAGTGCGGAAAAAGCCATCCGAAATTTAAGTGTCCCGCTTATAATAAGCAATGTCCACTGATTATAGAGGCTTCTACTTCGTTATACATTGTTGAACATAAATAAAACACTGTTTATCACTTTGTTTGTATAACAATTGGTTTATTTGGTGACTATAGTTTCGATACTACACGTATCATTATCAAACCGTTAGTAACAAAAAACTACAAAGGAACATTATTTATATTTTCAAATTTTCTAATAACAGCGTTAAAGAGGGGGGTGTATTTAAGGTCAAGCTGGTCGTTAATTACGGGAATTTCCCGATTAGCGCGGGCTCTGTGAATCTCCAAAGACTCCAGGAGGTCCATCTTTCTACCCTTCTCGGCAAAGTGAATAACTGAAAGTACATCCTTGCCATAAGAATGGTTATTTTCAATCAAATGTTTGGCGAAAGATGACTTATCAATTAATCTATGCCGAAAAGAGTAAAGATGCTCACTGAGTCTAGTCTTAAAATTACGACCAGATTGACCTATATACACTCCCTTACAATCATTACAGGTTAATTTATATATTCCTGATTTGTAAATCTTGGTATTTAAGCAATGTAATAAATGTCAGCGAAAAGGTCATTTTGCAGAAATGTGTAGAGTGAATTTTGTGAACGCCGACAATGAAGAGGAGCAGGGGGACGCAGTTTTCATAGGCAGCATAAAAACGGAAAATTCACAGAAATGGATGGTAAAAATGTTGATTGATAATAAATATCCAATTAATTTTAAAATAGACACAGGCGCATCTGCCAATTTAATTCCCAGACATTTATTAAAAAATATAAAATCATTCAGGTTAAATAAAACAGATGTAAAATTGACTTCATATTCAAATAATAAGATTAAAATCTTTGGAGAAATAGAATTAAATTGTTCCTATAAAGAGATAAATAAAATTGCAAATTTTTTTATTGTGGATGCTCCTCAATCACCAGCTCTTCTAGGTTTTGATGCTTGTGAAGAATTTGGTTTAGTTAAAAGAGTAGACAATGTTTATGATTCGTTAATTGATAAGTATAAAGATTTATTTAAAGGAATTGGGTGTTTTTCTGAACCGTATCAAATCAAAATAAATGAAAATGTTACTCCAACAATAAGCGCACCACGAAAGGTTCCACTAGCGTTACATAGCAAGCTAAAGAAGACATTAAATGACATGGAAAAACAAAAAATTATTACACGTGTGGAAGAACCTACTGATTGGGTTCATCCGACCGTCATAGTTAAAAAACCTAATGGAACATTGCGTGTGTGTTTAGATCCAACAGGATTAAACAAAGCCATTAAAAGGGAGCATTTTCATTTACCTACATTTGAGGAAATTTCAGCAAGAATGATTGGTGCTAAATATTTTTCACACTTAGATTCATCGCAAGCATTTTGGCAAATTTTACTCACTGAGGAAAGCTAAAAAATTTGTACGTTCGCAACACCTTTTGGAAGGTACAGATTTTTTTGGCGTATGGATTGAAATGTGCTTCTGAAGTGTTCCATAAGAAATTTAAAAAGATATTTGATATGGAAGGTGTCGATGTATACATAGACGACTTAATAATTTGGGGTTCAACACTAACAGAACATATTCAAAGATTAAAAAAGGTATTAGATTTAGCTAGAAAAAATAATGTCAAATTTAACAGAGAAAAGTGTAATTTTTTTCAAAAAGAACTTTTATTTATGGTTCACGTGATAAATGCTGACGGAATAAAGCCAGATAATTCAAAAATTAAAGTAATACTTGATATTCCAAAACCACAAGATGTAAAATCTTTACAAAGGTTACTTGGAATGGTCAATTATGTTGGAAAATTTATTAATAATTTATCTGCAATAACAGCATCTTTAAGAGAACTTATTAAAAAGAATTCTATATGGAATTGGACTAGGGTACATGATGAAAGTTTACAAAAACTAAAGTCAGCATTAACAAAATCTCCAGTTCTACAACATTTTAAAATAAATGAGAAAACAGTGTTGTCAGTAGATGCTTCCCAAGACGCTCTGGGTGCGGTATTATTACAAAATAATATGCCTTGTGCATATGCATCAAAAGCACTGACTGACACACAGAAAAGATGGGCGCAGATAGAAAAAGAGCTTCTTGCAATCTTGTTTGGTTGCGAAAGATTTTCTCAATATATATTTGGAAAAAATATAGATGTTCAAACAGATCATAAACCGCTTGAATCAATATTTAAGAAAAAACTCAATGATTGTCCACTTAGACTACAAAGAATGCTACTAAGATTACAAAAATATGATCTTAATGTGTATTATAAACGTGGACGAGAATTGTTATTAGCTGATACTCTTTCACGCGCGAAAATTCCAGATCAAAATAAAGATGAAGAAGATTTAGACAAATTAATTGAAGGTCATGTATGTTTAATCAAAGAAAATGTAAAAATGACTAAAAATAAATTAAATGAAATGCAAAATGATACTATGACCGATCCTTTATTAAGTAAAATATTAAACTTCATTACAGGAAGTTGGCCAAAGAAAAAACTAAATAAAGAATTAGAATATTTTAGGAATATTAAAAATGACATTTTTCAATTTGATAACTTATTATATAAAGAAAATCAATTAATTATTCCTTCAAAACAAATTCCAAAAATTTTATCAAAATTACATTATGCACATCAGGGCATTACAAAAACTTTAGATTTAGCACGCGAATCGTTATTTTGGCCTGGAATGTCACGTGATATTACTAATTTAAAAAAAATTGTAAAACATGCATGAAATTTAGAAACTCAAACATAAAAGGAACCTTTGATAAATAGAGAAATTCCTAATAGACCCTGGTAGCATGTATCTAGTGATCTATTCTATCTAAATAATGTAAAATATTTACTTGTTATAGATAATTTTTCAAAATTCATTGAAATAGAACCATTGGAGAGGGATACTTATTCTTTAACAATCATAAAACATTTAAAATCTATGTTTGCTAGGCACGGTATTCCTGAAAAATTTTACTCAGATGGAGGTCCGCAATATACCTCAAAACACTTTAAAGAATTTTCGAAAACATGGAAATTCGAGCACATCATTTCCAGTCCTTATCATAGCCAATCTAATGGATTAGCCGAAAGAGCCGTTCAATTGATAAAACAACTATTTAAAAAAGCCATTCATGGAAGAAAAGACATATATTTAACGATGTTAAATTATAGAAATACACCAGTGAATAATATTGCTTCGCCAGCTCAACTTTTAATGTCGCGTCATTTAAATAGTCTGGTGCCGATAAATAAAACTTTACTACAGCCAAAAGTAATAAATAGTAATAAAACTACAAATAATTTGTTAGAACGTCAAAAAATGTGTAAGTATTACTATGATAGAAGAACAAAACCTCTATCAGAATTGAAAGTTGGTGATAGAGTGAATGTCCAAACAAATAATAAGTGGGAAGAAGGAAGAATTATTAAAAATCTACAACCTAGAAGATATACAATAAAAACCTCAAAGGGTAATGTAATAGATAGGAATAGAAGATTTTTTGCAATTATTCCTGATTCTTCAGAAAACAGTGGTGTAACTTGTAATGAAAGTGAACATTATTCTAGTGACATTGAAATGGAATCTGAAACCTCGATGGACGATACATTTGTTTACAATCCACCACAGAATACTAGTAGTGGAAGAGTCGTCAAGGTTCCAGATAGATTTGTTGCTAAATAAATGCGGATTAAATAGTTTAGAAAAATATGATTTTGATTTTTGTATGTAAAAATTGAATGTATATTTTGCTTTTGAAAAATGGGAGATGTCATGATCTGAATTATAATTTATTTTAATTTATAAACGCTTATGCCATCTACCTGTAGAATGAACAATTATTTACATTTTATTGTATAAAATGTTTTTTATATAAACGGAACAGATGGCCAGTATTAATAAACGTGTCATTCGAAACGGTCGTCTCTGAATATATTAATTAAAACCCATCACAGTATTATTGAACATAATACAACACAGGGCAGGCCACAGCGCCAAGGCAGACAAAATTTGAGGTTGGGATCGCGCTTTATAAATACAAGGAATTGCACAATAAAGTCACTTTCAATAACGGATACATATTACCTTGGGTCTCTGGCCTACCCTGAAGTTAGGCTGCGAGCCGCCGCTGATTATTATTATCGGCAACGGATACCATATTAAATTCTGAGAGGAAATTGTCGTAAGGGTAACCGCGAACAGGATAGACGCCATGTCTTTTTAAGAATAAATATTTCAGAAACCTTCGCTGCACAGATTCAACCATGCCGGATGTAGAGCTGTTTGTAGGGGCTCCATAAGGGTGCACAATAATTGAGTCTACTTTAACTAAAGAATTAAGTAATAGGGTCAAAGTTTATAGATTCTTAAAGTTTGGGTTTGATGAAAAACCCTGAAACGGGTCGATTTTTATTCTTTAATGCGCCGTTTTCTGCGCGCTCAAAAATATTATGACGTCACTAGTGTTTGACGTATGACGTCATTGGCAATTTTTTTTAAATGGAATTTTGTTTTTTTTAATTTGAGAACTTTTATAGAGCTCTTAATGCATACCTGGCTACGGCCTACGTTAACCCATTAAGCGCCATTGATGCATACACGCAACATTATTAATTTTTGGTTATTAAATGACTAAATAAATTAATTTGATATATTATATTGTTTGACCTGACTTGAAAATGTATGAAGAAAAATGTTAATATTTTGTTATTTAAATATTTCGATTGTTACTCATTAACAAAAAAATAATGTGAATGTATTTCTAATTTCACAATATATCAGCGTTTTGTGCGCGTGGCGCATGAAGTAAAATTTCGAGTTTAGAAAAGCCTGAAAATTTGGTTTGGCTCCCAGACTAAGCATGAAGTAAAATTTCGAGTTTAGAAAAGCCTGAAAAATTGGTTTGGTCGCTCCGCGAAAACTCGAAATTTTACTTCATGCGCCACGCGCACAAAACGCTGATATATTGTGAAGTTAGAAATACATTCACATTATTTTTTTGTTAATGAGTAACAATCGAAATATTTAAATAACAAAATATTAACATTCATAAATATCATAAAAAGAAGTGCAGAATTTTACCTAAACTCAACTTTTAGAGTTATCTCTATAATTGCTCGGCCGTTAACGGGTTAATATCACTATGATAAAATTTATAAAAACTCCACAACACACGTTTTCATATAACTCATCAAATTTGGATTATATTCTCTATTTATATTTTGTTTTTAAAATAATAATCCTAAAAGTGGGGTTACATTTTTTTCTCAACAATATGTGGTGAAGATATCCAAGAGATTTACTTAATTTAGCACAATCATAATTTTCCAATAATAATCAATGATTTACTTGGTTGAAATAAGCTTAATTTTTATTCTCATATAACATTTTTTTACTTTCCCCTATTTTAGTTTGTGTGTATGGGAGGTAGTAACAAACGCATGGAGGATTTCGCAAACTACCTAACAACCGAAATCGACCACAATTTACCTCCTGGCGAAGCTCTTACCAACTTCAGCAAAGCCTCGAACAGATTCTGCCTCTACAAAATCGGACCTGTTATTTCCGTCAGCGTAAACAATCCACTCCGCAAAAAATAACTTTCATTTGTATATAGTTACAAATTTATTTTTAGCACGGCATGGGCTTTTCATCACTAACGATCCTTCTCCACGAAATGATCAAACTGATGCATCACGCGAAATGCGTCGATCCGATTTTCATCAGGATCGGAACTTCTGGTGGAATTGGGGTCGAGCCTGGGACTGTTGTCGTTACGAATGGGGCTGTTGATGCTAGACTTCGTACGGATTATGAAATTGTGAGACTTTGAGGGAATTTTGTGGGAACACTGAGCAAAACCCCAACAAATAACGTTATATCAACATTTTAGCAACATTCAACGTTATATTAATATTGATAAAACATTACTTGAATGAGTTTGTTTAGTAGGTTATGGTTTTCTTTTCAAAATTTTAGCCCATTTTGGGGGAGCTGGTAAGAAGACCCGCGGTTTTTGATCAAGGTTTAGCGGATGAGATCAAGTCTGGCTGTGATAAGGGAGATGATTTCGAAACCGTTTTGGGTAAAACAATGGCTGCTTCAGATTTTTATGAAGGTATTTCTCGTCGGATGCGGAATTCATTATTATTCTTCGTATTGTTTTTGCACTAAGAGTTTAGTGTTGATCGGATATGTTTTATTTTTTTATAGAACAAGGTCGTTTAGATGGAGCCTTCTGCGATTATTCCGAAAAAGACAAATTGTCGTTTTTGGAAAAATTACATGCCAACGGCGTGCGGAATATCGAAATGGAAGCCGTGCCTTTTGGCGCAATGACGCACCGAGCTGGCATAAAAGGTGCCATCGTCTGCGTTACTTTATTGAACCGACTTAACGGAGATCAGGTATGTTAAAGATCAATAATGCTAACAAATGACATTCAACTCCACTTAGTCTGACCTAACTAATGATCGATACAAATTATGCTGATAACACTGGTCTGCAAAAAAAAATTTTTTTCGAGCCCTGACACCATTCTTGCTGATTCTTATGTAAAATGACCTCCTGAATCCGAATATGACCTCCGTTTTCCCCCATCACCCACCGTTTTCGGGGGAGGCCCCCCACCTATTTTTATCACTTTTCGATAATTTGGAGGGATGAAAAGGATTATTTTAGCCTTTACATTTCTTCTGAGGGGCTAGAGAGGTGAAAAGTTCCAAAACATGAACATTTGTAGCAAGGACGTAGATTTGGGGGGGGATTTGCCCTCTTAAATTGTAAAAAAATCATTAAAAATTATCAATTTTTTCCGTTTTTTTCGCAGTTTTTTCACTTGTTTTCTACATATTCCAGCTTCCATTCCCCCTCATCCTCCCCCAAACACCCCCAAATAATAAAAATATATTGCAACAATATATAGCAACAATAATAAAAATATATAGCAACAGTTCGGAAGATTCACTGTACCACGCTGGCGCTCTCAATACTCCCCCCGTTTCCCCCATCCATTAGAGGGGTGAAAAGGATTATTTTAGCTGTAAAGAATAATAAATAAAAAGTAAAATAATAAATGTAAAATAATAAATGTAAAGAATAATAAATAACTAAGATAAGTACCTTCATTTGGTGCTTGCTTTACTTTTGTACCCTGAGGTAGAAGTTTCTCGTATCAAAAACCAGCAGTACTCTGCTAACATGCTCGCATTCCACTTCCCAGAAAATCTCCTCTCGAACTTAGAGTTGTCTTGATGAAACCGTTCCCCGTGTTCATCCGAAACTGCTCCTAAATTTTCAGGGAAGAAGTCCAGGTGTGAGTGAAGGAAATGCACTTTAAGAGACATGTTACACCCCATGGCCTTGTACGCTGACAGCAATTCCTCGACATGAGCGACATAATCATCACTTTTGTTGTTACCCAAAAAGTTCTCACACACGTTTTGGAATGCAATCCAAGCTCGTTTTTCTTTTCGATTCGGGTGTTCAATAAACGTCGAATCTTGGAAAAGTTGTCTAATCTGGGGGCCCACGAAAACTCCTTCCTTGATTTTAGTCTCACTAAGACGAGGGAATTTAGTTTTCAAAAATTGAAATGCATCGCCGGTCTTGTCCATTGCTTTCACAAACTGTTTGATCAATCCGAGTTTGATGTGCAAAGGCGGCAAGTAAATATTTTTCTTCGGGACCAGAGGATCGTGAGCGACGTTTTTCTGACCGGGAGTAAAACTTTCTTGCAGAGGCCAGTTCCGTACGATGTAATGTTTGTCTCGGGCTCGGCTGTCCCATTCGCATAGGAAGCAGCAGTATTTTGTGAAGCCTGATTGCAGGCCCATGAGTAGAGCAACAACTTTTGAGTCAGCGCAAAGTTTCCAATTATAATCATGGTATTTGATTTTATCAAGGATCCGGCTGATGTTTTCGTACGTCTCCTTCATATCCACAGAGTATGCAACCGGGAGTGATGGTAACTCATTCCCATTGGCCAATACGACAACTTTCAAGCTTGTCTTTGATGAGTCTATAAACAGTCTCCATTTGTCTGGGTCACATGGCATCTTCAGTTCTATCATCAATGCATTTGAATTAGGGCAGAACACTAAGCCTTCATCTGCCGAAAAAAGTAATTTCAGGGTTGACTTCCTAGTCCTGTAAGAAGAGATTTTTACACCCTTTTCTAAGAGATTCCACTGCTGAAGTCGAGATCCAAGAAGTTGAGATTTACTCTTAGGTAACTCCAAATCCCTGACGAGATCATTCAATTCCGACTGAGTAACGAGGTGAGGTTTTCGATGAGCTGAATCAGCAGAACACTCTTCATCATCGGTGAACGTATCATAAGATGGTCCAGGCTGTGGCTCAAAGTCTTTCAAATCCGTTTCTGGCTCTAGAGTATAGGTTTTTGGGGGCACTGGGATTGGCAGAGATTCGTTGTGAGAAACTGGTCTTAGAGCTGAAGGGATATTAGGATACTGAATTGTATGCTTACTTTTGCTAGATAACCCGACGGTGGAAGTCATACAAAAGTAACAATCTGTGAGATGACAGCGAGGTTCGCGCCAAACCATGGGCACAGCAAATGGTATTGATTTACGGGTACCTTTGAGCCATTTGGTCAAGCTACTGTAACAAGTACTGCAGCAAACTGTTTGAGCCCAATTCTTGTCCTGATCGCCAACTTGGCAATCAAAGTAAAATTTATAAGCAGTTTTAAGAAGCGGAGAAAGGGGTTTTCGTTGCGCTTTTAAAGTCAATTCATCGCAAACATAGCAGAAGCTATCGGGATGATTTTTACACTCGCGTGGCATAATTAAACAGTAAATAAATGCTCCATATTAATCACAACTCACACTCACGTACTGTAATTCACTTGGAAAAAGCCGGAATTAAAACATTTCTACCGTTTTACACAATTTAAACAACTTGGAAACACAGAATCCCCGCCTAGAGCACCGACAAGTTGACTCTACGATCGCTAGAGATGTACTGAGGGAAGATAAGGATTACAGTGCAGGTCTATAGTGACAAGAGCAATGCAAGTTTAAACCTGTCAAAGCATGAAAATTCCTGTGCAAACCTGTGCGCGCGAGGTATTGAGAGCGCCAGCGTGGTACAGTGAATCTTCCGAACTGTTGCTATATATCTTTATTATTGTTGCTATATATTTTTATTATTGTTGCTATATATTTTTATTGTTTGGGGAGGATGAGGGGCGATGGAAGCTGGAATATGTAGAAAATAAGTGAAAAAACTGCGAAAAAATCGGAAACATCGATCATTTTTAAGGATTTTTTTACAATTTAAGGGGGCAAATCCCCCCCCTCCCAAATCTACCTCCTTGCTACAAATGTTCATGTTTTGGAACTTTTCACCTCTCTAGCCCCTCAGAAGAAACGTAAAGGCTAAAATAATCCTTTTCATCCCTCCAAATTATCGAAAAGTGATAAAAATAGGTGGGGGGCCTCCCCCAAAAACGGTGGGTGATGGGGGAAAGCGGGGGTCATATTCGGATTCAGGAGGTCATTTTACATAAGAATCAGCAGGAATGGTGTCAGGGCCGATTTTCATGCCGACCAGTGTAATCGACTCATCATTCGAATGATAATTGACTGATCATTTGAATGAAAATCTACTGATCATATGAATGATACCAACTTATTATTCGAATGATAATCGATTGATCTTTCGTATAATAATCGACTGATCATTTAATTTATATCATGTAATTGACGAATAAAGCACTAATATTAATTCGTTAGCTTAATTTGATCTTCACGTAACTCAATTATCCAATTTAATCAATATGATACAAATTGACAAATGGTCATTTTAAATAAAATATTCGAATAATTATTCAAAGGAATTAGTTTGGATGATGATTCGAATTACCATTTGAATGATCATTCAAAAAATTAATTTAAATGATTCAAATCACTATTTGAATGATCATTCGAACAAGTGATGGGCCGACTCAGTGAGAATAATCAAATCATTCGATTTATAAAATCATCGATTATTTAATAATCTATTATTATTATTCGAATGATCATTTAAATGATAATATCAATGAAATCATAATTCAAATGGTTGTACAGGGAATTTTTCTTTTAAATATAAATATACACACGCTTTTTTAAAAACAGTTTAATTTGAAACTTTAAGCGAGTGTTTTTAACTTCCAGACTAAACATGAAGTAAAATTTCGAGTTGAAAAGCCTGAAAATGTTCTTTGGTCTCGTACCGCGAATCGCGGAGCGACCAAATCAAATTTTTAGGCTTTTCTAAACTTTAAATTTCACTTCATGCGCCACTCGTATTAAACACTGAAACCACTAAAATATTGTAAACAAGTGAACTTTACTTGAAATCAAGGTCCTATACGCGTGGCGCATGAAGTAAAATTTCGAGTTCAGAAAAGCCTGAAAATTTGGATTGGTCGCTTCGCTTCGCTACGCGACCAATTTAAATGTTCAGGCGTTTATAAACTCGAAATTATTGATTTAATCGATACATCGATTTACCGGTAAATGGTAAAAAACATTTCATAACAATGTATCTGCAATTTGCCATTTTTTAACAGTAATTCGGAGAATTTGTAAAACTTTTCAATCGGTATACAGAGAACTTTTTTATCTGCATAATATTTATATTCTCTATGCCCACTGAGCAAATACATTTGAGTAATGTTTCATAAACATTAATACAACGTTTAATGTTACTACAATGTTGATATAACGTTATTTGTTTGTTTTTTTGCTCAGTGGGTGTATACCTGAATAAAAGACTAGTTAAATACAGTGCACCCATTGTTTAAGACAGGCAACACAATACCAAGCATATATATTTGGTTGCATATAATTGGAATAGTATGAGTTTTCGAACTTTATTTTGAATAAACTAGTGTTTTTTCGCTTGGTGCGTGAAGTAAAATTTCCAGTTAAAGAATTCAGTTCCAACAGGGCGTAGTTATCAAACAAAAAAGAAGACATCATGTAATTTCTTTTTTTTTTTAGATTGAAACTCCGAAGAGTGTTTTACGCGAATGGGAATTGCGTCCACAGAAAATCGTCACCCGTTTTATCAAGCAAAGACTCGGCCAAAAATAACTTATGAACAAACAAAAATATATATTTTTATACATAATGCTTAGACGGAAATTACTTATCTTATTAATAATGCTAGATTGTTTTGATACTTCATCAAACATGTTCAAAAATCTTTGTGATATTTAAAAACTGCTTTTAATTTGTATTAATGGTGTATTAATTAATTATCTTTTTATGTATTATAATTTTATTAAATTAATTAAAAATGCATTTAATATAAATTTCCTATATTTATTTATTCAAATACATGGTATAATACATAACAGGTAATATTGACGTGATAATTACATTATCTTCACATTTTCGTTTTTAATGCGCGCGCAATTGACTTACATTTCCATTTTATCGCCATTGTTTTTGGCCATTTAATCGCCATTTTTTTCGGCCATTTTATCCTTTCTCGTTTTAAAAATACCAACAAATAAAATCCGTGTGTAGTCAGTATCATTTTCATCAACGATCATTCAACCAATGATTTCTTAAAAGGCTGATTTAAGAAATATTAGTTCACATTTTGTATTGAAAATTCAAGGTTACAAATCATCAGTTTAAAAATAAAACCACGTTTCATATTTTAAATACAAGAGGTACAAATCGTAATTTAAAAATAAAACCACATTTTATTAATGGACAATATAACACTTTTTAGTTGAATGTGACTGCAGTTTTGACAAATTTAGCTTGTTGATAAGTCATGTTTGATAATGACAAGCTAAATTTGTCGAAGCTGCCCACTGAACAACAAACAAGCAAATAACGTTATATCGACATTGTAGCAACATTAAACGTTGTTTTAATGTTGATAAAACATTACTTTAACGGATTTCCTCAGTGGGTGGAGTTACATTCAATAAAAATTGTTATTCAAACACAGTAAAAAGTGTTATTCAAACACAGTAAAAAATGTTATTCAAACACAGTAAAAAGTGTTTTATTGTGAAATTAACATGTATAACGAAGTAGAAGCCTCTACAATACAAAATTTATTAATGGACATATTAGAAAGTTTTAACTCTTAAGCATTTTTGAATCTTATTTCTATGCATAACATTTATGCATAGAAATAAGATTCAAAAATGCTTAAGAGTTAAAACTTTCTAAATGCTTTAAACTAACGCTGAAAAATTGAATATTCGAACATTCAAATGTGAAACATATTCAAAATAGTTAAATATTAAACGATTTGAATTTTTTAGTGTTAGAAAATATATTTGACATTTTCTAAGAATACTACGAAAAAGACTGGCTCTCGCACCCTAATCAGTATATTTTGAACTTCACAATATTTCAGTGTTTTATACGCGTGGCGCATGAAGTAAAATTTCGAGTTTAGAAAAGCCTGAAAATTTGGATTTGCCGGGGCGCGACTCGCTTCGCTCGCGCGCCCCGGCAAATCCAAATTTTCAGGCTTTTCTAAACTCGAAATTTTACTTCATGCTTAGTCTGGGAGTGGAAACACTTGCTAAAGGTAAATTTTAATTAATTATAAAAACAGTGCAACATAACCTTTAAATCACTCCAAACTGAACTAGTGTAAAGTTGGAATATTCTGTTTTTTTTGATTAGCCAACCAGTTCTGGTGATATTTTTATAATGTTGGATATATTTATTAATATGGTTTAAGCTTGCAAAATCGATAAGTCCAAAATATATTCGCTACACTTTATAAGTTTTACTTTTAAACCGATGTAATTAATATTAATTGTTGCAACATTTATTGACCAATTTATATTGACTATTTTATGATTTTTTTTAGTTAATAGATATGTTTACAATAAATAAAATAAAATTAGTAGCTTGTTAAGCTTTGGATCTTTTAAAATAACAAAAATAAATAATCTTTTTAACAAGATCAATTCAAATTCAAAACTATTTGAATTCGAGAAAATAAGCTTACGCTTCTTATAGTTTGCACACTTTAAACATAATATATAAAATTACGGAAAAACTATTCGTGAAAATGCAAACAGTGTCTTAATTTAGACACTGTTTGCATTTTCACGAATAGTTTTTTCGTAATTTTATATATTAATCTTTTTAAGCTTACAAAATATTGTTTCCCACTGAGCGAACTCATTTATGTAATGTCAGGTCAACGTTAGAATTTTGCATGCTGTCATGATGTTGTTTCAACATTACTTAAATCTTGTTAATTCAGTGGGTTTTGAGATACATATTGACATTTCAACTTTTTTTTTTCAAAACTTATTAGGTCTGTTCGTTACATGAACTAGTGTAGCACGTTTGACACTTGTTGCACTAAGCACCCACTGAGCAAATCCATTAAAGTAATGTTTCATCAATATTAAAACAACGTTTAATGTTGATATAACCTTATTTGTTTTTTTTTTGCTCAGTGGGAATATTCCTTACATAAACTGCACTGTTTGCTTGTATAAGTTTAGCACAAATTAACAAACCTATTGAAAAAATAAACTTTTTTTTTCATTTACCAATTAGCTGGTAGGATCCGTTTTTCCTTCTATTTATTTTTATTATACTAAGAATATTCGCTACGTGAACTGGGCCCGTATTCACAGTACCGATGCAATTTGTCATCGGTGAGAAGTTGCACTGAAATGACGTCATTTTGGGAAGAATTTACACAACCGTTCGGAGTAAAATGACGTCATTTCAGTGCTACTTCTTACCGATCACAAATTGCATCGGTACTGTGAATACGGGCCCTGCACTGTGTTTGTTTTTACGAGTTTAGCACAAACGAACAAACCTATTGAATAAATAAAACATATAAAACATTTTTTTTATTTACCAATTCGCTGGTAGGATCCTTTTTCCGTCTACTTATTTTTTCTTAAAATAACTTTTTTGTGCGATGTTTTTTTTTCTGCTACATAAACACTTAAATAATTGCTATATAAGTAGATATACAAACAAAATTAGTGCCATTTTAACAATAATTATAGCTCTAAAACAACAGTTTTTACACAAAAATATTGTAACAGGGAATTTTTGTTTTAAGTATCATATATCCCGATGCTTCTATTAAAAAGTTTAATTTGAAGTTTTAAACGAGTGTTTCCACTCCCAGATTGAGCATCAAGTAAAATTTCGAGTTTAGAAAAACCTGAGAATTTGGTTTGGTCACGTAGCGCGTAGCGCTACGCGACCAAACCAAATTTTCAGGTTTTTCTAAACTCGAAATTTTACTTCATGCGCCACGCGTATAAAACACTGATTTCAAGTGAAGTTGTTAATACACTCCTTATGTTTAATCTCACTCTAATAGATTGATAAATATAGCACTAATAATCTTTCTTCACACTTTTATTTGAATTACCAATGTACATTTCGGACACAAGGTGACCATCATCAATGGATTAATAAGCGTGAAGAAAGGTTATTATTAGTGCTTTATTTATCAAATAAATTTGATCTTCACGTAACTCACCGAATCAACTTACGTTAATACATTTTAGCAGTGGCGTAGCCAGGAAGGGGTTACGGGGGGTTAGAACCCCCCCTCCCTAACCGCTGTTATCAATTTTATTTTGTCATTTTAAAATCGTCACGTGTTTAAAATCATAGAGAAATTGTTCGTTAGTAAGCATGTGCACATGCCCTGATTTAACACGAAATTATATTATAAACAGATGTTTCTTATGCAATATATATATTCTGTCTAAACTGTTTTTTACTTGTCCCCGTATGTAATACAAAGGGAAAGTATTGTTTTCGTGAAAATTTTCGGATCAAAAATTTTAGCGGAAATATCCGTTTTGAGGTCCCCTGAGTCGAATAAGACCATTTTTGAAAAATGTCTGTCTGTCTGTCTGTCTGTCTGTCTGTGTGTCTGTGTGTGTGCCTGTGTGCGCTGTACCGCAAAAACCGCTAAAGATATCGAGATGAAACTTGAAACTTAAGCTTTTTGTTACAATCGGAAGAACTGAAAAGCTTTTGGTGAAAATCGGAAAACCGGAAGTGGTACTTTAGCTCTTAGCATTTTTCAGTTTTTTCAGATTTTTTCAATAAATGTTCATCAAACAAAAAATTCTTTCAAATAAAAGTTGTAGATAATAACAAAATGAAGATGTATTGTTCACTTACTTTTTGTCATAGCACTCTTAGTTTTGAGATATTTCAAAAGTTGTGTGTTTTATCTAGTTATTGAGGACCACTTCGTAATATGTTATAAAAAGAAGAACGTTTTTCGGGAACTTTCAAACACAATTTTCTACAGGGTGATTCATTAGCCTCTTTACAAACTTTAAAAAGTGATTTAATACGCAATTTACGGGGGAAAGTACTATGATGGACACATCACCATTTTTCTTTCTGCGCTTCAGGTAGAACCCAGCCCCCCTAATGTAAAAATCCTGGATACGCTACTGCATTTTAGAAATGTTCATTTTATTTAATTAAATTTGCGCTTTCAAAATTCTAGCAATTTGCTTAGGAATATGTAGATATATTTAAAAGAAAAAAGCCCTGTACATAAACTTATAAATAATTCCTTATTAAAGTGCGATTAAAAAAATAGTACAGTTTTAACAATAATAATAAAAATAACATATTTCATAAAAATATAGTGCATAAAATATTTTACAAAGTAAAAAACAAACAAAACGTAATCAATTCGATTTCTTGATGCTTTTTGCATAACACTTAGAACTGTTGTTCATCTTAGAAAAAATTGCAATTATTGGTTTCGACTTTGAGTCATTCTCAAGGAATACGTATTCCTTGAGAATGACTCAGAGTCGAAACTAGTTGGAATAAACACCCAATTATTAATGAAATTTAACCAAGTGTTTTTTTCAACATCATTTTAAAATCAGTATAAAATAGCTTTGAATTCAAAACATACGTATGGAATAATTCACAGCTTTGCATTTGCTTTTTTATATTAATAAAATAAAACTGTACATATAGTCCATTAATATTTCATCTACAGAGAATAAATAATTGTTGGCTAAAAACGCCCATAACCCACTGAGAAAAAAACAAACAAATAACGTTATATCAACATTGTAGCAATATTAAACGTTGTTTTAATGTTGATAAAACATTACTTAAATGGATTTGCTCAGTGGGAATATTTTCTTTAGATATAAAAAGCAATAAAGTAAATTTATAATATTTCATCTATAAATTATAAGATGTTTTTAGAGCCGTGTTTGTCTTTTAAATTGTGTTTTTCGTGTTTTCTTTTACTCTTTATCGAATTCTTTGTCGAACATGTAAAGCCCCAAACCGTCCCCGACCCTCTTCATATTTGTCACGTGATTCGAAATCTCCTTGATGGCGTCCACTTGCTCTTGGAGGTACCAGGTCTCCAAGAAATCACAGAGGTTGACGTCCATGTGACCGGAGGCCACGCTGTGCACTCTTAAGAGACTCTGAAAATGATTTGTTATTAAAAACACCTTCATACAAACAATGTTGATAAAACTTGAACTAGAATGAGTTTGTTCAGTGGAGTCACGCTTGAAAATAGAATTTTCTAAAACTAATTTTGAAAGTGAAGACGTTTGAGGACGTCAGTATGAAAATTATTAAAATAAAATGAGTAATGAGGAAGAACAATTAAATCCGCCGGTGTTTGGTTCTAAGAAAATCAGAGTGTTAAAACGTTTCAAAAGCTACATTGAAAGTGAAGACGTTTGAGGACGTCAGTATGAAAATTATTAAAATAAAATGAGCAATGAGGAAGAACAATTAAATCCGCCGCTGTTTGGTTCTAAGAAAATCAGAGTGTTAAAACGTTTTAAAAGCTACATTGAAAGTGAAGACGTTTGAGGACGTCAGTATGAAAATTATTAAAATAAAATGAGTAATGAGGAATAACAATTAAATCCGCCGCTGTTTGGTTCTAAGAAAATAAAAGTAATAAAACGTTTTAAAAGCTACATTGAAAGTGAAGACGTTTGAGGACGACAGTATGAACATTATTAAATTAAAATGAGTAATGAGGAAGAACAATTAAATCCGCCGCTGTTTGGTTCTAAGAAAATCAAAGTGTTAAAACGTGTTAAAAGCTACATTGAAAGTGAAGACGTTTGAGGACGTCAGTATGAAAATTATTAAAATAAAATGAGTGATGAGGAAGAACAATTAAATCCGCCGCTGTTTGGTTCTAAGAAAATCAGAGTGTTAAAACGTTTTAAAAGCTACATTGAAAATGAAGACGTTTAAGGGCGTCAGTATAAAAATTATTAAAATAAAATGAGTAATGAGGAAGAACAATTAAATCCGCCGCTGTTTGGTTCTAAGAAAATCAGAGTGTTAAACACGTTTTAAAAGCTACATTGCATGCTGATACCCAAGGTACGTCGATGGGCGTAACACATATGAACACATATGTGTTACAAGCAGAGCTGTGCAGGATTCGAATCATTCAGGATTCGATTCCCGGATTCGAATCCTTTTAGAGGATTCAAAAGAGGTATTCGAATACTTTAGTGAAAACGAATTCGAGATCCGGATTCGTTACATTTTTTAAAAGGATTCGTATTCGAATCCAGACGTAGATGATTCGAATCCTTATAAAAGGATTCGAATTCTTATAAAAGGATTCGAATCCTTATAAAAGGATTCGAATCCTTATATAAGGATTCGAATCCTTATAAAAGGATTCAAATCCTTATAAAAAGATTCGAATCCTCATACACGGATTCAAATCCTCCCAAATAATTCGAATCATCGCTATTAAGGCTGGGATTCGAATTCGATTCATTCAAATAGTTAAATATTCTAATATGAATATTTAAATTACTAAATTATTCCTATTTGAATATAAATATTTAAATTTTCGAATAATTCAAATATTTGTGAATGCATATTTGGTTACTTAACCATAAAAAATTTCCAACCTTAATAGTATATTTTTAACTTCACTTGAAATCAGTGTTTTATACGCGTGGCGCATGAAGTAAAATTTCGAGTTTAGAAAAGCCCCGTGAAAATTTGTCGAGGGTCGCTGCGCGACCCTCGACAAATTTTCTACGCGAGGCTTTTCTAAACTCGAAATTTTACTTCATGCTTAGTCTGGGAGTGGACAACACTTGTTCTTAGAAGTTTTAAATTGAAGGATCACTCTAGATTACTAAGTTTATTACCATTTTACAAAGGCTACAGCTCGAAGGACCAATCATGATCTTCGGAGACCGAAGGACTACAGGGAATCGAAGTTTTTTACAAGAAAACAAGGAATATCTGAAAGTTTACAGCATGGATAGGAAAGAAAACATCCAATTTTGTAAAACTATCGAAGTTGGGTGTGTTTTCAGTGTATTTTTAACTTCACTTTAAATCAGTGTTTTATACGCGTGGCGCATGAAGTAAAATTTCGAGTTTAGAAAAGCCCCGCGAAAATTTGTCTCGGGTCGCTGCGCGACCCTCGACAAATTTTCTACGCGGGGCTTTTCTAAACTCGAAATTTTACTTCATGCTTAGTCTGGGAGTGGAAAACACTCGTTTGAACTTTAAATTTAACTCTTTTATAAAACCGACGTATGTAATATAATAAATCATTCATTGAAATGATAGAAAAAGATGCAAAATTTCACCTAAAATTAACTATTAGAGTTAACTTTATAATTTAATGGGTGAATATTCTATTCCTAAGAAAAGCCGTATTTATTTAATATTAAAGTTGCATTTAATATAATAACAAACTGTGAATAAATCGACAAAAGTCTAGAAATATCGAAAATCTCGACATGTAGAAAATCTTGACGGTCCACTTCCAGACTAAGCATGAAGTAAAATTTCGAGTTTAGAAAAGCCCCGCGTAGAAAATTTTCACGGGCGCTTTCTAAACTCGAAATTTTACTTCATGCGCCACGCGTGTAAAACACTGATTTAAAGTGAAGTTAAAAACGCACTGAAAACCAACCCAACTTCAATATTTTTCAAAATTTGATGTTTTCTTTCCTATCTCTGCTGTAAACCTTCAGATATTCCTTGTTTTCTTGTAAAAAAAACTTCGATTCCCTGTAGTCCTTCGGTTTCCAAAGACCATTTATGGTCCTTCGAGCTGTAGCCTTTGTAAAATGGTAATAAACTTAGTAATCTAGAGTGATCCTTTAATATAAAACTTCTAAGAACGAGTGTTGTCCACTCCCAGACTAAGCATGAAGTAAAATTTCGAGTTTAGAAAAGCCCCGCGTAGAAAATTTGTCGAGGGTCGCGCCTTATCAACATCAACATATTTTAAAAATTTAATTACACGTAACACAAACTATTATTTTAATTACACTTAACACTAACACTTATTTTTAACACAAAATATTAAAAAATGTATCTATGAAAGTACAGCGAAACCGGAAAGCAAGGTTATGATAGACTCAAAAACGTAACCAAATACAGCGTCATTATTCTCTCTCACACGAACCTTGGCCTGCGGGGAAAGGGGTAGAGGAAAACATGAAAAGATCCAATTCTGTCATACCTTGTAACCAGAGCTGGGATAAATCCTCAAAAATAGGATTCGAATCACGAATCCGAATCACCTAATATGATTCGAATCACGAATACTCGAATAGAGGATTCGTAAGTGAAAAATATGATTCGAATCAAAGATTCGAATCCTCTTTTTTGAATCACGGATACAAATCCTTTAAAAATAAATTTAAATCTATTATTTGCAACCAGTAACATTTTATTCCATCAGTTTCTATTAACAAAATTGTTCATTTACCGACTAAATATCTGATTAAATAATGATTTTAAATAATGAAGATATATGTGTTATTGAACTTCGTTTTAAATCAGTGTTGTATACGCGTGGCGCATGAAGTAAAATTTCGAGTTTAGAAAAGCCCCGTGAAAATTTGTCTCGGGTCGCTGCGCGACCCTCGACAAATTTTCTACGCGGGGCTTTTCTAAACTCGAAATTTTACTTCATGCTTAGTCTGGGAGTGGACAACACTCGTTCTTAGAAGTTTTATATTAAAGGATCACTCTAGATTACTAAGTTTATTACCATTTTACAAAGGCTACAGCTCGAAGGACCATAAATGGTCTTTGGAAACCGAAGGACTACAGGGAATCGAAGTTTTTTTTACAAGAAAACAAGGAATATCTGAAGGTTTACAGCAGAGATAGGAAAGAAAACATCAAATTTTGAAAAATATTGAAGTTGGGTTGGTTTTCAGTGCGTTTTTAACTTCACTTTAAATCAGTGTTTTACACGCGTGGCGCATGAAGTAAAATTTCGAGTTTAGAAAGCGCCCGTGAAAATTTTCTACGCGGGGCTTTTCTAAACTCGAAATTTTACTTCATGCTTAGTCTGGAAGTGGACCGTCAAGATTTTCTACATGTCGAGATTTTCGATATTTCTAGACTTTTGTCGATTTATTCACAGTTTGTTATTATATTAAATGCAACTTTAATATTAAATAAATACGGCTTTTCTTAGGAATAGAATATTCACCCATTAAATTATAAAGTTAACTCTAATAGTTAATTTTAGGTGAAATTTTGCATCTTTTTCTATCATTTCAATGAATGATTTATTATATTACATACGTCGGTTTTATAAAAGAGTTAAATTTAAAGTTCAAACGAGTGTTTTCCACTCCCAGACTAAGCATGAAGTAAAATTTCGAGTTTAGAAAAGCCCCGCGTAGAAAATTTGTCGAGGGTCGCGCAGCGACCCGAGACAAATTTTCGCGGGGCTTTTCTAAACTCGAAATTTTACTTCATGCGCCACGCGTATAAAACACTGATTTAAAGTGAAGTTAAAAACGCACTGAAAACCAACCCAACTTCAATATTTTTCAAAATTTGATGTTTTCTTTCCTATCTCTGCTGTAAACCTTCAGATATTCCTTGTTTTCTTGTAAGTATAAGTATACGTGTTCCAAATTCAGCCTTTTTTTAAATAAATCTTTAGATATTCTCTGTTTTTCTTAAAGTTCAATTTGAAACCTCAATCAAGTGTTTTCCACTCTCAGACTAAGCATGAAGTAAAATTTCGAGTTTATAAAAGCCCCGTGAAAATTTGTCTCAGGTCGCGCAGCGACCTGAGACAAATTGTCTGGGCTTTTCTAAACTCGAAATGTTACTTCTTGCTTAGTATGGGAGTGGACAACACTCGTTTAACCTTCCCGTCCCCGAGCGGGGTATCTCAGAGACCCCAGAGCAATATTTTCGCAATATTTTTTATATATATTTGTTTTTAATATTCCGGCTTTTGTCTAATCCTAATATAATAATTTTTCTTGCGTATGAGAAAATTTGAAGAAAATCAAAAAAATGATAATCCCCTAAAAAATAACAATTTGATTTGATATTAATGGCGGGGTGCGCGAAAGACCCCGCACGGTTCCAAATGTATGTAATGTCGCCGGCATTAATATATGCTACATTAGGACCCGTGCGGGGAACCTCGTGTACCCCAGATAAAACTGATCCAAGTGCGCGTGCGTATACCTAAAAATCACTGCCTACAGTCTATATTTAGAGCTGTTGTTTGCGTAGTTATTTATACGGCAACAAAATGGCTACAAAATATTTGACAAATGACGAATTGCGTCGAATCTTAGAGGACAGTAGTGATTGTGAGAGTGCAAACAGTGAAGATGAAGATAATGACGGATGGGACCAGCTATCGGATGTAGAAGACAATGTCAGCATTCAAGATGATTTGTCAGATGGTGCTGCAACTGTTAGTGAAAGCGACAACATAAAATTTAAATCTAAATCAGGATTTGAATGGGATTCAATTCCTCCAAAACCTACGAGACGCCGCACAGTGGTCGATTTTCAAATTTAGCCGAACATTTCGCGAAAAATAAAGTATTTAGAAAAACGAATATTTGTGTAAATATCATTAGTATAATGACCCATTGGTGCGCAGGTAAAAGCATAATCCCCTCAACCCTCTTTCCTGGTAATTATCGGTACCCAAAGTACACCCTATTGAGACACCGATCATTAGTTGTTTGTACGCTCTCAAACGCATAAGTTTTAAATATTTAGTTTTCAGTTGTGTGAAGTGAAATTTTTAAAACAACGATGGATATACATTCTACTGGTATGTATTTATCATTTGTGTTTATTTGTTTTTTTATATTTTTATGCAACAATAATAAATAATGACATAAATTACTCATACAATTTTTCATTGTAAATTAAAATTTCTTAAGTATGATAGAGGAAAAGTATATTCCGTACGCAGCGGTACGCATTGGGATTTTTTTCAGTTATAGAGCAACTATTTAACTTATCATATAAACAAAAATTATATGCAGCCACGTGCAACCATTCAAGTAATAATTTTTTTTTCAGGCCGCGTAACCGTTCGCCGAAGCGCTCTCTTCAATATTTGGCGTATGGAGCGCACGGTGGAAGAGAAAAACAGCACCGTTCAAAAATATATTTTTGATTTAATGAACTTTAATGTTCAAGGCCAAAATGAAAATATAAATATACTCAATGACATTAGAAGCGTAACACCAAGAAGGAATGATTTTTTTGAATTCATAGTTTAGCAACAGAGTGACTATATTTAAAGCATACATTGATAACAATTTATAATTAATCATAGTTTTAAAATGACTATGATTAATGGCAAGACTTATAGCACAGTTACAGACACTTCAACTCAAACGTGTGCTATATGTGGAGCTACCCCTAAAATAATGAATCAATTAGAAAAAGTAAAAAATTTACCGAAAATTGAAAAAAACTATGATTATGGTATTTCTTCTTTACATGCTTGGATTCGTTCATTAGAATGCATGCTGCATATAGCATATCGTCTCGATATCAAAAAATGGCAAGTTCGAGATATCAATGAAAAAAAAAAACATTAGAAATTACAAAATTAAAAATTCAAAAGGAATTAAAATCTAAATTAGGATTATTAGTTGATGTGGTAAAACCTAATTTCGGAACAACAAATGATGGTAATACCGCAAGTCGTTTCTTTGAAGAATATAAGACAACATCAAAAATTACAGGGTTAGACGAAAATTTTTTAAAAAGATTTAAAATAATTTTGCAAGTCATTTCTTGCGGAGAAGCTACAAATATAGAAGCGTTTCGTTTGTATTTGGATGAAACAGCAAAAAAATATATCGAATTATATCCATGGTATTACATGCCCACCTCTTTGCATAAAATTTTAATTCATGGTGCGGATATAATTCAATCAGCAACATTGCCAATTGGGATGTTATCCGAAGAGGCACTAGAAGCTCGCAATCAAGATTTAAGGAAATACCGAGAACATCACACTCGAAAATTTTCCCGCTTACAAACCATCACAGACCTATTTCATACATTGTTATATTCTTCTGATCCATATATTTCAACTATATCAAAAAGAAATCATATATCAAGATCTGCTAGAATTAAAACATTTGACGATGAGGCTGTTAAATTGGTACACATTTCAAATAATTTTGATTTATCAGATAATTCAAACTCCGACAGTGATACTGAATAGTTTGGTGTAAATAAATGTGTATTTGCATTATGTACCTAATATTCTGGTTTCAATTGAACATGTGTATATATATTTATGTGTATATAGTGTGTCCATGTATAATATGTATATATAATATATTTGTGTAAATAATGTTGTAAATATATAGTTTTCTAATAATAGAAACATTCTCTAATGCAATTAATTGGATTACCCTTAAACACAAAATAAAAAAAAAAGATTTTGAACGGGGGGGGGGGGGGGGGGGGTTACAAAACAATTTGTTTTTTGTTATTTTCATACAAGTCTACAAAATTCGCTAAGACGTTTTATATTTTCGCACAGAATTTCGGGGGGGGGGGGGGTCAAACCCCCATATTCCCCACCCCCCTAGCTACGGCCTTGTGTTTCTAGTATAAAATAAACATGTAATCTTTATAGGAACCATTCCAAGTAAAATAATCTCATATTTTGTTACAAAATTTTAAATTATTTTGAAATATGAGAGTGTTTTCTATATAAATCAGATGGGTGGGGGTTGTTTAAAACTTTTTATTATTTTTTTTTATTTTACGAAGAATGACTCATTATATTTGTTTAAAATATTAAAAAAAAGATTTTTTTTACAAAAAAATCTTTGATTAGGGGTTGGTAGTGGGGTGGAAAATGTGTCCATAACATAAATGACAATTAAATACTTAACTGAAAAAATATTTCTTTCTATTAGACAGAATTAAAAAAAAAACAAAACAAATAATAACGAAATGTTCAGTTAAATTTGAAAATCGATCACTGTGCGCCGTCGTGAAAATATAATTACAAGTAAGCCCGGTTTACAAAATGGTGCTGAAAAGTTGAACACTATAAAAGATGCTTTTGATTTATTTATATCAGATGAAATGGTCGATGAAATATGTCAATGCACTAATTTGTTTTGTGCAGAAACTCAAGAAAAATGGAATCAAGACAACCCTAGTAAAGAAAGAAATGAACGCTTTTATCGGCATACTTTTAGCAGCAGGTAGAAATAGAGAGCGGAAAGTTAATTTGCGGGAACTGTGGACTGACGATAAAATGTTTAGACAACCATTCTTTACGGCTGCAATGTCTCGTGAAAGATTCAGACACATATACCGCCATATACGATTTGACGATCGGTCAACAAGACCTCAGCGTACTGCTAATAGTAAAAATCCGTTAGAAGCAATTCATAGCATATTTGATCAGTTTTCAGCAGCATGTGTTCGGTTTTATTCTCCAAGTGAGCATATATGTGTAGACGAACGTTTAGCCACTTTTCGTGGAAATTGCCCTTTCCGTGTCTATATGAAATGTAAGCCAGGTCGATATGGGATAAAAATATGGGTTGCTGCAGACTGCAGTACTTCATACATACAGAATGTACAAGTATACACAGGGATGAAAGAAGGAAAACGCGAAGTAAATCAAGGCAAACGAGTCGTGATGGATTTAGTTGCACCATACATTGGATCATGGAGAGGGATTACTACGGATAACTTCTTTACATCTGTACCGTTAGCTAATGAGTTACTTGCAAATAAACTAACTCTTACTGGTACTATAAGAGCTAATAAAACAGAAATTCCTCGGCAATTTCTTGCTAATAAAAGTAGACCAGAGTATTCGTCCTTATTTGGCTTCACGAAAAATATGACATTAGTGTTGTATGTTCCGAAAAAGAACCGGGCTGTTGATTTATTATCAACACAGTACCACGGCAATGAAATAAGCGAAGAAAATAAAAAGAAACCAGAAATAATTTTACACTACAATCATACAAAAGGTGCGGTGGATAGTGGAGACAAAATGACCAGCGAATATTCTTGTGTCCGTGCTACTAGAAGATGGCCGTTTCGTATTTTTATGGAAATATTGGACATGGCAGCCCTAAACGCATATGTACTCTGGACGGAAAAAAATCCACAATGGAGAAAAAATGACAGAAGCCGCAAGAAAACATTCATTAGGGAACTAGCTACGAATTTGGTACAGGCAAATGTAACACGTAAGTTAATGTTCAATTGCGATTATTTAAATGTATATAATTTAATAACTTTTTAGAACGCAAAAATTCAAAAATTCCATATCATTCGTACGTGAAACATGCACTAAATCTATTCCTTACGCCCGCAGGAGATGTAATTTTTGTCCAAGGAACAGTGATAAAAAATCGAAATTTTCATGTGAGTCGTGTTATAAAACAGTTTGTGTCCAACATAGAACAACAGAAACTAAAATGTTTTGTCCAAATTGCATTCCCCAGAATAATGACTGATTTACCGTTATGATATATTACTTTTTCTACTCCTATAATTAAATTGATTTATTAGACAGTTACTACTTGTATCGAAATGAGGGTCATTTCGATACAGATTTTCATTTCGATACAGATTTTCATTTCGATACAGATTTTCATTTCGATACAGATTTTCATATTTTCATTCACATCGTAGCAAGCTCATGCTGGGTATGATGGAATGAGAATTTAAAATTGTCAATTTGTCAACGTACGTAATTGTATAAACATCGACAAAAATGAGCGAGAGTGATAGTGAAATTGAAAATCTAACTCCTCCGAAGATTGTAGAACAAGCCTCAAAAACCTCAAATAATTTACTACCAGTAAAATCGGCAAAAATTTATGAAAAATGTTACTCTCAGTTTATGGAATGGAGGAATAAAAATAAGGTTAGCAGCTTTTCTGAAAATGTATTATTAGTTTATTTCGATGAATTGTGCAAGAAATTAAAATCCACAACTTTATGGACTCATTATTCCATTATTAAATCAACTTTATCCATTAAACACAAAGTGGACATATCAAAATATTTCAAATTGCTTGCCTTGTTAAAAAGAAAATCTGAAGGATATGTACCCAAAAAATCTAAAACCTTTACCACTGATGAAATAAAGCAATTTATTGGTGAAGCCCCAGACGTAAAATATTTATTGACCAAGGTAAGTTAATTTTAGTTTAAAATTTATATTTTAAACTGTTGTTTTCATAGGTAGTATGTATCTTTGGTGTTATGGGAGCTTGTAGAAGGCATGAGCTGCACAAGTTGGAATTAAAAGACGTAAATGATTTTGGAACAACTATTTTAGTCACAATTAATGATACTAAAACAAAAACAACGCGAAAATTTTCAGTTACCGGAAAATATTACGGTATATGCAAGAACTGCATGAATCTTCGTCAACAACATTGTATAACCCCATCTTTTATTACAAATTATACAAATGGAAAATGTACAGTACAAAACGTAGGAATAAACAAGTTTGGAAATATGGGCAAAGAAATTGCTAGGTACTTAAATCTTCCAGATCCCAACTTATACACCGGACACTGCTTTCGTCGCAGTTCTGCCACAATATTGGTTGATGCTGGTGGTGACATCACCTCGCTAAAACGCCACGGTGGGTGGAAATCCACCGCAGTGGCTGAAAACTATATTGACGAGTCAATCCAAAATAAAGACAACGTAGCCAATCAACTTTTGAATTCGATAGAACACAGCCAAACAAACAATTTTATAAACATTACTCCATCAGCATCAATAACAACATCCACCAACATTGTTTCAGAACTACCGAAAGTGCCACAGATTCATTTTAATAACTGTACAATTCAAAATATTAGTATAAATCAAAAAGAATGATTAAAAACCTGTCATTTTTGTTTGCAAAGTTCTCATATATTGTAATTTAATTTTTTTCATATAATGTAGTGTATAAAAATAATTTATAAGTTGAATATAAATTTAATAAATTTTGAAAATAAAACTTATTATTTTTCTATTGCAAGTAGTCGTAGAAAAAATAGTGTATGCAACTCTCATTTAATGGCTATTAAGACACTCGTATTTATTACGACACTCGCTCCTTCGTCGCTCGTGTCGTAATTTTCATACTCGTGTCTTAATAGCTGCCATTAAATGATCGTTGCATAATATACTATTATTTTATATGTATACATTTTAGAAACAAATTTAGGTTAATGTTGTATTTTGTGAATAAAATATTTGTTTAATATCCTAAACTATGTACTTACTACAATAAAAAAATATATATATATATATATATATATATATATATATATATATATATATATATACATATAAATCCCCTTTTTAGCTGGGGTATCTCAGATACCCCCACGGGTCCTAAACGATTTTTTTTTAGCACGGGTACGGGAAGGTTAAAGATTCAAATTGAACTCTTTTAAAAAACAACGAATACCAGGCAATTTACAGCTTATGCATGTTTACCTAAATTTTACCATAAAGTAACCACATTTAAATTTAGCGCGCATTTGTGACGTAAGCGAACTCTACCCCCACTCGAAATTCTTCGATTCTGTCGATCCTTCTTACTGTATACTCGAATGTCCTTGGCTCATACCTTGCATTTACTCGCCATATAAATGCAATTCGGTATTCGCATGCAATACGAAGCTTTCAAAACTTGTCAAACAATCGACTAATTATTGTTGAAACGTTTCTCTAATTACTTTCCATTTCCCATTACCTATTATTAAAGAAGTAATATTCAAGCCTATAATTATAATAATCCAAATTACGTTATTATCTATGAATGCATTAGGGGGTTAATAAAAATTGATTATTTATCAGAAACACTCACGTCGTTCACTTTCTTCTCTAAATCGAGCGCGGCCTGCATCGCGTCGTGCGCGTGGTGCCACTCCTGGTGCTCAGGGGGCGCGATATCCGTGAGGGCGATTCGCCCCCCGCGTTTGTTCATGTATTCCATCAGTCTCATGGCGTGCTCGCGCTCTTCGTCGGAGCATTTTTTGAAGTACTTGTGCAAACCGGGAAGCGCTACGTCATCCCTATCAAAATGATATGCCTAGAAATAAAATGGATAAAATTAGCAGTGAACGAGTTATTTATAGAATTAAATAATTTTTAAACTTGAAAATGTTAGTTTGGGAAGTGTCATAAAATGATAAGTTAATTAGAGAATGAAATAAAACAGTGGATTTTTTAAACTTGAGATGTTGGTTTGAGTGTCCCATAAAATAATAAATAATAAAGTTTTTCGAGAAGGTAAGCACTAATTTTTATTTCTGTAGCTTCAAGGCAAGTGCCCTCCTGTCGCTTCTTGGCTACGCCCCTGGGTAGTTATACTGTAGGGAAATTACAAACTTTGTACCAGAGCTGGGCAGGATTCGAATCATTCAGGATTCATAGTGTCATAAAATAATTTGTTGGAGTTAATTAGAGAATGAAATAAAACAGTGGATTTTTTAAACTTGAGATGTTGTTTTGAGTGTCTCATAAAATAATAAATAATAAAGTTTTTCGAGAAGGTAAGCACTAATTTTTGTTTCTGTAGCTTCAAGGCAAGTGCCCCCCTGTCGCTTCTTGGCTACGCCCCTGGGTACTTATACTGTAGGGAAATTACAAACTTTGTACCAGAGCTGGGCAGGATTCGAATCATTCAGGATTCATAGTGTCATAAAATAATTTGTTGGAGTTAATTAGAGAATGAAATAAAACAGTGGACTTTTTAAACTTCCTCCTGTCGCTTCTTGGCTACGCCTCTGGGTACTTATACTGTAGGGAAATTACAAACTTTGTACCAGAGCTGGGCAGGATTCGAATCATTCAGGATTCAGTGTCATAAAATAATTTGTTGGAGTTAATTAGAGAATGAAATAAAACAGTGGATTTTTTAAATTTCTTCCTGTCGCTTCTTGGCTACGCCCCTGGGTACTTATACTGTAGGGAAATTACAAACTTTGTACCAGAGCTGGGCAGGATTCGAATCATTCAGGATTCAGTGTCATAAAATAATTTGTTGGAGTTAATTAGAGAATGAAATAAAATAGTGGATTTTTTAAATTTCCTCCTGTCGCTTCTTGGCTACGCCCCTGGGTACTTATACTGTAGGGAAATTACAAACTTTGTACCAGAGCTGGGCAGGATTCGAATCATTCAGGATTCATAGTGTCATAAAATCATTTGTTGGAGTTAATTAGAGAATGAAATAAAACAGTGGATTTTTTAAACTTCCTCCTGTCGCTTCTTGGCTACGCCCCTGGGTACTTATACTGTAGGGAAATTACAAACTTTGTACCAGAGCTGGGCAGGATTCGAATCATTCAGGATTCATAGTGTCATAAAATAATTTGTTCGAGTTAATTAAAGAATGAAATAAAACAGTGGATTTTTTAAACTTCCTCCTGTCGCTTCTTGGCTACGCCCCTGGGTACTTATACTGTAGGGAAATTACAAACTTTGTACCAAAGCTGGGCAGGATTCGAATCATTCAGGATTCATAGTGTCATAAAATAATTTGTTGGAGTTAATTAGAGAATGAAATAAAACAGTGGATTTTTTAAACTTCCTCTTGTCGCTTCTTGGCTACGCCCCTGGGTACTTATACTGTAGGGAAATTACAAACTTTGTACCAAAGCTGGGCAGGATTCGAATCATTCAGGATTCATAGTGTCATAAAATAATTTGTTGGAGTTAATTAGAGAATGAAATAAAACAGTGGATTTTTTAAACTTCCTCCTGTCGCTTCTTGGCTACGCCCCTGGGTACTTATACTGTAGGGAAATTACAAACTTTGTACCAAAGCTGGGCAGGATTCGAATCATTCAGGATTCATAGTGTCATAAAATAATTTGTTCGAGTTAATTAGAGAATGAAATAAAACAGTGGATTTTTTTAAACTTGAGATGTTATTTTGGGTGTCTCATAAAATAATAAATAATAAAGTTTTTCGAGAAGGTAAGCACTAATTTTTGTATCTGTAGCTTCAAGGCAAGTGCCCTCCTGTCCCCTCTTGGCTACGCCCCTGGGTACTTATACTTTAAGGAAATTACAAACTTTGTACCAGAACTGGGCAGGATTCAAATCATTTAGGTTTCGAATCCTGGATTCGAATCCTTTTAGAGGATTCAAAAGAGGCATTCGAATAATTTAGTTCAACTGGATTCGTGATCCGGATTCGTTTCATTTTTTTAAGAGGATTCGTATTCGAATCCAAATGTGGGTGATTCGAATCCTTATAAAAGGATTCGAATATTTATAAAAGGATTCGAATACTTACCAAAGGTTTTGATTCGTCAAAAATAATACTAATGAATTGTAAGGATTAACTTGAAAAATGTCTTTTGTGTGTTTTTAAATTTCTCGTTAAATCGCTGTTTGTACGCGTGGCGCATGAAGTAAAATTTCGAGTTTAGAAAAGCCCAGAAAATTTGTCTCGGGTCGCTGCGCGACCCGAGACAAATTTTCACGGGGCTTTTCTAAACTCGAAATTTTACTTCATGCTTAGTCTGGGAGTAGAAACGCTCGTTTGAAACTTCAAACTGAATGCTTTGATAAGAACATTGAATGACTGAAAATGTTTTTTTAAGATAATTATCTAGTTTTCGAAATTTTGTTTAATGTTATTTGAAGTAAAATTGACATGGTAGCCACAATCTGAAATTTTAAATTTTTCAGGCATTTCCCTGATTCAAGATTTTTTTTCCTATAACTTTCTTCTGTGGGAAACCCCCATTTTGTTAAATTGTTTTCATTGTTTTTGACAATATTTAATAATAATAATAATCTTTATTACCCAACAGGCAAAACCCCAATTACAGAGTAACAAATATAAACTAAAATAATCATTCGAATAAAAATGTTAAAAATAAGAAAAAAAAAATATATATATATACAGGGTGAGTTTTTTTCGATGTTCTCTACGGGGATCTCGGAAACTATAAGAGATAGAAAAACGGTTAAATGGGGAAAGAAGTGTAGTTTTATAGGACGAATAAAATGACACTTTCAAAATATTTGAAAAAGTAAAGGGTAACTAGATATTTTGAATAAAGTAAAATGTGTCAATTTTTTGAAATCAATATATCTCTATTATTATCATAGATAGAAAATAACTGTAAAGGACAAAGTTGTAGAAAATTTTACACAGATTAATAACGAAAAATCAAAAAAAAAATCGCCCATATTTTGGGAGATATGACACAAACTTATCTTTTTTTAAATGGAAACAATAGTTGGCTATGGCCTCATTGGAAAGGTTATTTTTTTCCCTTTAATCCGATATAACATATGCCATAGTTATTTTTAAAATAAAATAAGTTATAGTCGTTTTAATTTTTCCATACACCAAAAAATAGTTAGCCATGAAAAAGACAAAAGTAAAACAATTGCGGTTGTTTATAGCAACGAAATCAATATTTAAATTATTATCTTTCTTTAGATTTGTCAAAAGCAACATAAAGTAAAATAATTCCAAATTTATCAAAATAATAATAGAAGAAAATTTTAAATATAACATAAGATGCTCAAAAAGTCCACCATTATTATTATGGCATAAAGTACATATTTTTAAAATCGAATTTGTGGCTTTTTTGACTTTTCTTCTGTCAATAGAATTAAATGTTTCAAGTACAGCTAGTCTAAGATCCTCCACGGATTGATATGATTGTTGATACACTTTGTTCTTCACATAACCCCACAGAAAAAAGTCTAAAAGGGATAGGTCGGGCGATCTAGGTGACCATAGGATTGGTCCATTTCTTCCCACCCATGAATTAGGAAAAGCATCATTTAAATAGTTTCGCACAGCCAACTTGCTATGAGATGGAGCTCCGTCGTGTTGAAACCACTTCAATCTTGCCCGTACTGATAAATTTAAATCATCGAGCATATCTTCAAATGTTTCTTGAAGAAAACGAAGGTAATCATTTCCATTCAATGTGTTATCAAAAATATATGGGCCGAGAATTCTCGATCCGAACACACCGCACAATACATTAACTCCAAATTTAATTTGTGGTCTACGTTGTGCAACTTCTCGTGGATTCTCCTGACTCCAAACGTGTTCATTGTGCCGGTTAAAAGTAGTTAGTAAATCGCGTTTCATCTGTCCAAATTATTTTTACATATTACATACAGAAGACCATTCTCTTATTGGTATCACCGTTATGTAAATTTTGTGAAATTGATACCTCGTATGGGTGATATCTGTGTTTTTTTCAAAACTCGTACTACAGTCCGTTGAGATATGCTTGCTTCTGTTGCAATTTGTCTGGTCGATGTGGATGGATCTATAATCGCCAATGCTAATACGTTTATTTCCGAAACTTCATTAATTTCGTTTTTTTCAAGTTTCGGCTTTGTAAAGGATCCGTACTGACCCAAATTGTGGTAAATTCTTCTGACTGTTGGTAAAGATGGCTGCCGACGATCGATATATTGATTATAATATTGTTCTGCAGCATCCGCAGCGTTTTTATTAAACTGAATGTAACAAACAAGCATATCACGCTTTTCTTCGTTGAAAAAATTCATTATCACTTTAAAAAACTTTCAACACCAAATAAATACAAAACAAACTTATCGAAACAAACCAAATATAGAAATGAATTAATATGTGTTTACAATAAACAACTGCAATTATTTTACTTTTGTCTCTTTCATGGCTAACTATTTTTTGGTGTATGGTAAAATTAAAAACGACTGTAACTTACTTTATTTTAAAAATAACTATGGCATATATATATATATATATATATATATATATATATATATATATATATATATATATAAGGAAATGTATATATAATTTACAAGCTAAATAAATTAAATTAAATTAAGTGTAAAAAAAAACCTTAACCTTAAATGTTAAATTCCACACTAGAAATTAATGCCTTGAATTCTCTCCGACTACAGTTAAATATGTCACAATCGAGATTATTGTGACATGCGCAGATACGACGCAATGGGGAGAATTCAAGGACGTTAGACCGCGCAGTGTTGATATGGAAGCACATACAATGTCGACTAGATAACCTAGGGATATTAAAGTTAATTTTAAATAAAATGTCTGGACAATCAATCATGTTGTGAAGGATTTTAAATAAAAATAATTGACCCAGAATATTTTTCCGTGATTGTAGCGAGACCGCATCAAACTCATTTAAAAGCAAGTCGTGGCTGAAACCCTTCGGAGGATAGTTTCCATGCCTTTTATACCACAGGTACTTGAAGAATTGACGTTGGATATTTTCAAGAGATTGATTATGTGTGTGATATATCGGATTCCAGATGATCGAACCGTATTCAAGTACAGAACGTACATACGAATTGTATAGAACTTTTGGTGCTTCTACATTTTTGAAAGACCTAGTATTACGAATAATAAACCCAAGAGTTCTGTTGGCTGTACATATGATTGTATTCTAGTGAGTTTTGTAATTGAAGTGAGCATCGAAGGTAACACCAAGGTCTTTAAAAGTTGAGAGTCTTTCCAAAGGTTGATTTCCAATGGAATATCTGAATAACATTGGATAACCTTTACGCGAATAAGTAACTACTTTACATTTAGCAATGTTTAGAGTTAAATGATTATCACAGCACCATGCGGCAATTGTATCAAGCATATTTTGTAAATTTAGACAGGAAGATTGTGTTTCAATATTAGAAAATATTTTAAGATCATCTGCAAATAATAAATGGTTACAATCTAGTAAAACACTAAGGTCATTAACAAAGAGAAGGAATAATAATGACCCCAAATTGGATCCCTGGGGTACACCCGAACGAGCAACAAACGCTTTAGATGAGAAACCATTGATTGAGACATATAGATGGCGGTCAGATAGATAAGATTTGAATAAGTTAATCAGGTTGACATGAAATCCGTAATTTCCAAGTTTATTTAGGAGTATAGTATGATCGACACGGTCGAATGCCTTAGCAAGATCCGTATATATACAGTCAACCTGACCCTTACGATCGAGCTCACTGCAGACATATTCACTAAAGCAACACAAATTGGTCGTCTACCTTCCATAAAGCCATGCGGATTTGTAGAAATATAATTTTTAACGTTTGGATAAATGTAATTGTAAATGACTATTTCAAATACTTTTGCGAAATTTGGCAGCAAGGAAATGGGTCGATAGTTAGCGATATCCTTGGAATCACCAGACTTAAGCACTGGACATATTTTTGATTCTTTCCAAACTGACGGAAATATCGATGATTTAAGAATAAGGTTAAAAATCGTTTCAAGTGGTTTTATTAAGAGAAAAGCAGCATCTTTTATTAAAAAACTTGGAATTCCATCTGCGCCGCAGGACATTGTATTATTCAAGCGACATATGGCATGATGAATAACATCGGAATTAATTGACGATATGTTAATAACAGGGAAATTATTGTGCGTATCAGGAAGCGTATTAATTTGTGAAGCAATAGTATATACGTTATTGAAAAAATCAGCAAAAGCGTTTACAATAGGAACAGGCGAATCTAGTGTGAAACCATTGTGTTGCATGACACCAGGAATACGAGTAGTGCGTTTTTTTGAATTAATAAATGACCAGAATTGCTTCGGATTAGTTGAAATGTTGGAGGATATGTAATTAATATAATCCTTATAAGCTGTAGTTATATGGCGTTTGCTTTGAGACCTAGCTGCTCGAAACTGCTCTAATGAGTTTGGACTTTTAGTGCGTAAGTATAGTTTACGTTTAATGTTTTATACTTTGATACTATGAATAACGTCAGCGGTAA
The DNA here is from genome assembly GCA_932526585.2 of Philonthus cognatus. NCBI lineage: Eukaryota > Metazoa > Arthropoda > Insecta > Coleoptera > Staphylinidae > Philonthus > Philonthus cognatus. Next base: position 146,501,256 of record OW052241.1, on the reverse strand, counting down.
ACCAGCAAGGAAATTGACTTTTGTATTGTTTGTGTAAAGGGACATATTTATCTAAACAAGAATACAAAGTGGTATAAAAAGCATCAACAGCGTCCTCCAAATTCACCTCCGAGTTAACTTGTGACCAATCGCAACGACTTAGTTCCGAATAGAGTTTGACTAGGTTGCATTTTTTAAAATTATAATTTCTATTATTAGATGAGTTTGATAAAAAAACTAGTAGGTTGGGAATACACTAATTCAAAACTGAAGAGTAAAACTGGGTGGTAATAATCTTGCTTGATGAATGAATTATAGCCTTCTATAAAGGAACAATTTGAATTTCTAAATATGAGATCTAATATTTTGTTGTAACTATTTAATGTGGAATTAACTTGTTTAAGGTTTAGATATGACGTGAAGTTACGAGTTGCATTGCATAAGAGGTTATTCGCATTGTTACAGTCGTTTACATAACTAGGAATATTAAAGTCTCCCATAATTAATATATTATCTGCGTGATTGCATATGTTACAAATATGTTCAAAAAACGATTCAAGATTATGAATAGTAGGCGTTCGGGGTATATAAATAACAAGTATATAAAGTATAAAATTACCAAGTACTATTTTGCAGGCAGTAACGTCAAATAATGGAAACGCGTCCAATAGAGTATCAGTGTTAACTTTATAAGAGTTTAAGTTAATTTTATAAATTTTTACGTGTTTTGTAATTTGCCTGCTGATTTTGACAAATTTAATAATATCATATGGCTTTTTGTTAGTATTTTGGTCAATTTGAATATAATTCCATGAATTTTCTCTGACTTTCTCGGTTTTGATGATATTAAGTGAATTTTTTATTTACGTGATTTTTATGCACTCGTCGATTTTATAATAAAGTTCAATTTGAAGTTTTGAACGGGTGTTTCCACTCCCAGACTAAGCATGAAGTAAAATTTCGAGTTTAGAAAAGCCCCGTGAAAATTTGTCGAGGGTCGCGCAGCGACCCGAGACAAATTTTCGGGCTTTTCTAAACTCGAAATTTTACTTCATGCGCCACGCGTACAAAACACTGATTTGAAGTGAAGTTCAAAAACACACAAATACATCTTTAATCAGAGTAACAGGGAATCAGATATTTAGTCTGTTATCAACGATGTTCAGTGTTAATAATAAATAATTAGGTTTTATATATTTTTGTTCAAACAACCCACTGAGCAAATCCAATTTTACTTCAAATAACATTAAACAAAATTTCGAAAACTAGATAATTATCTTAAAAAAACATTTTCAGTCATTCAAAGCATTCAGTTTGAAGTTTCGAACGGGTGTTTCCACTCCTAGGCTAAGCATGAAGTAAAATTTCGAGTTTAGAAAAGCCCCGTGAAAATTTGTCGAGGGTCGCGCAGCGACCCGAGACAAATTTTCGGGCTTTTCTAAACTCGAAATTTTACTTCATGCGCCACGCGTACAAAATACTGATTTGAAGTGAAGTTGAAAAACACACAAATACATCTTTAATCAGAGTAACAGGGAATCAGATATTTAGTCTGTTATCAACGATATTCAGTGTTAATAATAAATAATTAGGTTTTATATATTTTTGTTCAAACAACCCACTGAGCAAATCCATTTAAGTAATGTTTCATTAACATTAAAACAACGTTTAATGTTGCTACAATCTTGATATAACGTTATTTGTTAGTTTTTTGCTCAGTGGGAACAGGTAATGATATTTATATATTAATGCTTGCAAAAAAATAATAAAATCAAGTTTATTCTTAAAGGATTTGTAATCGTGATTTAAAAAAGTAGGATTCGAATCTTTGATTCCAATCATATTTATCTCTTACGAATCCTTTATTCGAGTATTCGTGATTCAAATAATATTAGGTGATTCGGATTCGTGATTCGAATCCCTTTTACGAGGATTCGTCCCAGCTCTGCTTTGTACTTGTCTCAATAAAATGGTTTTTACTGTCATGGTTGTTTAAGAAACTAAAATTAAACATGGCTGAATAAGTTAAACGAATTATTGTAAATCTTCAAGGCTTATTCATTCAATACAAAAACAGTCTATTTTCTATTTATCTTCACGCAAGTTATTCACGCGAGAATTATTTTTTGGCAGTCACCTGCAAAGTACTTGAATTATTTCAGGTGGAGCATAATATAATCCGCCACATGCTTTTACGTTAACGTCGGCAGAGTGAATCCCAGAAAAAAACCAAAACGATTGCCAAATATTACGCACTGATGTGCAATTTATCTGTCATCTAAATTAAATAACACTCGTCTCCGCCAAAATTAAATGACCTAACAAAACCGTGTATTTTGTTATGACATAATATTATTACAAACACAAATTAACACACTCTCATATGCATGGGCGTTTGACGAGACAAAAATATACCTTAATTTGAATCACAAGAAAAGCCAACCACTGAGCAAACACAATTAAGTAATGTTTCATCAACATTAAAACAACTTTTAATGTTGCTACAATGTTGATATAACGTTATTTCTTTGTTTTTTGCTCAGTGGGCAATTATTAATAGGTATAAATGAAATTGCCAATTCTTGGTTGCAGAATACTTCAAACATTAAAAGTGCGATTCTTTTCGCAATCTACAACAAGTAACAGCAAACACTTGTTGTATAATTCAATGTCCGTCGGGCTATTAGCCCGGGAAGTAGTTGTTTCAATGAGTGTTTGATATAGTCTTTGTAAGACTAACTTGTTGTAGATTGCGAAAAGAATCGCACTTTTAATGTTTGAATTATTAATAGTGTTTCATTTTATTTTTTAACATAGGTTTGCAATCCGTGTTTAAGGCTCAGTTGCACAAGAACACGTTGAACTGGTTTATCTTTCAACTTGAGTTCAAGATGACAGTTTCTATTATTCTAATGTCACTTTGAACTCAAGTTCAGAGATGAACCAGTTCGACGTGTTTGGTGCAACTGGCCCTAAGTGTGAAGTAAAATTTCGAGTTTAGAAAAGCCTGAAAATTTGGATTTGCCGGGGCGGGCGAGCGAAGCTAGCCTGAAAATTTGCAAATACAAATTTTCAGGCTTTTCTAAACTCGAAATTTTACTTCATGCGCCACGCGTAAAACACTGATTCAATGTGAAGTTCACTATCTATGTTACTAAAACTTTGTTGATCAAACTCAAATGTATGTAAAAGATTTGAATCGCCCACTGAGCAAAAAACAAACAAACAACGTTACATAAAATTGTAGTAACATTAAACGTTGTTTTAATGTTGATAAAACATTACTTAAATGGATTTGCTCAGTGGGCGCTTACATTTTCCTATTTCATTTATTCGTTTTTTGCGTTTATTATTTATATTTCACAAGAGGATTTTACGTGTAATTTATGTGAAAAATATATAATAATAATAATAATAAATTGTCTTTATTCAATTGAAAGAAAATACAAAGTAAACAAAAAACAAAATACAGGCGAAGTTCAGCGATAGCTTAAAAAAAAAACTATCTCTGCTCTTCCACTTAACCTGCGAGGAAAAAAATATATATATATCGTTTAAGAGTGCTAAAAGAATTACAGATTTTTTTTTATTTCAATGTTCGTTCTAGAAATTAACTGTTTTATAACAAAAAGAAATAAAGAGAGAGAGAAAAAAAATATTTATAATGACAATAATTAAACTAAGATTCTATGGGGAAAACTTATTACATAGTATATATTTTTTCATTGCTTGTTTGAAACTATTGTTTGTGAGATTTTTGAGTAGATTGGGTATGGAATTATAAATTTTGTAAATACTAAATGAAAATGATCTAAGAAAAAATGATGTTTTATGTTTAGGTGGAGAAATCCTGCCTCTAAATCTCACATTAATGGTATGAACGTCAGACCGAAATACAATTCTGTCATAAAGATAGGGAGGATGGCGCGTCTGAATAATTTTATTATAAAGGGTACAACAGTGTAGGTTTCGTCGTTCGGTCACGTCTAGCCAATTCAAATCACGTAATTTACCTGATATTGAAAGTAAAACAATTACTTTACCTATCTCTGTAATATTATTGCATCATATCTATATACATTTCATCGATTTTCAAAAGGGCGTAGATTTAACGCCATCAATCTTACCATCGATAAATAAACGTAGCTGGCGTACAGCTCCATGTTGATCTGTTTGTTAATCGCATCTTCACAGTCATGGTGGAAGTTTTGGCGCACTTGCGAATGCGGCATTGGCATTGCCATTTTGGCAAAAGAGATATATTTCACTCGACGCCCCGCTCGTTGCGATAGCTGGACGAACACTGGTCGAAAATCGACGCCGACGCCTGGATGTGCCAAGGAAAGGACGCGCTAAACGTCCTTCAGTTTGTTTATGTACTAATATTGACAATTAGAGTTTAAAAACATAACAAACATGTTGATGTTATGGCTTAGGTTTAATTAAAAATTAACTCTTATAATCATTTAATTTCACTCAATAATAAACAAAGTTTCTTTAAAAAAAAAACTATAAAATGAATTATTGAATTTTCAGAAGGGAAATTAAAATTATTATATTCTCCTTAGTTTTGCAATTTTGCAGACTTCTAATAATATTTTTTTATTTGCTTACTTACCTTTTCACTCCAAGGTTTCACGCACTAATGAATTAAATAATCTTGCAGACTTCTTCTTCTGCATAATTAACTAAGGTACAAAGCTTTGTTGACCAGACACAGTACTTGCAGACATAATAAATAAAATACATTTACGATTTATATATTTTAAATTGATTTATTATTTATTTAGGTTGGCACTTTTGAAGTATTGACATTTGTTTAAATTCTAGACAGGGCCGTCTAGAATTATACTTGCATGCAAATATCTTGTAAATCAATCATTATATACACATATAACTATTTAAATACAATGAAATGTAATTAATAACAGTATGTGCCACTTACCTTTCTAATGATTTTCTTTATTTCTGCAAAAAAATGATAAATATTATATAAATTTTAGGCCGATCCGCTCCTGTCAATTGAATTTTTACGAATATTCTTACAACAAGAAAATTCAATACGTATAACAAATAAATTCAAGCAATTTTGAAGCAGTTTTGGAGCACCATTATTATTTCGATTAAAAAAAGAAGAAATTAGTTTAAATTTAATAAAAACATTATCATTTACTTATGAATTTAATTATTTAACATTTAATTTGAAATAGGTTGGTCATTTCTAAGGACTGAACATTTGAATTTTGACAGGGCCGTAACGAAAACATATTCCACTACAAAAATAATTATTTTAAATGATTTTAGTATGGAAATAAAATCAATAAACTTAGATAGGTTTATTATAATTAACATAAATACTTTTAATAATATTAATAACAAATCTCATTTACGCGAACAAATAGAATAAATACAGGGGCCGGATCGCTCCCCAATGAATTAGAGGAGCGATCCGGCCCTGTCTGGCAATAGTGGACGGTTGGCAGCACTGCGTGTTTTGCTTTCATTTCACGCAGTACATCAATTTGCGCTGGCTGTGTTGTTGACAACACGAGAAAATTCGCCTGTTATGCGGGAATTCCGGCGAAAATGAAGGAAATCAAGCTGTGGAAAGTCACGTTCCTGCTGGTTTTGCTCAACCAGAAAGCGGGCGCCTTCACGCACTGGGTCGTCACCGAAAACGGACGGATCGAGCCAAAGGTGAGTCGGAAAGAATTTTTTTTTTCCGTTGGTCGGACCAAATGTTATCAGAAAACTGCACGCACGCAGAAATAAATAAGACAGGAAATCGCTTTGGTTGATAAGTCAAAGCACAGGCAGTGATTTGTTTAAATGAATCACACGATATAATAGGGTTCATACAGAGGAAACATTTTTAACTTTGAATGTCTGAAGCTTTACTATTTCGAAACTTTAGTCACATAATAAAGCCCCAGTTGTACAAAGTTAAAAGTATGAATTACAATGTTTAACGAAGTAAAAACTCTCATTATTAATAGCTTAAATAAGTAACAGAATTATTGATAGTTGCTGATATGCAATATTGTGGTTTACCACTAAAGAAAATAGTTTTCGAGATAATGATTTGTTTTGAATGAAAACTAGTGTGATTTTTGAATAAACATTGATATTAAGCCCTTATACGAATATATTGTTGCTCTAGAGGTAAAATGCATTAAGTGAATTACATTATTTTATCCTTCTCCTTCTTTAGTATTCAGAAAGAAAATGAAAACCAGGGCAGGATAAAGTTGTCGAGTTTATAAATTTTCCAGTGGGGCAGTAATTCGTGCCCAGAGAGCAGAAAACGTATTAGAAATCGTTAGTAACTATTTATCCCGGGACGGGAAGTTCCGGCGTTCTCATGGGAGAAAGCGGATAAATTCAATTCGGATAATTTGAAATAATTTATATCCTGTGCGTATTGTAAACTTGTTATTCAGTTCGCCCTGAATTCAGCTAATACCCAAAATCCTCGTAATATATTTTGGGGATACGTACAATGATGAATTGATTATTTGAATGTTTCGGATAATAGTTTTATTTTTAGTGAATGAGGATTTTAAATTCGCTGTTTTTCAGTTAATACACAAAATACTCGTAATATAATTTGGAATTTGTTCATTGATGAATTGATTAATCAACTGTTTAGGATAATCGACGATTGTTTCTTTTTGCTGATTAAGGATTTTATAATTGCTTGTTTACCAAAAGTTTAATTTTAAACTTCTAACGAGTGTTTCCACTCCCAGACTAAGCATGAAGTAAAATTTCGAGTTTAGAAAAGCCTGAAAATTTGGTTTGGTCGCTCCGCGAAGCGGAGCGACCAAACCAAATTTTCAGGCTTTTCTAAACTCGAAATTTTACTTCATGCGCCACGCATATAAAACACTGAAATATTGCAAAGTAAGATATACACTTAAAAATACTTTTTTGAAATTAGTAATAATCAAAATATTCAAATAGCAAAATATTTAAATTTTTCTTCACACATTCTCAAGTCAGGTCAAATATATCGTATGTTCAATAAAAATAAACCTCTAGAGTGCCATGATTTAATTTTCTTTTTAATTTAGGTTGGCTACACGCTGTAAGAATTGACATATAAATCAATGATTTTTACGTTTGAACCTATGATATTCTGAACGGTTTTATTTAATTGTTTAGATCGATTCGCCTTTTTATCTGAGACGTCCGTACGATCTACTAGCATTGCTTGATCAAGAAAAACGACGTGATGACTTGAACAGATTAGTAGACGATTTGGTCAAACAGAAGAACCGAATCGATAAGAAGTCGACCGAGGCCACCTCGTATGGCGAACAGATGATGAACAACCGATGCCAGGATATTCTGAAAACGAAAGTCATCTATCATTTAATGATTGCCTCCAATGGTAGCCACAGGTTCAACTTGGAAATGTATGATTATGACGAGGTCAAGAATGCGGAAAAAGTGCCCCACTGTGAGAAACACTCCAAACTGGATTATAGTATGTTCGCTTTCGAGCATTTGAAGAGTATCTCTAACAGGAAGCACGTGACGATTCCGCCGTGTCCGAAGCTGCAGTGGTACCTGCCGGATATGGATTCGGATAAATTGGGGCAGCAAATCGTTTATGGGCTAATGAAAAATTCCACTTCCTGGGTGCACTATAATTTGGGGTTATTGTATTGGTGGTGGAAGGGCGATTGGAACGAGGCTATTGAGTGCGGGAGGAGGGCTCTGCATTTCTCACCTTTGTAAGTGTTTTATTTAAATTTACAAAACCATATACTTTAGGTTAGCTTCACGATGGACTAAATAATCTAATAGTTCATCGTAAAGCTAAGCTAAAGCAGAGCTAGGTATTCGAAGAATCATTCAGGATTCGAAGCCTTTTAGAGGATTCAAAACTTGAGTGAAAGAGGATTCGTGATCCGGGTTTTGTAACATTTTCATAGGATTTGTATTCGAATCTAAATGTAAGTTATTCGAATTCGTATAAAAGAATTTGAATACTTCAAAGGGATTTGAATCATCAGAAATAATTCAAATTCATTGTGAGGGTACACATGAAAATTTCAGTGAATGTATTTTGAGACTTTTCTAAACTACCGTCATTCGATGAGCTTGGTTTTATAATTGATATTGTTGCTTTTTTTTGTAGTGAGTATAGAGATATACCATTGTTAAACTTAGGCGGATTGTTCCAATGGGACATCCAAACGGAGGAGGCGATTATATTGTTGCGGAGTGCTATAGATCATGCTCCACATGAGGCTAAGAATTACTTATCATTGGGCAACGTGTATGGGCATTCGAAAGATTTCGAGAAAGCTATGAAGTGTTATAAAAATTTCAACAAATTGCAGCCGTTGGAGAAATTTGACGATAAAATCATGAAGGCTTTTATACAGTGCTTCCTGACATTGCACAACGGGTTTATTGAATATCATGAGTGAGTAAAATACAATGGTTAAAATTCTTGATTTTTAATTTTGAGTGATTTTATTTGTTTCAGTGATATTATTTTAATACTATTGTTTTGTTGTTTACTTTGTACCACTTGTTTTTCTATTGTTTTGTTAGTATTACGTGTTTGATCTTAAACTTACATAAAATACCGTTAGTTTTTGTTTTTTGTTGATTTATGTGTTTTTGTTTCAAATATCAAATATTATTAGTAAATAAGCAAAGCTGTATAAATTGCAAACATCAATGAAGTTATTATTTGTGTTGTAATTATTTTTACTATGTTAAATAATCGTGTGTACTTTTCAGTACACTTCAGGATATTCTATCCGATTTGCACGATTATCACAGCCAGCAGCAGCGCTGGCTCAACATGCAGCAAAGGTTGCTCTGGGAGCTGGCACCCTTTCAGTTCAGCATGCCGTTATCGTCTAGTCAGCTAAAAAAAATCCAGAGCACCCACAATTGCGTCACGGAGTTGAATCACGAGGACAGGGTGGTCACGACAAACTGCGAGTACCCGTTAAACTGGCCGCCTAGCATACAGCTGGACTTGAAATCTAACCTACAAAAAACACTGAATTTGTACAATGAGGTTAAGGAAGAGGGGTTAAAAATGTCATCACATAATAAAGAGGTTAGTCATGATTTCACAAATGCGTGTTGTAGAGAGACATATCTTATTTCTCTTCAATGAAAAACAGTTTACTGACTTCACCAGTTCAGTGGCATAAAGTATTTGAACTGTAGTTATAGAGGCTCACAATAATTTAGAAATTTATCTAGATTAAATAAAATTAAGTCAACTGAGGTGGGAGGGTTTCACTTTATTGTGACTGGTGAACTCATGAAACTATAATTCATGTATTTGTTAAATACTGCTAAACAAAGCAGAATATCTTTAGGATAATTCAAAAAGTGAAACACGAACGGAAAAACATAATAAAGTAATGGTGGACAGTGATATCAACACGGAGAACATGCCGCCGTTACTTGATCCAAAATACCCCACAACGATGATAACCTCCAATAATTTGTATTTTGACGCTACTAAATGGCCGACGAAAGACGAGTGCGCCGCTTGGGATTTGCCGTTGCACGAGCAAGAGAATCTCGAGTTACCTGTTTTTATCCCACCTGAAAATAAAGGATACCAGTAATTAAAATGTTTAACCAGGAAAAAATGGTTTTGTTAAGGTTATGATTGATTGTAGGGTGTCGAAAATGTTGTCGGATTTCATTGATATTCCAGAGGGAAAACAGCACGATTTGCCGTGGTATCCACCGCTTTGTGAACATCCGGAAGTCGAGTATGATCCATTCATTTCCCCGACAATCAGGCAGATTATGTTAAAGAACAAGGCATTATCGGGGCATAAGGTTTTACGGGAGCATTTGTTGAAGTACGTGAATGGGGGGAATGTGGATGAGGCGGAAATCGGACAGAGGATTATCACCGCTATAAATAAGGTTAAATTGAAAACAATAACGTTAGTACACATAGATAAAACAACACACTTGGATTACTTTACATTTGACAAATGTTTATCAAGAAATAAATTAAATTGACTTATTACTTACAGATTATTTCAAAACTTAATGTTTACATAATTGAAATAAAAGCTATGAACAGTTGTCAAAGCTTGATATTATATTTTCTAATAATGTGTTTACTTTTTTTGGTTGTCAGTGTGACTGACCTCATAATGCGGTCAGTCACACTGACAACCAAAAACGTGAGGTACTCATTTGTATATTTTTTTTTTAGAAATCCGGGCCATCTTGGGTCTTGGCTGTTTTAGCGAGTATGTATTGGAGGATGCGTGAGAACACGAAAAATGCTCTGGAGTGCTTGAACACACCTATAATGTCAGTGCCAGAGGAATTCGATGATGTCGTGTTGGTATCACTGGGTTCCATGCTGCAGCAGCTGGGGCTGATTGAAAACGCTTTGAAATTTGCTAGTATGGCGTTTAAGGTAGGAAAACACAACATTTATTGTTTGTTTTCATTTCCATGTTGCTTTCATAACATCTTTTATTACAAAAATGAATTATGACAACTCCTGGTTAGGTAGCGTTGTTGGGTTAGTTTTAGTTCATTGCGAAGATGGAAGTTCGAGTTTCGTCCAGGGCGAGTAATTTATCTAACGACAAATACTCGTCACGGATTCCATGGGTGTGTGTGAATGTGTTGTGACGTTCCAATATACATTTGATTAATAAAACTAAAAAAGGTGATTGGTGAAGCTAAGATACCGTATCCAATAAATGTAATAAAAAATTGCTAATTTGATCTTAAATATTTAGGTATAGTATTCATATGGCTGATAAAGCCACTGTGTGATGAAACATGCTGCAGTTTTTAACAACAAAAGTAAAACCCTCCCAAGTGTGTTTTTTTCTTTCAAATATTTTTCTTTTACTTCGATGCCACCTAATGACTATGAGTTGCAAAAAACTGGCCCCATGTTGTGCGACAACTATTGTAGATGATTTGAAAGGGCAACTGAATGCGGACAAAAATAAATTGGCACCCAACGTGGGGCCATTAGATATGCTATTGCATAAATATCCCACTCAAGAATTTATTTTATGAAAATTAATTATTTACAGGTGAATTATTTGGAGCCGAGCACAAATTTTCTTCTGGCCTTAATCCACTACCAGAGGAACAATCCTATCTTAGCTATGTACTATTTAAAAAACGTCCTCAGAGTGGATCCAACTTATTACGACGGTGAAGCCGAACGTTTGCTGAAATTGTGGGCTTGCCGAATTAAATTGGGGACTTTCGAAAATCGGCATGCCGAAGAGAAACAGGAAGAAATCTGCGCTGATCGGGACAGTTTTCAAGGAGAGGGCGTCATCTGTTCGGCTAATGGCGAACAGTGTAAAACAGCGGCGATTCAGTGCTTCCGAGCTGAGTCCATGTCAGACAATGGAGGAAACAGTAAGTTATGTAGTAATTAAATAAATAATAATTGATTTAAAAATAATTGTTGGCTTCACACAGTTACGGCTTCTGACTTTAGTTTGGTGAGACAATTATCTAATCACTCATTGTTTTCAGTTAAACCGATTACGAAAATTTTGTCCTCTCAACAATGTGGCAAACGTGGAATAGCTGCTGGTTCTCTTTTATCAGCAATCCTGTCAGAAACGTCTTCCGGTGAACATCAAGCAAACCTCGAAACGTTTCCACATCGCCCCCCGCAGGATTTCCACATGCGTATCCTCTTTGGGGACGAATACACTCCAACAGGCAGCCTTTCAATTGGCGATTTTTACGGTGAGTTTTATCTAAAACTTAATTAAGTGAAGTACACACTATCAATTATTAAGTTATTTTCTATTCCTAAAAAAAAATATTTCAATTAACAATGAAGAAAATATAAAAATTCTTATTTTAATTCAACAGCTTCCGTCTTTGTCAGTGAAGATCCAGCAGCCGAAGTGATGCTTAATCTGTATGACAAGTCTGGCACATATCAGCTCTCCCGAACGAAATGCAAAGACTTTATGGATTCCGAATGGGTGCACTTTACGTCGATGTGGCAATCAATTGCGGCGAGGAACATCAACATCGGACCGTTTTTAAGTCCCCTTCCGAAGAGTTTCAAAGAGGATGTCAAACCGCACTGTTCCGATGCAATTTCTCCTTCGCCGGCAACGCTGGACCACCTGACGGCGATGGTTTTACGAAAGCGGTTGCCACACGTTCCGGAAACGTCGTTGTCCGAATGGTTGGGTCTAATGGCAGGTGATCCACAGGCCTCGATCCGGGAGCTAGGCACGAAGATCAGCATAGCGCTCCAGGAGGTAAATGATTGTTGACAAACATAAATTTGATGTAAGATATTCTTGTTTGAGTTACGTGAAGGTTAGTTTAATGGTAATTAGTTAAGTTATTCCTTTATTCCTTTTACTTCACTTTTTATTTTAATTCTATATGTACATTTCGGGTACAATGTACCCTTTATCAATAGAAAAAACTAATTGACATTTTGTAAATAAATAAAAATAGAATTACAACTATTTTCACAACCAAGTGCGATTTATTTGAAATCAGATAAAGGTAGGCTAGTTTAAGGAATTAAATTTAAAAGTGGGTTGTTTAAAGGACTTAAATCAAAATTTAGAAGGTTATCCCTATTTTTGTGCATTTCAATTGCTTCTAACATGTTTAGTTGAAAATGGTTAGATTCTTTTAGTAATTTCAAATTATTTATAATAAATTTGTGTCCCGTGATTAATGTATGATGAGCTATCGCAGATTTATCTGGGTTATGGTTTTTAGTATGGTAAATATGTTCTTTAAACCTAGTTTTTAAATTTCGTATAGTTTGTCCAATATACATTTTGTTGCAATTGCTGCATTTTGATGAATAAATCCCAGACTTTTCATGATCATCAATTTTCTTAAAAGTATTCCCCAATAAAAGTTTAATTTTGTTTTTTGTGTAGTATGCAGGTTTAAGATTGAATTTTTTGTAAATTTTGTTAATTTGATTAGTTAATTTTGGTTCGTGAATAATTTTACAGTAATTTTTATTTGAATTAGATTCTATTATTGGTTCTAAACGTGATGCTAGACGAATGGAATGTGTTCTTTTATGTTTATTGATTAATTTCTGAATAATGTTAGTATCGTAATTTAATGCTTTGGCTAAATCTAAAATTAATGTAAACTCACTTTTTCTATTTTCTTCAGATATTGGTAACTGGATAGCTCTATAAATCATACTATTAAAAGACGATAGTTTATGTTTGAAAGGACTATGTGAACTTGAGTGAATGTAATTAAAGGTGTGGGTGGGTTTTCTAAAAATATTAAAGGATAATTTGTTATTGTTTTTTATAACTAGTAGGTCTAAGAAAGGAAGTTGACCATTGATCTCAATTTCATATGTAAAATTTATGCTAGTAAATAATTTATTTAATTGATTTGTAAAATTTTGAATATCGGTATTGGTTTTAATAATTGTGAAAATATCATCAACATACCTTAACCATAAATTTGGGAAATATTGTATGCTGTTCTTCGCAATATTTTCTAAATGGTTCATGAAAATGTTTGCTAAAAAGGGGGATAATGGATTACCCATAGCAGTGCCAAATGTTTGTTTATAAAATATTCCATTAAATTCAAAAGTGTTAAAATCCATAACTAAAGTTGTTAATTTTATATAATGATTTATTTCTTCTTGATTTTTACCATTTGTTTTTAATAAATTTTCGAGAATAATTAAAGTTTCATTAATTGGTATACTAGGGAATAAAGATTCTACATCAAATGAGATCAATAAGTCGTCTTCTTGTATAATTACATTTTCTAGTTTTTTGGTCAGTTCAAAAGAGTTTTTAATAGAAAAATCATTGTTAATTTTGAGTTGTTTAAATTCATTAACTAACCATTTTGCAATTTTGTATGTAGGAGAATTTATGTTAGAAACAATTGGTCTAAATTTATTACCGGGTTTGTGAATTTTAGGCAAACAATATAATTTAGGCAGTTTTGGATTATTAATTTTTAATTTTGATTTAAATTTTTTATCAAATAATGGTGTTGGTTCACTTAAAATTTTGTTAATTATCTTTACATAGTTATTTAAAGGATTTTTTGATTGTTGAATATATGGTCCACAAAAAACAAAATTAAACTTTTATTGGGGAATACTTTTAAGAAAATTGATGATCATGAAAAGTCTGGGATTTATTCATCAAAATGCAGCAATTGCAACAAAATGTATATTGGACAAACTATACGAAATTTAAAAACTAGGTTTAAAGAACATATTTACCATACTAAAAACCATAACCCAGATAAATCTGCGATAGCTCATCATACATTAACCACGGGACACAAATTTATTATAAATAATTTGAAATTACTAAAAGAATCTAACCATTTTCAACTAAACATGTTAGAAGCAATTGAAATGCACAAAAATAGGGATAACCTTCTAAATTTTGATTTAAGTCCTTTAAACAACCCACTTTTAAATTTAATTCCTTAAACTAGCCTACCTTTATCTGATTTCAAATAAATCGCACTTGGTTGTGAAAATAGTTGTAATTCTATTTTTATTTATTTACAAAATGTCAATTAGTTTTTTTCTATTGATAAAGGGTACATTGTACCCGAAATGTACATATAGAATTAAAATAAAAAGTGAAGTAAAAGGAATAAAGGAATAACTTAACTAATTACCATAAATTTGATGGTTAAGAAGTTTTCTAACTCAATTTGACTTATGTAACTCTCATCCAACTTGATCTATTTAATGAATTTACATATAATGATGTATAAGCGACTTCAATTATTTTAATATACAAAAGTGGTTATGATGTTTTGCAGATATCACAAATATCGCTTGAGATTTGTACAGTTTTTGGAATAAAATCCCATGACTACCCTGGTTAATCAAAATATAAAAAATCATTTACATTTGTATTCATAAATAAAATTTTATGATACAGGATGTTTTTATAAAAGCTTTTAATTTAAAACTTTTAACGAGGGTTTACAATCCTTAATTAAGCATGAAGTAAAATTTAGTTTAGAAAAGCCTGAAAATTTGGATTTGCCAGGCTCTCTTCATTCCGCCCAGCTAATCTAAATTTTCAGGCTATTCTAAGCTCGAAATTTTACTTCATGCTTCGAATAGGAGTGGAAAACAATGGTTCAACGTCAACTTCAATCGAATAATCCAGCACTGAAATATTATGAAGTTCAAATGTTTTTATATTGATTAATTCGAAAGTCTGGATTAATTTGTTTTTGATTATGTAAAAGTATACTTACAAGAACAAATCCCTGTATGTTTCTTAAATCATCAGTCTAGGGGTCTATCTAAATAAAAAAATATTTTTGTTTTTTAAAACAGTTGAAGATAGATTGCATTTTTTAATGGATTAATAATCAACATATAGTTCTGCTAATAGGCTTAACTTATTAGAATTATCAAAATACATGATACTGGTATTTTTGAGGAATATTTCCATTGTTTTTTTTAGAATACCACATCGTGGATTCTAGCGACTGCCGCTGCTTTGTATTGGCGCGTGGTTGGCAACACTGATGAAGCAGTCACCTGCCTCCGGCAGGCACTTACCTACGTACCATCTGACATGAAAGACATTCCCCTAATAAATTTAGCGAATGTTTTACATAGGTACGCATTTATATTTATTTCAAAGTACTGGCCTGTCAGCTACTTATATTTTTTATTTTATTTTACTATAGGGTGGGTTTCCTCGGAGATGCTTTAGAAGTTGCTTACATCGCGCTTGAAAGTCATCCAAATTACGTCGTAAATCAATTCACAGTTGGGAATATTCACACTTCTCTGGTAAGTCATTTTAAAAATAAACCTAATTTAAATAATCTCAACCTATTCTTTTAGAAAGGTTCAGTTAACATTCACATTTTATTTTGTTACTCAATAGTTTTAACATAAAGTTCCTAAATTTATTTGCAAATTTAATATTAGGATATTTAAAAAATCGTTACTTTATTTAAATATTTTTTAAATAGGGTGATTTGGAAAAGGCGGCGTTTTTCTATCGAGCTTCCCTCGAGCTCGATCCTAATTTTGAGCCAGCCCGTGAACGACTCAAAGCCGTCCTGTGTACTCTTTTCCACGAGTCGTTTGAGGAGGAGACAGAGCTTCTCGACAATTGACGTTTACCTGCACAAACAAATCTGTTTCTTCCATTTGATTTTGTTTCTTACTTACCTGCACAGACAAATCTGTTTCTTCCATTTGATTTCGTTTTTTACTAATCTGACTTTGTATTTTCTCTTTTCTGCCAAAGACTTGAATTTGAATGTGTTCAACAATCATTTTAATTTTGTTTATTTATGTACATACATTCCAGATTGGAGTTTAAGGATTTGACTCATTGGCTGTTTTATTCAGAATAAAGTTGAATACTGATAATGTTGTCGTTGGAATGATTTTTGATTTGTTTTTTGTATTCGATTGAGTTTTTTTTTATGATGGAAATATATTTTTTTATATATTATTTTTTTATGAAAAAATTGTGATTGTTTTTTTTGAACTAAGAAACCTTATTAAGTTTATTTTTTTATTGCTATTTACTGATTTTAATAAATGTTGGTTAACTCACATCGATGCATTAATAACTACAGTTTGTTTCATTTAACAAGGCGAGAAATTTAGGTACATTATTTCACTTAAAACCAAAAGTCCTGATTGAGAACTAATTCGTTCGAATATGCCACCTGGTGGCAGGACAATATATTAGAAAAAGGAGTACTGATATAAACAAGATGTGTGCTTTATTTGTCTCATAAATGTTGAAATTGAACCCAAAAGGAGTAAAATTGCTGCTAAACTGTTGCTTATAAGAGCGCAAACATAAAAAGCTGAAATATGGCACTTATCATTCATAGATTTTCATATCATGCATAGAATTGAAGGTAATTTTTTGCATCGGTGTTGCATTAACTAATGAAAATGGGATTACTTTTTAATAAGTGAGTTAAGTGTAAGTGAAGACGAGTGGCGCAGCCTACATATTGTGTCTAAAGAAGAAATAATAATAAAAACTCATTGATTTTCTCCGTTTATCATGAATAATATTAAAATGATCATCTTCAAAAAAGTCCAGGCACCCCTTCTGCAACAAAATTTAAGATATGCCAATTACTACAAATATCTATAATAAATATTATACATCAAGTGAATTAAACACGATTTTATTCACGAAAAGATTTTTGATTTCACGAGCGCCTTGGCGCGAGAAATCATTTCTTTGAGTGAATAAAGGTGTTTAATTCACGTGGCGTATATATGTTTTTATTCAATTTTGACGAAATTGTAAAGAAAATGTACTTTACATTTATTTTTAAATAAATGTTTTAACTCACTAGTGACCTAAAAAAATGTTAGTTCACTAGTGAATAAAACCTTGTTTATTACGGTTGTTATGGAGTTAATAATGTCGATTTAAATTAACAAAATTGAATAAAATATAAAAACGAATTAAAATTAATATCGACTTTCTGCAAAAATTTAGTTTCGTTATGAGTTCTACAAATATTCATTGAAACAACTACTAATATTTGGAGAAGTCTCAACGAGACTAAATTTTTGCAGAAAGTCGATATTATTTTAATTCGTTTTTATATTTTGTAAATTTTCTGCAAACTATTCGCAAATTCAATTTTTCTTTATGACAAATATCTATGTTACTATTTTGCACTGTTATAAACATATTACTCTATTTTCCCTAATTAAAAGCCGGAATGGCTGATCGACTGCCTTCATCGGTCGTGTTAGTTTTCAATAAGCGACTTGTTTAATTTATGAAAAGGAAATTGTGGCATTGAAATGTCACTATTATGACACAGACAAACACCACCGAGAAAACGTGTCTGCATTTCTCGTCTACTTAAATTGAGCGACTTCTAACATCCATAGCACAGTGCAATGAAAATGGTAAGTAGAATTTATGAATTTACTAGTTGGGAATAATCGAGATATAGAGTAATGTTTCGATCAATTCTTTTGGTAATGACGTGAACTGAAATAAATATTTTTTGGACTATATCCCGCCAAAGACGGCGAGCCGAAACACGAATGAATTAGAACAAATCAGCTTCTAGAAGTCTTTGTTGCCGTGATAACAAATTCATGTAGAGTTCGATTTCGGCACTGTGATTGGTTCTCTACTCGTATTATGTTTCAGCACGTGATTGGTAAATAAACTGAACGTCAAACTACTGTCAAATAAAAATTATACACTTCAGTTTTTGTGAACGCTATAAAAATGATCGCAAACACATGGTTCGGAAGTACACCTCTAGAAGCAATTCATGAAAAAGTAAGAAACGCCCAGCCTATAAATACATTATCATCGCAAAAATATATATAGAAACAGTTTATGGAGTTTTGCGTGGAGAAAAATATTACGTTAAATGCAACTTGCACTTTGGAAGACATTTCTAAAATATTGGAAAACTGGGCATACAATATGAGAAAGAGGGACGGCACGAACTATAAAGAAAAGGTAGTCAAGACGCTATGGAATACCACTGCTAAGTTAGTGCAAGAGAAGTACTTCAGTGAGTTTCAAATATTGTTTGATCCATTTAAAGACTTAATATTCAAACCGGCACGAAGCGCCCGCGATGCCAAACGCAAAGAATTGCAGTGGTTTCCTGAGAAGAGAAGCATGAGTTCTGCACCGTTATCATCAGAAAAATTTCAAGCGATAGTTCTTCAATTTAACGAGGACAGTCCCGATGGGTTGCAAAGAAAATTCTTTCACATAGCGTCGGTTGAACTCGCGTGAAGAAGAGGCGAAGGGACATCAACATTAATTCAACACTTCAAGGATGAATTAAATAATTCTGCAGAATGGACTGAAAGAATAATTTACAATACCATATTTTCTAAAACCTCTTAGGGTGGAGGACAACGCTTAGCCGAAAACAAATGGCTCACACCAAACAAGAGTAATGAAGATGTGTGTCCGGTACGATTACTTAAGAAATTATTGTCAAAACGTGGCGACATTAAAACAGATCGTCTGTTTTTAACTGTAAACAAGAGTTGGCCATCGGGAAAAAGCTGGTATAAAAATATGCCCATTGGCTGCAACGAAATTGGGAAGTGGGTTAAACAAGCGGCTCAGAAATTCGGTTTAAACATCAAAATGATTAAAATTAGCAATCACTCTAGTAGAGCAACAGCTGTGAGTCAATTAATGGAACAGGGAAGTAGTGACCAAGAGGTTGTTAAAATCACCGGGCATTCTAGTTCGCAATCACTTAAACCGTATTTGCAATTAAATTCTGACTACCATACTAAGATTATTAACAACCTCAGAATAAAAAACTCCAATACTCTAGTGACAAGAAATGAACAACATAATGAACCTGATAAGCAAAATATAGTATACAATAATTGTACAATTAATAATTATTATACTCAATAAATGTCTTCGTTTCTTTTGAATAGATTCCTTTTTTATTGTAATATTTTTGTTGGGATATAGTCTGATAAATTGTTCTCGTGCATTGGAAATTATCGCAAGTTTGCACTCTTTCGACAAACACAGTCGTATTGCTTTAGGCAACAGCCCCCCGCCCTACGGGCTCGGGACTGTTGCCAAGCAATACGACTTTGTTTGTCGAAAGAGTGCAAACTTGTTACCGATAATTTCCAATGCACTTGTGCAACTACTGTTGATAATATATTTGATTCCACCCATAGTGAAGAGCAAAAAAGTGTCACACTTCCATTTCCATAAACAAAAATCGATTCCACTCATCTTTGAGCAAAAAAAGGTCCCACATCTATAAATCGATATAACCATCAAACAACTAATAAAAAATAATTGATATAACAATCAATCAAAATAATTGATAATATCGAGACATTTTGGATCACTAAATTAAAGATATTTCATTAGTATCAAACCATTGATAAAGTATTGAAGAAAGGTTCTAAGAGTTTTTTAATCAAAGTATAATTATCTTCAAGTAACTCAATCAATCCAAAAGATATTTCAATTAAACATTTTTAGAAAGGAAAAGTACTTCTTTTTTGCAGTTGAGCATTTAGGGATTTGTTTATATTATGCTGACAACAAACCGTACTTCTTTTTCATGACGTGTACTCCTTCAAAATGTCTGCCTTTTTTTGTTACTCTTCACATTTCGTTGAGGAAAACATTTTTTTTGTACTACCTTTATGAAATAGAAAGTCACGGAGGGGGATAAATTTCGGGGGTGAGGGAGGAAGGGGGAGTTAATGTTAAAAATTTTGTTTTTGCTCTTACAAGGCCGCATTTACAAAAAAAATTCAAAATTTTGAAAATTTCGGGAGGGGGTTAAACCTGGCTACCGCCTTGGTCACCTTATATCAAATTGCGAAAATCATTTGTGTTTAATAATTTAAAATGATTGAATCTATGGATTGAATATTATTACAGAGTTTAGTTAACTCTTTATTATTTATGCTAGTTTTGTCGGCTTAAAAGTAGTTAACACATTAAATTAATAACTTACCTTTTTAACAACTATTTCATCTTTAATTTTCTTGATTTTTCAGTAAAAATTATTTCTACTTTTTTAATAAAATGCATTGAAAACAATTATTGGGGCTAATTCTCCCGATTCCGTACGCGAAATGTTCAATTTAACCCTCGCAATCTAAGTATACATATCAAGTACTAAACGTGCTTAGACTGTGATGATGCGTTAAATTTAACATTTCGTGTACGGAATCGGGCTGATTATTCTCCGATATTGTAAAAAATGTTGATTAACGACTGTTTTAAATTGTGTCTGCAACAAAAACCTGTAATTGCAGATTTCAGGTACGCACTTATTGACATCACAGAAATTTGTGATTTTACAGAATTCTGCAACATTATAGGTATTTTTAACGCAACTATAGAAATCTGCAATATTACAGGTATCTGCAAACATGGAATACAAGAATCTGTAAATAGAGTTTTCTATTATTATAAATAGGTATCTGTAAATATAGACTCCCGTAATTTCAAACAGTAAACAATATAGATTTCTGTAATCAGATACAGAAGTCTGAAAGTTTTATTATAAATTGCCATGAAACACTCAAAGATGGCGCCAAAAGAATCAGAATTTATTTAAACGAGCAAATTAATAAAATTATCAAAATAGTGATGTGATTATAGTATTTTTGTTCGCGGAGCAATTTTTTTCTTATGTTATGGTATGTTATGGGGTAGGTCGTGTGGCCTCTGAGCCTTCCGAAATTACCTTGACCCGAAAGATATTTTTTTCTTAAATGTATGGGAAATTTAATGACCAAATATTTATGTAATTCAATATATTTCAATTGTTTAGTTCTCCCATTCGCATAAAAAATATGCATGTCCATACCACGGAAATGCATTTATTACTTAAAGTAGAAATGAAACTATTTGTTACTAAGTTTAAAGTGTTTATACATTAAAAGTGCGATTCTTTACGAAATCTACAACACTCGAGCAACGCACTTGCTTTGGATGGGTATAAGCTTATACGTAATGATCGCCCTAGCCATGGGGGTGGCGTTGCTTTTTATATAAAAAATTGTTTTAATCACTCTGTTGTGCAAGCTGAATCATTACCACATATCGAGCATTTGTGGGTAGTATTAACTATAAACCAAAAATCATTTGCATTAGGTGTAATGTACAGGCCACCAAAAAGCGATGTTAAGGATTTTTTAAGTGTATTTGAAAAGTCTGTTATGGAACATAGTCTTCAAAATGATTACATGATATGTGTAGGCGACTTTAACATAAATATGCTTAACATTACTTGCGCAAGTAAATCCTTCAACTCAATATTTAACGCCTTATCCCTCAAACAACTAATAAGCGAACCAACTCGAGTAACTAAAGCTTCAGAGTCTCTATTAGACCTAATTGTCACCAATGAATATTGTAATATAAGTAAATCCGGTGTTTCAGATATCATGCACCTATCCGATCATTCTTTAATTTTTTGTGAATGTCAAATTGGCGAATTAAAAATTCAGCCAAACTTAATTAGCACGCGTAATTTTAAAAACTTTAATAATGATCTATTTCTAACTGACTTTTACCGATTAAACTGGTTTGAAATATATGATTATAATAATATAAACGATAAAGTAACACTCTTGAATAAAAAAATACTTACTTTTTTTGATAGGCATGCACCAATAAAGACTTTTCGCGCGCAGAAAAAGCCGACTCCCTGGCTGACACACAATATACGACAGATGACGAAAATCAGAGACAATGCTAGCACAAGATATAAAAAATCAAAAAATTCAGTACATTATGAATATTATAAAAGCATGCGTAATCTGACATCTAAAGCAATTCGTGCTGAACAAAGGGCCTATTTACAATTTGCATGTGAAAATACGGGTGGGGATAAAAAACACATGAGGAAGGAACTGAGAAATCTCAACGTATACCAAAAGAAAAACTACATTATACCAGACAAATTGAATAATGTGAATCTAATAAATCGGCAATTGTCTACGCAAGCTTCGACATTACCACCAGATAATGAGCAACTATTATTTTATAGAAATAATAAGAAAAGAGCATTCCCTACTTTATTAAAATTTTCGTCAGTCACGGATATAGAAGTTCTTAATATAATAAAGACAATTAAATCTAAGGCAGTTGGTATTGACGGCATCAACAGTAAGTTAATAAAGTTGTGCTGCCCTGCCATAGTAGAGTATATTACACAAATTATTAATGCCTGCATTGAAAGCTCTCATTTTCCTAATTTATGGAAAGAATCACTTGTCACACCTATATCAAAGCATAAAAATCCTGAAACAATAAACTTAAGACCAATCAATATTCTCCCAACACTTTCAAAGATATTAGAAAGGGTAATTGAATAACAATTGAGTAATCACATTAAGGAGTATAATATATTGCCTGGGAACCAATCAGGATTCAGGCAAAATTACAGTTGCTGTAGTGCCCTTACTCACATTGTTGATGATGTTGTAAATGCCACCGATACTGGAAACGTTACTGCACTGGTTCTATTAGACTATAGTAAGGCGTTTGACATGATCAACCACGAAACATTATCAGCATTACTAAATTATATAGGTCTGATCGTTGAGGCAGTTGCACTCCTCGATAGTTTCATGAATCGACGAACACAAAGGGTTGTGATTGATGATAGTGTTTCGTCTCCCATTCAAATAATGTCTGGTGTAGGACAAGGTACAATTCTGGGACCACTAATTTATTCAATTTACACATCATCAATAAGTGAGGTTATAACTTATTCACATTACCATCTATATGCAGATGACACTCAACTATATATATATTTTTTAAAATTGAAGATATTGTTGATGCACAGCTGAAACTGAATCTTGATTTGGAAAATTTAGTAAAATACTCGTCGGCACATTCACTATGCATTAACGTAAGCAAAACTAAGGCTAT
The DNA here is from genome assembly GCA_932526585.2 of Philonthus cognatus. Lineage (NCBI taxonomy): Eukaryota > Metazoa > Arthropoda > Insecta > Coleoptera > Staphylinidae > Philonthus > Philonthus cognatus. The sequence continues at coordinate 146,477,845 of OW052241.1, read as the reverse complement.
CGTGTTTGGACCTACAACAAGACGTACAAACGCGATACAAAACTTAAAGATAGTAGTTAATGGTCAAACGATATCTATAGATGAGAGTGTTAAAAATCTTGGGGTATTTATAGATTCAAAACTTAAATTCAAAGATAATACCAATAAACTAATACGAAAATCTTACATCGCACTGAAGAGTATATTCCTAAACAGACACCTTCTAAGTAAAAGTACAAAAATTATATTGTGTAATTCCTTGGTGCTTTCGAACTTTAACTTCTGTGACACACTCTATCATGAATTTATCGACAAAATAGATACTAATAGAATCCAAAGAATACAGAATTCATGCTTGCGTCTTATTTTTTGGTGGTAATAGGAGAACCAGTATAGCTCACAGATTGCCCGAGTGTGGCTGGTTGGACATGCACAACAGGCGAAAACTACATACGGCTTGTTTCTACTTCAAAATAATATCCAGAAAAACGCCCCCATATATCTTCAACAAAATAACGTATAGAAGTGATGTGCATAACATAAATATTCGAAGTAGAGGGCTCCTATCCATCGGAAAGCATAGATTACAATTATTTAAAAAGTGCTTTACCTATACAATTACAAGTTGCATGAACTCGGTACAGTTTCGATTTGGCTCATACACGGATTTTAAGCAGAAATATATAGAAATGCTAAGTGCATCATAATTTATTATTACTAGCTATATTATTTGTATTGTATATTATTTGTATTGTACTGTCTATTATTGTACGGCCTGAAGGAAGATCAGGTTCAGTGTTTGGTTATATACCTTGGACTGAAACTGATTCAGGACCCTTTGAACATTAAATTTATCTTAAAATTTATGTAATTATACTTGTACTGGATATGGTCAATAAACGGTTTATTATTATTATTATTATTATTATTATTATTAAACTAGTTGTTATAAATTGCAAAGAATCGAACTTTTAAGGTTTGAAGTATTCTGCAACTAAGTATTGGCAATTTTATTTATACTTATGTTTAAAGTGTTTATTTTGGAAATTATTTATAGTAACCTCCCACGGAGCAAAAAACAAACAAAAAACGTTATATCAACATTGTAACAACATCAAACGTTGTATTAATGTTGATGAAACATTACCTCAATGTGTTTGCTCAGTCGGCTATTTTCTTCTTTTTCCTTATTTTTTTTTTAATTTTCCGCCTCCAATAAAATTAAGCTAGCAAGAAAAGTCAATTTGTGAGTGAGAAATTCTACATTATTTTAAAACAAGGAGTTGAGTAGCGTTTAGGCAAAATATAATTAAGAATATTGACAGAATTTATTTTTTATTGAAATTTCATAGTAGATAATACAATAACTTCTATTAACTTTTTGGGGAAAAGCGGCAGAATTCAAGTTCAGCGAAATATGGGCTAAATAAAAATAAAGTTCTGGCTAGAAAAATTAAACTATAATTTTTGAATTCTGCCGCTTTTCCCCAAAAAGTTTATAGAAATGTTTGATAACTTGACGGCAAAAAACTACTAACAGATATACGCGTTAGTTACATGAAACATAATAATTTATCGTAACCCACTGCTTTATTAATAAACATTAGTACAGTTTTATAGTTAATTTTACAAGTAACATTTAAAATATACTTTGCGTAATTATTTAACAAGGTAAGAGTGTAATCGTGTAACTGATTAATTAGAGCGCTACTTTTTTATTAATTGACATTAGTAGATAGTTTAACCGTTTATATCAAAAGAATAAATGTATTCTATACTCCTACAGAATTATTTAACATGACATTAGTAAATTAGTGTCGTATTCGTATACATTAGGTGCCCAGATGTTAAATCATATTCAGTTATACATGCAACATTAATATTAAATATGCAGTTAAAATAGTAACAAATAACGTGTAATTTATCAAAATGTTACATAAAACTTTCATCACATTAAAAAACCCCATAGTATGTACATACATTAATACATTGTTGTTCTGAAAATGATAGAGAAGCAACACGTAACATATTTGTTCATCCTTCATGTGAAATCGTCCTTCCATCGATTTCCGATTTTTGTTGCTGCATTTTTCACACACAGTAGAATAAGAAAACCCACAATAGCCGCTGTCACACGCACAAGAGTTCAAAATATGCTAATCTTGTGCAGCGTCCAGCAGCTGCAGTGAGATTCATCCAAACGAATGGGAAAATTAACAATCTTGTAGGTTCCAAAAGTTGTCTTTTTCAAAGTACTCGATAACCCTGTGAACAGAATATTTCAATAGTTTAAATTAGTAAATATAAATAGCTGATGGTTTAAAAATGAAAGTCAGTAGGTACATAGAAAAATAATTCCACTTAATGTTGTTAGCTCAATATATATACAGGGAATTTTGCAGTGTACATATCCCGATGTATACGCTTTAAATTTTGAGCCATTCGTTGTTTTTGTAAATGTGTTAAATTTGAAGATTCTAACGAGTGATTCCACTCCCAGATTAAGCATGAAGTAAAATTTCGAGTTTAGAAAAGCCCCGTGAAAATTTGTCGAGGGTCGCGCAGCGACCCGAGACAAATTTTCTGGGCTTTTCTAAACTCGAAATTTTACTTCATGCGCCACGCGTATACAACACTGATTTAGTGTGAAATAAAAAACATACTTCTTAAGTTTAATCTACAAAATTTTATCATCTAATCAAAACTTGAGCTTTTAAAATTCACCTGCAACAATTTGCTATGGGATATATAGATATACTTAAAAGAAATAAATCGTCGTATTTTTAAGTTCAAAATATTTCAGTGTTTCGCACGCGTGGCGCATAAAGTACAATTTCGAGTTTAGAAAAGCCTAAAAATTTGGTTTAGTCGCATAGATGAAATAAACGTTTGTAGATAAAACCTAAGAAGTATATTTTTAACTTCACACTAAATCAGTGTTGTATACGCGTGGCGCATGAAGTAAAATTTCGAGTTTAGAAAAGCCTGAAAATTTGGTTTGATCGCTCCGCTTCGCTACGCGATCAAACCAAATTTTCAGGCTTTTCTAAACTCGAAATTTTACTTCATGCTTAATCAGGGATTGGAAACACTGGTTAGAAGCTTCAAATGAAACGCATTTATAAAAATAACGAATGATTCAAAATTACAGCGTATACATCGGGATATGTATACTGTAAAATTCCATTTTATGATCGAATTACATTAAGCTGATTTATTTTTCTAACGATTTTATAACAACATCGAATGACTGAACATTTATAGCGTATACATTAGGATATGTATACTTCAAAAAAATCCTGTCGAAATAATTGGAATTAGAACCGCACATTTGCTTTTTTCTGGAATATCCATAAAATATATTGGAAAACGAAATTTGGTTTGGTCGCGTAACCAAATTTTCAGGCTATTCTAAACTTGTACATTTGGTTTTTTCTGGATTATCTATAAAATATATTGGAAAACGAATGCGTACACTTCTGTGCAATAAAATTAAGCATACAAAATATGTTTAGTTTAAAACGGACATGATAGGTTTCCTAGTTACAAGAATATGTGAATATGTCAATTTCTTTAATGTCAAAATGCTACGTCATTAATACAACAATTCAAAAATTCGAATTATAACTAAAATAGAAGAAGGTTTTTCTATTTCGGCTTTGTTGTGTTTATTAAGAGCGGTTTTTTTAAAAGGTCTTAGTTCTATTTTTTAATTAAAGGTGTTATTTTCAAGTTATGATGGTTTATAATTTATTGAAACTGTTGCCAGGCAACTAACATAGACCCGAATTACACAGGTTTACAAAAAAAAAAACTATTTGACCGGACCATGGTATCCCGGGGTATTTTTGCGTCCTGAATCCGATCCCGGGATCAGCTGAGCCCCATCACGTCAGAAAAACGAGATTTCAAGGTTACTTAGAGGTTAAAATGGTCATTTTTTGGAACTGGACCCGGGACAGTTTCTCAAGCGATCTGTTAAGTTAGAGGGTAACTGTTTAGGTCTTGAATATCTTCCAAACATCGGCAAGGAGCCCTAAATCTCGATCGGGACTATCACAGTGCCACCCCAGTGGATAAAATGTTGCCATGATTGTTTTATCTCGCGGATTTCGATCTCCCTGTCAAGGCATCCAATTCCGGCGATCCGTTCGCTGTGAGATATTGATAGGGAACCCAGCCCTGCTATTAAAGAGAACTCTGCTATTAGCATCACCCAGGAACAACGACGTGGACGTTGCAGATTCTGTTGCCTTCGGAGTGCTTGTTTACAGTGAGTCCCCTTGCCTCTCACTTTTCTCCCTCCCAATTTTTGCAGATTCTGGTCTCTTCGGGGTGCTTGTTTACAGTGAGTCCCCTTGCCTCTCACTTTTCTCCCTTCCAATTTTTGCAGATTCTGTTCCCTTCGAGGTGCTTGTTTACAGTGAGTCCCCTTGCCTCTCACTTTTCTCCCTCCCAATTTTTGCAGATTCTGTTCCCTTCCAGGTGCTTGCTTACAGTGAGTCCCCTTGCCTCTCACTTTTCTCCCTCCTAATTTTTCAATCTTTCCGCGCTTGTTTATGGGGTCTGCAGGTTTGCTCAAAACTCCTTCTAAGTGCCTTTCTCTTATGCCCCTTGGTCGTATCCCTCTTCAAGTTCCAGTAGTAGTCTGCCAACATGTTGATGTCCCAGAAACCTTGGTAGCGTCTTTCCATCTCTTTTATATCTTGGTGAAATCTTTCACCTTGTTCTTCGCTATAATGTCCAAGGTTTTCTGGGAAATTGTCCAAATGTGAATCCAAGAAATGGACCTTCAAGCTCATCAAACATCCAATAGCTTTGTAATTCCGGAGCAAGCCCTCCACCAATTCCCTATTGTTTCCAAGAAATTTCTGGGCAACATTCACGAAGCTCTTCCATTCTTCTTCCTCATCCACCGTCATCGTCTTCGGGAATTCTGGATCTTTTATAAGTTCCCTTATTTGCGGCCCATTGAAAACCCCTTTTTTGATTTTGGCATCTGACAACTTTGGGAATTTTTTGTAGAGATATTGGAAGGCTTCGCTACTTCTTTTTTAAGAGCCTTGATGAATTGTTTTATCAACCCTAATTTAATATGGAGCGGAGGTAGAAAAATACTTTTGGGATCCACTAACTGTTCTTGCTCTATGTTCTTCTGACCAACAAGAAAATTCTCCCTTGATGGCCAAACCTTCCTTTCATAATGCTCATCACGAGCTCGACTATCCCATTCACAGAGAAAACAAGGGTATTTTGTAAATCCACTGTGTTGTCCCAAAAGTATTGTTACTACCTTCAAATCCGTACATATTTTCCATTTGTACCTGCTGTAATTAATTTTTTTGAGCAAATAGTCCAGATTGCAGTAGTTCTCACTCAATATCGTCGAGTAAGCTATTGGAATTGACGCGAGGTTATTGCCATTGTTCAACAACAGCTTTCAAACTCCTGTTTGATGAATCAATGAATAGCCAATAAATACTAATGAATCATGCTGGTCACAATATTTCCAGAAAGGCTTATCCCTATTTCTGTAATAGGTCCCGATTGTTCCTTTCTCCAGAGAACCTCTTTCTTTTAAACGAGAAGCTAACAGTTCAGACTGGTCCTTAGATAGCCCCAGATCTCAACCAAGTCATTGAGTTTTATATGATTCCACTTTGAATTCTGGAGTTGATCATTCTCGCTGTCATCGTCCACGTCGATTGGAGATTGTGAGAACTCCCCTTCATTTTGCTCCGGTTCTATTTCCTTACCTCCTTCATCTTCGCCATCAACAACCATACGTTCATCAAGGCAACATCAGCTATCACTGGCATAGTAACCGACGAGGTGACCACGTAATTCAGCGATTTTCTGTTCCTGGAATTTAACCCAGGCTTAACGTTTCTGCAAAAGTAGCAATCGCGTTCGTGATTTTCTGGTTCCCGCCAGGTCATAGGAGAAGAAAACATAATTTTCCTAGAGCCAGTCTGCCAACATCGCAAACGTGCTTGGCATGTGCGACAAAGAACTTTTGGGGCCCATGGGTTGTTATCTGGACCTTCGGAATTGGGAAAACACGACTTAAATTGTGCAGATATGGTCTCTGTGAAATTCACCAAGTTCGTCTTAAGATGATATTCCCCACACAGAACACAGAAAGACTCTCTATTCTTCAAGCACTTAGCCATTTTCCCGAGTGATTTTCCACTTCCGGGGAAGTTGGAGTTAAGGTGCCGGAATAGCCTGAGTTCTTCTCTCTTTAAAATAGATGGAATGAATAGCCGAAAACACTTGATTAAATGACCAACAGAAACCAGTCGCTTGTGAAAGCTCACTCGAGAGGTTGACAGTGCTACTCCAATGGAGAAAAAGATAGAGCTAATGGATTTGAAACTGGCAGTGTATATTGAGTTGCCTAAATACAAAAACAGTAGTTCGTTGTTAATTAAATTATAATAAACATTTAGATACTTGATTGTATAAAATAAGCCTATTTTATTACTGATATATGCGCAATGCATTTTATTTTTTTATATTTGTTTTATAATGGATTTTAAAATCATCAATTTTATGTAATCAAAAAACGGAATGCATTCCGCCGAATTAAAAAAAAAACATTTAATATATTTTATTAATAACATTTTTCATATATCTCAATAATATTCGTTTTATAGTGTTGTTATAAATCGAGAAATGGGTCGCTTTGTATAGTGGTGCCCCCAGATCGAAAACACGAACTAATTTCATGCGGCAACATTGTCCCGGGTCCAGTTCCAAAAAATGACCATTTTAACCTCTAAGTGACCTTGAAATCTCGTTTTTCTGACGTGAGGGGGCTCAGCTGGGGCTCAGCCCCGGGATCGGATTCAGGACGCAAAAATACCCCGGGATACCATGGTCCGGTCAAATAGTCCGGACTTTTTTTTTTTTTGTAAACCTGTGTTATACAGCTAGAATATTGTGAAAAATAGTTCAGAGACTTGTGCTTAATTTTATTGCACAGAAGTGTACATATTATAAAATGCATTATTGCAAAGATTTTTAATTGTCATCGTTTTATTTCTATCCTAGAATAAACTCGCTGGAATGTTTAATTCAAATAATCCTTTTGTTGATTTCCCCATCAAACGATAGATTCTTCTTTGTATCACCACCATATAAATAATAAACTCTAGAATAATTAAAACCCATCGGTGTCCTCAATGCGTATTCTTTTTATCCTCGATTTCTGTAAAGTCCTGTCCGTGTTGCAGCCGACGTTGAAGAGACATGAATAAGTGAATAAGTTTGCGTGTCCCGTTTTATTTGGATAGTACATATTCCCGATTAATAATAGATCAGACATCTGTATTTCCCATGAAGAAAACTTATAATTAGGCACCAATGGAAAGGAGGTGGAGGAGGAGGGTGAACAGTGTTGTCCGCTCTGACCCATATCGCATGCTTTATTATTTAACATTTAATACGTACCCCCACCTCCTTCATTCAATAGAATAAAACCCTCACAAATCCCACCCCAGTTTTAATAAATGTAACTGCGTAACCCTTAAATTAGTTTTCGAAAATTCGTTATGTTTAATAAATTATTTTAATGAAAAGGCAAGTTAAATATTTGTATTTTCCTCTTTTCTACAAGGTCCTATTTTTCTTTCTCCTTGGCCTCTTAGCATACTAGTCCATATGGCTAGTTCAACATTGTATTAGGATAAGAAAGGGATACAGTTAAATTATTTTATTGAAAAAGCAAGTTAAATATTTGTATTTTCTTCTTTCGTACAAGGTCCTAATTTTCTTTCTCCTTCGCCTCTTAGCATACTAGTCCATATGGCCAGCTCAACATTGTATTAGGATAAGAAAGGGATACAGTTCTTCACGTTAAGGAGTCTTTCATAACGACTTTTATACAATATATAAAATTACGAAAAAACTATTCGTGAAAATGCAAACAGTGTCTTAATTAATAAGACAATTTATTGTCTTATTAATTAAGACACTGTTTGCATTTTCACGAATAGTTTTTTCGTAATTTTATATATTATGTTTAAAGTGTGCAAACTATAAGAAGCGTAAGCTTATTTTTTCGAATTCAAATAGTTTTGAATTTGAATTTATCTTGTTACGACTTTTATATTTTTTTTCACAACACAATACTCGACCACGGATCAAGTTCCTAATTATTCAATAAAAAATAATGCTTGGTTCTTTAAGACGAATCATCTTCAAATTGTAGGACACTGTTTTTTTTTGTACAAATTCTCAAATATTTTTTTAAAAACTGTTATAAAGATCCAACCTGAATTTTAAACCTTAATCAATTTTGACCTAAAATGTAAGCGTCCTTATAAGTTTAAAACATCGTATGTTTGGATTATATACAGAGAATTTTTCTTTTAAGTATACATATTTCAAGCCTGACAGCGTTTGCCAAATTTTCAGAAATTCGTTGTTTTTTTAAAAGAGTTTGATTTGAAGCTTAAAACGAGTGTTTTTTACTCCCAGGTTAAGCATGAAGTAAAATTTCGAGTTTAGAAAAGCCTGAAAATTTGGTTTGGTCGCGGATTTGAAAAAGGTATTCGAATACTTTTTTGAAAAAGGATTCTTGATCCGGATTAGTTACATTTTTTTTAAGGATTCGTGTTCGAATTGAAATTAAGGTGATTCAAATTATTCTAATTCAAATCCTCAAATAGGATTCCAATCCTTACAATGGATTCGAATCATCGCTATTACTCCGATGTTTGTAGAACCGTTTCTAGTAGATATTTAATCAAAAGAAAGAAATGATTAATAAGTTAAAAAGTTATAAAAACTACATTCAGGAAATTTTACCGGGTGTTTAAGCGTGGCCACCGGCTGTATCTCAGAAAAGAAATGACTGGAAATGATTTTTAAGTTCCTGACTCCGCCGGTAGAGCACGTAACATCTATCGCCAAATACAAAACATATTTTTATCAAAAAACGGATAAATTGAGCTAGGTTTAAATTACACAATTCGTAATCTACGCTGAATTTTACTCAATTGTAGCTACTCACTTGTTTCTTTATCTCATCCATATGAAGTAGGGCAGAGCGAGAAATTGTGTTCATTAAACTGCATGTAACTTTAGTTAGGATTAACCGAAACTATTCAAATAAGTCACATTTAATAGGTAATTGAAAGCACTTTAAATCACATTTTACTCTCGTTTACTTTAGTTCTTATAGTAAGTGCCAGAGGGCGTTTTTAGAATAACCGCCATATTTTCTACATTTTCTTAAAAAATTCAAATAGTAAGCTATAGTTCTCCTATGCTAACTTATAGCAGGAAGAAATACTGAGAAAATTGGTGAAAACCTCATTCTGATATATTTATCCTAACCGAAGATATAATAGATATAAAATCAAGTAGGCTATTAGGCTCTTTTGTTTTATGTTCAAGAGGTGAAAATCAAAAATTGAAATAATAACGGTGTTCACTTTTCCCCATTTATATATTTTGGAAAGCGAAGTAAATCTATGATTATTTAAAATCTCAAAATATAGTAGGCTATGAGAATATTTAAGTTTAGTAGAATGTTTAAAACAGCTTATATTTACTACAATTAAAAACACATATTACAATACTTTATTGGAACAATAACAATCAAAACATAACAAAACGGAGAGAATAATAAAATCTAAAGGATAAAAAAAATGTTATCCAAAATGGCAAATTAGGCTACATATGTTAAAAATATATAAATCGTAATCTACTCTAAATGTTGCTTGATTTCAACTACCTTCTCGTTTATTTTGCTTTCACATAGGGTGCAGAGGTAAATGGAAAAGCCTAATCATTAAAATGGTTGTAACTTTAGTTAGGTTTACCCGAATTTAATAACCTTTGACCAATTTGATAAATAATTGAATGTACTTCTAAACACTATGTACTTTAATTTATTTTAGTGCCTATATTAAGGGTCAGAGGGTGCTATTTGTAAAAAATACCCCATTCTGCCAAGTTTTCCACATATCTCCGATTAGGATAAAGATATCGGGATGCGGTTTTTGCCAGTTTTAATACTATTTCTTATATTAATTAACTATCATATCTTATGGATACCTTCTCATTTGGAAATTTAAAGAAAATAGAGACAATATGTTGATTGTCTCAATAGCATCCTCTGGCGCTTAATATCGAAACTAAAATAAATCAGAGTGAATTATGTTTAAAAGTGCATTCAATTATCTATCAAATGAGCTCAAGTTCATTGAATTTAGTTAAACCTAACTGAAGTTACAGGCATTTAAATGATCAGACATTTTCATTCTTCGCTGCATCTTATATGAGAGTCAAAGACACGAGAAGATAGTTGAAATTGAGTAACATTTTACATAGATTAAGATATTCATATTTTTTACATAACTTTAATTAAATTAAAAACTGTTTTAATCTTTTACAATAGCGATAGCGTCCTTCTAAGTTTAAAACATCGTATGTTTGGATTATATACAGAGAAATTTTCTTTTAAGTATACATATTTCAAGCCTGACAGCGTTTGCCAAATTTTCAGGAATTCGTTGTTTTTTTTTAAAAGAGTTTGATTTGAAGCTTAAAACGAGTGTTTTCCACTCCCAGGTTAAGCATGAAGTAAAATTTCGAGTTTAGAAAAGCCTGAAAATTTGGTTTGGTCGCTCCGCGAAGCGGAGCGGCCAAACCAAATTTCCAGGCTTTTCTAAACTCGAAATTTTACTTCATGCGCCACGCGTATGAAACTCTGATTTGACGTGAAGTTCAAAATACACGTCTTTAACATAACTTTAGTAGTGCATTTTCAACTTCACTTGAAATCAGTGTTCGTACGCGTGACGCATGAAGTAAAATTTCGAGTTTAGAAAAGCCTGAAAATTTGGTTTGGCCGCTCCGCGCTTCGTGCTACGCGACCAAACCAAATTTTCAGGCTTTTCTAAACTCGAAATTTTACTTCATGCTTAAACTGGGAGTGGAAAACACTCGCTTAAAACTGCGACTTGACATATTTTCAGAAACAACAAATATCTGCAGATTTACTTTAAAAAAAACTTAAAAGAAAAACTCCCTGTATAGTTCTCGATCGTCAACTGTTGTTTCTTTTTGTTTTATGAAAATAGCATAATATTGAAAAATGCAATGATGGATTCTTTCAACGGTCAGATTTGGTGATTATCGAAACGCGAGTCAACAAATTTCTCCAACTTTGACTTAAAATTTAAGTTCCGATTTAAGTGTGAAACAATTGTCTTGTATATTACATCAAAGCTACATTTTGTAGCTTTTGTTTTCTCAATTCTCCTAAAAATATTACGTTTCTGAAAATAGTTGTGCTACATTTTTTCATGATTTAAAAATGTAATCATGAAAAAATGTAACAATATTACGACTTTGACTTCAAATTTAAGCTCCTATATAAGTTTGAAACCAAGGCCGTAGCTAGGAGAGGGGATATGGGGGTTCAAAGCCCCCCGAAATTTGTTTTTGTATGTAAAAATGGGTCTGTAAGAGCAAAAACTGTATATTTTTTTACTTAATAAAGTCTCAGTTATACAAACAAAAAACCGTTATAAAGATCCAACCTGAATTTTAAACCTTAATCAATTTTGACCTAAAATGTAAGCGTCCTTCTAAGTTTAAAACATCGTATGTTTGGATTATATACAGAGATTTTTCTTTTAAGTATACATATTTCAAGCCTGACAGCGTTTGCCAAATTTTCAGGAATTCGTTGTTTTTTTTAAAAGAGTTTGATTTGAAGCTTAAAACGAGTGTTTTCCACTCCCAGGTTAAGCATGAAGTAAAATTTCGAGTTTAGAAAAGCCTGAAAATTTGGTTTGGTCGCTCCGCGAAGCGGAGCGGCCAAACCAAATTTTCAGGCTTTTCTAAACTCGAAATTTTACTTCATGCGCCACGCGTATAAAACTCTGATTTGACGTGAAGTTCAAAATACACGTCTTTAACATAACTTTAGTAGTGCGTTTTCAACTTCACTTGAAATCAGTGTTCGTACGCGTGGCGCATGAAGTAAAATTTCATGCATAAATTGGGAGTGGATAACACTCGCTTAAAACTGCGACTTGACATATTTTCAGAAACAACAAATATCTGCAGATTTACTTAAAAAAATACTTAAAAGAAAAACTCCCTGTATAGTTCTCAATCGTCAACCGTTGTTTCTTTTTGTTTTATGAAAATAGCATAATATTGAAAAATGCAATGATGGATTCTTCCAACGGTCAGATTTGGTGATTATCGAAACGCGAGTCAACAAATTTCTCCAACTTTGACCTAAAATTTAAGTTCCGATTTAAGTGTGAAACAATTGTCTTGTATATTACATCAAAGCTACATTTTGTAGCTTTTGTTTTCTCAATTCTCCTAAAAATATTACGTTTCTGAAAATAGTTGTGCTACATTTTTTCATGATTTAAAAATGTAATCATGAAAAAATGTAACAATATTATGACTTTGACTTCAAATTTAAGCTCCTATATAAGTTTGAAACCAAGGCCGTAGCTAGGAGAGGGGATATGGGGGTTCAAAGCCCCCCGAAATTTGTTTTTGTATGTAAAAATGGGTCTGTAAGAGCAAAAACTGTATATTTTTTTTACTTAATAAAGTCTCAGTTATACAAACAAAAAACTGTTATAAAGATCCAACCTGAATTTTAAACCTTAATCAATTTTGACCTAAAATGTAAGCGTCCTTCTAAGTTTAAAACATCGTATGTTTGGATTATATACAGAGAATTTTTCTTTTAAGTATACATATTTCAAGCCTGACAGCGTTTGCCAAATTTTCAGGAATTCGTTGTTTTTTTTAAAAGAGTTTGATTTGAAGCTTAAAACGTGTGTTTTCCACTCCCAGGTTAAGCATGAAGTAAAATTTCGAGTTTAGAAAAGCCTGAAAATTTGGTTTGGTCGCTCCGCTACGCGGAGCGGCCAAACCAAATTTTCAGGCTTTTCTAAACTCGAAATTTTACTTCATGCGCCACGCGTATTAAACTTTGATTTGACGTGAAGTTCAAAATACACGTCTTTAACATAACTTTAGTAGTGCATTTTCAACTTCACTTGAAATCAGTGTTCGTACGCGTGGCGCATGAAGTAAAATTTCGAGTTTAGAATAGCCTGAAAATTTGGTTTGGTCGCGCAGCGCGAAGCGCGGAGCGGCCAAACCAAACTCGAAATTTTACTTCATGCTTAACCTGGGAGTGGAAAACACTCGTTTTAAGCTTCAAATCGAACTCTTTTAAAAAACAACGAATTCCTGAAAATTTGGCAAACGCTGTCAATCTTGGAATATGTATAAATAAACATTCCCTGTATATAATTCGACCAAACCAAATTTTCAAGCTTTTCTAAACTCGAAATTTTACTTCATGCTTAATCTGGGAGTGGAAAACACTCGCTTCAAACTGCGATTTGACATATTTTTAGAAACAACGAATATCTGCAGATTTACAGCGTATATAGTATATTGAGATTTGTATACTTAAAAGAAAAACTCCCTGTATAGTTCTCGATCGTCAACTGTTGTTTCTTTTTGTTTTATGAAAATAGCATAATATTGAAAAATGCAATGATGGATTCTTTCAACGGCCAGATTTGGTGATTATCGAAACGCGAGTCACCAAGTTTCTCCAACTTTGACTTAAAATTTAAGTTCCGATTTAAGTGTGAAACAATTGTCTTGTATATTACATCAAAGCTACATTTTGTAGCTTTTGTTGTCTCAATTCTCCTAAAAATATTACGTTTCTGAAAATAGTTGTGCTACATTTTTTCATGATTTAAAAATGTAATCATGAAAAAATCTAACACCAAAATCATAAAAAGTTAAACACAAATCCTAATAATTTTTTAGGTTAAATACATGTATTCCTGACACGACGAACACATTGTTAAAACCATACTCAAACCATACTTTTAGTCTATTTTATCAAAATGTACGTGGACTTCGTACCAAACTCTCCGTTGTAACGAAATCCGTTTTATTGTTTAACTACGACATAATTGTGCTCTGTGAGACCCGGTTAGATCATGATATATTTGATGCTGAACTGGGTCTACTTAACTATAATGTATATCGCTGTGATCGCAGTTGCGTGTTCTCGGGCAAAAAGCGTGGAGGAGGCACACTTATCGCTGTTGCTCGCCATATTAAGTCACACAGTGTTAGCGCTACGTCAGCTCATTATGAAGAGCTTTTCGTTTCCATTTGTAACGACGACGAAGATAATATTTTACTGGGTAGTGTATATATTCCACCCAACTCGTCGCTATCAACTTACCAGCAACATTGTTTATCGATTGAAAACATTGCTGACACTCTCCCTGGACATCAAATTTGTATATTGGGTGACTATAACCTCCCAAATGTAAGTTGGTTAACAGGGAATTATGGAGTTTATACAGATTCGACAAATCATACAGCGCTATTAATCGCAGATACGTATGGGTTCATTAATACGTTTCAAATTAATAATGTTACCAACACCAATTCCGTATTGCTCGATCTCTTTTTTATGCAGACGGAAGCTATTGAACAATACGTTGTTTCAGTAGCTGCTTATCCATTGGTACCATGCGACTCACATCATCCTGCATTAGAATTAACTATTTCCTATAAAGCCAATAGTACTACGAAATCTATTTGGGAACCTAATTTGAAATACGATTTTGCAAGATCTGACTTTTCAGAAATAAACGACTACCTAATTAATTTTAGTTGGGATAGCTTCTTGAATAATAAAACCGTAAATGACCAAGTACATGGGTTTTATAATTATCTCTACGAAGCAATCAGAACATTTGTACCCATAGTGGAAATAAAAAATCCAACAAGTTTATGTTTCCCAAAATGGTTCAGCGCAGCTCTTAAAAGTAAATTACTCTCAAAAAACGCCTTCACACACAATTCAAAAAATCGAATCTGGAGTCTGATTATGAATCTTTTAGGAAAGTAAGATCCGAATGCAAAATTCTCATTGATATTTGTCATAAAGAATATTTGCATAAAATCGAAACCAATATTGCTATAACTGTATTGTTTCGAGTTTACGTGAAGTGATTAATCACAAATAGAAAGACTGTTATTCCTTACTTCACTTTTTATTTTTATGTTAGATGTACATTTCGAGACACAAGGTGCTCATTATCAATAACAAACTGTTTGTTATTGATAATGAGCACCTTGTGCCTCGAAATGTACATCTAACATAAAAATAAAAAGTGAAGTAAGGAATAACAGTCTTTCTATTTGTGAATATTGCTTATGATACTCAGTTCTTCTGGAAGCACGTAAAGTCTAAACGTAAGTCAAATGGTCTTCCAAACTCTTTCGAACACAATGGAATCACAACAAGTGACCAGAACGAAATCGTAAATCATTTCGCTACATACTTTGGCTCTGTGTATAAGGACTCGACTAACTCCATTGACGCGGGTCTTAGCGATACACATTTGAATTTACATTCTATATCCGACATTAAAATATCAGATATACTGCCAGAACTTTCGAGCCTCAAAGAAAACAATTCCATGGGCCCGGATGGCCTTCCAGCATTATTTATTAAGCAATGCTCATTTTCATTATGCCGTCCCCTTTGGATTATATTTAATAATTCCTTGAAAACTGGCGAGTTCCCAACCTACTGGAAAGAGGCAATTATCAATCCCATCCATAAGAATGGTTCTAAAAACGTAATCGACAAATATAGGCCAATATCAATTTTATCTCATATTCCAAAACTATTTGAAAAACTTATAACTCATCAATTATCCCCTATTATTGATCCATTGATAGTTAATGAACAGCATGGATTTCGACGTGGACTATCAACGGCCACGAACCTACTTGTATACGGGAACTTTATAACAGATGCCTTGGCAAACGGTCAACAAGTTGATTCTGTATATACAGATTTTGCCAAGGCATTCGATAAAGTCGATCACGGTATATTGCTGTCTAAACTGCTTAAATTGGGCATACATGGATCCCTTTTCAAATGGATCCATTCTTATTTGGATGGTAGAACACAGAGGGTTCGAGTGGGTATGTATAATTCGGCATTAATACACGTGTCTTCTGGTGTACCCCAGGGGTCACACTTGGGTCCACTACTCTTTAATATTTTCATAAATGATAGCACATGTTTTCATCATTCGAAGTGCTTGTTGTTCGCAGATGACATGAAAATCTTCACAGCGTTGGAAAATAATTATTCATTTCATCTTCTTCAGCAAGATCTTAATAGATTTCAGTCCTGGTGTGCATTAAATAGAATGCAACTAAATATCGATAAATGTAATGTAATGTCTTTTTATAAAAGTAGGTCACATGTTGTGAATAATTATTTTCTAAATGATAAGCGCCTCACGCCATTAAATTCAGTAATGGACCTAGGTGTGACCCTAACTAACAATTGGAACTTTTCTACTCACATTAATTTAATAACATCAAAAGCCTTCCAAATGCTTGGATTTTTAAAAAGAAATTCATCTGAGTTTCAAAATCCAGCTACACTTAGTAAACTTTACGTGGCTTTAGTTCGCTCAAACCTCGAGTATTGTTCCATATTCTGGAATCCTTACACGTTAATGAACATAAACAATATCGAAAGAGTTTAAAGAAGATTTACGAAATTCATATCATACAAATTTGGCCATGACGATAACCACTCTGTTGTCTTGAACAAACTTAACATGCACACACTAGAGCATAGGCGATTTTGTTGTGATGTGATATTTGCTTATAAACTGTTAAATGGGATTGGGGTACAGTTTTCCTAATATTATTTTCCTAATGATTTTTTTCCCTAACTTATTATTTTCCTAATTTAACAATTTTCCTAATTTTTTTTTCCTAATATTCCTAATTTTCGTAATTTTCCAATGTTAACCGTGAAGTTCCCATGCCAACCGTCATTTGTCAGGCAAACAAAACCTCTAGAAAGTGTCAATATTTCAGTGCGTGTGTCCAAATTTGCGTCTGTAAAAATGACCGTTGAACTGATTCAAACTAACTTAAGCCATGTTTTACACATGAGCGGATTTTTGTATAGTAAACGCCTGACAAAAAATGGAAGAGTCTTTTGGAACTGCAAACTGTGTAATGCCACGGCGGTAACGAGGTTGCAGTTGACGCACGGACAGGCGGTGGACGTCATAAAAGGTGGAGAAAACTTGGATGCCACCCACAACCACGCTCCAGACTATGATGCCGTCGAAGCCATCAAATTAAAATATCGCGTGAAGAGAAAAGCGGTGGAACACCCCGAAGCCCCTCCTATTCAAGTGTTGCGCGAAGAATTGGACGGCGTGCCAGCTGCTGTTCTGGCTCATCTACCTGACAGGCCAAATATGGCAAAATTAATTTCGCGAAGAAGAAGACAAAATATGCCAACGAACCCTGTCGACATCGAAGATTTGGAAGAAGTACCAGAGTTATATGCGAAAACACATACGGGTGAAAATTTCCTTTTGTATGACTCGCGTGAGGATGATGATGACGAAGAAGACGAAGGGATGGGACGAATTCTGATTTTTGCGACCATACAGAACTTGCGGCTGTTAATGAGAAGTCCAAATTGGTACTTGGACGGCACCTTCAAGGTTAGGTTTATTCTTTTCATAATGTACATTATTTTTATTTTATTTTTCGAGTTGTACCGTATTATTTTTTCAGGTTGTACCGCAAATTTTTTTTCAACTCTTCACTGTCCTTGCTTCCCTGACACAAATTCGGAACGGTAAACAACAAATAGTCGCTATCCCTCTCGTATACGCACTGCTGGAAAATAAAAAACAAGTCGCGTACGAAAAAGTACTGGATGTCATCAGAAACGCGTGTGAGGAAGCAGGCATTCCACGCAGAGTGCCGGTTATTGTGATGACGGATTTTGAACTCGCTATCCTGAACGCAATTAGAAAAATCATGACGGAGAGTACGAAAGTCAGAGCCTGCTTTTTTCACCTCCGACAAGCAGTGTACCGGTACATCCAACAGGAGGGGCTGCAAGTGGCGTATAGCGATAAGAAAGATCGAACTATAAAAGATGCAGCGCGAATGATGTGCGCTATCGCGTTCGTTCCTCTCGCCGACGTGTTATCTGTGTTTGCTGAATTCAAAAACCAAGCACCTCCTGCATTCAAATCGGTGGTCGACTATTTTCGGGTATTTTTTCTTTCTCATCAGTCTGCTCATCAGTTATTTTTTACAAGTATTACTACCCCGTAGACGACGTACGTAAAAGGACAGACAGCTCGAGGTAGACGTCGAGCCGTTGATGCCCGATACCCACCAGATGTTTGGAACATGTACGATGCGACGCTCCAAAACCTATCGAGAACCAACAACCTTTCAGAAGGTTCCTTTTCCTTTTTTCTTTTACTTTTTCCTGAATCCAACAACTGTCCTTTATCCCACATCTTATCTTATAGGTTGGCATACTCGTTTCGCACTTGTGGTGGGAAAGAACCATCCGGGTTTGTACACTCTCCTCAAGGAACTCAAGAAAGAGCAATCTGACACTGAAGGCATGATCCGCGACCTAAATTTAGGGAAAAGAGTCCGGCGAGACGTGAGCAAAGCTATGGAGCAGAACGAAGAAAGGATTACGAACGTCGTTCTCCAGTATGAAGATCGGCGGGAGGAAGCTATGGAGTACTTAAAGGACGTCGGTTGCTACATTGGTTTTTGAACTGTACATTTGGAAATGAGTCTCGGAAATAAAATGTGAATTTGGAAAATAGTATTAGGAAAATAATAATAATAGAAATTAGGAAAAAAAAATATTAGGAAAAAAGGATTAGGAAAAAAAAAAATAGGAAAAAAGGATTAGGAAAACTGACCCCATACCGTTAAATGGCCATATAAATGCACCTATTTTATTAGAGTACATTTATATTCACGTACCATCTAGACCACTCAGAACTAATTATACATTCTTCGTACCTGCTTCTAGGACTGATTATGCAAAGCAATTTGGTACTCGGCGTTTACTTCACAACTGCAATAAAGTTCAAATAGATTTATTTCACACAACATTGGGTAAATTACGTAATTATTTATTTAAAGAAATAAATTTTAATGCTTAGAAATTGTATACCAATTTTACCATATTGACTCAGTCCTCGTTCAATTTTACGATGTCATTCTAATTTTGTTTGTGATTTTAATGTGTTATATTTTTTGTAGCTAGATGTAAACAATTTATATACGTTTTTGTCATTTCTTTATTGTATTTGCATGGCAAATATAATAATAATTATTATTATTATTATAATATTACGACTTTCACTTCAAATTTAAGCTCCTATATAAGTTTGAAACCAAGGCCGTAGCTAGGAGAGGGGATATGGGGGTTCAAAGCCCCCCGAAATTTGTTTTTGTATGTAAAAAATGGGTCTGTAAGAGCAAAAACTGTATATTATTTTTACTTAATAAAGTCTCAGTTATACAAACAAAGTTAAAATCGTATTTCATTTGAGTATTTTTATCAAATAACCTTCCCTCCCGGAATATTTGTAATCCCTTTCGACATTTTTTTCTTCTGGCTACGGCCTTGTTTGAAACAAATGAGTTTAATATTAGATTAAAACCTTCTTTTTAGCCTTTTCTTATTTTTTTATAACAATATCGCGTATTTGAAAGAAGTTATGATTCATTTCTGTCGAATTAAATTTATATTAACATCAAAAGCGAGTAAGAAATACTTATTTACTTTGACTTGAAATTTAAGTTTCTATATAAGTTCAAAACAAATGAGTTTTATATTAGATCCAAAAATTGATTTTTAGCTTTGGTTTTCTTTTTGTTTTATAAAAAATCGCGTATTTAAAAAAAATTATATTTCATTTCTGTCGGATGAAATTTATATTGACATTAAAAGCCCGCAAAAAATACTTATTTACTTTGACTTGAGATTTAAGCTCCTTTATAATAATAATAATATTTATTACCCAACAGGACATCCCAATTACAAAGTAATATTACAAAAGTAAAAATTCTTAAAATAATATATATAAACAAAACAAAATAAAATTACAAAAATAAAGATAATGATCACGTGATTCTATTTAAACAAAATATATTAAATATTTAGAAATTATAATAATAAAATAATGGCAAAATAACTAAGAAATAACAATAGTTAGTCTATGCAGCCGTTTGTTGTTATTAATATCAAGTACCAGAAATTATGTTCTTGAATTCACGTAAGTCCAAGTGAAAAATATCACAATGAGTGGCAAATATGTTGTGATACACACAAATGCGACGCACTGGGGACAGTTCCAAGACATTAGTTTGAGCTTTTTGAACATAAAAGCTGGTACAATGACGTGTCGAGAGTCTAGGTACATAAAAATGTATCCTTTGCAAAAGTTCCGAACAATCAACTGAATTATGTAGTAACTTAAACAAGAAGATTTGACCGTGAATATTCCTACGTTCGACCAAAGTAACTGCATCAAACTCTTCTAAAAGTAATTCATGACTGAAACCTTGAGGAGGGTAGGTACCATGCATTTTATACCACAAGTATTTATAAAATTTACGCTGAATATTCTCGACCCATTGAATAGATGAAATATAAATTGGATTCCAAATAATTGAGCCATATTCTAGAATCGATCTCACATATGAGTTATACAACGTGTTTAAACAATTAATATTAATAAATGATCTAGTATTACGTATGATGAATCCAAGAGCTCTGTTAGCTTTTAAGATAATAGCGCTGTAATGATGTTTAAACGTAAAATGCGAATCATAGGTTATCCCTAGATCTTTAAATACATAGAGCCTTTCAATTGACTAACTTTGAAACAAGTTTTATATTAGATCAAAAAATAGATTTTTTAGCTTTAGTTTTCTTGTTTTACAAAAATATCTAAAAAATAAGTTATGATTACATTTTTTCTGATGAAATTTGCATTGACATTAAAATCGAGTAAAAAGTACTCAGTCTCTTTGACGTAAAATTTAAGCTGCGATATTAATTTAGAAACAATTGATAGCTTACAAAATATAAAAAACTCAGAACTTAGCTATTATTTCCCTTTTATTTAACAACATAACTTTTTTTTAAGTTTCAATAACGATCTCAAAATATGAAAAATATTCATTGACTTTTCATAAAATTTTAAAATTTAATTTTCGATTTAAATTTGCAACAATTGTCTCTTACATTATATCAAAGCTACATTTTGTAGCTTTTCTTTTCTCAATTCTTATGAAAATATCACGTATTTTTAAATTTAATTTTCGATTTTAGTTTAAAACAATTGTCTTTTCCATTACACCAAAGCTACATTTGGTAGCTTTTGTTTTCTTAATTCTTATGAAAATACCAATTTTTTGAAAATAGTTGTATTTAATTTGTTCATGATTAAATTTTTATTAATATTGCCATTTTGACTTGAAATTTAAGCTCCGATATTAAACTTATTTGTTTCAAACTTACATAACTTACATAAAGTTATGTAAGTTTGAAAGAAATAAGTTTAATATTAAATTAAAACCTGCTTTTTAGACTTAGATTTCTTTCTTAATGATTTATTTCTGTCAAATGAAATTTATATTTACATTAAATGCGAGTAAAAAATTCTCATTTATTTTGATTTTAAATTTAAGCTCCGATAAAAATTAAAAAAACAATTAGTAGCTTACAAAATATAAAAATCTCAGTACACAGCCATATTTCCCTTGTAGTTGTGGTTTTAATAGTAATATTTATTAAATGTATTTATACATATTAAATATCAGAGCTGGGACGAATCCTCGTAAAAAGTATTCGAATCACGAATCCGAATCACCTAATATGATTCGAATCACGAATACTCGATTAAAGGATTCGTAAGAGATAAATATGATTCGAATCAAAGATTCGAATCCTGCTTTTTCGAATCACGAATACAAATCCTCTAAGAATAAATTTATTTTTATAAATTTTTTGCAACCATTTGTTTTAACAAAAATATTCAAAATCTAATTATTTATTATTAACACTGGACATCGTTGATAACAGACTAAATATCTGATTCCGTGTTACTCTGATTAAAGATGTATTTGTGTGTTTTTGAACTTCACTTCAAATCAGTGTTTTGTACGCGTGGCGCATGAAGTAAAATTTCGAGTTTAGAAAAGCCCGAAAATTTGTCTCGGGTCGCAGCGCGACCCTCGATTTTCTGGGCTTTTCTAAACTCGAAATTTTACTTCATGCGCCACGCGTATAAAACAGTGATTTAACTAGAAATTTAAAAACACACAAAAGACACATGATGAAACTCCATAATACTATTTGAAATAAAACAACGCAGTTGGGAGGGTTTCACTTTTATTGTTAAACACTGCAACATGTTTCACCACACAGTGGCTTCATCAGGCAGATGAAATATCATTATTTCATCTGCCTGATGAAGCCACTGTGTGGTGAAACATGTTGCAGTGTTCAACAATAAAAGTGAAACCCGCCCAACTGCGTTGTTTTATTTCAAATAAAAGATATTTGTTGACTTTGACGTAAGATCTAAATAATGATTCAAGTTTAAAACAATTGAAGGCATACATAGCTCAAAAGCCTTGACTTTTTGTAGTAGTTTCTGTTTTGTTTCGTGGAAATATCACGTTTTAAAATAACTGTTACGATTGATTAATTGAGCCGTTTATTTTGAAAGTGGCCTAATTCCATTTCTCATTTTTTTGTTGACTGTAATTACCTTTATAATTTGAGCTTTTCAGTCATAAAAAACAATTTTTGGTTAAGCATATTCAAAATATATTGTTTGAATATACTTAACCAGAAAATTCATGTCTATAATATACTTAACCAGAAAATTCATGTCTATGACTAAAAATCTAATCTAATCTTTATAATTATAAAGATTAGATTAGATTTTCAGTCATAAACATCAATTTCCTGGTTAAGTATATTCAAACAATAATAATAATCTAATTAGATTATTTCAGTCAACAGCAAAACATTCAGAAACAGAGTTAGGGCACTTTCAAAATTTCAGAAATGATGTTCAATTCTAAAATGTTAACCGACTTTAATTCTTTAATTCAATGCCAAATTTAGGATTGAAAACAATTGAAAACTACATTACGTTAAGGTCTTGTATATCAGCCGTCGTTTTCTTTTTGTTGCGTGAAAATAACACGTTTTTGGAAAAAGTTTAGATTAATTCATTTATCAGACAAAATTTACAATTTTAAAATATTAACCGTTTTATTATTTAATAAATATTTTCAGTATGAAAACAATTAAAATGTAGATTACTTATTCTTCAGTCACTATGCTATTTTGTTTCGACAAAAAATCACGTTTTGGAAATAAGTTAGGTTGATTCATTCGCCAGAAAATATTTACATGCCAAATTTAAGCTTGAAAACTATTGAAAAGTACAATACGTTGCAAACTTTCATATGTATTTTCATATGTATATTTTAAAAAAAACTGTATTTTTCTCTGTAAATAGAATTTATTCTGCTGAGAAATAAACAATTATTATTATTATTATTCATCAGCCGTCATGAAAATATCACGTTTTTTTTTTCATCCATCAGGCAAAACTTACAATTCTAGATAAATCGTTTCAGATTTATTTCTTATTCATTACCCGTCGTTTTTTTTGTTGCGTGAAAATATCACATTTTTTAAACAAATTCAGATTAATTCATTCATCAGGTAAAACTTAAAATTCTAGAATATTAACCAACCGATTTAAACTAAATATTCAGTGAAAATCTAATCTAATCTTTATAATTATAAAGATTAGATTAGATTTTTAGTCATAAACATGAATTTTCTGGTTAAGTATATTCAAAATATATTGTTTGAATATACTTTCCCAGAAAATTCATGTTTATGACTAAAAATCTAATCTAATCTTTATAATTATAAAGATTAGATTAGATTTTCAGTCATAAACATCAATTTCCTGGTTAAGTATATTCCAACAATAATAATAATCTAATTAGATTATTTCAGTCAACAGCAAAACATTCAGAAACAGAGTTAGGGCACTTTCAAAATTTCAGAAATGATGTTCAATTTAAAAATGTTAACCGACTTTAATTCTTTAATTCAATGCCAAATTTAAGATTGAAAACAATTGAAAACTACATTACGTTAAGGTCTTGTATATCAGCCGTCGTTTTCTTTTTGTTGCGTGAAAATAACACGTTTTTGGAAAAAGTTTAGATTAATTCATTTATCAGGCAAAATATACAATTTTAAAATATTAACCGACTTTTTATTCAATGAATATTTTCAGTATGAAAACAATTAAAATATACACTATTTATTCTTGTTATTATTGCTATTTTGTTTCGAGGAAATATCACGTTTTTGAAATTAGTTAGGTTGATTCATTCGCCAGAAAATATGTACATGCCAAATTTAAGCTTGAAAACAATTGAAAAGTACAATACGTTGCAAACTTTCATATTTATTTCTTATTCATCAGCCGTCGTGAAAATATCACCTTTTTGGAAAAAGTTTAGATTAATTCATTCATCAGGCAAAACTTACAATTCTAGAAAAGCTTATTTATTAGCAGTTGTTTCATATTTATTTTTTATTCATTACCCGTCATTTTTGTTGTTGCGTTAAAATATCACGTTTTTGAAACAAATTTAGATTAATTCATTCATCAGGTAAAACTTACAAATTTAGAATATTAACCAACCGACTTTAACTTAATATTCAGTGAAATTTTAAGTATGAAAACAATGGATATGTACACCACCTTAAAGTCTTATTCTTCAGTCATCATTGAGATTTTGTTTAGTGAAAATATCACGTTTTTAAAAAAAAGTTACGGTTGATTCACTCGCTAGACAAAATATACAATTTTAAAATATTTATTCAATGCTAAATTAAGGCTTGAAAACAATTGAAAAGCACATTACGTTAAAGTCTTAATTATCAGCCGTTGTTTCCTTTTTTTTTCGTGAAAAAAACTCGTTTTTTTGATGGTTTAAAGCAGTGATGGGGAAACTATGGCCCGCGGGCCAAGTCCGGCCCGCGGAAAGGTTTAATCCGGCCCGTTTAAGAGTGCCGTCGTGAGAATGTTTGAACGCGTTCTTACTTCGTAATGTGACGACCCGCATAAAAACTACCTACCTACGATTAAGCATTATTCTTTGGCCCGCTACGATTGTCTGGTTTTTACAAATGGCCCGTCTTAAAAAAAGTTTCCCCACCACTGGTTTAAAGGTAAAATTTAGGCGTGAATTTTGAGTCAAATTCGGTTTATATATTAGACTTATAAATTTTGTCCGGTGAATTTTGTCGTTTTCTTTTCATTTCGTGAAACATTTCACCTTTTTGAAAGAATGTTACGATTCAAACATCAAAATTTATGCCTAAATTTTACCTTTAAACCAATTGAATCTTACATTAAGTGAAAAACTCATTCTTTCACCCTCATTTCTTTGTTGTTTCCTGAAAATATCATCATTTTTGAGATATTTACAAACTCTTTTATATAAACTCGCATGTATCTATACACCCAAATTTATTTATTTAAAATTCCTGAAATCGGGCTAAAAAAGTCGTTAATTACCGCTACATTTTGGAGAGGATTTTTTTACAATTTACCGATAAATTAAACAGGTTAACCGGTAATACAATCTCTACTGTGTATGATTAAAAAAAAAGATTTTTGAGATATCAAGGCCAATTAAAAAAAATAATTTGAAGGAAGACCACTTTAAACCAATTGAATCTTACATTAAAAAATATCACAATTTATGAAACATTTACAAATTCTTTTATATAAACTCACATGTATCTATATCACCCAAATTGATTTATTTAAATTTACCGAAATTCGGGTTAAGGAAAGTCGTTAAATTACCGCTACATTTTCTAGAGCATTGTTTTAAAATTTACCGGTATCAGTAAACCTCTTTACTGACTTAACGGTAAATTGTAAAAAACCGGTAATCCAATCTCTACTGTGTGTGATTAAAAAACAATCTTGAGATATCAAGGCCAATTAAAAATAACTTGAAGGAAGACCGCAACGGTCAAAAAATATAATTGATACTCAAAGTGTTACTTTAGGACCACATATTTTAAGGATTCCTTAAATGTTGCCATATTTTAAAGACATTTCACTTTAAGAAACGTTTAATAAACGTCAACTCTATCTTGAATTAAGTTCTCATTTGCCATTAGATGAAAGGTAATACACTTTGTAAAAAAAAACTTGTTGTAGATTTGCGAAAACAATAGCACTTTAATATATTACGGCTATGATGGAAAAACTCTGTGCACTATTTCACCAATTCAAGACCTTAAATGTAAACTTTTGTTTAATTCGAGTGACTAGTTTCTAAACTCCTTTTAGAAAAAAATATACAAAAGTTCAAACAATGAATTAGTGATTAGTTGCATAATTTAATTTTAAACCACGAACAAGTGTTTCCACTCCCAGACTAAGCATGAAGTAAAATTTCGAGTTTAGAAAAGCCTGAAAATTTGGATTTGCCGGGGCGCGCGAGCGAAGCGAGTCGCGCCCCGGCAAATCCAAATTTTCAGGCTTTTCTAAACTCGAAATTTTACTTCATGCGCCACGCATATAAAACTCTGATTTGACGTGAAGTTCAAAATACACGTCTTTAGCATAGCTTTAGTAGTGTATTTTAAAGTGCCCTTGAAATCAGTGTTTGTACGGGTGGCGCATGAAGTAAAATTTCGAGTTTAGAAAAGCCTGAAAATTTGGTTTGGCCGCTCCGCGCTTCGCGCTACGCGACCAAACCAAATTTTCAGGCTTTTCTAAACTCGAAATTTTACTTCATGCTTAATCTGGGAGTGGAAAACACTCGTTTAAAACGTTTCAAAAACAACGAATATCTGCAGATTTACAGCGTATAAAGTATATTGAGATATGTATACTTAAATGAAAAACTCCCTGTATAGTCCCCGAACGTCAACTGTAGTTTCTTTTTGTTTTATGAAAATTTTAGAAAAAAATATTCCAAAGTTCAAACAATGAATTAGTGATTAGTTGCATAATTTAATTTTAAACCACGAACAAGTGTTTCCACTCCCAGACTAAGCATGAAGTAAAATTTCGAGTTTAGAAAAGCCTGAAAATTTGGATTTGCCGGGGCGCGCGAGCGAAGCGAGTCGCGCTCCGACAAATCCAAATTTTCAGGCTTTTCTAAACTCGAAATTTTACTTCATGCGCCACGCGTATAAAACTCTGATTTGACGTGAAGTTCAAATACACGTCTTTAGCATAGCTTTAGTAGTGTATTTTAAACTTCACTTGAAATCAGTGTTTGTACGGGTGGCGAATGAAGTAAAATTTCGAGTTTAGGAAAGCCTGAAAATTTGGTTTGGCCGCTCCGCGCTTTGCGCTACGCGACCAAACCAAATTTTCAGGCTTTTCTAAACTCGAAATTTTACTTCATGCTTAATCTGGGAGTGGAAAACACTCGTTTAAAACGTTTCAAAAACAACGAATATCTGACGATTTACAGCGTATAAAGTATATTGAGATATGTATACTTAAAAGAAAAACTCCCGGTATAGTCCCCGAACGTCAACTGTAGTTTCTGTTTGTTTTATGAAAATTTTAGAAAAAAATATACCAAAGTTCAAACAATGAATTAGTGATTAGTTGCATAATTTAATTTTAAACCACGAACAAGTGTTTCCACTCTCAGACTAAGCATGAAGTAAAATTTCGAGTTTAGAAAAGCCTGAAAATTTGGATTTGCCGGGGCGCGCGAGCGAAGCGAGTCGCGCCCCGGCAAATCCAAATTTTCAGGCTTTTCTAAACTAGAAATTTTACTTCATGCGCCTCGCGTATAAAACTCTGATTTGACGTGAAGTTCAAAATACACGTCTTTAGCATAGCTTTAGTAGTGTATTTTAAACTTCACTTGAAATCAGTGTTCGTACGGGTGGCGCATGAAGTAAAATTTCGAGTTTAGGAAAGCCTGAAAATTTGGTTTGGCCTCTCCGCGCTTCGCGCTACGCGACCAAACTAAATTTTCAGGATTTTCTAAACTCGAAATTTTACTTCATGCTTAATCTGGGAGTGGAAAACTCTCGTTTTAAACGTTTCAAAAACAACGAATATCTGCAGATTTACAGCGTATAAAGTATATCGAGATATGTATACTTAAATGAAAAACTCCCTGTGTAGTCCCCGAACGTCAACTGTAGTTTCTGTTTGTTTTATGAAAATTTTAGAAAAAAATATACAAAAGTTCAAACAATGAATTAGTGTTTAGTTGCATAATTTAATTTTAAACCACGAACAAGTGTTTCCACTCCCAGACTAAGCATGAAGTAAAATTTGGAGTTTAGAAAAGCCTGAAAATTTGGATTTGCCGGGGCGCGCGAGCGAAGCGAGTCGCGCCCCGGCAAATCCAAATTTTCAGGCTTTTCTAAACTCCAAATTTTACTTCATGCGCCACGCGTATACAACAGTGTGAAGTTTAAAATACCCTGTTAAGATAAGCTCGATTAGTTTTGTAGAAAAATGAAGGTTTTTTTATTGCATATTTACGAAGATCAAGGCCCATTTGCAACCCGACTGATAAACTTTAATCAACCACTAATCATTCATTAAACCTATGATTAAGTCATAATTCTACAATATACGAATGCTTTAAATTTGTAGGATATCCTAAACATGTCTCTTTTATCATTAGGCGATTTTGTAAATAATTTATACATAAAATTGTTGTGTTTTTAAGAAGTACTAAATCACTGATTAACTTAATCGACTTGGGTGCAAACGGGCACAAATGTATTTCTATTGCATTGGTATGAACTAGATTTATACAGCGAACTTTTTTTTATGTATACGTATCTAATGCAGAATATTTCGATCTTCACAATATTTCAGTGTATGTTACGCGTGGCGCATGATTTAAAATTTCGAGTTTAGAAAGGCCGGAAATTTACTTCATGCTCAACCAAGGGGAGGTAAAAGCGGCAAATTGGATGCTTTCAAAAACGCAATGAATGACAGAAATTTTACTGTGCATGCATCGATATATGTAAACTTAAAAGAAAAATGTTCTGTATATCAAATTTAATTTAATTTAATTTAATTTATTTATTTACGGAATCTCCAGTTTACAATAGATTAATACATATACATCTTAATACAATAAATTGACTAAACAAAAACAAAATCTAAATATGCCAAACAAAATTTAAACTTATAACCCTACAGAAATATTTTATTTCAAAATATATTGCATATTGATCCCAAATAGTTCAAAACGTAACAATATGAAACAAGCTCCTTCCCACCTTCAAGTTACAATAAATAGATTAATTAATCAAACACTCAACCTTCAATCGATCAATTAATTAAACAACCAATAAATTAATATATATATATATATATAAATATAATATGAATATAAATATAAAATATATGACAAAACTTAATAAAAGGAACAGACCCAAACTCACACAAGATATCACAGCGATGTCAACAATACAAATTATCACAGATGGAATATTAAAGTAAACTTTTATAAATACTGTTATTATGTATTTAGTAAGATTAAACGTATTTGTATTAAATTGGAATGAACTACATTTATATATTAACTATTAAAAAAGCCTTTATACCGTGCGTTTTATTTAAGTATGACCATAGGCATTTACATGGTAAAAATGGTACCCGATGTTAACTTTCGTTATCGTACAAATTTGAACTAGTTTTTTGGGTATTATCAATAAATTAAACATTTTTCACTGAAATGTTCATTGTTTGAAGGACATAAACATGTTCGATGTCTTTATTTTCCTTTTCATAGTTGAAATTAATAACAAATAATTATTGTCAGATAAATGCTATAAAATCGCACGAAAGTTTGTTAATTTGATTTTTGAAAATGTCTGTTTATAACATTGAAGAACAAATAGAAATTGTAACGGCATATATGCATTACGACATTGTAGCCAAGTTGTTTTTTTGGCTTAATTATTTGTGTTAATAATAATAATAATAATTCTTTATTAACGGACAAGCCATTTACAATGTAGAGCCAAAAACATATAACTAAAATGTAAGACACAAAACATGAATCACAAATATGCACAATTTAAAATAATTTAAAAGTTTAAAAATAAAGAATTCTAACATGTTTATGTCCTTCAAACGATGAACATTTCATTGAAAAATGTTTAATTTATTGATAATACCAAAAAAATAATTCAAATTTGTACGGTAATTATGACATTTTAGCCAAGTTGGTTTTTTGGTTTAATTATTTGTGTTAATAATTTAAAAATAAAAAATTCTAACATGTTTATGTCGTTTTAACAATAAACATTTTTGTATTAATAAAAACAAAAAAATTGTTTCAAAATTGTACGACAATAACAGTTAAGATGAGGTATAATTTTTACCATGTAAATCCTTATGGCCATACTTAAATAAAACGCACGGTATATACTGCAACGTTTTTTTTTTATTGTTCATTTACTAAGTTCAAACTTATATTAAAATGGAATTAACTAAATTTATATATTAGCTATTAAATAAAAATCAAAAAATTCTGCATAGCTTTCCTTTATTGTATATTTACTAAGTTTAAGTTTGGGAAAGTCCGAAGTGGTCCAGGAATCTCCCATTATGATAACCAATCCATAACAAGATTGTGTCAACTCGTTTCATGTTAGTTATGAAAAATCGTCAGTCACGGACCAATTCCGTACTAAGTTTAAACTTATTTGTGTTAAATTAGAATAAACTACATGCATATATGTATCAACTATTAAATAAACTTACGTAAATACTGCTTCTTTCTTTTCTTTTCATACCATTTTCAAAAGAAGTGATGATACCTTGAAACCCATCAGCTGTCATCACTGAGACTCGCGTGCAGAACGAACCACGATCGAATGTCAGACACTAAACGGAAATAAAAATGCATAAACGACCCTGTTTGAAACACTGGACAGTTTGACGGTATTCCCCCCATTTTATATATAAACCGGCGCCCCCACCCCTAGCGACGTTTCTTAGATGGGACAACTATTGCATCGATAAATTAAGTGGGGGATTAATTTAATTTACAAACAACTAAACCCCCCACCCGTTTAGTGGAATAGTGAAGAGAGGCTTGCATTTTTTATAAATCATAAAAACCTAGATATTGTTTGTATTTACTGTTAGTACACTTCTGTGCAATAAAATTAAGCACACAAAATATGTTATATTTTAAATAAAACTTAATGATTTTTAACTAATTGTGTATTTTACGACAATTGTTTCGCAACATTGTTGCTTTTTCAGGTGAAGAACTTATAAGTTGTTTATCTGAAGAAGCAACAACGTTGTGAAACAATTGTCGTGAAATACACAATTAGTTGAAAATCATTAAGTGTTTAATTTAAGCGATCATGGATTTTCAAAAATTAAGTGCCTCAACAATATTAAAGTAAACTTTTATAAATACTGTTATTATGTATTTAGTAAGATTAAACGTATTTGTATTAAATTGGAATGAACTACATTTATATATTAACTATTAAAAAAGCCTTTATACCGTGCGTTTTATTTAAGTATGACCATAGGGATTTATATGGTAAAAATGGTACCCGATGTTAACTTTCGTTATCGTACAAATTTGATCTAGTTTTTTGGTATTATCAATAAATTAAACATTTTTCACTGAAATGTGAAATACACAATTAGTTGAAAATCATAGGGTGTTTAATTTAAGCGATCATGGATTTTCAAAAATTAAGTGCCTCAACTATCTACGATCTAAAATATGTTATAGTTTAAAACGGACATGATGAGTTTCTCAGTTATAAAAATGTTTAAATATGTCAATTTCCTTAATGTCAAAATGCTACGTTATTTAGACAACAATTCTAAAATTCGAATTCTAACTAAAATAGAAGATGGTTTTTCTATTTCGGCTTTGTTGTATTTATTACGAGCGTTTTTTTCAAAAGGTCTTAGTTTAGGTTTTTTAATAAAGGTGTTATTTTCAAGTTATAGTGTTTTATCATCTATTAAAACTGCTGCTAGGCAATTAACACAGACCCGAATTATAAAACTAGAATATTGTGAAAAACAGTTCGGAGACTTGTGCTTAATTTTATTGCACAGAAGTGTACATTACAAATTACTTACCTCCACCTTTTCTAAACCAGAAATTTTATTATTTAAATATACTTACGCGTGCCTTTTTTTAAGAGTTCAATTTAAAGCTTTAAACGAGTGTTTTCCACTCCTAGACTAAGCATGAAGTAAAATTTCGAGTTTAGAAAAGCCAGAAAATTTGGTTTGGTCGCTCAGCGCGAAGCGCGGAGCGGCCAAACCAAATTTTCAGGCTTTCAGTAATTTAATTTGAATTTCTTACGAGTGTTTCGAATCCTTGATTAAGCATGAAGTAAAATTTCGAGTTTAGAAAAGCCTGAAAATTTGGTTTGGTCGCGTAGCGCGAAGCGCGGAGCGGCCAAACCAAATTTTCAGGCTTTTCTAAACTAGACATTTTTCTTCATGCGCCACGCATACAAGCCACTGATTTCAAGTAAAGTTCTCTTGTTCACAATATTTCAATTTTTTCAGTGTTTAGTTCGCCTGGCGCAAGAAGTAAAATTTCGAGTTTAGAAAAGCCTGAAAATTTGGTTTGGCCGCTCCGCGCTTCGAGCTACGCGACCAAACCAAATTTTCAGGCTTTTCTAAACTCGAAATTTTACTTCATGCTTAGTCTGGGAGTAGAAAACACTCGTTTAAAGGTTCAAATTGAGCTCTTTTAAAAAAACAACGAATATCTGGAAAATTAATACCGTATAACTGGGATATATATACTTAAAAGAAAAACTCCTTGTATACTATAATCAAAATAAAAAAATTGCAAGGGGGTGAAACACCAAACTGAATCATCCTGTATAGTTTAAATATATATTACCAGAAAATGTTGTTTATGAAAGAAATCCTGAAATTATGAAGATTATTTCAGTCAACAATGAAAAAATGAGAAAGGGAATTAGATCACTTTCAAAATATACGCCTCAAATAAACATTTGTAAAATTTATTGACGTAAGATCAAACATAAAATTAAGCTAAGTCGAGTAAGAATCAAAACGTACATATCTGAACAGTATATTTTGAACTTCACAATAATTCAGTGTTTTATACGCGTGGCGCATGAAGTAAAATTTCGAGTTTAGAAAAGCCTGAAAATTTGGTTTGGCCGCTCCGCGCTTCGCGCTACGCGACCAAACCAAATTTTCAGGCTTTTCTAAACTCGAAATTTTACTTCATGCTTAATCAAGGATTCAAAACACTCGTTAGAAATTCAAATTAAATTACTGAAGCAATTAGGGAAAAAGAATCAAACTTTACGTTAGATTTCTTTAAGAATTAGGTAAAAAATTGAGCACAGTGATTGTTTCACAAAAACGGTATGTAATTTTTTACATAATAGTTGAAACAAGTTTCACAAAGTGTTACATGAAAAATTACTTCATGAGTTTAGTTTTCTTTTGCTTATTTTTTTAATTACAACATTTTATAATCGTTTCAGAAACATAAAAATATTCATTCCTAAAAAATGGACTGAATTACCTCCACCTTTTCTAAACCAGAAAAAAATTACTGAAGCAATTAGGAAAAAACAATCGAGCTTTACGTTAGATTTCTTTAAAAATTAGGTAAAAAATTGAACACAGTGATTGTTTCACAAAAACGGTATGTAATTTTTTACCTAATAG
This sequence comes from Philonthus cognatus, assembly GCA_932526585.2. NCBI lineage: Eukaryota > Metazoa > Arthropoda > Insecta > Coleoptera > Staphylinidae > Philonthus > Philonthus cognatus. Next base: position 146,444,156 of record OW052241.1, on the reverse strand, counting down.
TTTAAACATATTTCACAAAGTGTTACATGAAAAATTACTTGATGAGTTTAGTTTTCTTTTGCATATTTTTTTAGTTACAACATTTTATAATCGTTTTAGAAACGTAAATATATTCATTCTTAAAAATGGACTGAATTACCTCCACCTTTTCTAAACCAGAAAAGTGTTTACATTTTATGATTTGTAAAAACAAATTCTAGTATCTCTAGGATTTGGTTTTAGAAATCAGAAAAATTTAAACACTTTTCTGTATATGCTGCGTCATTTAAAAAACAATTCAAAAATTTGAACTCTAACTAAAATAGAAGATGGTCTTTCTATTTCGGCTTTGTTGTATTTATTACGAGCATTTTTTTCAAAAGGCTTAGTTTTGTTTTTTTTAATAAAGGTGTTATTTTCAAGTTATGGGGTTTTATCATCTAATAAAACTGCTGCTAGGCAATTAAGACTGACCGGAATTATACAACTAGAATTTTGTGAAAAATAGTTCGGAGACTTGTGCTTACTTTTATTGCACAGACGTGTGTCTTACCTCCACCTTTTCTAAACCAGAAAAGTATTTAGATTTTATAATTTGTAAAAACAAATTCTAGTATCACTTGAATCAATAGTGCAAAGAGCTGCAAGAATTTGGGATTTATTGCAGCTCTGCACTAGTAATATTTATTTATTTATTCAAACGGTACACCTATTTAACAAAATATAACAAGAAAAAAAAATTATATATACAAATTGATAACAAGTAAACTTAAATTACAGTACACTTAGCATAATTTAATACAACAGAGCTAAATAAGAGTCATACAATTTAATTTATTTTTAAATGTTGAAATTGGAATATTAAACATATCAAGATTCGGATTAACTTTATATATATATATTATTGTAGTAACGCATCATTCTATTAATGGGTTCATTTCTACCATACTTTGTACGGCAGAAATTCTCGCGAAACAGTAACTTACTACGTGTATTACATGGTATAATAAAATTTAGGCGTGCTAATAAACGACCACAATTTAGCCTATTTGTACAAGAAACATAGATCCATTATAATGCGTCGCTCTTCCAATGATTTTAAGTTAATACGAGCAAGCATACTACTGCGACTATAGATTTCGCCATGTGATCTGGTGCGATAAAACATATGTTGTAAGAATTTATTTTGCATACGTTCAATCTGGTAAATAGAATTATCAAAGTGCGGCGACCAGATACAGGTAGCATACTCTAATATAGGTCTTACCAAGGAGCAATAGAACATCCTAATAGTGTCTGTAGAAAATGCTTTGCCGAATCTTTTGATAAATCCTAGAGTTTGAAGTGACTTACTGCAAATACTGTCTCTGTGATTAGCAAATGAGAGTTTACTATCAAATATAACCCCAAGATCACGTATTACGCTAACTTGTGTTAATACTTGGCCATTTAATACATACTGGGAGTGTGTACTCTTATTTCTATAAAATTGTATATAATAGCATTTGCTAATGTTTAAAAATAAACAATTATTCACACACCAGTAGTTTAAGTTTTGAAGATCTTCTTGGATTAGTTCAATGTCTTGGGTATTTGAAACTGATCTGAATAATTTTAAGTCATCCGCAAACATTTGAATTATTGGGTTGCCTATAATCACTGTTTTAAACAATTTGTAAGCTCAGAATTTGACTCACGTTTTATTTACATCTACATATTAGATTGCTAAAGCCGTATATTTTAAAATTTCCGATATTTCAGTATCTTATACGTGTGGCGCATGAAGTAAAATTTCGAGTTTAGAAAAGCCAATCCAAATTTTCAGGCTATATATATATATATATATATATATATATATATATATATATATATATATATATATATATATATATATATATATATAAAATTACGAAAACATTTTTCGTGAAAAATGCAAACGATGTGTCTTAGATACAACTTAAGAAACCTAAGCTTATTCTCTCGAATTCATATATTTTTCAATTGGAATTATTCTTGTTTGTCCTAGTTGTTTTGAATGTCATTTAGAATTTTCAAGTTCTCTGCATTTTTGTCAAAATTAACAAGTCTAGTGAAGCCTTCTCAAAATTTCCAAATGTATGCTTAAATGCGTTTACTTCACCCGATTTAACCTAATCATTCGTTGTTTTTTTAAAGATTTCAATTTAAATCTTTAAACGAGGGTTTTCCACTCCCAGACTAAGCATGAAGTAAAATTTCGAGTTTAGAAAAGCCTAAGAATTTGGATTGGCCGCGTAGCGAAGCGGAGCGGCCAATCCAAATTAGGCTTTTCTAAACTCGAAATTTTACTTCATGCGCCACGCTTAAAAACACTGATTTACAGTGGAGTTTAAAAAACACGCGCATACAACAATGATTATAGGCAACCTAATATATGTTTGAATTATTGGGTTGCCTATAATCACTGTTTTAAACAATTTGTAAGCTCAGAATTTGACTCACGTTTTATTTACATCTACATATTAGATTGCTAAAGCCGTATATTTTAAACTTTACGATATTTCAGTGTTTTATACGTGTGGCGCATGAAGTAAAATTTCGAGTTTAGAAAAGCCTAATTTGGATTGGCCGCTCCGCTTCGCTACGCGGCCAATCCAAATTTTCAGGCTTTTCTAAACTCGAAATTTTAATTCATGCTTAGTCTGGGAGTGGAAAACCCTCGTTTGAAGATTCAAATTGAAATGTTTAAAAAAACAACGAATGTCGTAAAATTTACAGTGTATGCATATGTATACCTAAAAAAAAATCCCTGTTTTAAAAAAATCACATTTATGCACACAGTTGTGATATTTTATTGAAATGATATGTTGTGTTTAATAATGCAATTTGAAATATCTTCAACAATTTAGCTAAAATTTAAAACTGCAAACAAAAAATCTTAATGAAGTAGTATAAAATATAATTTAGTAAATTTAGGATAATAAAAGAACGTTTTAAACACATTTAACGTTTAAAAGATGTTTTAAACAAATTTAAGATTTAAAGCATGTTTAAAACAAAACCGTTTAAAACACGACGCCTGTTTTGAAACATGTTTAAAACACTGTTTTAAAAGAAAGTGTTTTAAATATAACAACCCTGAGAATCAAGTTAAAGATAAAAAAAACAAATTACTTTCTTCTTTCTTTTTGATTTCATAATTATTTTCGAATACAATACAATTAACACAAAGTGATGAAAACCCCTAAATCCATTGTTTTTGCAAATGGATTTAGTGGTTTTTGGAAATAGGTGACTCAACTATTTATATTTTTAAAAAAATATTTTCGAATACAATACAATTAACACAAAATTATAAAAACCCCTAAATCCATTTTTTTGCAAATGGATTTAGTGGTTTTTGGAAATAGGTGACTCAACTATTTATATTTTTAAAAAATATTTAAAAATTTCACTAAGTTATTATTGTGAATCAAGTTAAAAATTAAAAAAACAAATTACTTTTTTTAAATTCTTTTTGATTTAATAATTATTTTCGAATACGATATAATTAACACAAAATGAGTATTGTTATTAATGACTTATTACTGATCGATTGGAAAATAACCATTTAATTGGTTTGTTCAAGGGATGAGGTTCTATTATTTCTTATTGGGGCACGGGTTTGCGTGTCGGTGATTAAATTGTTGTTAATTATAATTTTACGTCTTGGGAAAATTGTATTATAAATAATAATTGTGACCTAAATATATACAACAAATTAAGATACAATAAATTCAATTTCCTTAAGTCTTTTACTGAAGACCGATAAAAAAGAAAACCGTTTACTGAAAAAACTTTAAGAACTATACAACAGGATAACAGTTCTTTTAGTTTTTATTTGTTTTAGTTGTTTAGATTTTTTTCAAGGGTAGTTTCGTTTTTCGTTTTTTCAAGTTCTCTTCATCTTTGTCGTTTAACAAGTTCAGTGAAGTGTTCTCAAAATGCCAAAATTTATGCGTAAATGCGTTTGCTTCACCTGATTTAACCTAATCTAACTTAACCTGAATATAACCAACAAATTGAGAAAATAAATTCAATTTCCTCTAGTCTTTTACTGAAGACCGATAAAAAAGAAAAGTGTTTACTGAAAAAAATTGAAGAACTATACAACAGGATAACATTTTCTTTAGTTTTTATGTGTTCTAGTTGTTTAAAATTTTTTTAAATGGTATTTAGTTTTTTTAAGTTACCTCCATTTTTGTTAAGCTTAACAAGTCTAGTGAAGCATTCTCAAAACTTTAATATTCTATTTCTAAGAAAAACAGTGTTTATTAAATACTAAAGTTGCATTTAGTATAATAAAAAACTATGAATAAATCGACAAAAATATAGAAATATCAAAAATCTCGACATGTTGAAAATCTTGACGGTCCACTCCCAGACTAAGCATGAAGTAAAATTTCGAGTTTAGAAAAGCCCCGCGTAGAAAATTTGTCGAGGGTCGCGCAGCGACCCGAGACAAATTTTCACGGGGCTTTTCTAAACTCGAAATTTTACTTCATGCGCCACCCGTATAAAACACTGAAATATTGTAAAGTTTAAAAAATACTAGCCTTTATTTTGTTCGGTTAATTGACAAATTGTGTTGAATCTTCTAAGCTGATTATACATACTAATTCATTTTATAAATTTTGATCAGTATTAAAAGTTTAATTTTGTTTCAAGGCACACTACATGTATTGCCAAAAAATCATGTGAACAAGATTTATTATAACTTTTTTCTAGCAAAAATATAATTTAATATTAACACATCGAGCACAATTGAATTCAGAAAAACAATGTTCAATATAATAATATAAGAAAAGTATATGCAGCTAAATAACTTTACATATTCTAATATGTTTCACCAAGTGCCAGATGAGAAATTAATTAAAGAAAATATGCAGCCATTTAAAAATTTAAAGTTGACCATTATTTGGCTATAAGTTCATTTTGAAAAAAATATATAATTAGTGTCAATTTATGGTATTGAAACTGCGATTGAGTTTGTTTTTAAGTTCATTCAAATCGATCAATAAATAACAGAGTTATGGCGTAGGGCGTTTTTTTATCGAACACCCAGTATACTTAAAAAACAAATTCCCTGTATACTTGAAAGAATAATTCCCTGTATATGATTACTTTATACTAATTGAAGCAAAAAGCAATAAAATAAGAAAAACAGTAGCTTCTAGATCTCCACCTTTTTAACGTGTTAAAAGAAAATTTCCTGTATGCTTAAAAGAATAATTGCCTGTATATGATTACCAAATATTAGTTGAAGCAAATAGCAATAAAATAAAAAAAAAACAGTAGCTTCTGGATCTCCACCTTTTTAACGTGTTAAAATAAGTAACGTTTCCAAATTATATAATTTAATTTTTGACATCATAATTGCAGTTTTATTAAAGAATTGTCAATCATTTCTTTGAATAATAAATACATTCTCGTTTTCATCATTTAAAAGTAATTAGTGTGTAAAGGTCTGTAATTTTCCGGAAGTACGAGATTGATCACGGAAGTTGGGTCACGTGCAAGTGGTAAGTTACACCGGGCGAGGAAGGGATGGTTTTTTCCGAGGGGTTGGAGGGAAGCAGTACCAATGCGACACGGGTTCGAATACGCTGATAGGATTACACTCGCAGAAACCCTCTAAATGCGCTCGTTCGGCTGGCTATTTTTTTTAGTCCGTAGGCAGACAGTGGGGCACCGTTTTTACAATTAAATTATACAAACAATATTGGTAGAATTATTCAAAATTCTATCATTAAAATATTGAGAGCGACAATCTTGACTACATATTGACCATTTTTGACTAACAAATTAGCGGAAGTAGATAAACATACCTGTTATCTTCTTTTGTCTTTAGCAGTATTGAGTAAAATGATATCTTACTAGAACTGCAATTAAATACACTCAAATTTAACAAAAATATGTTTTTAAAAGTATGGAAAGACTATTAATTATTTTAATCTATTATTTGTAGTGATGTAAAATTACCGGTAATTTAAAACTGAGTAATACTGTCGGTAATATTATTGGAAACATGGTAACAATTGGTAATGTAAAGTTAGACACAAAACTTACTATATACCGGGTGTACGATAAAAACGCTCAACGCCATAACTCTGTTATTTATTGACCGATTTTATTGAACTAAAAACCAAAGTTAATGGCCGTTTGAATACTAAAATATGACATATATATTGATTCTTTTAATGATAACTTCATTTGTAAATAATAGCCAACTTAACCCACTGAGCAAAAAACAAACAAATGACATTATATCAAAATTGTAGCAACATTTAACGTTGTATTAATGCTGATGAAACATTGCTTGAATGTGTTTGCTCAGTAGGAACATTTTTAAACGGCTGCCTATAATTTTAACTTTTGATGATTAAGATATATATACAGGGTGAGTCGGGAGGAGCGCACCAAACTCTAGGAGTGTATTATACACGTGAAAATAATGTAAAAAAACTCATTTGTTCTTATCCGATTTTCATTTGTTTTCAAGTTATGGCGTAATTAAAAATGTTCATCTAGCTTTCCACTTCTATCTGAATTTTAACATTATCAAAGTATGCCATGTTCGAGGCTTATAAACATTTGATAATTCTGACGTTTTGATGAACTGTCAGTGTACGGTGAACAGTAACTGAACGTTTAAGTTCGAATTAATGTGATTGTTAGTGTTGCAAAATGCCACATACTTATTCAAATTTAGAATATGCAAATATGGTGTTTGTATATGGTTTCTGTAATGGAAATGCTACAGCTGCTGTTGAAGAATATCGTGAACGTTTTCCGCACCAAAGACATCCTGATAAAAACATATTTATTAGAGTTTTCAACAAATTGTGCGAGACTGGTAAGCTTTCCAGTGCTAATATAACATATGAGCGCGCTGCTCGACAAGGTTTTCTAGAAGTAGAAAATATTCTGCATCTAGTAGAAGAAGATGCAACTACTAGCTCACGGAGAATTGCCACTCAATTGGCAATTCCACAAAAAAGAGTGATGAACACGCTACACGAGCAAGGCTTATATCCTTATCACGTTCAGAGAGTACAGCACCTACAACCAGGGGATTACGCTAACCGTACGGAATTTTGTCGGTGGATAAATAATAATCATCGTAATGTATCGAGTATACTCTTTACGGATGAAGCTACATTTACCCGTGATGGCATTTATAACACTCGTAACTCTCATGTATGGTCTGATGAAAATCCCCACGCAACAGTCGAAAGCAATTTTCAACATCGGTTTTCTGTAAACGTGTGGTGTGGTATGGTTGACAGTTATTTAATCGGCCCTTTCATTTTGGAGAATCGTCTCACAGGAGGCAACTGCCTCAATTTTTTACAAAATGAATTACAAGGCCTGCTAGAAGATGTTCCTATAAATATTAGAATGCAGATGTACTATCAGCACGATGGAGCTCCTGCACATGTCGCTCGTCAAGTCAAGCAACATTTGGACGAACGTTTTCCAGGGCGTTGGATTGGTCGTGGAGGTCCTATTAATTGGCCTGCAAGATCTCCAGACCTCACACCACTAGATTTTTGTTTATGGGACTGGATGAAAAATGAAGTCTACAAAATAAAAGTGGACACACGGGAATCACTAATTAGACGAATTGAGAATACTGCAGCCCATATAAAAGAAGAAAGAAATGAATCAATTGGGAGAGCAACAAACGCTCTTCGTAGACGAAGCAGAAAATGTTTAGAAGTCAATGGCGGTATTTTTGACATTTGTTCAAAGAACGCTATGATTAAGAAAATTTTTTTGTATAATAACTTGTTTATTTGTTAATATGCTATAACTTGAAAACAAATAAAAATCGGATAAGAACAAATGAGTTTTTTTACATTATTTTCACGTGTATAATACACCCCTAGAGTTTGGTGCGCTCCTCCCGACTCACCCTGTATATATGTATACAGGGTGTCCGTATTTCGAGGAAATGCATGGGGATCTCGGTTATTTGAAGAGTTAGAGAGTTGGTTAAATTAGGGCAAATATGTGAAATTTGTAGCCCAACAATAATCCGAAAACAGATTTAAAATATATTTTTTTGTTTTCGAGATATTGCCAAAAAAGTATTTTTTTCAAATTTCGTTTTTATTTTTTTATTCAAAAACTATTGGATCTAGGAATTTGCAACTTTTACATTATACAGGCACTTTTTAATCAGGAATTTAGTAGTGTACTTACATTTAAAATAACTTTAATATCTTCCCCGGAACCATAGCCAACTTTTGTTTTTCTTATGGGCGCCATATTGGATTTTTATATTTTTAGAAAGAACTTTTTTTTCTGAATTAAACGGTATATCACACTTATAATTTATTCTGCGTTTCATTTGAAACATAGCAACCTTTTGTTTTTTGTAAAGAGTGCCTTGGAAACAATAATATTGATACGTTATTCAGTTATTGATGTGTCAATAAGATACGATAATTATACATAATACATAAAATAAAGTTAAAAATGGTGTTTTCGAACCAAGAAAAACGAGATATGATCGAAGTTTATTATACTTGAAACAAAAATGTACGTATTTCATCCGAAGTCTATCTACAGCGCTATCCAGAAAGGCAACAGCCAAGTGAAAGTCATTTCATAAAACTACATACAAATTTATTGGAATATGGTTCCTTCGTAAAGCCACGACAAAGATATGGATATCACCAACCCCATGAAAATGAAAACCAAATTTTGCAAGCGGTAAAATGATTTCATTTTAATTACAATAAGATAATATTTATTCCCCTAGATTCAAGATAACCCTTCTTCCTCAACGAGAGAACTTGCGAACCAGTTTGGTGTGACGTTTCAATACGTATAGAGAATTTTGAAAAAAAATAAATATCGCCCATTCAAAATTAAAGTTACTCAAGCTCTCCATCCTGGAGATGCTAGACGAAGGATGGACTATTGTCGTATTGTATTGGGAAAATTAAACGAAAATCCGAATTTCTTGTCAAATGTGATATGGTCTGACGAATGCCGTTTTACCAACACAGGGATATTCAATAGGCATAATGAACATGTGTGGAGTATAAATAATCCTAGACAACATGAAGAAAGACGACGACAAGTGCGATTCGGACTAAATGTATGGGTCGGTATTTTGGGAGACAATATTGTAGGTCCATACATTTACGAAGATACATTAAATTCACAGAGATATCACGATTTTTTAAGAACATTTTTAAGTGATTACGTAGACAATAATATCCCCTTAAATATGTTAAGAAATGTATGGTTTCAACAAGATGGTGCACCACCTCACAACAGCCAAATTGTCGCTAATTGTCTGTCCGAAATGTTTCTAAATAAAGTTATGGCAAATAATGGTGATATACGTTGGCCAGCTCGCTCACCTGATTTGTCACCTCTAGATTATTTTCTTTGGGGAGCTATAAAAGAAAAAGTTTATAAAACTATTCCAGAGGACAAAGACGATTTAAGAAGAATTATAATAGTTACCATTCAGCAATTAAGAAGATGAGACATTTTTTGGGCAGTCCAAAATTTAAGGAAAAGACTAGAATTATGTTTGGAGGTCAATGGTGATATATTCGAACACTTACTCTAAGTTTGTGATAATTTTAGTTCAAAAGATATTTAATTAATTTGTTTATTATTATTTAATATTATGAAAAACTTCATCAAGCAGCAGAGTGATTATTCTGGTTCCTTCCCTAAAAAATATAATTGTAGGCCTCAGGAATTTTAAAATGTGCAACTGTTTTCAAGGCACTCTTAAAAAAAACAAAAGGTTGCTTTGTTTCAAATGAAACGCAAAATAAATTATAAGTGTGATATACCGTTGAATTCAGAAAAAAAAGTTCTTTCCAAAAATATGAATATCCAATATGGCGCCCATAAGAAAAACAAAAGTTGGCTATGGTTCTGGAGAAGATATTAAAGTTATTTTAAATGTAAGTACACTACTAAATTCCTGATTAAAAAGTGCCTGTATAATGTAAACGTTGCAAATTCCTAGATCCAATAGTTTTTGAATAAAAAAATAAAAACGAAATTTGAAAAAATAGTTTTTTGGCAATATCTCGAAAACAAAAAAAGATATTTCAAATCTGTTTTCGGATTATTGTTGGGCTCCAAATTTCACGTATTTGCCCTAACCAACTCTCTAACTCTTCAAATAACCGAGATCCCCATGCATTTCCTCAAAATACGGACACCCTGTATATATATATATATATATATTATTTATTGTGTGCAAACTATAAGAAGCGTAAGCTTGTTTTCTCGAATTCAAATATTTTTGAATTGAAATTATTCTTGTTCTTGTTTTTTGTTCAATATTTTTGTGAAAAAAAAAAATCAAATAAATCGTCTATTTAAAATTATATTTTCCGAAAATTATAATTAGTGTGCCTTGTAAAAAATGTGTCAAATGTCATTTATTGTGAGGTTATGTCAAACATGAATAATGAATAATAACGACCCAAAAAATAACTACCTGTAATGTAAAATAAAATAAATATTTTTTTTTAGTATTATTAGTATAGTTTTAACAACAGGTTAAAGCCACCCAGAGGGGTGGCTCGCGGGCTTGAGCCCCCCCTTCCCCCCAGATTAACTAAGTTGTAGTATTCCAATATATATGTTGCGGACAAAACACGAAATACGGACAAAACGCGTTTTGATTAGACAAAATGTGAATAGCCGAATAAAATTGCATTCGTCTGTCATTTCGCACATGGTGTAGACAAAATGCGTTGTGTCTAAGAGCTATTAGACAAAATGCGTTGCAAGATTTTTGATTGAAAAAAAAAGTACTGGAAAACATACTTTTGTTTCATAAACAAAGCGATTTGTCACTTTGTTTATGATAAGTAATTTTTATATTTAATATATTTTGAACTTCACTTGAAATCAGTGTTGTATACGCGTGGCTCATGAAGTAAAATTTCGAGTTTAGAAAAGCCTGAAAATTTGGATTTGCAGGGGCGCGACTCGTTTCGCTCGCGCGCCCCGGCAAATCCAAATTTTCAGGCTTTTCTAAACTCGAAATTTTACTTCATGCTTAGTCTGGGAGTTCGAACTTTAAATTTAACTCTTTTATAGAATCGATGTATGTAATATAATAAATCATTCATTGAAATCATAAAAAATGATGGAAAATTTTCGCTAAAATCAACTTTTAGAGTTAACTTTATAATTTGCTCGGCTCTTAAAGGGTTAATATTCTATTCCTAAGAAAAACAGTGTTTATTAAATATTAAAGTTGCATTTACTATAATAACAAACTGTGAATAAATCAACAAAAATCTAGAAATATCGAGAATCTCGTCATGTTGAAAATCTTGACGGTCCACTCCCAGACTAAGCATGAAGTGAAGTTTCGAATTTAGAAAAGCCCCGCGTAGAAAATTTGTCGAGGGTTGCGCAGCGACCCAAGACAAATTTTCACGGGGCTTTTCTAAACTCGAAATTTTACTTCATGCACCACGCGTATAAAACACTGAAATACTGTAAAGTTTACAAAAATATTAGGCTTTGGTTGACAAATTGTATTGAATCTTCTAAGCTGATTATACATACTAATTTTATTTATACATTTTGATCAGTATTAAAAGTCCAATTTTGTTTCAAGGCACACTACATTTATTGCCAAAAAATCATATGAACAAGATTTATTTTAATTTTTTTCTAGCATAAATATTAATTTAATATTAACATATCGAGCATAATTGGATTCAGAGAAACAATGCCCAATATAATAAAATAAGAAATACTTTAAATTTTTAAATAGCTGCATATAAGCTATTTAAAAATTTAAAGTTGACTATTATTTGGCATTGAAGTTAATTTTGAAAAAATATATAGTTAGTATCAATTTATGGTATTGAAACTGCGATTGACTTTGTTTTTTAGTTTATTCAAATCGATCAATAAATAACATAAGTTCGGGGTTTTTTTATCGAACACCCGCTATATTAAAACTGTCCTTAAAAGATAATTGTCCCCCTCCCCAAAATAGCTCTCTGGATCCGCTCCTGGGTCTAAGTCAGCAGAAAAATAATTAAAACAAAACTTGAACGTTGTAGTTACCCACAGAGCAAATCTATTTGCTACAATGCTACAATGTTGATATAACGTTATTTGTTTGTTTTTTGCTCAGTGGGTATATTTATCAGAGACTTATTTATTTATATTAATTAACATGTTAATTTGTACACAAACCTTACTTTTTTTCATCCATTCGCTGATTCCCTGAAGTTCCAAAGTTGAAGAAGATAAAAAGTCTAAAATCTAGAACCCGTCACAGGCAGAAATTGATACAAACAACACAACTTCTGGCCTGTGGCTTGGCTAGACATAAAGACCCCTTAGATGCGTAAACAAAGAATTGTTTTATGGCGTCCTCACATTTAGAATTATAGATTTATTTATTTACGGTACCAACCATTTTTAACAATATTTAACATAAAACATACTTAATTGTTGTTGAGTTGCGTGAAGATGGTTTTAAATTAATGAAACACTTGTATCTTTTCTTCACTTATTTATTTGGAGTACCACTCCAAATAGTACTCCAAATAAATAAGTGAAGAAAAGATACAAGTGTTTCATTAATTTAACATAAAACAAATTCCCAAGTAACCAAAATAATTTAACGAAGTAGAAGCCTCCACAGTTCATAAAATAATTTAAATCTATGTTCTCAAAAAAATAAATTGTAAAAATGAACAAATATTGAAATTATTTTCGTTTAATCTGATAACAATGAATCCCAAAAGACTACTACTCAGCGAAAAATTCGCTGCCAATACCTATAACCTAGAACTCCTAAACAAATTCTGTATTCCTAGAAACCTAAATATCCATCCCAAATACAAACATCCTACTCTCACTATACATCAATTCATTTGTACCGTTTATCAAGACAGTTCACAAGCCTAACATTCTATCACATTGTTTCAAATAAAATAAATTCTAGACAGGGCAGAAAGACCTCTGGTCGATAGCCTAGACAGACTAACCCCATAGTGAAAATAGATACATAAATATATATGTATTATATAATTTTATTGTAATTGTCTGAATAAAGATATTCATATATATAAGACTACTAAAAAAATTGCGAACTTATTTAAAATATTAAAAGATTAAAGTAGTAGTTTAAAATAAAAATAGTAGTAAAAAATATTAATGGATTCGATAGCTAACGCCATCTAATGCTCTATAGTGGTATCGTCAATGACACATGTCATTGACGATACCACTATGAAGCATTAGATGGCGTTAGCTATCGAATCCATTAATAGTTTTCACATATTGGCTTGAAATAGTCAGAAATGTTCAGTATTCCTCAGCAGTGGGTCGGGACCACACTGAAGAGGACCCTGAAGTCCGAAACGCAACTGTGGGTATCTGGTGCCGGAATACTGAACACAAATACAATTTTAAAGATAGTAGTAGTAAAGATAGTAGTATAAAACATAGATTAAAATAGCACTAAAATAGTAGTAGTACCTAAACTATTAAAATTATGTACTGATAATTATTTAAGATAACATCATTTTTTCATTCAATTTTTACAAATATTTTGCAAATTATTTTTTCCTTATATTTGAAAATGCAAACTTTTCCATTTTAAACTTTTAGTAACTTTGCTGTGATTAAAAATAATATCATTAAAATTGATATCATGGTTGACTAATAGTTTATAGCGTTTTGACATTTTAGTATTGATATATTTTTTTCAATAACTTGAATTTTTATCCATTTTTGCTATACTGAGTCCTAATATTCAATTATTTATTTTGGAAATTATTGGTAATAATTGAGTCACTGATTCTTTAACGTATATATAGTATCATAAAATGCTAATCATTTTAATTTTTATGTATTAGTTAATATATAATAGTTACGCCACTGTATGTACAGGTATATATAAGTATACAGAGATTATGGTAAATTGGATTAGTTTGTAGTCGTCGCGTGGCCATCAGGGGATACAAAATTCAATAAATTACTGTGCAGAATATCAATTTACCTCTTTTTACGTAACTCCAAGGGAAGAACCTCATTTAAAGTATCAATCTGAAAAAAAATAGAACAACACTAAAATTAGAATGTATGATATAGTTTTATTTAAATTTATTAATCACACTAGTTTACAGCCATAATGTATATTCAATGTCACTATATTTTTCTGATGTATTTTGGCCCGCTTAACTCGAAAATCACAATACAGATTTGTTTTATGGATATGTTTTTGAGATATGAGTTTTTGAATTTTTCTATTGTTTTTTCGGAGATAACTTCCTATGATAGGACATATCTCGTATTAGAATTGGGTCGCACAAGATATCAAATTAAAGATAATCAAATCTACAACAATCGTTGTTCACATTGTTTTCGAATCCGTTCAGTAGTTTTAGTGTTATGGGCCAAAATATATGAGAAACATCGATTTTTTTGGTAAAACTTAAAATCAAAAATTAACTCTACCGACATGCAAAAATAGAAACTGTCAAATTATGGCCAGTTTCTTATTGTTTACATATAGATCGCACTTTAACGAAGAAAACTATTGTTGAAGAAAATCTATGATTAAATACCGAAGTTATAAGTAATTGAGTGAACGTATAAACATTAAAATGTTACTCTGTTTTAACTATTTAATTAAAACACTTAACTTTGTTTTACTACTTTTATTTGTACTTTTCAGTGACTATAGTTTCGACAAGCTAGTCATTATCAAACTAAGTGAATAAGTACTTTGTTTTAGTATTTTTCCCCTACTTACAATATATTGAAGTATCAAATATACAAGTGTAGTACTTTACCCAATTTGAAATATACAATAAATTATAAGTGTGATACATCGTTGAATTCAGAAACAAATTATCTATCAAAAACTATGAAGGTCTGAAATTACGCCCATTAGAATAACAAAAGTTGGCTATGGTTCCTGGGAAAACTGTAGAGTTTTATTAATATAAAGTATTGTATTAGATTCCTTCTTAAAAAGTGCCTTTATGATGTCAAAGAGTCTAAAATCAATAGTTTTAGAGCAAAAAAATTAAAACGAAATTTCAAAAATATCAATTTTTTGACAATATCTCAAAAACGAAAGCAGATATTTCAAATAAGTTTTTAGATTATTATTGGGTTCTAAAATACGCAACTTTAGTCTAATTTAAGCTACTCTCTATCTCTTCAGATAACTAAGATCCCCATGCCTTCATTTGAAATACGGACATGGTTTCTTGTGAGAGAAATAGACCCAGAGAGAGAAATGGAGAGAAAACGATTCAGAGAAGAACATAAGACAAAGCAAGGGCCAAAATCATTTCTATGCAACTAATATAAAATTGAAATTTAATAATAATAAATGACGAAATGAATTAAATAAACGTTTTCTATATAAATGGGGGAAACATTACAAAAAAAGAGTAAAATTTAAATTTTACTACCTTTTAACTCAATTGATCGTAACTCCGGTAGTTATCTATAGATTTTCATCATCAATAATAATAATAATAATAATAATAATCAATACATTGTTGTCTTCGTAAAACTGCGATTTATACGTAAACAATAATAAACAGTCCATAATTTCACATTTTCTATTTTTGTATGGCGATAGAGTAAATTTTTGATTTTATTTTGGCCCAAAAAATCGAAGTTACTCATATATTTTGGCCCATAACACTAAAACTACTGAACCGATTAGAATACAATGTTTGAAGCGATTGTTGACATCTCTATTGCCTTTAATTTGACATCTTGTGCGACCCAATCGGACGTTACTAACTCGAGATATGGCTTAAAATGTAAAGCTACCTTCAAAAATGAAAAATATTAATAATTTTTTTTGACCTCGGCTCTTGGCCACACAGTCATCTACTATTTGTATTAATTATTTTCCAATTTTAAATTAACTTATCCACATACACACGTTATATAATTTATATGGACGTCACAACGCATTCATACAACATCCATGGCTCCAGAGGGTGCCAATTTCACCATAAGAAGGTGTCACTTTCTTATGGGGAAATTATCCCCGGTAGGATTCAAATCCACGACCCTCTGGTGAAAGAGCAGGAGCTCTACTTACTGACCCACGAGGGCCCACAAATTAACGTTCAAAATTTTATTTCTCGAAAATCCATTCATAAAAAAATTCTTAATGTGATTTTTGAGTTTAGCTAGCCTAAATACATAAGAAAAATATAGTGGCAGATTAGTGCAGATTTCTATTTTATTTTGAAAACTGGTGTTATTAAATCTTTTAATTGACTAAATTATGTATAGGGTGGTGCATTTTGGAGGTGCCACATATGGATATCTTTTTTATTTGAAGAGATATTAAAAAATCGTTTTTGCGAGCCTGGGACAACTTTTCGTGTTTTAATCAATGGCGAAAAGAAAATTGATATATCTTTAACCGTTTTTGCTTTATAACCGGAAGTTGATCATTTGTACTGTAACTCATTTGTTTTTAAAGTTATAATCAAATTTTAAAAACTACCTGTACCTGTACCTGTTTTACATCAAGGATGTTTCGTTTTTGTTTTCTTGAGTAAAATAACATTTTTCTTATAAGCACATATGGAGATATGTATATCAATAAACAGCATTTTTAATTCTGATTTTAATGATGTGCCACATGCATACTTTTGTCAAAAAAAGTCATTACCAAGTTGCCATGACAACCGGTAAACAATTTAGTTACTAGCAGAGTTATTATGTTTAAGACACTTTGTTTTAAAACAATGTTTTAAACATATTTAAAACCAGCCATCGTGTTTTAAACGGTTTTGTTTTAAACATGTTTTAAATCTTACATTTGTTTAAAACATGTTTTAAACGTTAAAATTGCTTAAAACGTTTTTTTGTATTATTTTAAATTTTCTAAATTATATAGTATATTAAGATTTTTTGTTTACATATTTAAATTTTAGCTAAATAGTTGAAGATATTTCAAATTACATTATTAAACATAACATTTTATTACAAGAAAATATCAACTATGTGTGCATAAATGTGATATTTAAATGCAGGGATTCTTTTTCAGGTATATTTACGACTTTCGTTGTTTTTTAAAAATATTCTAATTTGAATTCTTAGACGAGGGGTTTCCACTCCCAGACAAAGCATGAAGTAAAATTTCGAGTTTAGAAAAGCCTGAAAATTTGGATTGGCCGCGTAGCGAAGCGGAGCGGCCAATCCAAATTAGGCTTTTCTAAACTCGAAATTTTACTTCATGCGCCACGCGTATAAAACACTGAAATGTCGCAAAGTTTAAAATATACGGCTTTAGCAATCCAATGTGTAGATGTGAATAAAACGCGAGTCAAATTCTGCGCTGAGAAATTATTTAAAACAGTAATTATAGGCAACCCAAAACTCTAACGTATATTAGGTTGCCTATAATCGTTGTTGTATGTGTGTGCTTTTTGAACTTAATTGAAAATCAGTGTTTTTAAGCGCGGCGCTTGAAGTAAAATTTCGAGTTTAGAAAAGCCTAATTTGGATTGGCTGCTCCGCTTCGCTACGCGGCCATTCCAAATTTGTAGGCTTTTCTAAACTCGAAATTTTACTTCATGCTTAGTCTGGGAGTGGAAAACACTCGCTAAATGTCTAAAATTAACCGCTTTTAAACAACTAATTCCCGCAAATTTAAAAAACGCTGTAATTATCGGGATATGTATACTCAAAAGGAAAATGTCATGTATGTTTTAAGCACGTTTTAAACATGTTTTTAATTGTTAATGTTTTAAACGCTGTTTCAATGAAAAAAAAAAAAAACTCGTTTTATTAAAAAACAACTGTTCCCACTGAGCAAAAAACAAACAAATAACGTTATATCAACATTGTAGCAACATGTTGATAAAATGTTAGTCAAATGAGTTTGCTCAGTGGGTTTGTTTTTATTAAAATTTTTAACAACCCTGGTTACTAGATGATGCTTGCAATTTGTTTAAAAATATGACTACTATCAATGTGGTGAATTTTTTTAATCAATAATAATAAAATAACTAAAAGAGCTACGACATAAAGTGAATATGCATTAAATGCTAATTTGTTGATTATCTACAACTTTCCTTAACAAGATTTTTTTTATATGATCAATTTTAGAGAAAAATCCATAAAAATGCTAAGAGTAAACTACCATTTCCTGTTTCCTCATTTTCACTAAAAGTTGATAAAATACTATTATTGTATTAAAAAGCTTAAGTTTATAGTGTCATCTTAACAGCTCAATCGGTTTAGACTTTATCGTGGCGACAGTAGATATTTTTCAAAAATGGTCTTAATAAACTCGAGGGACCTCAAAATGTATATATATATATATATATATATATATATATATATATATATATATATATATATATATATATATATATATCAGACCAAACTTATTTGACTTGAAGAGCTGCATAACGTAAAATTATGTTGATGTATACAGGGCGTGATATAAAAGCGGTACTGGAAGTAACATTATTTTTTTAAATAGAACACCCTATATATTATTTGATTT
This sequence comes from Philonthus cognatus, assembly GCA_932526585.2. NCBI lineage: Eukaryota > Metazoa > Arthropoda > Insecta > Coleoptera > Staphylinidae > Philonthus > Philonthus cognatus. The sequence continues at coordinate 146,425,630 of OW052241.1, read as the reverse complement.
TTAGATATTACTAACAATTGTACACATGTTTCATATAACATTCCATATACCTAAACCTAACATATTTCATAATACTTACAATTTAATGAAAAAAGTTAGATATTTAGGTTATCAGATTTTAATTTATGTCTCAATTATTAGTCATTTTAAAAATAATCGGTGTGGTACTTTAATAAATTATACTAGACGCTATCCTCAGCCGAAGTCAATTTTAATATTGTACTTACCTTGTAGTAATTATAACCTGTCAATCTTAAGAAAATTCAAACAACAGAAACTTGTTTTTTTTTAAAAGGCACGCCGTATATTTCTATACGGCATATTATTCGTCTTTCAAATAGCTTTCCTTTTTACTAAGTATGTCCTATACTTATCTTTAATAATTTTTGAGATATCACTGTTTTATGGAATTATTATGGAAATCAAAGCAACTACTGTGGTCATGGAATCAAAATAATCGAGTAATCAAAATTTATTATTTGACATAGAAACAAATATTGATAATATATTTTATTAGAATAGTTATTTACATAACTAGTGCGGGAAAACAATTTTCCCGGGTCAATGCATTTTTAAAGCACGAGCGACGAAGGAGCGAGTGCCTTCAAATGCGTGAACACGAGAAAAATTCTGAAGCACTAGTTATGTGAATAACTATTTTAATGAAATATATTATTAATATTTGTTTCTATGTCAAATAATAAATTTTGATTACTCGAAATGCGACTTGCGAGTTGTCAAAACGGTGTTGGAAACGTCACTTTCGAGGCGGCGAGTTCAAAAAAATAATTTTTAGAAAGAAAAATAAATTACAAGATGTTATAACATAAAATAAGAAAGAAAAAATTGCACATTTATATTAAGTGTTCAATATATCCTCCATTTTGATTTTGGCATACTTGAAGTCTTTGTGTAAAATTTTGGTTCACTTTAACTAGCATGTCAATGTTAATGTTGTGAAGAACGTTTCTAATCCTCAACTTCATATCTTCCTTTGTCGTTGCAGGTGTTTTATATACCTTTTCTTTTACAGTACCCCATAAGAAAAAATCAAGTTTTGTCAAATCAGGTGACCTTGCCGGCCATACAATTGGCCCTCCTCTGCCAATCCATTTATTTGAAAAATGTTCATTTAAATATTTCCTTACCCGTCGACTGAAGTGTGGAGGAGCACCATCTAATTGCAACCACATATTTTGTAATATAGCAAGAGGTAATTCGTTGATCCATCTTTCAAATTCATTTCTAAGAAAATTTAGAAATGATTCACCACTAACAGTGCCATCAAAAAAGTAAGGACCAATAATTCTACTTCCTATAATTCCAGTCCAAACATTAAGAGACCACTTGTGTTGGTGGTCTATGGGTATAATATGTTTGGGATTATAGTCAGAATAATAATGAAAATTATGCCTGTTTACAAAGGCGTTTTTATGAAATGTGGCCTCATCCGTAAACAATATATGATTTAAAAAGTTTGGTTCCAGTTCGCGTTTATGTAACGCCCAATTACAAAAGTTAAGCCTATTCAAAAAGTCGTTGTCACTTAACTCTTGGACTAATTGTACGTGGTAGGGATGGAACTTACATTTCTTTGTTATTTTATTTATTGTACTTTTTGGTATATCAATTTGCTGCTCCAATTGGCGGGATGAAACAAAAGGGTTCTCAACGATAGACTGAAGAACTGCGTATTCATTTTCTTCATTAGTAGTCCTTTTCCTCCGTTTTAGATTCTTTGTATAATCAATACTTCCAGTATTTTGAAATCGTTCCTTCAATCGAATAAATGCTGAAGCATGAGGATGGCGTTCAGCATTAGGATATTTCTGAGCGTATATTTTGCTTGCAAGAAAACAATTTTCGTCACTAGCGCCCAAAACAAATGTCATATTTATTAATTCTTCTGTTGTAAAATTCATTTCGAAGTAGTTTATGACTGAATCAGCAGAAAATTAAAGTATTAATGTATGTCTGTCAAAAGATAAAACAAAAAGATACTTCAATTACGGCTTATGACAGATGGTTAATTATTGGCCGGCCACCTTAGATGCTTAGCACCATTGATACATTTAATAATATTGTAAATCTAATCCCATAAAACAGTAATATCTTTAAAACTATTAAAGATAAGTATAGGACATACTTAATAAAAATGAAAGCTCTTTGAAAGACGAATAATATGCCGTATAAAAATATAAGGTGTGCCATTTAAAAAAAAATAGTTTTTATTGTTTTCATTTTCTTAAGATTGACAGGTTATAATTACTACAAGGTAAGTACAAAATTAAAATTGACTTCGGTTGAGAATAGCGACTAGTATAAATTATTAAAGTACCGTACCGATTATTTTTAAAGTTACTAATAACTGAGATATAAATTAAAATCTTATAACCTAAATATCTAACGTTTTTCATTAAATTGTAAATATTATGATATATGTTTGGTTTAGGTATATACAATGTTGGTGTATGGTGTGTTTTATTTAAAAAAATAATGTTACTTCCAGTACCGCTTTTATAGGACACCCTGTATACATCAAAATAATTTTACGTTATGCAGCTCTTCAAGTCAAATAAGTTAGGTCTGAAAAATATTTTTCTATCTTTAACGAGAACGGAGATATCCTCCGAGAACGCACTAATGGGACACCCTGTATATATATATATATATATATATACAGGGTGTCCGTATTTCGAGGAAATGCATGGGGATCTCGGTTATTTGAAGAGTTAGAGAGTTGGTTAAATTAGGGCAAATATGTGAAATTTGTAGCCCAACAATAATCCGAAAACAGATTTAAAATATCTTTTTTTGTTTTCGAGATATTGCCAAAAAACTATTTTTTTCATATTTCGTTTTTATTTTTTTATCCAAAAACTATTGGATCTAGGAATTTGCAACTTTTACATTATACAGGCACTTTTTAATCAGGAATTTAGTAGTGTACTTACATTTAAAATAACTTTAATATTCTCCCCGGAACCATAGCCAACTTTTGTTTTTCTTATGGGCGCCATATTGGATATTCATATTTTTGGAAAGAACTTTTTTTTCTGAATTAAACGGTATATCACACTTATAATTTATTCTGCGTTTCATTTGAGACATAGCAACCTTTTGTTTATTGTAAAGAGTGCCTTGGAAACAATAATATTGATACGTTATTCAGTTATTGATGTGTCAATAAGATACGATCATTATACATAATACATAAAATAAAGTTAAAAATGGTGTTTTCGAACCAAGAAAAACGACATATGATCGAAGTTTATTATACTTCAAACAAAAATGTACGTATTTCATCCGAAGTCTATCTACAGCGCTATCCAGAAAGGCAACAGCCAAGTGAAAGTCATTTCATAAAACTACATACAAATTTATTGGAATATGGTTCCTTCGTAAAGCCACGACAAAGATATGGACATCACCAACCCCATGAAAATGAAAACCAAATTTTGCAAGCGGTAAAATGATTTCATTTTAATTACAATAAGATAATATTTATTCCCCTAGATTCAAGATAACCCTTCTTCCTTGCGAACTTGCGAACCAGTTTGGTGTGACGTTTCAATACGTATGGAGAATTTTGAAAAAAAATAAATATCGCCCATTAAAAATTAAAGTTACTCAAGCTCTCCATCCTGGAGATGCTAGACGAAGGATGGACTTTTGTCGTATTTTATTGGGAAAATTAAACGAAAATCCGAATTTCTTGTCAAATGTGATATGGTCTGACGAATGTCGTTTTACCAACACGGGGATATTCAATAGGCATAATGAATATGTGTGGAGTATAAATAATCCTAGACAACATGAAGAAAGACGAGGACAAGTGCGATTCGGACTAAATGTATGGGTCGGTATTTTGGGAGACAATATTGTAGGTCCATACATTTACGAAGATACATTAAATTCACAGAGATATCACGATTTTTTAAGAACATTTTTAAGTGATTACGTAGACAATAACATCCCCTTAAATATGTTAAGAAATGTATGGTTTCAACAAGATGGTGCACCACCTCACAACAGCCAAATTGTCGCTAATTGTCTGTCCGAAATGTTTCCAAATAAAGTTATGGCAAACAATGGTGATATACGTTGGCCAGCTCGCTCACCTGATTTGTCACCTCTAGATTATTTTCTTTGGGGAGCTATAAAAGAAAAAGTTTATAAAACTATTCCAGAGGACAAAGACGATTTAAGAAGAATTATAATAGTTACCATTCAGCAATTAAGAAGAAGAGACATTTTTCGGGCAGTCCAAAATTTAAGGAAAAGACTAGAATTATGTTTGGAGGTCAATGGTGATATATTCGAACACTTACTCTAAGTTTGTGATAATTTTAGTTCAAAATATTTAATTAATTTGTTTATTATTATTTAATATTATGAAAAACTTCATCAAGCAGCAGAGTGATTATTCTGGTTCCTTCCCTAAAAAAATATAGTTGTAGGCCTCAGGAATTTTAAAATGTGCAACTGTTTTCAAGGCACTCCTCAAAAAAACAAAAGATTGTTTTGTTTCAAATGAAACGCAAAATAAATTATAAGTGTGATATACCGTTGAATTCAGAAAAAAAAGTTCTTTCCAAAAATATGAATATCCAATATGGCGCCCATAAGAAAAACAGAAGTTGGCTATGGTTCTGGAGAAGATATTAAAGTTATTTTAAATGTAAGTACACTACTAAATTCCTGATTAAAAAGTGCCTGTATAATGTAAACGTTGCAAATTCCTAGATCCAATAGTTTTTGAATAAAAAAATAAAAACGAAATTTGAAAAAAATAGTTTTTTGGCAATATCTCGAAAACAAAAAAAGACCGAGATCCCCATGCATTTCCTCGAAATACGGACACCCTGTATATATATATATATATATATATATATATATATATATATATATATATATATATATATATATATATATATATATATATATATATATATATATATATATATATATATATATATATATATATATATATATATATATATATATATATATATATATATATATATATATATATATATATATATATATATATATATATATATATATATATATATATATATTTTTATATAATGGATTGGGTTGCCTATAATCACTGTCTTGAATAATTGGTTCAGCGCAGAATTTCACTCACGTTTTATTCACATTTACATATTAGATTGCTAAAGCCGTATATTTTAAACTTTATGATATTTTAGTGTTTTATACGCGTGGCGCATGAAGTAAAATTTCGAGTTTAGAAAAGCCTAATTTGGATTGGCCGCTCCGCTTCGCTATGCGGCCAATCCAAATTTTCAGGATTTTCTAAACTCGAAATTTTACTTCATGCTTAGTCTGGGAGTGGAAAACCCTCGTTTAAAGATTCAAATTGAAGTCTTAAAAAAATCAACGAATGTCGTAAAATTTATAGTGTATGCAAATGTATACCTAAAATAAAAATTCAATGTATGATGAATATTAAAGAAAAATCCAAAAAATGCTAAGAGTAAACTACCACTTCCGGTTTGCGCATTTTGTTACATAAAACTCTCTGTATATATAATTCAACTATAGCTTGATTTTAGCATAGTATTAGCTAAGAATACTACTTCCGGTTTTGCGGAAATTATATAATTTTTCTTATTTTGAATTAAAATCCCCACTTTTTTCCAACTTGCCATATTTGTCTTTAAATTGAAAAATTTCGAAAATATTTAATTTTGAGGTTAGTTTTAACGCAAATATCAACTTGTTATACACCACATTTACGTTAATACTAACCTCATAATAAATATTATTCGAAATTGACTTAGTAGGCCGTGGAATTGTAACTAGGATGAAATACCACAAAGTGGGCCGTGAAACGTCTATAATAGTGTATTCAACGCTTTTGTTTTATCTCAGAACAACCTACCATTAATTTTTTAGCCATTATTATTATAAAGCCTACTTTAGTGCAAAATTTTAAAAACTGTAATACGGTCTAAGTCGAACTAATATCGACTTGCAATACATAATTGAATAAGGAATTCCAAACAAATTTTTTTGATTACAAAAAAGGCAGGGCGCCCTATTTAAAATTTTTATATTACAGCGCGTTTATAAATTAGAATTTCAGACATTTAAATTTTAGCATTTAACTTTTTTTGCCGGTAACTGAAAATAGTATATTAGACATAAAACTGAATTTATTTGACGTTTCTGAGATTCACCGATTCATCGTTTGACTTAATCTAAAATATTTAATTTGTTTTTCAAAGCAACCGAGATGCCAACAGTTTATTATTTTAATTAAAATAACCAGTTTTTTTTACAAATCGTGTTTTTTCCATTTTTTTTTTACCAGAAATTCTACAATAATGTGATAATTTTTTTACCAGAAATTCAAAATTAATGTGTGCATAAAGTGATTAACAATTAAAAACATGTTTAAAACGTGTTTAAAACAGAACATACGGGGCATTTTTCTATTGAGTATAAATATCTCGATTATTACAGCGTTTTTTTTAATTTGCAGGAATTCGTAGTTTCAAAGAGGTTAGTTTGAGATTTTTAACGAATGTTTTCCACTCCCAGAATAAGCATGAAGTAAAATTTCGAGTTTAGAAAAGCCTAAGAATTTGGATTGGCCGCGTAGCGAAGCGAAGCGGCTAATCCAAATTAGGCTTTTCTAAACTCGAAATTTTACTTCATGCGCCACACTTAAAAACACTGACTTAAACAGAAGTTCAAAAAACACACACATACAACAACAATTATAGGCAACCTAATATACGTTATAGTTATTGGGTTGCATAAAATCACTGTTTTAAACAATTTGTTCAGCGCAGAATTTGACTCACGTTTCATTTATATCTACATATTAGATTGCTAAAGCCGTATATTTTAAACTTTACGATATTTTAGTGTTTTATACGCGTGGCGCATGAAGTAAAATTTCGAGTTTAGAAAAGCCTAATTTGGATTGGCCGCTCCGCTTCGCTACGCGGCCAATCCAAATTTTCAGGCTTTTCTAAACTCGAAATTTTACTTCATGCTTAGTCTGGGAGTGGAAAACCCTCGTTTAAAGATTCAAATTGAAGTCTTTTAAAAAAAACAACGAATGTCGTAAAATTTATAGTGTATGCATATGTATACCTAAAACAAAAATTCAATGTATGATGCATATTAAAGAAAAATCAAAAAAATGCTAAGAGTAAACTACCACTTCCGGTTTGCGCATTTTCAGCAAAGTTGATCGGATACTAGTATTGTAATAAAAAGCTTAAGTTTATAGTCTCATCACAGCTTAATCGGCTTAGACTATTGTGGCGACAGAATTACAGGACAGACATTTTTCAAAAATGGCCTTAATCTACTCGGGGACTTCAAAATGGATATATCCACTAAAATTTTTGATTTTAAAATGATCGCGAAAACAATACTCTTCCTTTGTTTTTCATATTAGGGAAAAGTAAAAATGTACTATCGGTTGGAATCAAATAATTTAATTTTATATTTGTCTTTGTTAATATTTTTTTATATTTTCATCGCAGTGCGTGCGCGTTCGTTCCCCTCGCAGATGGACAAAGTTGCGGCCCATTGAAATCCCGAGCGCGCTGACGTCACCGTTTTCCGGTTGACGTCACGGGTGGCGCGATAAGGGGTGGGGGTGAGCGCGTCGATAACTGCACCCCCCACCACCGGCACTTCCGGCTGGTCTTCGCCGAGCTTGATCGACCCTCGAACAGAGGTCAGCACCGGGATCGCTTCGTCCGCATCGAGGTCGTTCGCGCGGGAAAACACGGCCGGTTTCCAGATCCCAAAAATAGATGGCAACGTTGTCTGCGCAGGCCTCCGATATGAATGAATGAAAATTTAGTTACATTCAACATGAAATAAATTCATATATACAGCGGAATTTAAAAAATACGGTTTCGAATATTAAAATTTTGGATGGTGAAGGAATTCGATTTTTGTAAGCACACATTTTCCCCCTCCATAATATTTAACTTAAATAAGGTTTTAATTTAATTCTTTTTTTAACTTTAATTCTTTACTATTGATTTTTTTTTAAATTGTGAATACGAATTTCCCTTAAAATCAGGGTAATGTGGTTTCGAATATTAAAATTTTGGATGGTGAAGGAATTCGATTTTTGTAAGCACGAATTTCCCCCCTACAAAAATATTTAAATTAAATAAGGTTTTAATTTAATTCTTTTTTTTAATTTTAATTCTTTACTATTGATTTTTTTAAATTGTGATTACGAATTTCCCTTAAAATCAGGGTTGTTATGTTTATAACACTTTGTTTTAAAACAGCCCACTGAACAAAAAAGAAACAAATAACGTTATATCAACATTGTAACAACATTAAACGTTGTTTTAATGTTAATGAACCATTACTTAATTGTGTTTGCTCAATGGGAGTGTTTTAAACATGTTTAAAAACAGCTGTCTTGTTTTAAACGGTTTTGTTTTAAACATGTTTTAAATCTTAAATTTGTTTACAACATGTTTTAAGCGTTAAATTTGCTTGAAACGTTTTTTTTATTATCTTTAATTTGCTAAATTTTATTTTATACTCCTTTATTAAGATTGTTTGTTTACGTTTTTAAATGTTGGCTAAATTGTTGAAGATATTTCAAATTACATTATTGAACATAACATTTTATCACAAAAAATATCACAACTGTGTGTGAGTAAATGTGATTTTTAAATACAGCGAGTTTTTCTTTTAGGTATACACATGCATACACTGTAAATATTACGGCATTCGTTGTTTTTTTTTAAGATTTTAATTTGAATCTTTAAACGAGTGCTTTCCACTCCCAGACTAAGCATGAAGTAAAATTTCGAGTTTAGAAAAGCCTGAAAATTTGGATTGGCCGCGTAGCGAAGCGGAGCGGCCAATCCAAATTAGGCTTTTCTAAACTCGAAATTTTACTTCATGCGCCACGCGTATAAAACACTAAAATATCGTCAAGTTTAAAATATACGGCCTTAGCAATCTAATATGTAGATATAAATAAAACGTGAGTCAAATTCTGCGCTGAAAAATTGTTTAAAACAGTGATTTTATGCAACCCAATAACTATAACGTATACTAGGTTGCCTATAATTGTTGTATGTGTGTCTTTTTTGAACTTCAGTTTAAGTCAGTGTTTTTAAGCGTGGCGCATGAAGTAAAATTTCGAGTTTAGAAAAGCCTAATTTGGATTGGCCGCTTCGCTTCGCTACGCGGCCCATCCAAATTCTTAGGCTTTTCTAAACTCGAAATTTTACTTCATGCTTAGTCTGGGAGTGGAAAACACTCGTTAAAAACCTCAAATTAACCGCTTGAAACAACGAATTCCCGCAAATTAAAAAAAATCGCTGTAAAAATCGGGATATTTATACCCAAAAGAAAAATGCCCTGTATGTTCCGTTTTGAACACGTTTTAAACGTGTTTTAAACATGTATTAAACATGTAATTTTTGTAATTCCTTTAAGAATGGTCGTCATTGACCGAAACACGTGTCAGGAGACTGAATACAACATGAAACTAAGTGTTTTAATTTGAAATTACCTAATATTATAATTTCGTTTCATCAAGAGTGCAGTGGACAAAGTATTTATCGTGTATTAAACACGCTTTAAACATGTTTTTAATTGTAATCGTTTTAAACGCTGTTTCAATGAAAAAACACGTTATTAAAAAACTGGTTGTTTTAGTTAAAATTAAAAAAAATAAACGTTTTTTAACAACCCTGCTTAAAATATAACGAGTGTCTATAAACTGTCGGCATCTCGGTTGCTTTGAAAAACAAATTAAATATTTTAGATTAAGTCAAACGATTCGGCGAATCTCAGAAACGTCAAATAAATTCAATTATATGTCTAATATATTAATTTCACTTGCTGGCAAAAAAAGGTTAATGCTAAAGTCAACATTTTAAATAGCGCACCCTGCCTTTTTTGTAATCATAAAATTTTGTTTAAAATCTCAGAAACGTCAAATAAATTCAATTATATGTCTAATATATTAATTTCAGTTACTGGCATAAAAAGTTAAATGCTAAAATAAAAATGTCTAAAATTCTAATTTATAAACGCACTGTAATATAAAAATTTTAAATAGCGCACCCAGCCATTTTTGTAATCATTAAATTTTGTTTAAAATTCCTTATTCAATTATGTATTGCAAGTTGATATTAGTTCAAGACCGTATTAGAGTTTTTAAAAGTTTGCACTAAAGTAGGCTTTATAATAATAATGGATAAAAAATTAATGGTAGGCTGTTCTTAGATAAAACAAAAGCGTTGAATAGACTATCATAGACGTTTCACGGCCCACTTTGTGATATTTCATCCTAGTTACAATTCCACGGCCTACTAAGTCAATTTCAAGAAATATTAATTTTGAGGTTAGTTTTAGCGTAAATATCAACTTGTAATGTATAACAAGTTGATATTTACGTTAAAATTAACCTCAAAATTAATATTTTTTGAAATTCATCAATTTAAAGACAAATATGGCAAGTTTGAAAAAAGTGGGGATTTTAATTCAAAATAAGAAAAATGATATAATTTCCGCAAAACCGGAAGTAGTATTCCTTCTTAATACTATGCTAAAATCAAGCTATAGTTGAATTATATATACAGAGAGTTTTATGTAACACCGAACATTTTTATAACGAGAATTTTTATTATAACGCACTGTAATATAAAAATTTGAAATAGCGCACCCTGCCTTTTTTGTCATCATAAAATTTTGATTAAAATTCCTTATTCAATTATGTATTGCAAGTTGATATTAGTTCAAGACTTAGACCGTATTAGAGTTTTTAAAAGTTTGCACTAAAGTAGGCTTTATAATATTAATGGCTAAAAAATTAATGGTAGGCTGATCTAAGATAAAACAAAAGCGTTGAATCATAGACGTTTCACGGCCCACCTTGGGATATTTCATCCTAGTTACAATTCCACGGCCTACTAAGGCAATTTCGAAAAATATTAATTTTGAGGTTAGTTTTAACGTAAATATCAACTTGTGATGCACAACAAGTTGATATTTACGTTAAAACTAACCTCAAAATTAATATTTTTTGAAATTCATCAATTTAAAGACAATTATGGCAAGTTAGGAAAAGTGGGGATTTAATTAATAAGAAAAATGATATCATTTCCGCAAAACCGGAAGTAGTATTCCTAGTTAATACTATGCCAAAATCAAGCTATAGTTGAATTATATATACAGAGAGTTTTATGTAACACCGCACATTTTCATAGCGAGAATTTTTCTTTTAAGTGTACATAAGCATACGTTGTACATTTGCCGACGCTCGGTTTATTAAAAGAATTCAATTTGAAGCTTTAAACTAGTGTTTTCCACTCCCGGGTTAAGCATGAAGTAAAATTTCGAGTTTAGAAAAGCCTGAAAATTTGGTTTGGTCGCGTAGCGCGAAGCGCGGAGCGGCCAAACCAAATTTTCAGGCTTTTCTAAACTCGAAATTTTACTTCATGCGCCACCGGTACGAAACACTGATGCAGTGTAAAGTTTAGCGGTGTGTTTTAAACTTTGTAGTATGTCAGTGTTTTGTAACGGTGGCGCATGAAGTAAAATTTCAAGTTTAGAAAAGCCTGAAAATTTGGTTTGGCCGCTCCGCGCTTCGCGCTACGCGACCAAACCAAATTTTCAGGCTTTTCTAAACTCGAAATTTTACTTCATGCTTAGTCTGGGAGTGGAACACACTCATTTCAAGTTTCAAATTGAACTCTTTAAGAAAAAACAACAAGTATCTAAAGACTTACGGCATAGACGCTGTAATTGGGACATGTATACTTGAAAGAAAAACTCCCTGTATGTACAAGTTGAGGCATTGCTTGCGATTAATTGGCTACAATTTTTATTAGACATATAGGCAACCCAATTTACACATAACTTAAAAATTAAAGGTGTCAAATTGTATTGGATGAAAATGTTCGGTGTTACATAAAACCCTCTGTATACATATACATTCCAAAACTCAAATGTCTACCATTTATATTGCCTGAGTAATTGCGTAGGTAATATCATATGTTCAATAAAAAAAACTTCTAAACTTCTAGAGTGCCATGATTTAATCTTTTTTTAAATTTAAGTTGGCTGCACATTTCAGGAATTGACGTATAAAACGTCAGACATAATAATTAAGAGGCTTATTGTAATAACATGATATGCCACAAGTAAACAGAACTGAGATATTGGACTTTGAAATTTAGAAAAAAAAAATGTATTGCTATGATATTAAGAATTAGTAGTAGATTGTTTGACAAGCTTTGAATGCTTCGGTTTGCATGCAAATATGAGCATACTGTAGCTTTTTATATCGTATGTTCAATAAAAAGAAACCTCTAGAGTGCCACGATTTTATCGTTTTTAAAATTTAAGTTGGCTACACGCTTTAGGAATTGACATTTAAAACGTCAGACATAATAATTGAAGAGGTCGGGGCAATAAGGTACCTAAGCCACATTTAAGAAAAAATCGCGTACTCTTTAGTAAACTGTATAACAATATGGTCCCAAGCGACCAAAAAATAATGACAGTTATTAAGCGAAAGATGGCGCCACAATTGTAAAGTGACCTTGTTGACAACTTGTATATTGGTTGTAATTTTTGACGCAATAAAGTCATAAGCCACAAGAAAACCAACATGGCGACCTGTGAAAATAGTGCTAATAGAAAATATCAAGATAATTTAAATAGTGAAAGTGAATCGGGCTCAGATTTTGACGGGTATGATTCCGATAAAGATAAAGAATATTGCCCAAGTAACAGTTCAAGTGAAAATGACTTGCCAACGTCCAGAAAGGTAAAAAATATAATTTTAAGTGGCTTAGGACCTTTTTCTTTTAATGCAAGTGGCTTCATTTTTGTTTATATTAAAAATGGATTGTTTCGTTTTACATATATTATTCGAAAACAAACCAACAATGTTATGATTTTTTATAACTTTTCGTATTAAAAAGAACATACGAAAAATTATAAACTCAATTTTTCTTTTTAGAAAATCTGTAAAAGAAACGAAAATACTAAGGACCAAGATTTCAATGAAAATGAAAACAGAGGATCAGTCTTATCCCCAGAAAAAAAATTGCCAAGCCGTTGGAGGAAAGTAAATATTGAGGGCAGACAAAAAACTAAAGCAAAACAGCGCAGAAATCTTGGTCATTCCTACACCAATTTGAAGGGTAAAAAAAAAGAAGCTAGATCAATTGGAGAGCCTTGTAAATGCAAAAAAGACTGCAGAAAATTGCTTCAAAATAAAGAGCTACAAATCTTCAATGCATTTTGGAATTTAGAAACATATGACAATCAAAATACTTATTTATTTTCATCAATAAAAGTTATTCCAAAAAAAGAAGCTACAAGAAAAAAACCAAAAGACAAGAATCTGTAAGAAATTTCACAAATCAATATTATGTAAAAGTAAATGGGATTGACATTCAAATATGCAAGCAAGAATTTTTAGCTGTACATGGTCTGCAGAACTCCACTAAGCGCGTAAAACTAATATCGAAGCAGATTTCACAAGGAAGATCAACACCAACAAAAGACGGCCGAGGAAAACATCATAACCGCCCAAATAAAATATCTACAGATATTTCAAAATCAGTTCATGACCATATAAAAAGTATTCCGACTTATGTAAGCCATTATAGCAGACAAAAAAATCCAAACAGAGTGTATTTCAATCATGACCTCAGCATTTCAAGTTTATATAAGGATCATTATGTCGAATGGTGTAAGCATAAACATATTGAGCCTGTAAAAGAAGACCGTTATCGAAGGATTTTCAGCTCTGAATACAATATAGGGTTCAAACTGCCAAAGAGCGATACGTGCTCAACCTGTGACTCACTAAACCTCATGATAAGCACGAATCAAAATAAGGAATCTGATTCTGAAGTTAAGAAGTTGCAAGAAAAACTACAGTTGCATCAAACTCGGGTAGAAGCTATGCAGGAAAGCCTAAAAAAGGAGATAAAAAATAATAAAGAAAGAAACAAAGACATAATTTCATTTGATTTGCAGCAAACTTTACCGACACCATCGCTGACGGTAGGTCCAGCTTTTTATCTTCGAAAAGCATGGACGTACAATCTGGGAATCCATGACTGTGTAAGTGGAAAATGAAGTATGTTTATGTGGACGGAATCAGATGCAAAAAGAGGAAGTTCAGAAATAGCAAGTATATTGTTAAAGTATATAAAAACTAGAGCATCTTTATCAGAACATCTTGTTATTTACACAGACAACTGCGGCGGTCAAAACAAAAACTGGCTCATAATGGCTCTGTGGTTGCAATTGGTTAGAGAAAAAGTTTATAAGACCATAGAACACAGATTTCTTATCTCGGGTCACACACATTTACCGTCAGATAGAGACTTTGCTCTTATTGAGAAGCGTAAAAAATATATTCCGCAGGTATTTTGCCCAAAAGAATGGTTTGATATTGTACGACAGTCAAACAGAAAAAACCCTTTCGATGTTGTGGTAATGACGCAAAAAGATTTTTATGATTTTGAAGAAATCACTATAGTAAAGAAAAATGTTACTGTTAACAAACAACCAATCAGGTTCAACGATGTGAGGTGCTTCCGGTTTGATAGCGAGAAACCAAATTCAATGTTTATTAAGCATTCCCTAAATGGTCTGTTCGAAGAAGTGAATGTCGGAAAACGAGGAGTCAGAGTTATTGACCAACCAGTAACTACCGCCAACCTTAAACAAAAATATAACGGCCCAGTAAAACTGAATGAAAATAAAGTAAAAGATTTACAAAAACTTTTAAAATATATTCCACCTATTAACCAACAGTTTTATCTTAACATTATTGAAGACGTGGTAAGAAAAGATGAGGAAAGCAATAGATTACCCGAAAACATTGATGGCGAAGATAATACTGAATTGGAAGCAGAAGCAGAAGATAATTAATTTGTTAATTTAAATTTATAAGCTGTATTTTTTTGCGTTTCTTAATTTTTTTATTAAATTTATTTGTATCAAAAAGGCCCCAAGCCACCTTTTTTTGAAAATATACGTTGTTATTTGGAAATTTGTGCGTTTTTTTTTTAATTTTTTTTAAGACAATTTGTTTACAAACCTATTTTACGTAAAATAAAAAATAACTCAATTTTTTTACTCTAAAAATGTGATTTCACGATTTACCCAAAAACTTTAAAACGCTTTTACTCAAAATCTTCTAAATGTGGCTTAGGTCCCTTATTGCCCCGACCTCTTCAATTATGATGTATAATTGCAGAGTTGCCAACCTACAATATTTTCCATGGCAGTCTAGAGGTTTTATTATATTGAACATACTATATTACTGCTTAATCAAATCGAAACATAATACAACATTTTTTGGTTATGTGTCTTATCATGTGATTACAATAACCCCTTCAATTATAATGTATATTTTCAGAGTTGCCAACCTAGAATATTTTCCATGGCACTCTAGACATGTTTTCAAATTGAACATACGATATTTTTATGGCCACCCGGTATACAATTATTTTTTGTGATTGAATTAAGGAATTTTAGTTGATTCTAATCAGCATTAGGTCACGGCCATTGCGAGCGAAGGTGCTTTTGCGTTCTCCCCAAATTTGTGTGTGTGTGTCGGAAGGTTACATAAACTCTCTGGAATTATATTTGGTCGACAACATTGCTTCCAATTCTGGGGGTATAAAAATAGCCCACGTGAATAATAATGTTTTTATCGTCGTCTCGCTAAAAATAAACATTGATTTATTTCAGTACAAAAATAAATTAAACTATTGTACAAACAAATACCATAAATATTTGGCTAATTGCACCAATAGTTATAAACCGAGTTTAAAATTCAAAATGTCACATTCGACTTAGGGATTTAATTCATGATTATAAACCAAATTGTGACTTTTATTGGTGTGCTATTCGATGAAATGCTTGAAGAATGTTTTTATAAATTTTATAAATTTGTATTTTTATCAATTAGAAAATATTTTTCACTATGTTCACATTAATCACTTGGTAAAACTTGATTAAATATATAAGTATAAATATTATTTAAATAAATATCACTTGGTTCGTTTCACAAAATATCGGAATAAATCAAATATTTTGTGAAACGAACCAAGTGATTATTATTTAAATAATATTCATACTTATATAGAAAATATTCTTACTATAGGATTTAATTCATAATTGAATTGTATTTTGCATTTTTTAAAAACATATAGTGCTTATATTTTTGCTGCAACGTTGAATTGAGTGTCATTTTTCTATAAATCTATAGACAAATTACACATCAAATTGTGACTTTCAATGGTTTGCGTGGCGCATGAAGTAAAATTTCGAGTTTAGAAAAGCCTAATTTGGATGTATTTAAGTGAAAACAAACTTGAGCAGTATATTTTGAACTAGTTTTAAATGAGTGTTTTATACGCGTGGCGCATGAAGTAAAATTTCGAGTTTAGAAAAGCCTAATTTGGCTCGGTCGCTCCGCTTCGCTACGCGCCTGAGCCAAATTTACAGGCTTTTCTAAACTCGAAATTTTACTTCATGCTTAATCTGGAATTAGAAGACACTCGTTTAGTTTTTTGGAACTGTCGATGAATTTTCAAGATTTTGGATAGTTTTAGTTGATATACAACGCTTTTCGTAAATTTCCAAAATGTCCTTAAATTTTTAAAATTCTGACGATTTTCTCGAATTTGCAAAAGTTTCGTTAATTTTAAAAGTTTAGATACTTTTCATAAAAATTTTGAAAATGAAGGGAAATTTTGGAATTTTATAAAAAACTTCAACGTTTTTCAAGTTAACGAATAACTAAGATATCCATGAAAATTACCAAGAATTTGAAAATTGAAGAATCTCAATACTTATTATGAGTATCAAAATTTTTAAAATTAACGGAAATTTAGGAAAACCGTTAGAAGAAATAGAAAATTGAAGGAAATTTTGAAAAATGTTAGTTAAAAAAGCCTAATTTGGATGTATTTACGTGAAAACAAACTTGATTGTTATATTTTGAACTTTTTTTTTTCTATAAATCTATAGACAAATTACACATCAAATTGTGACTTTTAATGGTTTGCGTGGCGCATGAAGTAAAATTTCGAGTTTAGAAAAGCCTAATTTGGATGTATTTAAGTGAAAACAAACTTGAGCAGTATATTTTGAACTAGTTTTAAATGAGTGTTTTATACGCGTGGCGCATGAAGTAAAATTTCGAGTTTAGAAAAGCCTAATTTGGCTCGGTCGCTTCGCTTCGCTACGCGCCCGAGTTAAATTTTTAGGCTTCTCTAAACTCGAAATTTTACTTCATGCTTAATCTGAGAGTGGAAGACACTCATTTAATTTTCTAATGTGTCGATTAATATTCAAGATTTTAGGTAGTTTTACTTAATTTACAACGCTTTTCGTAAATTTCCAAGATTTCCTAAAATTTTCAAAATTCTGACGGTTTTCTCAAATTTCCAAAAGTTTCGTTAATTTTAAAAGTTTTGATACTTTTCATAAAAATTTAGAAAATTGAAGGAAACTTTGGAATTTTATAAAAAACTTCGACGTTTTTCATGTTAACGAATAATTAAGAAATCCATAAAAATTACCAAGAATTTGAAAATTGTAGGAAATTTTAAAAATTATGATGAGTATCGCAATTTTTAAAATTAACGGAAATTCAGGAAAACCGTCAGAAGAAATAGAAAATTAAAGGAAATTTTAAAAATTTATTTAGTTCAGAAAAGCCTAATTTGGATGTATTTACGTGAAAACAAACTTGAGCTTTATATTTTGAACTTGTTATAAATAAGTGTTTTGTACGCGTGGCGCATAAAGTAAAATTTCGAGTTTAGAAAAGCCTAATTTGGCTCGGTCGCTTCGCTTCGCTACGCGTCCGAGCCAAATTTTCAGGCTTTTCTAAACTCGAAATTTTACTTCATGCTTAATCTGGGATTGGAAGACACTCGTTTAGTTTTTTGGAACTGTCGATGAATTTTCAAAATTTTGTGTAGTTTTAGTTAATATACAACGCTTTTCGTAAATTTCCAAGATTTCCTTAAATTATCAAAATTCTGACGGTTTTAGTAATTTTCCAAATTTTTCGATTATCTTAAAAATTTTGATACTTTTCATAAAAATGTTGATACTTTATATAAAAATGTTGATACTTTTCATAAAAAAATTGAAAATTAACGGAAATCTTGGAATTTCATAAAAAACTTCAACGTTTTTCAAGTTAACGAATATTTAAGAAATCTATGTAAATTACTAAGAATTTGAAAATTCAAGGAATATTTAAGAAATTCATGTAAATTACTAAGAATTTGAAAATTCAAGGAAATTTTAAAAATTAGTAACTCAAAATTTTTAAAACTAACAGAAATCCAGGAAAACCGTTAGAATTTTGAAAACTAAGTGAAATCTTGAAATTTATTTATTTATTTATTTTACGGAAATCTCAATTTTACAACATATGTAACAATATAATTTCATAGTAGAAAAAGTAAAACAAATTACAAAAATACGGTTGACTTTTCCGTATTTTTGTAATTTGTTTTACTTTTTTTTTAAGTTAACGATTATTTGGGAACTTCGTGGAAATTGCCAACAATTTGAAAATTGAAGGAAATTCAAAACATATATGAAAAGTATCGAAACATTTGAAATCAAAGAAAATTCAGGAAATACGTTAAGATTTCGAAAATTAAAGGAATTCTTTGTAAATTTATGAAAAGCGTTAAAAATTGAGTAAAATATTGGATATTGACTAAAAATTGTCAACATTTTGATAATTAACTAAAATCTTGACAATTCATTAATATTTTTAAAAATTAAACGAGTATCTTCCACTCCGAGACTAAGCATGAAGTAAAATTTCGAGTTGAGAAAAGCCCAAAGAATTTGGATTTGGACGCGCAGCGTCCAAATCCAAATTCGGGCTTTTCTCAACTCGAAATTTTACTTCATGCGCCACGCGTACAAATTACTGATTTAAAGTGAAGTACTTGGTATTTCACCTTGCAAAATATCACGAATTGCAACTGTCAGAAAAATTATAAAAATTATAAATTGAACCACAAAGCCAAAATTTCACTAACTGGCAATAGTAAAATTTTGGCTTTGTGGTTTAATTTATAATTTTAATAATTTAAAACAAACAATTGACTATTATCGTTACATTAAAAAGAACATTGTAATTTTATATTAATATTTTTTATTTTATATTTAGTCGATTTAATTTTTAAATTTTTAATTTTTAGTTTTAGTTATAATCAATCAAGCATCTATATTTTTAAAGTATTTTCTGTTTCTTAAATTTTTTCTAAGCTTTTTGGATTTATTATATAGTTCTGTTTTGTAATAATGGCAATGCCGTAAATAAACATTTATTTATTTATAAATATAAATGAAATTGCCAATTCTTAGTTGCAGAATACTTCAAATATTGAAAGTGCGATTCTTTTCGCAATCTACAATCATTTAATATTCATTTATTTATTATATTTTCTCCACGACCAAAAAGTATGAATCAATAACAATTAAATAAATAAAAATAAAATCATTTCACTATTATCGCTACATTATAACATAAATTTGATTATTGTAGTCTTTTTATAATCACAATGTGGCTATTATAGTGATTTACAGTCCCGATACTGCCAACATGTGACTATTATTGTCACTTTGATACGAAAATTTTACAGCTAGCGTCACATTATAACGAACATTTGACTATTGAAGAATTGAAGAACATTTTGATAGTATTTCCTCATAGTCGTCTGTATTTTCACTATTATGGCATTTTGAAATTCATGTAACTTACTAAGAATTTGAAAATTCAAGGAAATTTTAAAAATTAGTAACTCGAAATTTTTAAAATTAACAGAAATCCAGGAAACCGTTAGAATTTTGAAAACTAAGTGAAATCTTGAAATTTATTTATTTTTTTATTTTACGGAAATCTCAATTTTACAACATATGTAACAATATAATTTCATAGTAGAAAAAGTAAAACAAATTACAAAAATACGGAAAAGTCAACATTTTTTAAGTTAACGATTATTTGGGAACTTCGTGGAAATTGCCAACAATTTGAAAATTGAAGGAAATTTAAAACATATATGAAAAGTATCGAAACATTTGAAATCAAAGAAAATTCAGGAAATACGTTAGAATTTCGAAAATTAAAGGAATTCTTGTAAATTTATGAAAAGCGTTAAAAATTGAGTAAAATATTGGAAATTGACTAAAAATTGTCAAAATTTTGATAATTAACTAAAATCTTGACAATTCATTAATATTTTTAAAAATTAAACGAGTGTCTTCCACTCCGAGACTAAGCATGAAGTAAAATTTCGAGTTGAGAAAAGCCCAAAGAATTTGGATTTGGACGCGCAGCGTCCAAATCCAAATTCGGGCTTTTCTCAACTCGAAATTTTACTTCATGCGCCACGCGTACAAATGACTGATTTAAAGTGAAGTACTTGGCATTTCACCTTGCAAAATATCACGAATTGCGACTGTCAGAAAAATTATAAAAATTATAAATTAAACCACAAAGCCAAAATTTCACTAACTGGCAATAGTAAAATTTTGGCTTTGTGGTTTAATTTATAATTTTAATAATTTAAAACAAACAATTGACTATTATCTTTACAATAAAAAGAACATTATAATTTTATATTAATATTTTTTATTTTATATTTAGTCGATTTCATTTTTAAATTGCCATTATTACAAAACAAAACTATATAATAAATCCAAAAAGCTTAGAAAAAATTTAAGAAACAGAAAATACTTTAAAAATATAGATGCTTGATTGATTATAACTAAAACTAAAAATTAAAGTTTTAGTTATAATCAATGATGCATCTATATTTTTAAAGTATTTTCTGTTTCTTAAATTTTTTCTAAGCTTTTTGGATTTATTATATAGTTTTATTTTGTAATAATGGCAATGCCGTAAATAAACATTTCTTTATTTATAAATATAAATGAAATTGCCAATTCTTAGTTGCAGAATACTTCAAATATTAAAAGTGCGATTCTTTTCGCAATCTACAATCATTTAATATTCATTTATTTATTATATTTTCTCCACAACCAAAAAGTATGAATCAATAACAATTAAATAAATATAAATAAAATCATTTCACTATTATCGCTACATTATAACATAAATTTGATTATTGTAGTCTTTTTATAATCACAATGTGGCTATTATAGTGATTTACAGTCCCGATACTGCCAACATGTGACTATTATTGTCACTTTGATACGAAAATTTTACACTAGCGTCACATTATAACGAACATTTGACTATTGAAGAACTGAAGAACATTTTGATAGTATTTCCTCATAGTCGACTGTATTTTCACTATTATGGCATTTTGATAGTATTTCATCATTTAATTGACTGTAATTTAGCTAGTATCTTTTGAATTCTATTATTTAAAAATCGCACTCAGAAATTTTTAATCGATAACGCTTTTTATACATTCGATGATTTTATTAACAGCGCCTGTAATATTTCCAGTCAAATTTGAGGTTTTATTGATTTCGTTGATTATTAAGGCACTTATTTTTTGAAAATCCATTATCACTTAATATAATAGCAGACTATTTATGATTTTTAACTTTTTGTTTACTCACTACAATTGTTTCGCTACACTATAGCTTCTTCAGGCGAAGAAATATAATTTCTTCTTCACCTGAAGAAGCTACAGTGTAGCGAAACAATTGTAGTGAGTAAATAAAAAGTTGAAAATCATAAATAGTCTGCTATTATATTAAGTTTTATTGATTATCGTGTATCCCAATTTATCTATTAACTCAAATAAAACACTTAATGATTTTCAACTAATTGTGTACTTCACGACAATTGTTTCGCAACGTTGTTGCTTCTTTAGGGGAAGAACTTATAATTATATATTCTTCACCTGAAGAAGCAACAACGTTGCGAAACAATTGCCGTGAAATACACAATTAGTTAAAAATCATTAAGTGTTTTATTTGAATGATCATGGATTTTCAAAAATTAAGTGCCTCGACTATCTACGATATCTATTAACTTAAACGTTTTGTCCCAATATACAATATTTTTAATCTGTAAATTATTTATTTTCATGTTGTGGTACATTTCATTCATTTATTATTGTTCTGTCCCCATCTACACTGTTTTTAATATGTACTATTAATAATATTAATAAATGCCAAACAGCACACCTAGAAAACAAAAAAACAGCTATACTATTCCTAGATATAAAAAAGGCCTTTGACTCAGTCTGGCATCGAGGTTTGCTGTTTAAGTGCAACTCCCTCAATATCCCATTACACCTAATTTATCTCATTGATAACTTCCTAAACAATCGACTCCTCCGCGTCCAAAATACCCTCTCCCAGCCCTTTATTCCTCAACAAGGTGTTCCCCAAGGCTCTCCATTATCTCCGCTCCTATACAATATCTATGTTCATGACATATACAACCCCAACCCACAGTACCTTAATCCCTCAGCATATTTTCTGCTCTTTGCCGATGACACTTCCCCTCCAACACACCAACCCACCCTTCCTAAAGCTCTCTCTACTCTCCAAGGGCTAATAGATTCGCTATCTCTTTGGTTTGCCAAATGGAGAATATCCATTAATCCCAATAAATCCTATCTATTCATACCCTTCCACAGACCGCTCAATTCCCCATTTAGCATAACCATATCAAACACCGTAATTAGCCCATCCCCTGCGTGTAAATACCTTGGCATCACTTTCGACCCCAAACTATCCTTCAAACTCCATTCCCAAACCATGAAAACAAAAATTCAAAATAGGGCGCGGCATTTCAGATCGTTAACCTTCCAAAATAAAGGGATCACGACAAAAACAGCTGTCCACATCTATAAAATGATCTGCCGCCCCCTATTAGAATATGCTTCAATCCTCTTTCTTAACCCTCGTCCCTCAACATTAAATAATATCGAAGTCGCAAAACGATCAGCCCTTAGAATCCTCACAAAAATCCGACACCCCAATAACCCACTCCACAACCCCTCCAATACCTTATTGTATGAAAAAACAGAAATAATTCCTATCCAACAACGACTTACCCAACTATCCCAAAAATTCGCACCCAACCCACACATCCATGACATCCTTAATCACCTCTGTTTAGTACGAAACCCCAATATTTCTCCCAAATTCAACAACCCAGAAACCACCATTTATCAATTCATTTCATCTCACATGAATCATAACTAACTGACAAGACAAGGACAAGTACAACTCAGGCTGAAAGACCGATGGTCGATAGCCAAGGATACAAAAAATAAAATATAGTGTAAAAATAAACAAACTGTAATTTCTTTTAGTGCACAATATAGATGTTTATATATATATATATATATATATATATATATATAATGTTAATATTACTCAATTTATCTATTAATCTTTGATATAATTTAATAATAATAATAATAATAATAATAATTTATTACGGAATCACCTTTTTAACAAAATAATACAAACAAATATATATCAGTGTTACAATAAAATAAATCATAACATATGCAAATAAATTAAACCAGAAATTAGAAATAATATAAACTAAAACTAAAATTAAATCTTACCAATAACAGATGAAATTAAGAGTTGTGTGTATTATATATACCGATCGACAATAAATTGACGCAGCATAGCGTATATTATGTGTTGGAGAGTAATAAATGCAGAAACAATAGGAGGAAGCAAGATAGATTATAAACAATACAATTGCGAATGACAGATATTTTGACAATTAGATTGATTATCATTGACCGAAATTTGACAAACAGGTTAATAATTATTTTCAAATAGAGATTTAACACACAAATAGAGATTTAAAGTAATCTCTTAAGTTGCCGCTTGAATGTAACGAACGAACTCCCAAATACATCAAATTTAGCGTCACAATTGAGCACATTTATGCATCTTATTATTCTATTCAATGGACTGTTGAATGAATAATTTTGCTTACAAGTACGAACATTGAAAATCGCCTTGCTTCTAGATTTCAATAAATATGGATTAACATTGAAATTAAACAAACTTAATAATTCCGAACATTGATTTTCACCTGATATCAATTTATGAAAAAAGCATAAGTCCAATTCAACTCTCCTAGACTGCAATGATTTCAGGTTTAATGTGTTCAATGTAATGCTGATATTAAATTCCATAGATGAGATCCCAAGTTTATATGACATAAATTTTAAAACTTTGTTTTGTACTCTTTCCAATTTTTCTATATGAGTAGAATAAAATGGAGACCATATTAAACTACCGTATTCTAGCTTCGATCGTACTAGGGAACAGTAAAGCAATCTTAACGTCGAAATATTAAACATTGAAGTGTTTCTAAAAAGGAATCCAAGATTTCTCATTGCCTTGCGTGAAATTAACTCGATATGATGGTTGAAATTTAATTTAGAGTCGAATGTAACACCTAAATTTTGTCAAATACTTTAGGAATTGCAGATTGAAGAGCAACTCCTCTATAATTCATGATTTCACTTTTTTGTAAATTGGCACCAAAAAACTATGTTTCCAAAAAGCAGGGAATTCACCCTGTGACAATGACGCAGTAAATAACAAATATATTGGCATACTGAGGGTACAAACACATCTACTTAAAAAGTCACCTGGGATCTCATCAGGGCCACAACTGAAATTATTTGATAATGACGCAAGTTCACTATAAATGTTTTTAATATTAATAATAAATTTGTCACTTCCCGCAAACGCATTACACAGCGAAGAGAGCCGTGGAGAAACACTATTTTGAACTTGGGGCATTTTATAGTTTGCAGCAAAGTTATCTGCGAAGGAATCAGCTATATCCTGTACACTACGAAGGGTATTGTTACCATAAGACATAACTTTAGGGAGACCATCTTCTTTCTTCAGCTTCTGTATATGCCGCCAAAATTTAGTTGGTTGATTATTAATATCCACTTCCATCTTTTTGTAATACAAGTCTTGTAAATAGCCACTACGTTGTTTACAATCACTCCTAAGTCTTTGAAACCGTTGTAAATCCCTGTCTGATCCACTTTGTTTATACCTCGCATGGGCTAATCTCTTATCTTTTGTTAGCTTAATCAGTGTAGTGTCAAACCATACAGGATAATGAAACCGGTGAA
This sequence comes from Philonthus cognatus, assembly GCA_932526585.2. Classification (NCBI taxonomy): domain Eukaryota; kingdom Metazoa; phylum Arthropoda; class Insecta; order Coleoptera; family Staphylinidae; genus Philonthus; species Philonthus cognatus. The sequence goes on along the minus strand of OW052241.1, from coordinate 146,400,458 downwards.
TTATTTTCGTAGGGACAAATTCACTTATAATATAATAAATATGATCGTAGAATATTGTAGTCATAATATTTATGTCGCATTCACTAAACAAACATTCCCACTCGATTGAACCCAAGTAGCTACTAATTGCATTATAATCGGCTCTACTAAAATCTTTGAACGAATGAGTGGGTATAAAAGTTTCAACAGAGTCCAAATTCACTGAACAACATATTGCTGTATGATGCACGGAGTTCCTGTCCAACAAATCTATTGCTTCTGATATATGCATGTCTTCATAATCAGAAAATAATAAATCTAACAACGTCCCTCTCTGATTACGAATATTATTTTTTTGATCTAGATTCAAAAAGCTGTACGAATTAGCTATTATGTCCAAACAATCATTTGAATTTGTCCCTGGTGAGAGTTCTAATGATAAATTATTCCAACTGATGATGTTTGGGATATTGTAATCTCCACAAATAATGAATTTTGCTCTACCATATTGCATACTTACAGATTCAATACAATCACAGTGGTAACTATATTTATCTAAACTGGAACCAGGGGGGATATAAATGCCTCCAACAACAATATTAATTCCACCAACACTTAATAAAACGAAAAGTTGTTCCAAACTATTTTCCAAAATATTTATTTCTTGTATACCAATATCCTTTTTAGCTGCTATTATTTAATGCTTTTTATCTATAAAATATTTGTTTAACCTTATTGTTCTGTCCCAACTGTTTTAATTCTGTAATTTATTTATCTGTTTGTCTTGTTATTTCTTTATATTATTATATTTGCTTCAAGATAGGCATTTACTATTACAAAAGCAAATCTGTCTGCTATAAAAGGAGTCTATATTTTTACCAAAGTTCATACTTTTTATACTTTTTATATCAACCACTATTACTATTTGTACTGACAAGTGTAAATCATATTTGTTATTAGCACGAATAAAGATTTTATGATCCTTTTTAACTTGTATTAAAATTGACATTCTCCGTTAATAAAACGACAATAAACTTATTACGTCAATGATGAAACAAACGAGTGTCTTCCACTCCCAGACTAAGCATGAAGTAAAATTTCGAGTTTAGAAAAGCCTGAAAATTTGGCTCGGGCGCGTAGCGAAGCGGAGCGACCGAGCCAAATTAGGCTTTTCTAAACTCGAAATTTTACTTCATGCGCCACGCGTCCATAACAATGATTTATTGTCAAATAGTCGTTAACTAATTTATAAGTGAAATAAGTTTATTATTGCAATTATCAATTGTTTAGGTGATGGGTAAAAAGGTGCTGTGATGAACTTTTTCTTAAAAACAAATAGTGCTTATATTTTTGCTCAAACGTTGAATTAAGTGTCATGAAATGCTTAAAGAATGTTTTTATAAATATAAATTTGTATTGTTATCAATTACAAAAATATAGTTACTCTACTGGTTAATTGTTGCTCATTGATCACGATAAAACATTTCTACTAATACACGAAATTTATACTATTATGGCATTTTGATAGTAAATCATTAAATTGACTGTAATTTACCTATTATCATTTGAATCCTTTTTAACTTGAATCAAAATTGACATATTCCGTTAATAAAACGACAATAAACTTATTATGTCAATTTTCAATTGTTTCAATGATGAAATAAACGAGTGGCTTCCACTCCCAGACTAAGCATGAAGTAAAATTTCGAGTTTAGAAAAGCCTGAAAATTTGGCTCGGGCGCGTAGCGAAGCGGAGAGACCGAGCCAAATTAGGCTTTTCTAAACTCGAAATTTTACTTCATGCGCCACGCGTCTATAACAACTATTTATAGTGAAATTGTCTTTAACCAATTCATAAGTGAAGAAAGTTTATTATGTACTTTATCAATTGTTTAGGTGATGGGGAAAGTGCTATGATGGACACATCACTATTTCTTATAACCAAATAGTGCCTATATTTTTGCGCAAACGTTGAATTTAGTGTCATTTTTCTATAAACTTAAAGACAAATTACACATCAAATTGTAAATTTTAATGGTATCATATTGCGTACTTATAGATTCAATACAATCACAGTGGTAACTATATTTATCTAAACTGGAACCAGGGGGGATATAAATGCCTCCAACAACAATATTAATTCCACCAACACTTAATAAAACGAAAAGTTGTTCCAAACTATTTTCCAAAATATTTATTTCTTGTATACCAATATCCTTTTTAGCTGCTATTATTTAATGCTTTTTATCTATAAAATATTTGTTTAACCTTATTGTTCTGTCCCAACTGTTTTATTCTGTAATTTATTTATCTGTTTGTCTTGTTATTTCTTTATATTATTATATTTGCTTCAAGATAGGCATTTACTATTACAAAAGCAAATCTGTCTGCTATAAAAGAGTCGATATTTTTACCAAAGTTCATACTTTTTATACTTTTTATATCAACCACTATTACTATTTGTACTGACAAGTGTAAATCATATTTGTTATTAGCACGAATAAAGATTTTATGATCCTTTTTAACTTGTATCAAAATTGACATTCTCCGTTAATAAAACGACAATAAATTTATTACGTCAATGATGAAACAAACGAGTGTCTTCCACTCCCAGACTAAGCATGAAGTAAAATTTCGAGTTTAGAAAAGCCTGAAAATTTGGCTCGGGCGCGTAGCGAAGCGGAGCGACCGAGCCAAATTAGGCTTTTCTAAACTCGAAATTTTACTTCATGCGCCACGCGTCCATAACAATGATTTATTGTGAAATAGTCGTTAACTAATTTATAAGTGAAATAAGTTTTTTATTGCAATTATCAATTGTTTAGGTGATGGGTAAAAAAGTGCTGTGATGAACTATTTCTTAAAAACAAATAGTGCTTATATTTTTGCTCAAACGTTGAATTAAGTGTCATGAAATGCTTAAAGAATGTTTTTATAAATATGATAAATTTGTATTATTATCAATTACAAAAATATAGTTACTTTACTGGTTAATTGTTGCTCATTGATCACGATAAAACATTTCTACTAATACACGAAATTTATACTATTATGGCATTTTGATAGTAAATCATTAAATTGACTGTAATTTACCTATTATCTTTTGAATCCTTTTTAACTTATATCAAAATTGACATATTCCGTTAATAAAACGACAATAAACTAATTATGTCAATTTTCAATTGTTTCAATGATGAAACAAACGAGTGGCTTCCACTCCCAGACTAAGCATGAAGTAAAATTTCGAGTTTAGAAAAGCCTGAAAATTTGGCTCGGGCGCGTAGCGAAGCGGAGCGACCGAGCCAAATTAGGCTTTTCTAAACTCGAAATTTTACTTCATACGCCACGCGTCCATAACAATGATTTATTGTGAAATAGTCGTTAACTAATTTATAAGTGAAATAAGTTTTTTATTGCAATTATCAATTGTTTAGGGGATGGGTAAAAATGTGCTGTGATGAACTTTTTCTTAAAAACAAATAGTGCTTATATTTTTGCTCAAACGTTGAATTAAGTTTCATGAAATGCTTAAAGAATGTTTTTATAAATATAAATTTGTATTGTTATTAATTACAAAAATATAGTTACTCTACTGGTTAATTATTGCTCATTGATCACGATAAAACATTTCTACTAATACACGAAATTTATACTATTATGGCATTTTGATAGTAAATCATTAAATTGACTGTAATTTACCTATTATCATTTGAATCCTTTTTAACTTGAATCAAAATTGACATATTCCGTTAATAAAACGACAATAAACTTATTATGTCAATTTTCAATTGTTTCAATGATGAAATAAACGAGTGGCTTCCACTCCCAGACTAAGCATAAAGTAAAATTTCGAGTTTAGAAAAGCCTGAAAATTTGGCTCGGGCGCGTAGCGAAGCGGAGCGACCGAGCCAAATTAGGCTTTTCTAAACTCGAAATTTTACTTCATACGCCACGCGTCCATAACAATGATTTATTGTGAAATAGTCGTTAACTAATTTATAAGTGAAATAAGTTTTTTATTGCAATTATCAATTGTTTAGGGGATGGGTAAAAATGTGCTGTGATGAACTTTTTCTTAAAAACAAATAGTGCTTATATTTTTGCTCAAACGTTGAATTAAGTTTCATGAAATGCTTAAAGAATGTTTTTATAAATATAAATTTGTATTGTTATTAATTACAAAAATATAGTTACTCTACTGGTTAATTATTGCTCATTGATCACGATAAAACATTTCTACTAATACACGAAATTTATACTATTATGGCATTTTGATAGTAAATCATTAAATTGACTGTAATTTACCTATTATCATTTGAATCCTTTTTAACTTGAATCAAAATTGACATATTCCGTTAATAAAACGACAATAAACTTATTATGTCAATTTTCAATTGTTTCAATGATGAAATAAACGAGTGGCTTCCACTCCCAGACTAAGCATGAAGTAAAATTTCGAGTTTAGAAAAGCCTGAAAATTTGGCTCGGGCGCGTAGCGAAGCGGAGAGACCGAGCCAAATTAGGCTTTTCTAAACTCGAAATTTTACTTCATACGCCACGCGTCCATAACAATGATTTATTGTGAAATAGTCGTTAACTAATTTATAAGTGAAATAAGTTTTTTATTGCAATTATCAATTGTTTAGGTGATGGGTAAAAATGTGCTGTGATGAACTTTTTCTTAAAAACAAATAGTGCTTATATTTTTGCTCAAACGTTGAATTAAGTGTCATGAAATGCTTAAAGAATGTTTTTATAAATATAAATTTGTATTGTTATTAATTACAAAAATATAGTTACTCTACTGGTTAATTATTGCTCATTGATCACGATAAAACATTTCTACTAATACACGAAATTTATACTATTATAGCATTTTGATAGTAAATCATTAAATTGATTGTAATTTACCTATTATCATTTAAATCCTTTTTAACTTGTATCAAAATTGACATATTCCGTTAATAAAACGACAATAAACTTATTATGTCAATTTTCAATTGTTTCAATGATAAAACAAACGAGTGGCTTCCACTCCCAGACTAAGCATGAAGTAAAATTTCGAGTTTAGAAAAGCCTGAAAATTTGGCTCGGGCGCGTAGCGAAGCGGAGCGACCGAGCCAAATTAGGCTTTTCTAAACTCGAAATTTTACTTCATGCGCCACGCGTCTACGAGTATAACAACGATTTATAGTGAAATGGTCTTTAACCAATTTATAAGTGAAATACGTTTATTATGCACTTTATCAATTGTTTAGGTGATGGGGAAAGTGCTATGTTGGACACATCACTATTTCTTGAAACCAAATAGTGCCTATATTTTTGGGCAAACGTTGAATTTATTGTCATTTTTCTATAAACTTAAAGACAAATTATACATCGAATTGTAAATTTTAATGGTGTGCTATTCAATGAAATGCTTAAAGAATGTTTTTATAAATATTAAAAATTTGTATTGTTATCAATTATAAAATATAGTTACTCTACTGGTTAATTGTTGCTCATTGATCAATTACAAAAATATAGTTACTCTACTGGTTAATTGTTGCTCATTGATCACGATAAAACATTTCTACTAATACACGGAATTTATACTATTATGGCATTTTGATACTAAATCATTAAATTGACTGTAATTTACCTATAATCTTTTGAATCCTTTTTAACTTGTATCAAAATTGACATTATCCGCTAATAAAACGACAATAAACTTATTACGTCAATTTTCAATTGTTTCAATGATGAAACAAACGAGTGTCTTCCACTCCCAGACTAAGCATGAAGTAAAATTTTGAGTTTAGAAAAGCCTGAAAATTTGGCTCGGGCGCGTAGCGAAGCGGAGCGACCGAGCCAAATTAGGCTTTTCTAAACTCGAAATTTTACTTCATGCGCCACACGTGTAAAACACTGATTTAAAATAATTTCAAAGTATACTGCTTACGTTTGTTTTCACGTAAATTCATTTTAGAAATATTTATTTCATTAAACTAAATCTTGCGCTTCTAAAAGTTGTGCAAGTTTCGTTGTTATATGTAAGCATTATACCGCACGTTCAAGTAAAAAAAAATCTCTAGAGTATTATGATTTATCCTTTTTTTTAAATTCAAGTTGGCTACACACTTTAGGAATTGACATATAAAACGTCAGACATAACCTCAACTTTTTGTTTACGTTATCACTCTAATCTCTAATCATTGCGGAATGACATAAAAGCAAAAAGGCGGTTGAAGTTTGATTGTCAAATTTCAGAGTGGCCGACCTACAATATTTTCCATGGCACTCTAGAGTTTTTTTTTTTATTGAACATACGATATAATTTAAAATAACTGTGATGTGTGAATAACCACATGTAAATGTTGTTTATAAACAATGATTTGGTTACACGAAATAAACATTTGAACTTGCAGTTAACGTGTGATCAAACTTAAGCAGTGTATTTTGAGCATCACTTCAAATCAGTGATTTATACGCGTGGCGCATGAAGTAAAATTTCGAGTTTAGAAAAGCCTAATTTGGCTCGGTCGCTCCGCTTCGCTACGCGCCCGAGCCAAATGTTCAGGCTTTTCTAAACTCGAAATTTTACTTCATGCTTAGTCTGGGAGTGGAAGATACTTGTTTGTTTCATCATTGAAACAATTGAAAACTGACATAATACAAGAAGCTTCAAATTGAACGCTTTAATAAAAACAACAAATTCTTTCTAATTTACTAAACGCTGTTATATGTACAATTATTGACCCACTGAGCAAATCCATTTGAGTAATGTTTCAAGAATATTAAAACAACGTTTAATGTTGCTACAATGTTGATATAACGTTATTTGTTTGTTGTTTGCTTAGTGGGGGGATATGTATACTTAAAAGAAAACATGTCTGTATATAGGCATTTAGCTAGAATATACTTGGTTAGTTTAGTTAATAGATAGTGTAGCTATTAGTGAAACAAACCAAGTGAATTTTAATTAAAAACATGTTTATTGTTATTCTACGTGTTGACAATTATTGAATGAATATGAATATGATGTGAAATTCAATTTTGTTGTTGTTTTGTTGAAGGGATAATTTGTGAATAGAAAGAGAGATGCCGTGTGTTTATTTTGAATACGCGTTTGCCCCGAGGTCGGTAGTGGCGGGGGTAATCTGGGTCAAAGCTCTACCCCTGACGCTCTCCCCTCCGGAGCTTTAGCTGAATGGGTCATTCAATACGGCAGATACATGGAGACGTTTATTTTCGACTTTCGACCGATATTTTCCTCCCTCTTCCTGATCCCCGATCCCGGGAATAGCCATCCCCGCAATCGTCCCTCTAAATAGACACTTACAACAAACTTAAATACAAACAGCCTTATTAATAGAACAAAATCTATATGCTATTATGCTCGAAATGACTTAAATTTGGTTCTCATTGGGCCCGTTCATCAAAATGTTCAACATTCAACATGTTTAGATTTATCTAAGATATTCTTGTTTGAGTTACGTGAAGGTTAGTTTAATGGTAATTAGTTAAGTTATTCCTTTATTCCTTTTACTTCACTTTTTTATTTTAATTCTATATGTACATTTCGGGTACAATGTACCCTTTATCAATAGAAAAATAAATCGCACTTGGTTGTGAAAATAGTTGTATTTCTATTTTTATTTATTTACGAAAATGTCAATTAGTTTTTTCTGTTGATAAAGGGTACATTGTACCCGAAATGTACATATAGAATTAAAATAAAAAAGTGAAGTAAAAGGAATAAAGGAATAACTTAACTAATTACCATGTTTAGATTTGTTTGTGTATGTTGGTATCTAATGAACGGTACTCTGGTCGCTCTATTTTGTACGATTGCAAAAATCCCAAACACGTTTACGATTAACAATCCGGTCATCAAAGTATTCCCCAACAGTTGGCAGTGAACTCCCAACTGTTTTCTCTGATGAACGAGCCAAATGATCACTTGATGAAACATTTTAACTAATATTGAACTTGAATTAAGGGCACTTCGTTTGTTTCACTAACTTAATTATTTTTCCAATTAGTTTTGACGTATCGTCATTCTCAAGGAATAATGTACAGAAAATATATTTTTACAGAGTTATATACACAATCAGGTAGTAATGGATAGGGGAGTGCCAGATGTCCTCGCACTCATTTACAAGGTTTTTTCCCTATTTTATGGCCTTATGAATTTCTAGGCCCTCTCTAAAATTTATATTTCGTCCAAATGACTCCACATGTAACTAGAGTAAAGTTAGAACACTTAAAAATGCTATGTTGCCGCGTTCAACATAGCATTTTAAAATATTCTAACTTCACTCTAGTTACATTTTGAGTAATTTAGAGGTTATGTCACAGCTTATTTGTTTATGTTTGTGATTATTTATTTCCTTTGCTGAATTATTTATTTAAAATGTTCTTCTAACAGTCGCTTCTACTCCTTGATTGGTCATTTTTTCAACTATGTTAGCCAATACTGTAGGTTTTAAACTGTTTTTTAAACAAACTGGTAGAAAACCAGTAAATTACCTGTACATTTTGGAAAGACTTATACCGATAAAACGGTTTACTGGTATTACAAATGTTAGGTAAAAATGGCCATTAAACTAGGCTTTTCCGCATGTAAACAAATATTTTATTACTATAACAAAAACCTAATCGTTGAGGCAGATAACACAGGTATACAAATGTTTACTATTTGCTTGCTGATTTAGATCTGATACTTGTTTTTAACTAATTTTGGTGTGCTGATTTCAAACCGTTTGTGCCTATCACGTCAAGTTTTTGTTCTATAGCATATTAATTTGTTTCACTTCTTTCTTGATAGTCATCAAAGATTTCCTGGGAAATAAAAAGGCTAACAATTATATCGAACTGGTCCAAACTTTAATTAAAAGTTTCCATCTTATGGGTTGTAATATGAGTAAAAAAGTTCTTTATTTGGATAGTCACCTTGACAAATTTCCTGAAATTGTAGGAGATGTAAGTGATTAGCAGGGTGAACGTTTTCACCAAGATTTCAAAGATATGGAGACGCAGTACCAAGGAAGGTGGGATTCTCACATGGTGTTTGGGAATGGCGCACTCCAGAAAATCCCACTAAACGAAAATTTAAATATCAAGAGTATGAATTTGTGTTGATTGTGTTGATGAATACTCATTCACCGGATAACTATATACGCGTTTCAGCCTTCAACGACATCATCAGTATAGTCCCGAACCAGTGCTTGAAGAATACTGAACACTTTGACCATTTATTATGGCTTGTGCAATTTACATATGCTTCGACAGCGGCATTAGATGGCGTATACACTGTATACGCTGTATATGCTGTCGAAACATATGGAAATTTAAACCTTGAAAATTAAATTGTTTGATTTTTTCTCTTCAGGCAATAAAAATGTACATAGACTGCTATATTTTTTAAATGACACTATTAATACAAGTTTATGAATGTTAATTAGTCCTTATGGTTCCCCAAAATGTAATCATTAATTTATTATTAACGCTTTGGTATCTAAAATTATATGATAAAACCATGATTTGACGTAAAATTAAGATATGTTATAGATAACAAATCTGTTTTGATAGGCAAAATCTAATGTGGTATTTGAATTTATCACTCCAAATTTACTAAGAAACAAGTCCTGGATGTAAGTAAATTTAAATCGTGTTCCCCAGTTCATTTTCACTTTGATTTTCGTTTAAATAAAAAACGTATTTCTTTCAAAAACACTTTATTGTACTCCCTGTATGTAGATACTATAACAAAAATTGATAAAATGATAATCTGCCTGCGATAAATTGACATATCTTTCGACGTTCTTGGAAATTTCCCAAACTTCCTTTAATTCGCCTCAGATTTTAAGAAACCAATAAATCCTCCATTTATGTTACTATTATACTACTAACTGAAAATTTATTAATACGACCACGTTTTTGAAACAAAATAAAAACTACAATTGGCAACACATTTTTGAAGTGAACTAGTAGCTGATTGTGTATTCTTCGTACAGGAAATGTTTGTTTTACGATATGAATATTTCAAATTCAAAACTATTTGAATTTGAGAGAGTAAGTTTGCGCTTCTTTTAGTTTGCAAGACATTAAATATTATATATAAAATTACGAAAATGTTCGTATAAACAGCAAACAATAAGTCTTAATTATTTCAGACTCATTGTTTGCAGTTTATACGAACATTTTCGTAATTTCATTTATTATATTTTATTTTATGTATACACTGTACAGGGTGGCCTAAATTCGTAGGGTCCTCGTTAACCTGAAGAGTTAGAAAAAAAATGATCACGTCATGACCTCCTTTTCTGAGATATATTAATGGCGTAAACAGATCATGGCTAACTTGATTAGTTTGGAAGATATTAGGCATTTTTTAAATGTTGGCTATTTTAATATATGTCTTTATCGTAATAACTATAAGATATACAAAAAACAGTTCAATTATTATTTATTTAGTTTTCACTGTAGAATGCAGTAGCGTACGTATTTTTTTTATTTTTACGAATGTTTATTAAATATGTGTATCAATGTAAAGCTAATTTTAAATGCTATTTAATAATATAAAAACATACAGGGTGATCCATTGAAAAAAAGCAACTTTGTGTCATAACAGATCTTATAACTCATCTCATATCTCCTCAATGAGAAACAAGTTAATGATACATAAGTCGCCTATTTCCATTTGAAAACAATGGATTAAGGGGTTTCTAGAAATAGGCGACTTAAATAATCAAAATTAAAAATAATAAATAATGATTGTATGATTTTACAGTATCCCTCACAAGGTCATTTAAGTGAACAGAAAATAGTAATACATTTTTTATTATCTCGTGTCAAATGTTTAAATGTTTAGCCGAATTTTAATAGCAATGATTTTACACAATATATTTTAACAATATTTATTTCTATTCACATACAGAGAGTGTTTACTTTAAGTATACATATACTTATAAATTTTCCAACATTAGTTGTATTTGAAGCGTTTAACGTGTGCTCAAAATTGTTCGAAATTTTACTTCATGGTTATTCACGAAGGGAGAAGTCTCCAAATATTCATTGAAACAACTACTTCTACTTCTGCGTCTATAGATGGCTTAAGACTTTTTTTTAAGATCGTCTAAGACTCTTTCAATTAATATTCATTACCTGTAATATTTTTAATTTATTTCAATTTGTTGTTGGTTCATTAAATTTGGTGAAAGAATAATTTGACCTGATGTTGCATTTTGCATATAAATTTTGCATAGAACAGTAAATTTGTCGTGTAACTTAAATATTCATTGTAAAATTCAATATCTGTCGGGGTATTAACGCGAGAAGTAGTTGATTCAATGAATATTTGGAGACTTGTCTCAATGAGATTACATTTTTGCAAAAAGTCGATATTAATTTCAATTCGTTTTTTATATTTTGTAAATAACTATTGGCAAACTCAATTTTTCTTAATGTCAAATGAATTCAATTAACGCAAACTTTAAGAAGCGTAAGCTTATTCTCTCGAATTCAAATATTTTTTAATTGGAATTATTTTTGCAAGATAAATTCAAATTCAAAACTATTTGAATTCGAGAAAATAAGCTTACGCTTCTTATAGTTTGCACACTTTAAACAATATAAAAAATTACGAAAAAAACTATTCGTGAAAATGCAAACAATGTCTTAATTAATCAGACAACTCAAGACGATAAATATCCATTGAAACAACTACTTCCCGTGCAAATACACCTCCGGATATTGAATTATAGAATGAAATATTTAAAATCTTATTTAATTTGATTTGTTACAACGCTCTATTAAAGTATATGTAACGTTTAGGTCAAATTCCCTTCAAACCAACTAACAATACAAATTAAAAATGAAAGGAGAGATAGCAACAAATTAGAAGTGAAAGGACTTGGATTAATATATTTAAAACAAAACAAATTAAAAATGAAAGGAGAGATAGCAACAAATTAGAAGTGAAAGGACTTGGATTAATATATTTAAAACAAAACAAATTAAAAATGAAAGGAGAGATAGCAACAAATTAGAAGTGAAAGGACTTGGATTAATATATTTAAAACAAAACAAATTAAAAATGAAAGGAGAGATAGCAACAAATTAGAAGTGAAAGGACTTGGATTAATATATTTAATCCAAGTCTTTTTACTTCTAATTTGTTGCTATCTCTCCTTTCATTTTTAATTTGTATTGTTAGTTGGTTTGAAAAGAATTTGACCTAAACGTTACATATACTTTAATAGAGCGTTGTAACAAATCAAATTAAATAAGATTTTAAATATATCATTGTATAATTCAATATCCGGAGGTGTATTTGCACGGGAAGTAGTTGTTTTAATGGATATTTATCGTCTTGAGTTGTCTTATTAATTAAGACATTGTTTGAATTTTTACGAATAGTTTTTTCGTAATTTTATATATTATGGAATTATTCTTGGTAATACCCTTTATATTGATTGTTTAGTTTTTTATATTTAAAATGTTTTTATTAAAATTTTTATTTCAAATTAACTAAGAAATTGCGTTATAAATAGCCTTTACCTTATTTTCTGTCTACACTGTATTAATGGATTGAACAAATTAATTTGAAAACTTAGTGAATTAACAAAAATATTGTTAAAACATACATTTGTGAAACTGAAATTTGCTTTTTTTTCAATTTAAAGCTATCAATATAATCATTTGGTATTTGAGAAACTGGATCTAGTTTTGTGATTTAAATTGAATAATATGATATGTTAATTGCTTGCTGACATGCACTGCATAAATGGTGAATGCGCCAGACCATTCGACTCAAAGAAACAGAAAAAAAAAGGAAATAACATTTGAATATCCCGAATTTTATATATGTACATGGTACAGGTGCACTTTGGTGCGTTTAGGAGGTGCATTTTGGAGGTGCTACATACGGAAAACATTTTTGTTTGAAGAGAAATTGAAAAACCGTTTTCGCAAGCCAGGGTCACTTTTTCGTATTTTAATCAATGACGAAAAGAAAATCCGGTTATAGAGCGAAAACGGTAGATAGGTCAATTTTATTTTTGCCATTGATTAAAACTTTAAATAGTGATCCTGACTCGCGCAACCGGTTTTCAATATCTCTTCAAATAAAAAAGTTTTCCATATGGCACCTCTAAAATGTTTAATTAATACGAAAATATTAATATCACCGTTAGAAATATGTTAAAGGTGTATGCTAACTTTTATTAATAAGGCTGGAAATATTTACTTCGTGCCTAAACTTTAATAGAGCTTCGATCACTTACATTTTTTTTCAATAAATTGTGAGTTTAAAATAAATACGCTTATTTTTTATAAAAATTTCCATTTTGCCACAAAAATTCCGAATTTTAATAATTTTTATTTCAATAATTACAATAGATTTGATTATGTTATATCTACATCAAGTACGGGGGGCAACGTCCTATCATCCGTCTCTCTCGAGCGCGCGGTGGTTGCGAGTCTCGTCCGGAGCTATTATTAGACCGAGGACGGGCTATTTTTAGCCTGGCGAATATAGGTTAAAAGGGTGGGGGTGGTTTCGGGGGTTAGCGCTGGAAAATAGGGTTGAGCGCACACAGGGGGAGTTTTCAGGCTCAATACCCTTTACCCCTGAATCCTATGACGTCACCGCTGCTCCACTTATTCAGCATTCAAACCCCGCAGAGAGCTCCCCCCACCCCTTACCCGTGATCTGCCTCTGATGCGATGTGATGCGGTATACAATTCTGTATTTTTTAAAATTTATTTTCATTTGTTAATTCATTAATTGAGGAGCTGAATCGTGCTTTGTCTATTTATTTAAATTGATAATAAATTAAAATATAATTAAAAAAACATAGCTTCTTAACCTCACATGAGGTTAAGAAGCTATGTTTTTTTAATTATATTTTAATTTATTATCAATTTAAAATAGACAAAGCACGATTCAGCTCATCAATTAATGAATTAACAAATGACATGGGCTGTGTCATCTTTATAATCATTAATGAACATACAGTCAATCGGATATAACAAAAAATATAATCGGTCCCTAGAACTAATTATCTAACGATTAAAAAGAAAATGTTCTTAGCTAAGGAAATTATCTACTTGAAAATTGACAAAAGCTGTCAAAATTGATCAAAATTTATAATTAGAATTAGTATGCATACTCAACTCAGAAGATTCAACACAATTTGTCAATAAACCGAACAAAATAAAGGCTAGTATTTTTAAAACTTTAGAAAATTTCAGTGTTTTATACGCGTGACGCATGAAGTAAAACTTCGAGTTTAGAAAAGCCCCGTGAAAATTTGTCGACTTAGCTTAGTCTGAGATTAGAAACATTTGTTCGAACTCTAAACTGATATATTTTATAAAATCAACAAATGCCCGCAAATGTACAGAGTATACGAATAACATAAGGATATGATATGTAAAAATGGTAAATTATTAATGTCAAATATTAATGATTTTTTTTTTGATTTTGAAGAATTTAATCAAATTTTATAAGGTCGGTTTTATTTAAATTTTTATTAGTTTTCTTTTTGATAATACATCTTACTTGTTGTTTTGTGTCAATACTGTTGAAATAGAGGATAGATAGATTATCTTCATTTGGTAAATTTTAATTTGTGTTCAGTGTTCAGTCGACATTTGAAATATTGGCAGTTTTCGTAAATTTATTAGATTTTAGTCATTTTGATGAAATGTTAATGAGATTTGTAATATTTCGAGATTTTTGTCAATTTATAAAGTTATCATGAGATTTTATAATATTAATTCATTTATTGTCTAATAGGAAACATTTTCCAATTACGAGACAAAAACAAAACAAAAGACTGGTACATATAAAAATATAATAATAATTAAATTACAATAATTCTGTTACAATATAAATTTTCAAGGATTTATAACATTTTGTAATATATGTGTATGCACAATTATTGCTAATTTTTTGATTATTTAGAACTTTTCTTAGCAAGATTTTTTTATACAGTGCATTTTCCTTTTGAGTATACATATCCCGATAATAACAGCGTTTTTTAAATTTGCGGGAATTCGTTGTTTCAAAGCGGTTAATTTGAGGCTTTTAACGAGTGTTTTCCACTCCCAGACTAAGCATGAAGTAAAATTTCGAGTTTAGAAAAGCCTAAGAATTTGGATTGGCCGCGTAGCGAAGCGGAGCGGCCAATCCAAATTAGGCTTTTCTTAACTCGAAATTTTACTTCATGCGCCACGCTTAAAAACATTGGTTTACAGTGGAGTTAAGAAACACGCGCATACAACAACGATTATAGGCAACCCAATATAGGTTAGTGATTGGGTTGCCTATGATCACTGTCTTAAATAATTGGTTCAGCGCAGAATTTCACTCACGTTTTATTCACATTTACATATTAGATTGCTAAAGCCGTATATTTTAAACTTTACGATATTTCAGTGTTTTATACGCGTGGCGCATGAAGTAAAATTTCGAGTTTAGAAAAGCCTAATTTGGATTGGCCGCTCCGCTTCGCTACGCGGCCAATCCAAATTTTCAGGCTTTTCTAAACTCGAAATTTTACTTCATGCTTAGTCTGGGAGTGGAAAACCCTCGTTTAAGATTCAAATTAAAACCTTTAAAAAAAACAACGAATGTCATAAAATTTACAGTGTATGCATATGTACACCTAAAAGAAAAATTCTCTAAATGACGAATATTAAATAAAAATGTAAAAAAAAGTATATTACCACTTCCGGCTTCCGCATTTTCACCAAAAGTTAATCAACTTTAGAAAATTTCAGTGTTTTATACGCGTGACGCATGTAGTAAAACTTCGAGTTTAGAAAAGCCCCGTGAAAATTTATCGACTTAGCTTAGTCTGAGATTAGAAACATTTGTTCGAACTCTAAACTGATATATTTTATAAAATCAACAAATGCCCGCAAATGTACAGAGTATACGAATAACATAAGGATACGATATGTAAAAATGGTAAATTATTAATGTCAAATATTAATGATTTTTTTTTTGATTTTGAAGGATTTAATCAAATTTTATAAGGTCGGTTTTATTTAAATTTTTATTAGTTTTCTTATTGATAATACATCTTACTTGTTGTTTTTTGTCAATACTGTTGAAATAGAGGATAGATAGATTATCTTCATTTGGTAAATTTTAATTTGTGTTAGTTTTAAAATTTTACTCTTCTAAATTTTAAAACTAATATTGATTTTTATACTTGTATATTTTATTCAAAATAAAAACCATTATTTAAATTACAAATCAATTCTAATATTATTCAGTATCAGTATTTTCTAAATACAAATAAATAGGAAAGAAATAATTAAACATCAAACATGTTTATTTCGATCGATTTTTTGAGATTTATTAATTTCTTTCCTATTTTTAATTTTCGTGTTATGATGTTTATTTATTTTTCTAAGAGAATACTGAAACCTAAATAAAATTAGAATTGATTTTTATTTGAAATTGTTAACTTAAAAAAAAACGGTATTGTTGTAATGCTAATTTTGCCACTCTTGAATATTTTATTCACTTTTAATATTTTTAAATATTGACGAATTTATTTAAAATTATTTTTCCCAATTTTTACAATAATTTATAGCTATTGAATTAGCTATTTTTATTAATTTCAACGGTTTGTTTAAACTATATTTTTAGTTTTCGGCATTTTGAAAAATAACTTTTATTTTTAGTTAACTTTAAGCAACTTTAATTTAACACAATCTCATAAAAAATAAATCTCATGAAAATTTTAATAATTGACGAAACTCTATCGAAAAATATCGAAAAAATTTTAAATTGACGAAAATCTTAAAATATTAAAAATCTTATGAACATTTATAAATCAAGAAAAATCTCGATAAAAAATCTAATGCAAATATTATAAATCGTTGAAAATATTGAAAATTTTATAAATCTCGAAATATCGAAATTCTTATGAAAATCTTGATATGTTAAAAATCAGATAAGTATTTTTAAATTGACAAAAATCTCGAAATATTGTAAATCTCATGAAAATTTTATAAATCGAGAAAAATCTCGAAATATTTTATAAATCGTTGAAAATATTGAAAAATTTATAAATCTTGAAATATCGAAATTCTTACGAAAATCTTGATATGTTAAAAATCAGATAAGAATTTTTAAATTGACAAAAATCTCGAAATATTTAAAATCTCATGAAAATTGTATAAATCGAGAAAAATCTCGAAATATTGAAAACTTTGTTAATCTTGAAATCTCGATGTGTTAAAAATCCGATGAGAGTTTTACAATTTAACGAAAATCTTGAAATATAACAAAAAAAATATAAATCTGACATATATTTAATAAATCGACGAAAATTTTAAAATATCGAATCTGAAGAAAATCTCGATCTGTTGAAAATCTGATGAAAATGTTATATGAATCGACAAAAATCTTAAAATATTAACAAGTTGACGAACATTTTAATCGATGATAATTTCGAAATATGCAAAATCTGACGAAAATTGAGAAAAATCTTGGAAAATTGAAAAGTTGATGAAAATTTTAGAAATCGTCAAAAATCTCGAAATATTTAAAATCCCACAAACATGTTATAAATTGGAGAAAATTTCAAAATACGAAAACCTCAAGTAAAAAAAAGAATCTGAATAGGATTGTACAACTAGTTGATTATAACATAAGCGATACATTTTGTTTTTATATTAAGCAAACATGCTATTTGTATTTTTTTAAATTTAATTTGTAGTTTTTTTGAAATTATCTTTATTTTTTGATTTGGTAAATTTTAATTAAATCAATTTTTACAATTAAAAGTTTTTGAATTTTTGTCATTTTTAAATTTTAGATTTTACATTTTTATAATGTTTTACATTATTACTTCTACTATTTTTACATGTCATGTTATGTCCACTTTACAATTTTATATTTACACTTATTTATTATTAATTAGTTTTATATATTCAATTATTTTACTACCATTAATAATGAAACATGTCGTTTTGTTTAATTTTTGTTTTTTTTAATTTCTGTATTTGGTGATTGAAGGTAGACTCACACATTATTATTTATTTATATTTGAAATTAGAGTGATTATTTTTTTATCTTATCTCTAATTTCTAATCATTTTCTAATTATGTAAAGACTTATTATTATTATTATTTACGTTAATGTTTTAAAATTTTATTTAAAATTAAAATTATTTTAATTTAAAATCATGATTTCAATACATTTTTTGAGATTTAATAATTTCTTTCACATTTTTCTTTCTATTTATTTTAAAGTTTTTCTCATCGAAAATACTGAAATCGAATAAATGGAATAAAAAATAAGATTTAATTTTTTTTTTAATAAAATATTGACAATTTATTTACGTTTATTATTTTTAACAATTAAAAATGTTTTTAACATCTTCTATGAATATAAAACCCATGAAATCTAATAAGATTTTAAAAACTGACGAAAATTCATGAAAAGTGTCGGCATGTAATTATTTAAAAAATGAACAAAGATTTAAGAAATTTAGAATAACCGTAAACAATTTGAAAATCGACAGAAATCTTGAAATTTTGTGAGGACCAAAAATTTTTTTGAAATTAATAAAAATTCAGGATATCCATCAAAACCGCAAAGATTACAAAAATTGATGAACATTCATGAAAACTGTCTACATTTTAAGAATCAACCAGAATTTAACATGACCGTTAACATTTTGAAAATTAACGGAAATTTTATTTATACGAAAATTAGTCAACATTTTTTACGTTCACGAAATTGTAGGAAGTTAATAAAAACTCATTCTTGAAAAAAGAGGAAAATCTTGGATATTCATGATGAAATATTTTTTAAATTAGTGATAATGACAGATATTCGCGCAAACGGCTAACATTTTAAAAATTGAAGCAAATCTTGAAAACATTTTTTTTTCTTTAAGTTTTTAGTTGAGTTATAAAGACTCAACCGAACTGAAAACTTGAAAAAGTCATCGATTATTTTCTAACGAGTGTTTTCCAATCCCGGATTAAGCATGAAGTAAAATTTCGAGTTGAGAAAAGCTCGAAGAATTTGGATTTGGACGCGCAGCGTCCAAATCCAAATTCTTCGGGCTTTTCTCAACTCGAAATTTTACTTCATGCGCCACGCGTATAAAACACTGATTTACTGTAAAGTTCACAACATACTGCTTATTTCATATTTAAATTTTCAGTTGACTTTTAAAATTTTGGCAGTTTTCGTAAATTTATCAGGTTTTAGTAATTTTGATGAAAATTTCATGAGATTTTTAATATTTCGAGATTTTCGTCAATTTATAAACTTTTTATAGGATTTTATAATATTAATCCATTTATTGTCCAACAGAAAACATTTCCCAATTACAAGACAAAAACAAAACAAAAGATTGGTACATATAAAAATATAATAATTAAATTACAATAATTCTGTAACAATATACATTTTCAACTATTTATAAAATTTTCGAATATATGTGTATACACAATTAATGCTCATTTTTTGATTATCTACAACTTTTCTTAGCAAGATTTTTTTATACAGGGCATTTTCCTTTTGAGTATACACATCCCGATAATAACAGCGTTTTTTTTAAATTTGTCGGAATTCGTTCTTTCAAAGCGGTTAATTTGAGGCTTTTAACGAGTGTTTTCCACTCCCAGACTAAGCAGGAAGTAAAATTTCGAGTTTAGAAAAGCCTAAGAATTTGGATTGGCCGCGTAGCGAAGCGGAGCGGCCAATCCAAATTAGGCTTTTCT
The DNA here is from genome assembly GCA_932526585.2 of Philonthus cognatus. Lineage (NCBI taxonomy): Eukaryota > Metazoa > Arthropoda > Insecta > Coleoptera > Staphylinidae > Philonthus > Philonthus cognatus. Next base: position 146,380,733 of record OW052241.1, on the reverse strand, counting down.
AAACTCGAAATTTTACTTCATGCGCCACGCTTAAAAACATTGGTTTACAGTGAAGTTAAAAAACACGCGCATACAACAACGATTATAGGCAACCCAATATACGTTAGTGATTGGGTTGCCTATGATCACTGTCTTAAATAATTGGTTCAGCGCAGAATTTCACTCACGTTTTATTCACATTTACATATGATTGCTAAAGCCGTATATTTTAAACTTTACGATATTTCAGTGTTTTATACGCGTGGCGCATGAAGTAAAATTTCGAGTTTAGAAAAGCCTAATTTGGATTGGCCGCTCCGCTTCGCTACGCGGCCAATCCAAATTTTCAGGCTTTTCTAAACTCGAAATTTTACTTCATGCTTAGTCTGGGAGTGGAAAACCCTCGTTTAAGATTCAAATTAAAACCTTTAAAAAAAACAACGAATGTCATAAAATTTACAGTGTATGCATATGTACACCTAAAAGAAAAATTCTCTAAATGACGAATATTAAATAAAAATGTAAAAAAAAGTATATTACCACTTCCGGCTTCCGCATTTTCACCAAAAGTTAATCAACTTTAGAAAATTTCAGTGTTTTATACGCGTGACGCATGTAGTAAAACTTCGAGTTTAGAAAAGCCCCGTGAAAATTTGTCGACTTAGCTTAGTCTGAGATTAGAAACATTTGTTCGAACTCTAAACTGATATATTTTATAAAATCAACAAATGCCCGCAAATGTACAGAGTATACGAATAACATAAGGATATGATATGTAAAAATGGTAAATTATTAATGTCAAATATTAATGATTTTTTTTTGATTTTTTTAATCAAATTTTATAAGGTCGGTTTTATTTAAATTTTTATTAGTTTTCTTATTGATAATACATCTTACTTGTTGTTTTTTGTCAATACTGTTGAAATAGAGGATAGATAGATTATCTTCATTTCGTAAATTTTAATTTGTGTTAGTTTTAAAATTTTACTCTTCTAAATTTTAAAACTAATATTGATTTTTATACTTGTATATTTTATTCAAAATAAAAACCATTATTTAAATTACAAATCAATTCTAATATTATTCAGTATCAGTATTTTCTAAATACAAATAAATAGGAAAGAAATAATTAAACATCAAACATGTTTATTTCGATCGATTTTTTGAGATTTATTAATTTCTTTCCTATTTTTAATTTTCGTGTTATGATGTTTATTTATTTTTCTAAGAGAATACTGAAACCTAAATAAAATTAGAATTGATTTTTATTTGAAATTGTTAACTTAAAAAAAAAACGGTATTGTTGTAATGCTAATTTTGCCACTCTTGAATATTTTATTCACTTTTAATATTTTTAAATATTGACGAATTTATTTAAAATTATTTTTCCCAATCTTTACAATAATTTATAGCTATTGAATTAGCTATTTTTATTAATTTCAACGGTTTGTTTAAACTATATTTTTAGTTTTCGGCATTTTGAAAAATAACTTTTATTTTTAGTTAACTTTAAGCAACTTTAATTTAACACAATCTCATAAAAAATAAATCTCATGAAAATTTTAATAATTGACGAAACTCTATCGAAAAATATCGAAATAATTTTAAATTGACGAAAATCTTAAAATATTAAAAATCTTATGAACATTTATAAATCAAGAAAAATCTCGATAAAAAATCTAATGCAAATATTATAAATCGTTGAAAATATTGAAAATTTTATAAATCTCGAAATATCGAAATTCTTATGAAAATCTTGATATGTTAAAAATCAAATAAGTATTTTTAAATTGACAAAAATCTCGAAATATTGAAAATCTCATGAAAATTTTATAAATCGAGAAAAATCTCGAAATATTTTATAAATCGTTGAAAATATTGAAAAATTTATAAATCTTGAAATATCGAAATTCTTACGAAAATCTTGATATGTTAAAAATCAGATAAGAATTTTTAAATTGACAAAAATCTCGAAATATTTAAAATCTCATGAAAATTGTATAAATCGAGAAAAATCTCGAAATATTGAAAACTTTGTTAATCTTGAAATCTCGATGTGTTAAAAATCTGATGAGAGTTTTACAATTTAACGAAAATCTTGAAATATAACAAAAAAAATATAAATCTGACAGAAATTTTATAAATCGACGAAAATTTTAAAATATCGAATCTGAAGAAAATCTCGATCTGTTGAAAATCTGATGAAAATGTTATATGAATCGACAAAAATCTTAAAATATTAACAAGTTGACGAACATTTTAATCGATGCTAATTTCGAAATATGCAAAATCTGACGAAAATTGACAAAAATCTTGGAAAATGGAAAAGTTGATGAAAATTTTAGAAATCGTCAAAAATCTCGAAATATTTAAAATCCCACAAACATGTTATAAATTGGAGAAAATTTCAAAATACGAAAACCTCAAGAAAAATAAGAATCTGAATAGGATTGTACAACTAGTTGATTATAACATAAGCGATACATTTTGTTTTTATATTAAGCAAACATGCTATTTGTATTTTTTTTAATTTAATTTGTAGTTTTTTTGAAATTATCTTTATTTTTTGATTTGGTAAATTTTAATTAAATCAATTTTTACAATTAAAAGTTTTTGAATTTTTGTCATTTTTAAATTTTAGATTTTACATTTTTATAATGTTTTACATTATTAAAAAATTGATGAACATTCATGAAAACTGTCTACATTTTAAGAATCAACCAGAATTTAACATGACCGTTAACATTTTGAAAATTAACGGAAATTTTATTTATACGAAAATTAGTCAACATTTTTTACGTTCACGAAATTGTAGGAAGTTAATAAAAACTCATTCTTGAAAAAAGAGGAAAATCTTGGATATTCATGATGAAATATTTTTTAAATTAGTGATAATGACAGATATTCGCGCAAACGGCTAACATTTTAAAAATTGAAGCAAATCTTGAAAACATTTTTTTTTCTTTAAGTTTTTAGTTGAGTAATAAAGACTCAACCGAACTGAAAACTTGAAAAAGTCATCGATTATTCTCTAACCAGTGTTTTCCAATCCCGGATTAAGCATGAAGTAAAATTTCGAGTTGAGAAAAGCTCGGAGAATTTGGATTTGGACGCGCAGCGTCCAAATCCAAATTATTCGGGCTTTTCTCAACTCGAAATTTTACTTCATTCGCCACGCGTATAAAACACTGATTTACTGTAAAGTTCACAACATACTGCTTATTTCATATTTAAATTTTCAGTTGACTTTTAAAATCTTGGCAGTTTTCGTAAATTTATCAGGTTTTAGTAATTTTGATGAAAATTTCATGAGATTTTTAATATTTCGAGATTTTCGTCAATTTATAAAGTTTTTATAGGATTTTATAATATCAATCTATTTATTGTCCAACAGAAAACATTTCCCAATTACAAGACAAAAACAAAACAAAAGATTGGTACATATAAAAATATAATAATTAAATTACAATAATTCTGTAACAATATACATTTTCAACTATTTATAAAATTTTCGAATATATGTGTATACACAATTAATGCTCATTTTTTGATTATCTACAACTTTTCTTAGCAAGATTTTTTTATACAGGGCATTTTCCTTTTGAGTATACACATCTCGATAATAACAGCGTTTTTTAAATTTGCGGGAATTCGTTGTTTCAAAGCGGTTAATTTGAGGCTTTTAACGAGTGTTTTCCACTCCCAGACTAAGCAGGAAGTAAAATTTCGAGTTTAGAAAAGCCTAAGAATTTGGATTGGCCGCGTAGCGAAGCGGAGCGGCCAATCCAAATTAGGCTTTTCTAAACTCGAAATTTTACTTCATGCGCCACGCTTAAAAACATTGGTTTACAGTGAAGTTAAAAAACACGCGCATACAACAACGATTATAGGCAACCCAATATACGTTAGTGATTGGGTTGCCTATAATCACTGTTTTAAATAATTGGTTCAGTCCAGAATTTGACTCACGTTTTATTCGCATTTATATATTAAATTGCTAAAGCCGTATATTTTAAACTTTACGATATTTCAGTGTTTTATACGCGTGGCGCATGAAGTAAAATTTAGAAAAGCCTAATTTGGATTGGCCGCTCCGCTTCGCTACGCGGCGAATCCAAATTTTCAGGCTTCTCTAAACTCGAAATTTTACTTCATGCTTAGTCTGGGAGTGGAACGAGGGTTTAAAGATTCAAATTGAAATCTTTTAAAAAAATAACGAATGTCGTAAAATTTATAGTGTATGCATATGTATACCTAAAAGAAAAATTCCCTGTATGATGAATATTAAAGAAAAATAAAAAAATGCTAAGAGTAAACTACCACTTCCGGTTTGCGCATTTTCAGCAAAAGTTGATCGGATACTACTATTGTAATAAAAAGCTTAAGTTTATGGTGTCATCTTAACAGCTTAATCGGTTTAGACTTTATTGTGGCGACAGAAGGACAGAATTACAGGACAGACATTTTTCCAAAATAGGATTAATCAAAATTCATATATGCAGTAAAATTTTTCATTTGAAAATTTTCGCGAAAACAATACTTTTCCTTTGTTTTGCATATGGGGAAAATGCAACGAATCTGAATCACGAATCCTTTTTGACTGAAGTATTCGAATACCTCTTTCGAATAATCTAAAAAGGATTTGAATCCAGGATTTGAATCCTGCCCAGCTTTGATACATATCCATTTTTTCGTCACCCAACTATTTGGAGGAGATATCCCCATCCCTCCATGAGTCCGCGCATGATGTAATGCAAAAGTCGGAATGCAATTGGTAGACAGCAGAGCTGCGCAAGATTCGGATCATTCAGGATTCGAATCCTTTTAGAGGATTCAAAAGAGGCATTCGAATATTTTAGTTCAACTGGAATCGTGATCCGGATTCGTTCCGTATTTTTAAGAGGAATAGTATTTTAATCCAAATGTGGGCGATTTGAATCCTTATAAAAGGATTCGAATATTTATAAAAGGATTCGATTATTTATAAAAGGATTCGAATATTTATAAAAGGATTCGAATACTTACAAAAGGATTTGAATCGTCAAAAATAATTCGAATTAATTGTGAGGATTAACATGAAAAATGTCTTTTGTGTGTTTTTAAATTTCTTGTTAAATCAGTGTTTTATACGCGTGGCGCATGAAGTAAAATTTCGAGTTTAGAAAAGCCCAGAAAATTTGTCTCGGGTCGCTGCGCGACCCGAGACAAATTTTCACGGGGCTTTTCTAAACTCGAAATTTTACTTCATGCTTAGTCTGGGAGTGGAAAACACTCGTTTAAAGCTTCGAATTGAACTTAAAACAAAACAAGGTATATCTAAAGATTTACAGAAAATGGGCTGTTTTGCGGAAAACACTAGTAGCAGAAACAACTAGCATTATTACCAGCCAGAACTTCTAGCTCAGATGGTTGTAGCTTCATGTATTTGAAGGAGTTATTAAAGACCGAATGCTAAACTACGTAACATCGGAAAAATATTGTGTGGAGAACAATTCGGTTTTAGAAAAAAGTTTACAACAAATCATGCCATATATAGATTTATTGAGTTTATCCTCAGTAACTTAGATAACAACGTACATGTGTTCTCAATATTTTTGGACCTCACCAAAGCCTTCGACACTGTACCACATAATTTATTACTTCACAAATTCACTGATTATAGAGGCTTCTACTTCGTTATACATTGTTGAACATAAATAAAACACTGTTTATCACTTTGTTTGTATAACAATTGGTTTATTTGGTGACTATAGTTTCGATACTACACGTATCATTATCAAACCGTTAGTAACAAAAAACTACAAAGGAACATTATTTATATTTGCAAATTTTCTAATAACAGCGTTAAAGAGGGGGGTGTATTTAAGGTCAAGCTGGTCGTTAATTACGGGAATTTCCCGATTAGCGCGGGCTCTGTGAATCTCCAAAGACTCCAGGAGGTCCATCTTTCTACCCTTCTCGGCAAAGTGAATAACTGAAAGTACATCCTCGCCAAAAGAATGGTTATTTTCAATCAAATGTTTGGCGAAAGATGACTTATCAATTCATCTATGCCGAAAAGAGTAAAGATGCTCACTGAGTCTGGTCTTAAAATTACGACCAGACTTTTTTATATTAACTTCACAAATTATCGACATAAGGCATAAGAGGAAACTGCAATCGACTAATAAAATCATACCTATCACAACGTAAGCATATAACAACCGCTTACATTAACAACAACCAGTATGACTCCAATATAGCATCTTCATCAGCCGGGGTATCGCAAGGCAGTATACTAGGTCCACTGCTCTTCCTGCTATTTATTAACGACCTGCCAATATCATTAAATGCTACCAGCAGACGAGGCCTGTACTAGTACTACTAAGTGCTATTAGCCAAATGAACCAGTACTACAAACTATAACGTTTACTTTTTTTCAGTTAAAAACGATTTTAGAGATATGTATGGAATCACAACAGGGCTTATAAAAGGTTGTATCGATGTAATTCTTACAACAATGACGAAGCTCATTAATGAATGTATTAGGAAGAGCAGGTTTCCAGATAGTTTAAAGGAGGCATATGTTACCCCAATATTTAAATGTGGTGACAGGTCTGATGCGAAAAACTATAGGCTAATCTCAGTTTTGCCAATAATATCCAAGATTCTTGAAAGGGTGTTATGTAATCAAATAGCTGCCTACTTTGAGAATAATAAACTATTTTCTGACAGTCAGTATGGTTTTCGTAGGGGAAGATCGACAGGGGCCGCAGTTGTAGCGTTTGTTGAGGAAATATTAGAAGATCTTGAAAACAAAAAACATTCAGCTACAACATTTGTTGACCTCAGCAAGGCATTCGACTGTGTTCCTCATGATCTTCTCCTGCGAAAGCTGTACTACTATAATTTTCATCCAAAAAGCTGTTGGCTCTTGGTCTCATACCTGTTACTACGTCGTCAAAGAGTAAAGATTAATAATAACATATCTGAAAGCATGGGAATAAACAGTGGGGTGGCTCAGGGGACAATTCTGGGACCCTTGCTCTTCCTGATATTTAATAACGACCTACCATGTCAAATAGATATGGGGTCGGTATTTTTATATGCAGATGACACTACCTTTAAAAGTGCTGCATCTAACAAACACAGCGAAAACAAATAATGATACATCACTAGAAACTGTGTCTGAGTGGTTTATTTCAAACAGGCTGTCCATAAATGACACAAAGACTGCGAACCTTATGTTCTCCTTATCACCTACTATCCCATTAGGAGTTGTGAAATTTCTAGGCATACACTTAGACTCAAAATTGAAATGGACGCCGCATGGTGACGAAACATGCAGTAAACTATGCCGTAATATCTATCTCTTGAGACTTTTGTCATGTTCACTGCCTCAGAAAGCCCCAAGATCGGTATATTTTGCACTTTGCCAGACTCACTTGACCTATGGTTTGTTGTCGTGGGGACACTCAAGCATCACACCTCGGTTATTTGGTCTACAAAGACGGGCAGTAAGAATAATTGCAGGTGCTGGCTATAGAGAAGACTGCAGAGAATGTTTTAGATAACTAAACATATTAACACTACCCTCACTATATATATTAGAATGTCTCCTTTATATATTTGATAATAGAGATAAGTATGTTACTCATACGGAGGTACATTCGCACTGCACTAGAGGAAGAGACAAGATCTACCCTAAATACGTAAGACTCTGTAAGACAAAGAATGGTGTTAACTATCTCGGTATTAAACTATATAACAAGTTACTCACCAGTGTCAAAAATAAGTCCAGGACTTTTTTAAAAAAATCAATCAAAACATATCTTACATCAAAAGCCTACTATAGTATAGAAGAATGCTTATTAGGCAATTTTCACGATTTTTTAATTTAATTTGTACTCGTATTGTTTTTATTGTTTCTTACAGTTCTAACTAACTTATAAATTATTTTAATTATGTGATAAATCTACCTCTTAGTGTAAGTTTTATAACATTTATATAGTGTGATTATTTTTAAATAGTTCTACACGAATCATTTTACTTTATGTGATATCAATCTACTATTAATTGTGATATATAGCGCAAGATATGATATTGTGACTTGTGTAATGGCTGTGCTAACTAACATGAATAAATTATTATTATTATTATTTGTCCACTAGCAGAAAGAACTGCCGCTATTAGCAGACAGAGCTTCTAGTTTCGTAGACGGAGCCTGTAGTACTACTAGTAGCAGAAAAAACTAGTGGTACTAGAACAAAAAACTACTTATAAGCTGAAAGAACTACCAAGGCCGCTGCCAGAAAAAAAATTCGGAAGGGGTTATCAAAATTTCGTGGGGGGGGGGGGGCTTAGAAAAAAATATTTTTTTTGCTCTTACAGTCCCGCTTTTACATATAAAAATTTATCATTTAGAAAATTTCAGGGGGGGTTTGAACCCCCCCCCCCCCGCGGCTACGGTCTTCTGAACAACTGCTACTAGCTAAAATAATTACTACAGCAGAAAGAACTACCGCTATTAATGGAGCTTCTATTTCAGATGGTTCTAGCTTCAGATGTCTTGCCATCAGCAGACGGAATTTGTAGTACAGGTTCCGTCCGTTCTAGTAGTAGAAAGACCTACTCGTAGTAGAAGGAACAAAATAGTAGTTGTTCTTTCTCCTACTGAAAGGACGAACGCTACTAGCACAAAGAAATTGTACTTCTAGCTGAAATAACTACTGCTACTGATAGAAACGTTTACTTTAAAGCAGAACACGCTATTTCTACTAGCAGAAACAACTACCGCTATTGGCAGACAGGGCTTCTGGTTCAGATGGTTCTAGCTTCAAATATTGCCACCGGCAGATGGAGCCTGTACTACTACTAGTAGGAAAAAGACCTAGCAGTCGTTTCTTTATAGCAAAAAACACTATTTCTATCCACGACGCTAACAAAAAATAATGAATTAAAAATATTAAACTTAAACATACAATCAATGGGGAATTGTGTGAATGAACTTTCTGTCTTTACGCATGAGCATGATTGTAACTTTGTATGTTTGACAGAACACTGGCAAACATCTGAACAGCTCTCGATGTTAACAATTACAAACTTTAAATATGTCTCAAGTTTTTGTCGTCCTCGCCTAAAGCACGGTGGAGTAGTATTATATTGTAATGAAATGTTCACATTTACAGAACGTGTAGATATCTGTGGCCTATCAGTAATACGAGAATTTGAATGTGCCAGTGCTAATTTTAAAATTAATAATACAAAAACTATAAACATATCATGTATTTACCGATCACCAGATAGCGATGTCAACGTTTTTTTCACTAAACTTGACCACTTGCTGACAATATTACTAAATACAAATGAGAATTTCTTTATATGTGGAGATTTTAATATAGATATCTCAAAAAATGATAAAACAGCTAGTGAATTTTATGAATTAATCCAAACGTATAATTGTAAATTCCTCATGAACGAATATTCTAGAATCACCAGCAAAAGTAAATCATGTATTGATAATATCATTTCAAATTATGAACATATATCATCTTCAAATGTCCTGAATACAGGGTTCTCAGATCACTGCGCGCAGATAGTTTCTTTTATACATTAAAAGTGCGATTCTTTTCGCAATCTACAACAAGTTAGTCTTACAAAGACTATATCAAACACTCATTGAAACAACTACTTCCCGGGCTAATACCCCGACGGACATTGAATTATACAACAAGTGTTTGCTGTTACATACAGTAACCTACTGCAAATGTAACAATTTGGGTCAAATTCTTTAGGCCATCTGTAGACGCGTTTCGAGATCTATCTCTCCTCAGTATAGCTTTGCCATTCCCTCTAAGCAATTTGACACCTTAGACTGGCGGTCACGTTACCGTTCAAACATTAGTATAAATGAAATTGCCAAGAATTTGACCCAAATTGTTACATTGGCAGTAGGTTACTGTATGTAACAGCAAACACTTGTTGTATAATTCAATGTCCGTCGGGGTATTAGCCCGGGAAGTAGTTGTTTCAATGAGTGTTTGATATAGTCTTTGTAAGACTAACTTGTTGTAGATTGCGAAAAGAATCGCACTTTTAATGTTTGAAGTATTCTGCAACCAAGAATTGGCAATTTCATTTATACTAATGTTTGAACGGTAACGTGACCGCCAGTCTAAGGTGTCAAATTGCTTAGAGGGAATGGAAAAGCTATACTGAGGAGAGATAGATCTCGAAACGCGTCTATAGATGGCCTGAAGAATTTGACCCAAATTGTTACATTTGCAGTAGGTTACTGTATGTAACAGCAAACACTTGTTGTATAATTCAATGCCCGTCGGGGTATTAGCCCGGGAAGTAGTTGTTTCAATGAGTGTTTGATATAGTCTTTGTAAGACTAACTTGTTGTAGATTGCGAAAAGAATCGCACTTTTAATGTTTGAAGTATTCTGCAACCAAGAATTGGCAATTTCATTTATACTAATGTTTCTTTTATAATAAAAGTAACAGAAGCACCTTCTCTTAAGAAAACTAGAAATATATCAAATCATAACTTACAATTACTAAGTGAATCATTAAGTGGAGAATCTTGGAACAATGTATACAGTGAAAAAAACGTTGATTATCAATTTGAGATGTTCATAAATATATTTTTAAAATATTTCAATAGTATATGTCCACTGCGGACTGTTCAAAATAGCTATAGAAAACAATCACTAATACTGTCAGAAGATACAACAAAATGTAAAAATGATCTTCTTTTATACGACACTCTATCTAAATTCAGCGAAGATTTTAAACCCAAACTAAAACAATGTAAACAGGAATATAATAGACTTCTCGAAAACGACCGGAAGCAGTATTACAGCAAAAAAATCTTCGAGTCAGATAATACTACAAAAACTGCATGGGCAGTTGTAAAAGATATAACGGTTAGGAAAAAGAAGACTCATTTAGACAGCGTAAATTTTAACTGTGACGCTGACAAGTTGAATAATCATTTTGTAAATGCGGCAAAAAAACTTATCACAACTACGGGTACTGACAATAGAAGTAGTGTGGGTGTGGACATGAATTTGCACTCAATATTTCTAAATCCAATCACGCTTCAGGAAGTAAAAATGCTAATTTCAACTATGCCAAATAAAAAATCTTTTGGAATTGATGGGATCTCGATGTATGTTATAAAAAAGTGTCTAAATGAAATATGTGATCCTCTTTGTTTCATCATAAACAGTTCTTTGTCGAATGGAATATTTCCAAAAATACTTAAAGTTGCTGTTGTTAAGCCATTGCTTAAGGGCGGCGATTGTACCAATATTGACAATTTTAGGCCAATCAGCCTACTGTCTACGTTTTCAAAAATTCTCGAAACAGTAGTTGCCCAACAATGTAAAGTGTTTTTCAAAAAATTTAGCCTATTTTCTAAACACCAACATGGATTCATGGAAGGTAAAAACATAAACACAGCCATGTATGACTTTACACAATCAGTTCTAATGGGAATGGAATCCGGCGATGTGCCCTGTGGTATCTTTTTGGATCTCTCTAAAGCTTTCGACTGCATCGATCACCAGATGCTACTATCAAAATTATATAACTATGGAATCCGCGGAATAGCGTATAATTGGTTCGCTACTTATTTAACCGAAAGGAAACAAATAGTGGAGGTGCCGTGTGGTGGTGATGCAGTTAGGTCCTCTGAATTGGGGATAACGATGGGGGTGCCACAGGGTAGTGTGCTAGGTCCATTTTTATTTAACATATATATTAATGACATGTTCAAAATCATTGATGATGAAACGATACAAATTGTAAACTACGCTGACGATACCAATATATGTGTTCGAGGGGAGAATATTCTAGATGTATCAAATAAATCAGAGATACTGTTGGAAAACATGATCGTGTGGTTTACGGATAACAAAGTCATATTAAACGAAAACAAAACAAAATACATGTTATTTAATAAAAGTGAGGCTACAATGTATCCTCAATATTTATTTATTAATAACGTAAGTGTCGGTCTAACCACCCATGCTAAGTTTTTAGGAGTATACATTGACAATATGTTAAAATGGCGGCAGCATATTGAGTATATATCTACACGACTATGTTCAATGTGTTATATGCTGAGAATTCTTAAAGCGAATGTGTCATTTTCAATATTAAAACTAGTCTACAATTCAAATTTTATGTCCATAGTCCGTTTTGGTGTTATGTATTGGGGTAGTTCTACTAATTTCAATAAAATATGCTTAATCCAGAAATGAGCATTGAGAATAATTTTAAATTTGAAACAATCTGATTCATGTAGATCAATGTTTTCGAGTTGTGGCTTACTAACAGCAACAGCTGTGTATATAATGGAGTGCCTACTATTTATACGTAAGCAAAATACCTATTTCAATGATAGCAGAGGCGTTCATAGATATGGAACCAGAAACACAGAACTGTTAACATATCCTATACACAAATTTTCCATTACTGAGAAAGGAGTGCATTATTCGTGTCTACGCCTATACAATAAACTTCCTATTTTTATAAAAACGGAAAATAATTTTGTAAAATATAAAAAGTATGTTTATAATTTACTATGTCAAATAGAACCATATAGCATTGAAGAATATTTGACTTATAAGATTAACTAGTTATTAGTCACACACATCTTCGACGATTTTCTAATATTAAGTGTCTGTCAATATTTGTACATATTGTATTAGCTCATTTATATTGGAATAAAGAATATTATTATTATTATTATTATTACTATTGCTAGCAAAAAGAACTACTGTTATTAACAGAGCGTCTTGTTCAGATAGTTCTGGCTTATCATGTCTTGCCACCAGCAGACGGAGCCTGTACTACAACTAGTTGCAGAAAGTCCTAGTAATAGTAGAAGGAACAAAATAGTAGTTGCTTTATCTATCTACTACTAAAAGGACAATTGCTGCTAGCAGAATGAACTTGTACTACTAGCTGAAAGATGGATAGTTTACTTAACATAAAACGCATTTCTACTAGAAGATTAAAAATACATGTTTTTTTTGTCGACGCCATTGTTTAACAAACGTCAATTGTGTATAATATTAATTAACGATTGTTTTTTGAGAATTAATTGTTATCTTCATTATGGTTTATAATTATTCATATTTCTTCGGAGCAAACAGATGGAGTTTTTCTTTTAAGTATACGTATTCCAAATTCAGCCTATTTTCCGTAAATCTTTAGATATTCCTTGTTTTTTCTTAAAGTTCAATTTGAAGCTGTAAATTAGTGTTTTCCACTCCCAGGCTAAGCATGAAGTAAAATTTCGAGTTTAGAAAAGCCCCGTGAAAATTTGTCGAGGGTCGCTGCGCGACCCTCGACAAATTTTCTACGCGGGGCTTTTCTAAACTCGAAATTTTACTTCATGCGCCACGCGTACAAAACACTGATTTGAAGTGAAGTTCAGAAACACACAAATACATCTTCAGTCAGAGTAACAGGGAATCAGATATATAGTCTGTTATCAACGAGGTTCAGTGTTAATAATAATTAATTAGGTTTTGAGTATTTTTGTTTAAACAACTGGTAACGATATTTATATATTAATGGTTGTAAAAAAATAATAAAATCAAATTTATTCTTGAAGGATTTGTATTCGTGATTCGAAAAAACAGGATACGCAAGGAATATCTAAAGATTTGAATCATATTTATCTCTTACGAATTCTTTATTCGAGTATTCGTGATTCGAATCATATTAGGTGATTCGGATTCGTGATTTGAATCCTTTTTACGAGGATTCGTCCCAGCTCTGGTAGGCAGATACTGAGCAATGAAAAATTGGACATGACAACAATTGAGTAAAGACATATTACGCAATCATCAATGTGTGTAATATTATTCATGGAAATAAATACTTTTATTTAGCTTTATTACTTGTTAATAAGTATAATCGGAATGAGATTAAAAAAGAAACATTTACAAAACATTTATTAACACAATGCATTAATATTGTGGGTTTAATGCAGGTATAAAGAAAATCAATAATATTTACCTTTTAAACTAACGACTATCACTCATAGTTATTGGCTATTTTAAAATTTTAAACCCATTATAACATTAATTCGATTCGCGGAAGTAATCGGCTTATAAATAGACAATTGACATTTGCGAAATTGCACCACCGCGGATTCTCCACCAGCTGATTTGGACGTGGGTGTCCTCTCTCGCAACGGGGCTCGCCCACGCCGGTTTCGCCGACCTGCCCTAACTCCAAAGACACCCACGCACTACTCCATATACTCAACCAGCATGGCTTTTTCCCTCTTCCTCCCTTTTTTTTAACATCGTACTATGAATAACCACGTGCGACAACAATAACAAAACCAAGAAAAATCCCAATAATGAGAAATGTATTGTGTCTGCATATTAAATGGGTCGGATGATGATAAGAGGTATACGAAAAATATGTTTTCGAATATTGTGCATCGAGCAACCTACACAAATAATAGGGACGTGTATTGGAATTGGGTTCGAACTAAATTAGTTTGCATGAAAAATATTATATGGTGAATTGAAAACAGCAAAATGTATTTATATCTATCACAATGATGAATAATTAAAAGAGCCAAGGATAATATATAAAATTACGAAAAAGCTATTGGTGAAAATGCAAACAGTGTCTTATCTTAATTAACAAGACAATTTAAGACGAGCCAAGGATGTTGCTCAAGGGGGTTACACTCTTTAATAATGATAATATATTGGTGTTATCATATTACAGAATAACTGTATATTTTTGAGTTTACGTGAAGTGATTATTACACTAAAAAATACTGTTATTCCTACTTCACTTTTTATTTGTAAATAAAAATAAAAAGTGAAGTAAGGAATAACAGTATTTCTTAGTATACTACAGAATCTTTACACAAGTCAAAATTAAACATAAAGCGTTTAAATTGAAAGCACAACAATATAAAACAAGTAGATATTGGGCGCATTGATCAGAAAAATATACTCTCAACATGTTTGAATTTTTTTTACGCTTCATGTTGACATCTAGTTAACGCTATTCTAACCATACCATTTTGTACTCTTGCATAAAGGACGAACGTAATTGCTGTTGACAGTGCATTCATCGGAAAATTCCCCAACTGTTGGCATAAAACTCCCAATAGTTTAATATGATAAATGCGCCCATTCTTATTTATTATTAAGGATTTCACTCACTGAATAAGGTTCCATATCAATATGAATTCATTAGTTAAATTTTAAATTCCTTTAAGAAAATATTTTTTAAATGATTTGGTAATATGTTACAGAGACCAATCTGAAGTTTATTTACCGCTACTTGGTAAAATCCATGCTTGGTTTTTTAAGTTATGATGTTTTTTAAATCCAACTTCTACAAAAATCATGGTGATGAAATATATATTTTGACTTTGTGTGAAAATAACTTGAAAATCGTGGAAGGGGTATTTTCCTAACTTTTACATATTTCAAAAGAGCATAGTTTTGCTAACACCCGCAGAAAGTTTTATAGAAATAGATGCTTGCTTTCTAAGTTATAATGTTTTTTAAATCCAACTGCTACAAAAATCCGGGTGAAAAAACACAAATTCTGACTTTGAGTGAAAATAACTTAAAAACTATGAAAGAGGTATTTTTTTATTTTACATATTTTGAAAGAGCATAGTTTTATTAACACCCGCAGAGTGTTTTATAAAAATCTATGCTTGGTTTTTTTAGCTATGATGTTTTGCTACAAAAAACAAGGCGAAAAAACACAAACGTTGACTTTGAGTGACAATAAATTTGAAACTATGATACGTATATTTTTAAACTTCTTCATATTTTAAAAGAGCACAATTTTGTTAATATGTACAGAAAGTTTTATGAAAATTCATGCTTGTTTTTTTGAGTTATGATGTTTTTTAAATCCAACCGCTAGAAAAATCCGGGTGCAAAAACACTAATTTTGATTTTGAGTGAAAAAACTTGAAAACTATGACAAGGGTAATTTTTAGCTTTTACAGATTTTGAAAGAGCATAGTTTTGTTAACACTTGTAGAAAGTTTTATAAAAATCCATGCTTCGTTTTTTGAGTTATGATGTTTTTTAAACCCAACCGCTATAAAAATTTGGGTAGAAAAAAAATTTACTTTGAGTGAAAATAACGTAAAACTGCTACAGGTATTTTCCAACTTTTAGAAATCATAAAACAACAGTTTTATTAACACCCACAGCAAGTTTTATAAAAATCCATGCTTGGTTTTTTGAGTTATGATCCAACTTCTACAGAAATCATGCCAAAAAATAAAAATATAACTTTGTGTGAAAATTACTTGAAAACTATGAAAGGCGTATTTTCTAATTTTTACATATTTCGAAAGAGCATAGTTTTGTTAATACCTACAGAAAGTTTTATGAGAATCTATGTTTGATTTTTTGAGTTTTGATCTTTTTTAAATCCAACTGCTATAAAAATCAGGGTAAAATACACAAATTTTTATTTTAAATGAAAATAACTTAAACACTATGATTTAGGTATTTCTAACTTTAACATATTTGGAAAGAGCATACTTTTGTAAATACCCGTAGAAAGTTTGATGATAATTCATGTTTACTTTTTTGAGTTATGATTCTTTTTATATCCAACTACTACAAAAATCATAGTGGAAAAACACAAATTTTGACTTTGAGTGAAAATAACTTGAAAACTATGGTAGGGGTATTTTCTAATTTTTACATATTTTGAAAAGCATAGTTTTGTTAACACCCGCAGAGAGTTTTATAAAAAGCCATGCTTTGTTTTTAAGTTACGATGTTTTTTAAAAACCAACAGCTATAAAAATCAGTGTGAAAAAACACAAAATTTGATTTTATGTGAAAATATTCATTGCATAGTTTACAAGTAACTATGCAATGAATATTTCTTAACATTTACATATTTTGCATGATCATAGTTTTCTTAACACCCACAGAAAGTTTTACTAGAATTCATAGTTGATTTTTTTAGTTATGATGTTTTTCAAAACCAACTTTACAAAAATCATGGTGAAAAAACAGAAATTTTGATTTTAAGTTAAGATAACTTGAAAACTGTGATATAAGTATTTTTTAACTTTGACATATTTTAAAAGAGCATAGTTTTGTTACCTGCAAAAAGTTTTATGAAAATCCATGCTTGTTTTTTTTGAGTTATGATGTTATGTTATTCAATCGCTGCAAAAATTAGGGTGATACAACACAAATTTCGACTTTGAGTGAAAATAACTTGAAAACTGTGATAAGGGTATTTACCAAGTTTTACATATTTTGTAAGAGCCTAGTTTTGTTAACACCAGCAGAAAGTTTTGTAAAAATCCATGCTTGATTTTTTGAGCTTTGATGTTTTTTAAATCTAACCGGTCCGAAAATCAGGGTCAAAGAACACAAATTTTAACTTTGAGTGAAAATAACTTGAAAACTATAAAACAGGTATTTTCTAACATTTATTTATTTGCACGAACATAGTTTTCTTAACACTCGCAGAAAGTTTAATGAAAATTCATGCTTGGTTTTTTGAGTTATGATGTTTTTTTAAATCAAACTTCTACAAAAATCATGGCGTAAAAACACAAATTTTGACTTTGAGTGAAAATAACCTGAAAACTATAATATGGGTAATTTCTAACTTTTACATATTTTAAAAAAACATAGTTTTATTAACACCTGCAGAAAGTTTTATAGAAATCCATGCTTGGTTTTTGGAGTTATGATGTTTTTTTAAACCCAACCACTACAAAAATCAGGGTAGAAAAACACACATTTTGACTTTGAGTGATAATAACTTGAAAACTATGATATGGGTATCCATGCTTGTTCTTTTGAGTTATGATGTTTTTTTTTTAAATCGGACTTCTACAAAAATCATGGAGTAAAAACACAAATTTTGACTTTGAGTAAAAATAACTTGAAAACTATGGTAGGGGTATTTTTTAAATTTTTATATATTTTGAAAATTATAGTTATGTTAACACCCGCAGAGAGTTTTATAAAAAGCCATGCTTGGTTTTTGAGTTACGATGTTTTTTTAAGCCAACTGCTACAAAAATCGGAGTGAAAGAAAACACAAAATTTGATTTTAAGTGAAAATAACGTGTAAACTATAAATTAAGTGTTTTATTAACATATACATATTGTTAGAGCATAGTATTTTTAACACCCACAGAAAGTTTTATTAGAATTCATGGTTGATTTTTTGAATTATGATGTTTTTTAAAACTAACTTCTACAAAAACCATGGTGAAAAAACAGACATTTTGATTTTAAGTTAACTTGAAAGCTATGATATAAGTATTTTATAACTTTGACATATTTTAAAAAAGCATAGTTTTGTTGCCTGCAAAAAGTTTTGTGAAAATCCATGCTTGTTTTTTGAGTTATGATGTTATGTTATTCAATCGCTGCAAAAATCAGGGTGATACAACACAAATTTCGACTTTGAGTGAAAATAACTTGAAAACTGTGATAAGGGTATTTACCAAGTTTTACATATTTTGTAAGAGCATAGTTTTGTTAACACCAGCAGAAAGTTTTGTGAAAATCCATGCTTGTTTTTTGAGCTTTGATGTTTTTTAAATCTAACCGGTCCGAAAATCACGGTCAAAAAACACAAATTTTGATTTTGAGTGAAAATAACTTGAAAACTACAAAACAGGTATTTTCTAACATTTCACTGAATCAAACACTTACTATGTTTTTACCACAAAATATTTATTGTATGTATATATATTATATTACACAAATATACACATAAATTCACGACTTAAGTTTCGACGTTTGACGGTCATTATCACTTGATAATGACCGTCAAACGTCGAAACTTAAGTCGTGAATTTATGTGTATATTTGTGTAATATAATATATATACATACAATAAATATTTTGTGGTAAAAACATAGTAAGTGTTTGATTCAGTGATCATGAATTACCACGTAGTTACGGTCGCAACCATCATTATGATTATTTTCTAACATTTATTTATTTGCACGAACATAGTTTTCTTAACACACGCAGAAAGTTTAATGAAAATTCATGCTTGGTTTTTTGAGTTATGATGTTTTTTTTAAATCAAACTTCTACAAAAATCATGGCGTAGAAACACAAATTTTGACTTTGAGTGAAAATTACTTGAAAACTATGATATGGGTAATTTCTAACTTTTACATATTTTAAAAAAACATAGTTTTAATAACACCTGCAGAAAGTTTTATAAAAATCCATGCTTGGTTTTTGGAGTTATGATGTTTTTTTAAACCCAACCACTACAAAAATCAGGGTAGAAAAACACAAATTTTGACTTTGAGTGATAATAACTTGAAAACTATGATATGGGTATTTTCTAACTTTTACATATTTTAAAAGAGCATAGTTTTGGTAACAGCCACAGAAAGTTTAATAAAAATATATTCTTGTTTTTTTGAGTTATGATGTTTTTTAAATCGGACTTCTACAAAAATCATGGACTATAAACACAAATTTTGACTTTGAGTAAAAATAACTTGAAAACTATGATATGGGTATTTTCTAACTTCTACATATTTTGGAAAAGCATAGTTTTGTTAACACCTGTTGAAAGTTTTATAAAACTCCATGCTTGGTTTTTGGAGTTATGATGTTTTTTAAACCCAACCGCTCTAAAAATCAGGGTAGAAAAACACACATTTTGACTTTGAGTGATAATAACTTAAAAACTATGATATGGGCGTTTTCTAACTTTAACATATTTTGAAAGAGCATAGTTTTGTCAACTCTCGCAGAAAGTTTTATAAAATTCCATGTTTGTTTATTTGAGTTATGGTGGTTTTTAAATCCAACTGCTGTAACAATCAGGGTAACAAAACACAAATTTCAATTGTTTCCTATTAAAAATCTTATGAAAATTGCATAAAAATTATGACAATCTAATAAATTTACAAAAACTGCGAAGGGTTTAAAAGTCGACTAACAATTTAAATATAAAATAAGCAGTATGCTTTCACCTTTACATTAAATCAGTGTTTTATACGCATGGCGTATGAAATAAAATTACGAGTTGAGAAAAGCCCGAATTTGGACGTTTAGGACCTAAACGTTACCTATACTTTAATAGAGCGTTGTAACAAATCAAATTCAATAAGATTTTAAATATTTCATTGTATAATTCAATATCCGGAGGTGTATTTGCACGGAAAGTAGTTGTTTCAATGGATATTTATCGTCTTAAGTTGTCTTATTAATTAAGACATTGTTTGCATTTTCACGAATAACATTTTCGTAATTTTATATATTATCTATTCTCCGGATAAGGAGTCCTCTTAGTTCATTGCTAGCATGCATTTTTTGACGAATTGCAGCCATTTTTCTGACAAGTGAAATGTAGTTGACAAACTGTGATAAGGTTTTGACATGTAGGAAAATGTGGTGGTATATAGAGAAATGTATTTGATAAATGGAAAATATATTTGAGGTAAAGGGATACACATTCGATATAAAGTGAAATTCAAAGGAACACTCTGTAAATAAATCTTAATTTCTACAACTTGGCAAATTTTACACTGTCTGACCTTTACGATTTGGATATAATCTTTTTATTTAATATTGCTTGTTTCTGTTTTTGAATTTTAGAATTTTTCCCTAAAGAAGCCAACCTTTATGAACCTCCATCTTGTTTATGTTGCATCTTCAACAATAGTATAATATTTACTAGTTATAATGATTGTATATGTACATTATACAGTAGACTCGTTATTGCATATCTACGAGTAGATAATTAAAAAAAGGTATCACTTACATCAATACTTCTATGTATGCACTGGTAAATATCCTAATTTTAAGGACTCCATTAATGGTAATCTTTGTAGCATCGACATGAGACTTCAGGAAAACTTATCAAAACAATATTGTTGTTTTATTGAGAAGTAAAAACATGTGGAATGATTGAAGATTGTGGCCTGCGCCATATTAGATTTGCGTGTTTCAGTTCAAGCTGTGTTATGAGAAAATCCGACGGGCGCGTCCATCTTGTTTGTATTTAAACTGGTAATAATCATCTTATATAATTCGTTGTGTACTTTAAGATTTTATTGTGTATATTTCAAATATTACAGGTGATACATTCGGTTTTTGTTGAGTTTTCAGGGGATCGGTAGTCGCAAGCGTGGGTTAGTAGCACTAAGAGATTTTAAGAGGATGTGGTACTAATCGAACCATATATCAATAAAAGGAAACGAGATATATTTTATCTTCACTGGTTTATTTTAATAGCTAGTAGATTTCCATTACCATTTCAATATTTTCAATAGCAAAGTGATCAGTTCAGTACAGCTTGGTTTGTGATTAATTTACAAATATTCAACCATGTTTCATCAGCTATTGAAAATATTCATAGAAAAACGAAATGTACATTATGCTATTTAAAAAATAAAATCAGTGAAAAACAAAGATAACTCTTTTTTTAAATGATTTCTAACTCCATTTTCATGCAACACAGTAATGAAATTATTATAATAGAACCAGATTGAATTTTTTTATATGAGTCGCCTAGTTGCAAAACCAGATATAGTCCAGTTCATGATAGGTGTCCTGCTATATTTAAGTTCAAATTAAAATAACTATAATAATATAAATCCCCTTGTTAAGAGAGTTTAAATCTGTGATTTATACACCGGACGTGTATAAATCACAGATGTATTCTGAAGTCCAAAAATAGCTATTTTATCTTTTGTGGTTATCTGATGTTGCGAAAATGGGAAATTACCCGTTGAGCCGCTGACTTCGTTATCTTATAGGCCGGGTGAAATATATGCAAAAATATCAATGAAATAATTTGTTGGTCTAACTTTTTATTGCAAAGAAGTAGATGGATTTAAGTAATATAATTTGAAACAGTTTTAGTGAGGTCCGAGGCAACCAATATTTTCAAGGCCCTTACAAATTTTATTCAAAAATATATAGAGACAAAAAATAGGTATTCTCTCTCTTTCATCAATATTTTCTATTTTCATTTCACGTCGTTTAATCACAATACGTATACAAAGTTAATTTTGTTGGTGTTGGTTTAGAAAGCTCGATCGATTTTTTAAATTATTTTGACCTGCGACACAGTTAGATTTTGGATTTAAATAAGGGTATATTTTGACTTAGAAGAAGTGTGTATTTTGACTTGCCTGTATTTTGATCCGCAATAAGGCTATATTTTGATCTGCAATAAGGGTACGTTTTGACCTGCTATAAGGCAATATTTAACCTGTAATATGGCTATGTTTTCATCTAAATCAAAGCTGTAATTGAAAATTTCACCTGAGATAAAGCAACCATATATTTTTACCTAAAATAAAATTATATATTGAGAGTGAAACGTTTGTATTTAGACCCTTAATAAAGCTACATTTTGACCCATAACAAGGCTATAGTTTGACCTGTGATAGGATTGTAGTTGGACCTGAGACAAGGCTCAGATAAGGCTACGTTTTGACCTGCTATAAGGCAATATTTTCTCTGCAATATGGCTATGCTTTTATCTAAATCAAAACTCTTCTTCAAACTTTTACCTGAGATAAAGCAAGTATATATTTTTGCCTAAAATAAGATTATATTAAGACAGTGATACCTTTGTATGTTGACCCTTAATAAAGTTACATTTTGACCTCCAACTAGGCCATAGTTTGACCTGTGAAGGACTGTATTTGGACCTAAGACAAGGCTCTATGTTAACCTATTGTGGGTCAAAATATAGCCTTGTTTCAGATAAAATAATAGCCATATTATGTATGGCTACATTTTGACCTGTAATAGGGTTCAATTTTGAACTAGGACTGGGAAATAGTTTAAAGTATTGTAAGGCTATATTTTAATCAAGAATACTTCAATATTTTAATCTGAGCTAAAGCTCTATGTCGACCTATGGTAAGGCTAGATTTTGGCTTATGACTAGGTTATAATTTGACCTGCAATAAGGCTATATTAAGGTCTATGTTGTCTTATCGTGGGTCTAAATACAGCCCAGTTTTAGATCATCATATTTTATAGCTTAAAGCTATATTTTGACCTGTAATACGGTTAAATTTTGACCTAGGACTAGAGAATACTTTGACCTACGATAAGGCTATATTTTGACCTAGAATACTGCAATATTTTAAGTCTACATTTTGACATACGACTAGGTTACACTTTTACCTGCGAAAGGCTATATTAAGGTCTAAGACAAAGCTTTATGTTGTCTTATCGTTGATCTTAATACAGCCTTGTTACAGATCACCATATTTAACATAGTTATATTTTGACCTGTAATAGGATGATATTTTGACCTAGGACTGAGAAATACTTTGATCTACGATAAGGCTATATTTTGAACTAGGATATTTGCAATATTTGGTCAAAATATAGCCTTGTTTTAGATAAAATAATATTATATTATATATGGGTATATTTATATTATATATGGGTATATTTATATTATATATGGCTATATTTTGATGAGGATATATTTTGACCTAGAATACTGAAATATTTTAATCTGAGATGTTGGCGTACATTTTGGCTACATTCTTACCTACCAAGGTACAGCCTTTGAACTGCGATAAGGCTATATTTAAGTCTTAGGCAAGGCTCTATGTTGTCCTGTCATAGGTCCAAATTGAGCCTTTTATATGGCTAAATTTTGATTTGTAATAAGGCTTTATTTTCTCCTACGACTGGGCAATATTTTTAACTGTGATACGGCTATATTGTGACCTACGATATGAGAATATTCCGATCTAGGATAGGACAATATTTCAACCTAGAATAAGGCAATATTTTAACTTGTGACAAGGCTCTTGTTGGCCTGTGGCAAGACTATATTTCGACCTGTGACAAGGCTAAATTTTTCCTATATCTCCTTAAAAAAAATTAAATCTAGGCAGGTTTTTGACATCTGTTTTTTATCCTTGTGTAATGAAAACTAACGAAAAGATAACTATCTGTCTAGCTAGATTTTTTATCTAAAATATCAGCAATCGAAATCTACGATTAAAAATAAATTGTTGATGCGAAGAACGACATTCACGATACAATTTATATTTTACGTAAACATTTTTATTTTTTACGAAAGTAATGTAGACAAATTGACATAATTAATGGTTTCTGTATTATGGGACGATGAAACTTATGTCCCGGGCCGCTAATGTACCGCCCATCGCCCCTGCAAGTGGATTTATATATATTTATATTTATATTGACACCTAACCAATTCACTTGTCATTACCATCAAGGCCATAGCCAGAAAAAAAAAATCTGTGGGGGATATGAAAATTTTGGGGATGGAAGGGTTAGTAATAAAAATGTTATTTTTGACCTAATGTGGCAGCTTTTACAAAGTAAAATTTACCATTTAAAAATTGGGGGGGGGGGGCTTGAACCCCCATATCCCCCCCTCTGGTTACGGCTTTGATTACCATTATAATTGCCATTTATGGCAATGATAATGTATGAATGAAATTGCTAACGCTTAGTGGTAGAATATGTCAAAAATATTAAAAGTGCGATTCTTTTGCAGTCTACAAATAGTTTGTCTTATAAAGACTAATTCAAACACTTGAAACAAATATGAAAAATATGGATTTGTGTCTAGTTTTCATTCATTCGCCGGCATTAGGCATTTCGAGATATTTGTTGCTTTTTTTAATGAGCTAATTTTTTAATTTAGAAGTTTCTATCAAGTGTGTCTACCACTTGATTAGGCAAGAATTAAAATTTCTAGTTTAGAAAAGCTTGCAAATTTACCAGCGACCGAACGAAATGTGCAGGCGTTTCTAAACACGAAATTTTTCTTCATGCGCTAGGTGTGTGCAGTACTACAATATTGTAAAATTCATAAGATTTTTGTTCAGCAGTACACAGGAAGTTTTTCTGATTAGTATACATGTACATATCTCCATGGTACGCTGTACAATTTTAGGCATCGTTGTTTTTTAAAATAGGTTCAATTTGAAGTTTCTAACGAGTGTTTCCACTCCTTGATTAAACATGAAGTAACATTTCGAGTTAAGAAAAGCCTGAAAATTTGGTTTGATCGCGTAGCAAAGCGGAGCTATCAAATCAAATTTTCAGGCTTTTCTAAACTTAAAATTTTACTTCATGCGCCAGGCATCTTAACCAATGAAATATCGTAAAGTTCAAAATATACGGCTTTGAAATACTGTTTTTGTAGTATATTTTTAACTTCACTGGAAATCACCGTTAACCTTAATTACATCAACATTAAACTCAGAAAGATCTTGAATATTTTAGACAGTTCTATCACAATTATCGGAAAGAATCAATAAGCATTTAGATATGTGTTTGAATTCATGTTTTTTTTTAAGTAGGATACTTAAACCGAATGTTACCGATTGTACCACCAGACGTCTCCATTTTGTTTATGTTGCGTCTCCAACAACAGTATAATATTTATAAATTATAATGATTCTATATGTACATTGTACAGTAGATTCGTTGTTGCATATGTAGATAATTAAAGAAGGTATCACTTACATCAATACTTGTATGTATGCACTGGTAATCAACCTAGTTTTACGGACTCCATAGACGGGAATGTTTGTAGCATCGACAAGATGCTTCAGGAAAACGTGTGAACACAATATTGTTATTACAACGAGTGATAAAAACATGTGCAGCGATTGCAGATTGTGGCCAGCGCCATATTAGATCTGCGTGTTTCAGTTCGAGCTGTGTTATGGGGAAATCCGACGGGCGCGTCCATCTTGTTTGTATTTAAACTGGTAATAATCGTCTTATATAATTCGTTGTTTAGTTTAACATTTTATAGTGAAATTCAAATAAAATAATAGTGGTGATAAATCATTAGCTTTTGGTTAAATTTTTAGGGGATTAGGGATCGTATGCGTGGGTTGGTAGCACTGTGAGATTTTAGGAGGATGTGGTACTAATCGAACCAGGTATCAATAGAAAACGAGTTCTCTTTTTTCTTCACTGATTTTTGTTTAAAGTAATAGATTTCGTCCACCATGTCAATATTTTCAATAGCTGTACTAAGCCGAAGAGCTTAGTACAGCTGGGTTTGTGATTTTTAATAGTTTATAAATATTCAACCAATTTGAAAATATTTATATGGTTTACGAAATGTACCATCGGCGGACATAAAATGTTGGGACAGTCTGTTTTTTTATAGAAAAGTTATAAAAGTGGCAATGAAAATATGTAAATGAAAAGAATTATCGAAACACTTTCTTCATTTTTGATACATCAATTGTCAATTAACTGACAAGTCCAAAGTTTGTTACACACTAGAAAATGTTTACGTGTCCTAACATTTTGTTTCCACCGATGGTACAGTTACGAGAGAAAAAAACTAGTACAGCTGGGAGTTCAAGCCACTGCAAAAATATTGTATTTTTTTTTTGTAAAACAAACTTATCATGTACAGATTAACAACAATTGTTTTCTTAGCCAGCAAGACGGTGTTTTTGTTAACATGCACTTCATTAGAAATGTCTCTAATGCTAATTCCGTCTCTAAACTGGTCGTTATTATCGCCTTTTGCGTTTCAGTCAGCTGAGGCATGTCGACGTTAAATAACTTTATTTGACGTTTCCGCAGATTTGTCAATTTGATTGACAATTTGAAAAATCAAAGTCAGTCCAGTTCATATAGTCAAACATTTTGCTGTACTAGTTTTTTTCTCTCCCAACTGTACATCTTGCTATTGAACAAAAAGCGAATAGGAAAGATAACTCGTTTTTTTAATTAATATTTAAATCAATTTTCACGTAACTCAGCTCTGAAACGATTAAAATAGAACGAGATTGAATCTTTTATATAGATTATATTTACTTGACTTGTTTTATATCAATTAGTAAAAAACGTAGCATATCAATCTTAAGATATAGTTTATTAAGTGTTACATATGGTTTGTGCTCCTCCATGAGATAAGAGGATGGACAATGAAAGTGGCATTGATAATTAGGATGAATGCTTTTGAGATGGGGCTTTGTACTGCAGAGTTCTCAAGATCACCAAGGAAGAAGTCCCACGATGAATGGGCAAGAGTCGCGAAATTTTAACCATTATAAGAAAGAAAAGCTGCTTATCATTGATAGCAAGATTCAAGGACGAAGAGGAATCGGAAGGAAGAATATGCCATGGTTAATAAATATAAGTAAAAATTAAAGTGTTTTTCTTTTTTAAATCATAGTTAAATATGTTTTACTACGTGAAAGATGATAAATTTGTTCAAAATATAAAGCAATAGACATGACTAAAATCTACAGGAAGGTTGATTCATACAGCTAGAAACCACGAAGAGCTGGATCGTGGTGTCACAAACATCTATTAACCCACTATCGGCCGAGCAATTATAGAGTTAACTCTAAAAATTGATTTTGGTAAAGTTCTGCACTTCTCATTATGATTTCTATGAATGACCTATTATATTACATACTGAGAAGTTTTCTTGTATACATACATAATCTATACTATACGCTGTAAATTTCCAGGCATTCGTCGATTGTATAAAAGAATTCAATTTGAAGTTTCGAACGAGTATTTCCATTCCCAGACTAAGCATAAAGTAAAATTTCGAGTTTAGAGAAGCCTGAAAATTTGGTTTAGTCGCTCCGCATAGCGGACCGGAAAAAACCAAATTTTTTGGCTTTTCTAAACTCAAAGTTTTACTTTATGCGCACGCGTATAAAACACGGAGATATTGTGAAGTTAGAAATACACTTAACAATATTTTTGTAAATTAGTTATCAAAATATCTAAATAACAAAATATTTACATATTTCTTCACACATTCTCAAATCAGATCTAAAAATACAATGTATCAACTTAACATATTTAGTAGTTTATTAACCAACAAAGTTATAATGTTGCGTAGTAATTTAATAAGAAAAAGAAGTTGTGGAATAATAGTAATAATAGTAGAGGATATTGAGACCTAAGCAATTCGTTGGTTTATAGGTTTTTAATTTAAATTCACTTGGTTTGTTTTACTAATAAATATATTTTTTGAAAAATAAATTTGTTAGTTAAACAAATCAAGTGAATTAAAATTAAAAGCCTATATATTAGTAGAAATGTTTACCAAGTGATCAAAAAGGAACAATTCGCGTGTTATTACCATTATCATTGCCATTTATGGTTATATAAAGTATAAAATAAGTAGAATATTAAAACAAAAATATCAAAAGTGAGATTCTTATTGCAATCTTCAACTAATTTGAAGACTCATTTAAACACTTATTAAAGCAACTACGTCCCTATACGATAAAGTGTTTGCTGTTATAAACATGCACAGTAACATGTTACATGTTACAGTTCGTTACTGTATCAGTTACGGCTCGTGTCAATATTCATTGTTTTTTAATTTCAAGTATACATATTACGGTGGCTATTATTTTATCGTAGTCGTTGTTTTTTTAATGAGTTCTATTCAAATTTTATAACGATTGTATCCACTCCTTGATTAAGTTTTTACTTTCGAAGTGGATACCACTCCTTGGTTAATCACGAAGTAAAATTTCGAATTTTGAAAAGCCTACAAATGTTTAGGCTTTTCTAAACTCGAAATTTTACAATTTCATGTATACATATTACGATGGCTATCATTTTGACGTAGTCGTTTTTTTAATCAGTTCTATTCGAAGTTTAAAACGATTGTATCCACTCCTTGATTAAGCGCAAAGGTTTACTTTGGAATTTAGAACAGCCTACATACGTTTAAGCTCTTCTAAACTCGAAATATTACTTAATGCGCTAGGCGTATACAACACTGAAATATTGGGAAGTGAATTTTTGTGTAGAGGCTAAACATAAAATGCCATGAGTCTTATTTAATACGTTTTTATTGTCGTGTTAACTACACACAGATAGACAGACGACATTTTTAATAATGCAGTTTTCGGATTTGGGGAATTCCAAAACGTGAAGATCATCAAAATCTCGAGAAAGATTTTTTTAAAGATTCCAATACTTTCTCTATACGTGGGTCGTTGGATAAGTTTGGGGTAAAAGCTAGTAAATTTGGCCAAAGTGGGTTTAAAGAATTGCTCTATCGAGATGTCACCTAATGGATTGTGTAACCATTTCAAAGAAATTTACTATACTTATCAAACGATCTACTTTTTAAAAATACTGTGTGTTCGAACAAGTTAAATAATGGTATTTCCAAATAATTACAAAAAAAAATAATAATGTACACACTGTTATACATATTTTATTTTGTAAGGCTCAAAAATCTTGTTGATAAGTTAAAATTAACTTTTAGTTTTAATAAATTTCTTGAAATATGTTGTAGTACTACAACCTCAGGTGGAAGTAACGGTCGTACTTCGTCGAAATCCCTGAGTGTAGTAGTACAGCTACTTACTTAAGAAAGAAACGACAAGTACTTTATTTAAAAAAATATTTTCCACTAATTTCTCGGATAATTTTCTAACAAGTAAAATAACACAGGAAGTACAGTAGGAAAACAAACATTTCTACAAATATCTACTAAAATTTTGTGACAAGAACAAAATCCACAGATGAGTATGTTTTGCTGTATGTAAAAATATACAAGAAGTGGACTGTGCTGGAAAAGATGTACATTATAATAAAATTGTTGTAAAATTGTCTGGTAACACAAAAAGTAGACTTTCTAAAAAAAAAATATTTCCACAAAAAATAGACTAAATATGTAAATTTGCACTTGCTTTAAATTAAATTAACATGTTTTTTTAAAATTGTTAATCCACAATTGAATCAATTTGCAAAGAAAACACCTGTTATTAACTAATTAAGAAAATATTTAAAAAATCTGTGACAAAAAAAAACATTCAAAATTGCAGAATAATCTATGTCTCAGCCACAATCGTCTAGAAAAATCGCGAACAGGAACTAGATATTATTCTTTAAAATATTACAATGCCTCACTAAAAACGATTAGAAATTGAGACAGTCCGAAATATAAACTAAAACTAAAACACATTTTTATTACGAAAGCATACTTTAACTCAGAGGAATTTCTAAGTGACATCAGCAGATTTGCTGATGACATATGTTTTCTTACTTATTTTGTTATTGATAATTTATGCCATTTTGTATGTGATATTTATATGTCTAAATGTATTTATTAATATAATACCTTTTTCACTTATTTTATATTATCAATTTTATTTCTTCCTGATAACGTGTTTTTCGCAAATATTTCAAAAACAATGCATTTTATGCAAAAATGACCTAAGTGAAAAATAATCGTACAGAAGGGAGCCATAATTATGTAATATTGGTTTCATCACAGGTGGCTCTGTGGTCGCTAAAACAAGGTTAATTCAATTTTTTTTAATGGGAACCCTTATTTTTGATTGCAGAATCAAAGGTCATTTCTGCGAAAATGCTTTGTTTTCGAAATATTTGCGAAAAACACGTTAAATGCCGTACCCTGTATATTATCTTGTATTTTATAAAAAAAAAATTATTATTGTATGCATGTGTTCTAATTAACTAGTTACTTATTTGACTTGTATAAACAATAATTATGTATAAACATCAATAAACATTATTATTATTATTAATTAATTTAGTGATGAAAACAACTGCTTTTTGATGGACATTTTTACTTTCCCCCGTATGTAATACAAGGGAAAGTATTGTTTTCGGGACCTGAGTCGAATAAGCGCATTTTTGAAAAATGTCTGTCTGTCTGTCTGTCTGTCTGTGTGTGTGTCTGTGTGCGCTGTACCGAAAAAACCGCTAAAGATATCGAGATGAAACTTGAAACTTAAGCTTTTTGTTACAATCGGAAGAACTGAAAAGCTTTTGGTGAAAATCGGAAAACCGGAAGTGGTACTTTACTCTTAGCGTTTATCAGTTTTTTCAGATTTTTGCAATAAATGTTCATCAAACAAAAAATTCTTTCAAATAAAAGTTGTAGATAATAACAAAATAAAAATATATTGTTTATTTACTTTTTGTCATAGCACTCTTAGTTTTTGAGATAATTTAAAAGTTGTTTGATTTATCTAGTTATTGATGTGTGACAGTGTATGTGTCGATACAATTGAAAAATGTTTCAAATAAAAGTTGTAGGAAATAAAAAACTAAAGATTTTTTGTAGACTCACTTTTTGTCATAGCACTCTTAGTTTTTAAGATATTTAATAAATAGTGTTTTTTATCTAGTCATTGATTTGTGTCAGTGTGTGTGTTGATACAATTGGAAAATGTCTCAAATAAAAGGTAATAAAATATTAAAGATTTTTTGTATCTTTACTTTTTGTCATAGCACTCTTAGTTTTTGAGATATTCAATAAATAGTGTTTTTTATCTAGTCATTGGTTTGTGTCAGTATGTGTTGATCCAATTGAAAAATGTTTCAAATAAAAGTTGTAGTTATCAAAAAGTTGAAGACATTTTGAAAATAATAATGCTACAAATATTTTAAAAGTGATTTAATACGCAATTTACGGGGAAAGTACTAAGATGGACACATCACCATTTTTTACAAAGTAATATTAAAACTTAAAATGATTTTTTGATTTGATTTGCAGCTATACGGCGATTTTTCTTAAATTTATTGTTGATCTTATGATAACATTTAATTATTGTTACAAGATTGTAAAATAGGTTTTCAATATTTGTACAAGATTGATAATATGATTTTATTCAAATTCACAAACGATTTTCACTTTCCCCGCGTAATACACTGTTTTTTTTTTTAATTGATAGAATGAGTTATTTTTCAATATTTTACTCAAGTTAGAGCTGTTGCAATTTTAATTCCAGTACTTTGATTTTATTTTTTCCCACACTAAAACACAGTTTATTCATTTCTACATAACTAATTGATTTTACATTTATATCTTATAGCTTTAAAAAATGGTCTATTCCGGTTAATAAATAAATAAATTATTTTGAATAATTTTATAAATGTCTGAAGATTGGTACACAGCCAATTATTTAAGGTTATTTATTTATTGTATGGAATAATGTATTTATTTATTTTAGTATTCCTCTGAAAATGAAAATTTGTTGTTGTTTTCTGATGTAATTCTGACGATCGATTCAGTTGTTACAATTAAATAGAAAAACTAAATAAATCACATTTTTGTAAATCATATTTTCATATTGTATTTCAAAAAACATTACAAAATTTTCTAAACGATTAAAAATAAAATGAATTAGCGGTAGATAACCGCAGCTTTACAGAAAAGAAGAATTATACTTCATTTTTGTCAATTAAATAATAAAATAAATTCTTTTCAATTGCGACAAAGTTATTAAAGTTCAAATTTGACAAACAACACAAAATCACAGTAAATTTTTGTTACATTAAAAAATATCATTAATAATTACTGAAACATCAGATTATTATGAAATGTTTAACAATTATAACAGAAATGAGTTAAATTTACGTGTAAGCAGAAGCAACTTACTTTAACTGGGAAAAAATATAGCATCTAAAAGTCGAATCTTTATATTTTTCGATAATGGAGTCGTCTATTTCCAAAAACTCCTTAAACCATGGTCTTCAAATGGATTTAGGGGTTTTTGGAAATAGGCGACTCAATTGTAATTGAATCGAATTAATTTAGTCAGCCTTGAGCTTCTGTATTTTTATTTCTAGTTGCTTTTACTTTCCCCCGCATGTAATACAAAGGGAACGTATTGTTTTCTTGAAAATTTTCGAATCAAACATTTTAGCGAAAATATCCGTTTTGAGGTCCCCTGAGGCGAATAAGACCATTTTTGAAAAATGTCTGTCTGTCCGTCTGTCTGTCTGTGTGTGTGTCTGTGTGCGCTGTACCGCAAAAAACCGCTAAAGATATCGAGATGAAACTTGAAACTTAAGCTTTTTGTTAGAATCGGAAGAACTGAAAAGCTTTTGGTAAAAATCGGAAAACCGGAAGTGGTACTTTACTCTTAGCGTTTTTCAGTTTTTTCAGATTTTTGCAATAAATGTTCATCAAACAAATTCTTTCAAATAAAAGTTGTAGATAATAACAAAATAAGGATATATTGTTTATTTACTTTTTGTCATAGCACTCTTAGTTTTTGAGATATTTCAAAAGTTGTGTGTTTTATCTAGTTATTGGTGTGTGACAGTGTATGTGTCGATACAATTGAAAAATGTTTCAAATAAAAGTTGTCGGAAATGAAAAACTAAAGATTTTTTGTAGACTCACTTTTTGTCATAGCACTCTTAGTTTTTGAGATATTCAATAAATAGTGTTTATTATCTAGTCATTGGTTTGTGTCAGTATGTGTTGATCCAATTGAAAAATGTGTCAAATAAAAGTTGTAGTTATCAAAAAGTTGAAGACATTTTGAAAATAATAATGCTACAAATATTTTAAAAGTGATTTAATACGCAATTTACGGGGGAAAGTACTATGATGGACACATCACCATTTTTTCGTACCAGTTTCCATTTCTTCATTCACATAACTTAGAATTAAACTTATTTGACAACAATTATACAAACTGCTATATTACAGGAATTGATTTATAATAGTCATTTTTTTGTTGTAAACAAAAGTGAAAATTGGTAATAACTCAGTTATTTTTATAAAAAAGTGTGTCAAGTGATATTACAAAAAGCCGCAATTGTTTTATAATTGTCATTTTTTTGTAGTAAAAAAAAATGAAAATTGGTAATAACTCAGTTATTTTTATAAACAAGTGTGTCAAGTGATGTATTAATTTAAAGAGAAACAGTTCTCTTTACAAAGATCACATAGCCAACTATGGTTTCCATATATATAACAAATCTTTATTATCAGAGGACAATATAAAATAATTAATTACATTATTAGTATAAATGAAATTGCCAATTCTTGGTTGCAGAATACTTCAAACATTAAAAGTGCGATTCTTTTCGCAATCTACAACAAGTTAGTCTTACAAAGACTATATCAAACACTCATTGAAACAACTACTTCCCGGGCTAATACCCCGACGGACATTGAATTATACAACAAGTGTTTGCTGTTACATACAGTAACCTACTGCAAATGTAACAATTTGGGTCAAATTATTTAGGCCATCTATAGACGCGTTTCGAGATTTATCTCTCCTCAGTATAGCTTTGCCATTCCCTCTAAACAATTTGACACCTTAGACTGGCGGTCACGTTACCGTTCAAACATTAGTATAAATGAAATTGCCAATTCTTGGTTGCAGAATACTTCAAACATTAAAAGTGCGATTCTTTTCGCAATCTACAACAAGTTAGTTGTTTCAATGAGTGTTTGATATAGTCTTTGTAAGACTAACTTGTTGTAGATTGCGAAAAGAATCGCACATTTAATGTTCGAAGTATTCTGCAACCAAGAATTGGCAATTTCATTTATACTAATGTTTGAACGGTAACGTGACCGCCAGTCTAAGGTGTCAAATTGTTTAGAGGGAATGGCAAAGCTATACTGAGGAGAGATAAATCTCGAAACGCGTCTATAGATGGCCTGAATAATTTGACCCAAATTGTTACATTTGCAGTAGGTTACTGTATGTAACAGCAAACACTTGTTGTATAATTCAATGTCCGTCGGGGTATTAGCCCAGGAAGTAGTTGTTTCAATGAGTGTTTGATATAGTCTTTGTACGACTAACTTGTTGTAGATTGCGAAAAGAATCGCACTTTTAAATTACATTATTGTTTATAATCAATAAATATAAATAAAATAAACTTCCTCTTGATAACTGGCTATCGACCAGAGGTCTTTCCGCCGTATGGATTCCATTTAAACAAAAATGCAAGTTTGTGTTATATCTCGAAAACTAATGTCAATATAAAATATCTTAAAACGTTTGATTATTAAGAGTAAAATTATCTAAAACTTTACTATTTATAGCTTTTTCTATCTCTTTTAATAGCTGAGAAAAATCAACTTGAGAAAATTAACACTTTTCACATTTTATAAAATATCTAGTTACCTTTGATTGTTCGAAATTTTAAAAAATGTGTTTTTATTCAGCTCGTAAAACCACACTACTTTGCCCATTTAACCGTTTCTCCATATTTATAGTTTCTTTCTATAGTTTATATTGTTTTCGAGATCTCCATAGAGAACATGAAAAACTCACCCTGTATATTTCTGAGGTGCGTTCCTTGAAATATTTTAGCTGTTAAATTTCGCCCTCCAAGCAATTTGGGTTGACCCCGATTTTTGTGGGAACAGCAAAAATTAATCATAATTAATTTTTTTGGAAATTGTAAATCTGCTGTAGTTTTATAAATAACAAAAATCAGACCTATCAGACCAAACCTGAAACGAGCCCCTGAATAAGATTTGAAATATTTTTACATATGAATCACCCTGTATAGGTATACTCAAAGAAACAAAAATCACTGTATGAACGTTGATTAAAGAATATTTATATTGTTGATAAATTAAAGCATTTTTTTACAAAAAAGTTGCAAAAAATTTGTATACATAAACAAAGTAGGAATATTGTATAAAAACTAACTTAAATAATTAAAAAGTACTATTTTAATTAAAATCATTTTACACAGCGCATTTTATTTCCAACTACACATTTTAATTGAGTTAAATTTGAAGCTACTAATGAGTGTTTCCAATCCCAGGCTAAGCATGAAGTAAAATTTCGAGTTTAGAAAAGCCTGAAAATTTGGTTTGGTTGCGTAGCGCGAAGCGCGGAGCGACCAAACCAAATTATCAGGCTTTTCTAAACTCGAAATTTTACTTCATGCGCCACGCATATAAACCACTGAAATATTATGAAATTGTAAATATACTGCTAAATCAGTATTAAAAATAAACTACTAAAGCAGAATTAAAAATATACTGCTAAACAAGACTAGTTTAAATTTCGCAATATGTCAGTGTTTTAAACGCATGGCGCATGAAGTAAAATTTCGAGTTTAGAAAAGCCTGAAAATTTGGTTTGGCCGCTCCGCGCTTCGCGCTACGCGACCAAACCAAATTTCAGGCTTTTCTAAACTCGAAATTTTACTTCATGCTTAGTCTGGGAGTGGAAAACACTCCACAGAAGCTTCAAATTGAACTCATTAAAAAAATTATAAAAGAAAAAATGTATAAAAGAGTTAGAATCAAAATGGTGCTTTTTAATTAGTAAGGTTCAAAGCATCCAAATTCATATTCAGGCTTTTCTAAACTCGAAATTTTACTTCATGCCCCACGCATATAAACCACTGAAATATTATGAAATTAAAAATATACTGCTAAATCAGAATTAAAAATAAACTGCTAAGGCAGAATTAAAAATATACTGCTAAACAAGATTAGTTTAAATTTCGCAATATGTCAGTGTTTTAAACGCGTGGCGCATGAAGTAAAATTTCGAGTTTAGAAAAGCCTGAAAATTTGGTTTGGCCGCTCCGCGCTACGCGACCAAACCAAATTTCCAGGCTTTTCTAAACTCGAAATTTTACTTCATGCTTAGTCTGGGAGTGGAAAACACTCGACAGAAGCTTTAAATTGAACTCATTAAAAAAATTATAAAAGAGAAATACGTTGTATAAAAGAGTTAGAATCAAAATTGTGCTCTTTAATTATTAAGGTTCAAAGCATCCAAATTCATATTCAGGTTTTTCTAAACTCGAAATTTTACTTCATGCTCCACGCATCTAAAACACGCAAATATTGTAAAATTAAAAAATTAACTGCTGCAGCAGAATTAAAAATATACTGCTAAACAAGGCTGTATTAAATTTCACAACATTTCAGTGTTTAATACGCATGGCGCATGAAGTTATATTTCGAGTTTAGAAAAGCCTGAAAATTTGATTTGGTCCAAATTCGAAACTCGAAATTTTACTTCATGCTTAACCTAGGATTGGAAACACTCGTTAGAAGCTTCAAATTGGACTCATTAAAAAATTATAATTAAAAAAAGTACGCTGTATGAAAGAGTAAAAATTAAAATTGTGCTCTTTAAATATTTAAATTCAAAGCGTCCAAATCCAAATTTAGGCTTTTCAAAACTCGAAATTTTACTTCATGCGCCACGCGTATTAAACACCGAAATGTGAAATTTAAACAGCTTTGTTTAGCAGTATATTTTTAGTTCTGCTTCAGCAGTTTATTTTCAATACTGATTTAGCAGTATGTTTTTTAATTTCACATTATTTTCGTGTTTGAGACGCGTGGCGCATGAAGTAAAATTTCGAGTTTTGAAAAGCCTGAATTTGGATTTGGACGCTTTGAATTTAAATAATTGAAGAGCACAATTTTAATTCTTACTCTTTCATACAGCGTATTTTTTTTAATTATAATTTTTTTAATGAGTCCAATTTGAAGCTTCTAACGAGTGTTTCTAATCCCAGGTTAAGCATGAAGTAAAATTTCGTGTTTCGAATTTCGACTAAATCAAATTTTCATGCTTCTCTAAACTCGAAATATAACTTCATGCGCCACGCGTATTAAACACTGAAATGTTGTGAAATTTTATACAGCCTTGTTTAGCAGTATATTTTTAATTCTGCTGCAGCAGTTAATTTTTTAATTTTACAATATTTTCGTGTTTTAGATGCGTGGGGCATGAAGTAACATTTCGAGTTTAGAAAAGCCTGAATATGAATTTGGACGCTTTGAACCTTAATAATTAAAGAGCACAATTTTGATTCTAACTCTTTTATACAACGTATTTTTCTTTTATAATTTTTGTAATGAGTTCAGTTTGAAGCTTCTGTCGAGTGTTTTTCACTCCCAGTCTAAGCATGAAGTAAAATTTCGAGTTTAGAAAAGCCTGAAAATTTGGTTTGGTCGCGTAGCGCGAAGCGGCCAAACCAATTTTTCAGGCTTTTTTAAATTTGAAATTTTACTTCATGCGCCACGCGTTTAAATCACTGACATATTGCGAAATTTAAACTAGTCTTGTTTAGCAGTATATTTTTAATTCTGCTTTAGCAGTTTATTTTTAATACTGATTTAGCAGTATATTTTTAATTTCATAATATTTCAGTGGTTTATATGCGTGGGGCATGAAGTAAAATTTCGAGTTTAGAAAAGCCTGAATATGAATTTGGATGCTTTGAACCTTAATAATTACAGAGCACAATTTTGATTCTAACTCTATTATACATTTTTTCTTTCATAATTTTTTTAATGAGTTCAATTTGAAGCTTCTGTCGAGTGTTTTCCACTCCCAGACTATGTAAAATTTTGGGTTTAAAAAAGCCTAAACAAATATTATATGAAAACTAACTTAAATAATTTAAAATTATCA
Source organism: Philonthus cognatus (assembly GCA_932526585.2). NCBI lineage: Eukaryota > Metazoa > Arthropoda > Insecta > Coleoptera > Staphylinidae > Philonthus > Philonthus cognatus. Next base: position 146,342,575 of record OW052241.1, on the reverse strand, counting down.
TTTTAATTTAAATTCTTTTATACAGCGCATTTTTCTTTCAACTACACATTTTTTATTGAGTTAAATTTGAAGCTACTAATGAGTGTTTCCAATCCCAGGCTAAGCATGAAGTAAAATTTCGAGTTTAGAAAAGCCTGAAAATTTGGTTTGGTCGCATAGCGCGAAGCGGCCAAACCAAATTTTTAGGCTTTTCTAAACTCGAAATTTTACTTCATGCGCCACGCGTTTTAAACACTGACATATTGCGAAATTTAAACTAGTCTTGTTTAGCAGTATATTTTTAATTCTGCTTTAGCAGTTTATTTTTAATACTGATTTAGCAGTATATTTTTAATTTCATAATATTTCAGTGGTTTATATGCGTGGGGCATGAAGTAAAATTTCGAGTTTAGAAAAGCCTGAATATGAATTTGGATGCTTTGAACCTTAATAATTAAAGAGCACAATTTTGATTCTAACTCTTTTATACATTTTTTCTTTCATAATTTTTTTAATGAGTTCAATTTGAAGCTTCTGTCGAGTGTTTTCCACTCCCAGACTAAGTAAAATTTCGAGTTTAAAATGCCTAAACAAATATCATATGAAAACTAACTTAAATAATTTAATAGTATCATTTTAATTTAAATTCTTTTATACAGCGCATTTTTCTTTCAACTACACATTTTTTATTGAGTTAAATTTGAAGCTACTAATGAGTTTTTCCAAACCCAGGCTAAGCATGAAGTAAAATTTTGAGTTTAGAAAAGCTTGAAAATTTGGTTTGGTCGCGTAGCGCGAAGCGCGGAGCTGCCAAACCAAATTTTCAGGCTTTCCTAAACTCGAAATTTTACTTCATGCGCCACGCGTTTAAAACACTGACATATTGCGAAATATAAACTAGTCTTGTTTAGCAGTATATTTTCAATTCTGCTTTAGCAGTTTATTTTTAATACTGATTTAGCAGTATATTTTTAATTTCATAATATTTCAGTGGTTTATATGCGTGGCGCATGAAGTAAAATTTCGAGTTTAGAAAAGCCTGAAAATTTGGTTTGGTCGCTCCGCGCTTCGCGCTACGCAACCAAACCAAATTTTCAGGCTTTTCTAAACTCGAAATTTTACTTCATGCTTAGCCTGGGATTGGAAACACTCATTAGTAGCTTCAAATTTAACTCAATAAAAAATGTGTAGTTGAAAGAAAAATGCGCTGTATAAAAGAATTTAAATTAAAATGATACTTTTAAATTATTTAAGTTAGTTTTCATATAATATTTGTTTCGGCTGTTTTAAACTCGAAATTTTACTTTATAATTAATCAAGGACTAAATACACTCGTTTGAAACTTCAAATTGAACGCTATTTTTTAAAAAATACATTTTTCAGCGCACACATCGAAATATGTACACTTAAAAGAAAATCTCTCTGTATATATGTTTATTAAAGATTATTTTATGTTCATAAGTGAATGCATTTTTTTGCAAAGAAGTTGGGAACATGAACAAGCATACAAAAAAGCAAGTATTATATAAAAATTACCTTTTTTTTATTGTAATGTAATTTTATTGTAATTGTTATGTAATTGGCCACCCGTAAGAATAAATAAATAAAAAATAGTGAAATTAACAAGATAAATTCAAATTAAAAACTATACACTTAAAAGAAAATCTCTCTGTATATATGTTTATTAAAGATTATATTATGTTCATAAGTGAATGCATTTTTTTGCAAAGAAGTTGGGAACATGAACAAGCATACAAAAAAGCAAATATTATATAAAAATTACCTTTTTTTTTATTGTAATGTAATTTTATTGTAATTGTTATGTAATTGGCCACCCGTAAGAATAAATAAATAAAAAATAGTTAAATTAACAAGATAAATTCAAATTAAAAACTATACACTTAAAAGAAAATCTCTCTGTATATATGTTGATTAAAGATTATTTTATGTTCATAAGTGAATGCATTTTTTTGCAAAGAAGTTGGGAACATGAACAAACATAAAATAAGCAAGTATTATATAAATATTACCTTTTTTTTATTGTAATGTAATTTTATTGTAATTGTTATGTAATTGGCCACCCGTAAGAATAAATAAATAAAATAAAAGTAAAATTAACAAGATAAATTCAAATTCAAAACTATTTGAATTCGAGAAAATAAGCTTACGCTTCTTATAGTTTGCACACTTTAAACATAATATATAAAATTACGAAAAAACTATTCGTGAAAATGCAAACAGTGTCTTAATTGCACGGGAAGTAGTTGTTTCAATGGATATTTATCCTCTTAAATTGTCTTATTAATTAAGACACTGTTTGCATTTTCACGAATAGTTTTTTCGTAATTTTATATATTATGTAAAATTAACTGTAAATAATGAATTGTAAAGTTTTGAATGAAAACGTTGAAAACTAAGGTAAATGAAGTATGGGGCTAAAACCATGACAGAAAGTAAATGCATTTTTTGCGAAGAAGTTGGGAACATGAGCGAACATAAAAAAGCAAGGATTATTTAATGAAAATTAACTGTGAAAAATTATAGAAAAAGTTTTGTAAAGTTTTGAATCAAAACGTTGAAAACTAAGGTAAATTAAGTGTGGGGCCAAAACCATGACAGAAAGTGAATGCATTTTTTGCAAAGAAGTTGGGAACATGAACAAAAATAAAAAGCAAGGAATATTAAATGAAAATTATTAACTATAAAAAGTGATAAAAACAGTTTTGTAAAGTTTGGAATGAAAACATTAAAAACTAAGGTAAATGAAGTGTGGGGTTAAAACCATGACAGAAAGTCTAGTTAAAATGTGATGAAAACTGGTTTAGAAATGTAAAATGTGGTGAAGAAGAAAAATTAAATGATTGCTGACCTATGTGAAGCAAGATTGTGTGGTGTGATGATTCCGCTGCTGCAGTCAGTCAGTCAGCCAGCATTCGATTATCCCTCCCTCCACGTGAACAACCATAACCATAGACCATACTGAATGGAGGAATTTTGATGTGCACCAGCACCAAGTGTACCCAGTGTAGGTAGCAACGCGGAACTGTTCGAACTGAGCTTGTCTAGAGATGAATCTGTAACAGACCAGAGGCACAGGGAACAGAGCACAAGCATAGGGACACAGAGTGCCGAGCGAAATGTGTGAATGGAAGCGGCTCGCCATTGGCCCGCGCAACGCTGACGTCATTACATTGATTGTCGTCGTTCTCACGTGCCCTGCCGCGATATCCATGTATATGTATGTATACCGACGATGGGCCTTTACACTTTATGCACTGCGTCCTTATTCCTCCGGTTCTTCGGGCCCCCTCTTCGGATGCTGCCGCTCTCTGCTGTTGCTGTCGTTTAGGTGCATCTGCAATGCCAACCGATTCATTCATCCCTTCTGGTTGGTTCTTTAATCACTCCAGGAAGTCGAAATGAGTGCAATATGTGAAAGGTTGGGGATGATCCTTGACCTATATCTAGTGATGACACAAAGCATGTTATTATTATTAGGAACTGTTAATTTAACGAATTCTTTAATCACCGATAATTCGGTAAATTTGTTAGGCCCAGTTGCACCATAAAAGTTGAACTAGAGTTCAAGATGACAGTTCTTAATGTTCTAATGTCACTTTGAGCTAGAGTTGAGAGTTTAACCAGTTCAACGTGTTTGATGCAACTGACCCTTAATCAAAACTTGGAATTGTAAATTTATCAACTATTTCAATTACCGGTCATTTCGTAATCTTTCTACAAAATTTTATATACAGGGTAGGGCATTTTGGAGGTGCCACAAATGGAAATATTTTCTATTTAAAGAGATATTGAAAAACTGTTTTCGCGAGCCACAGTCACTTTTTCTTGTTTTAATCAATGGCTAAAAGAAAACTGATCTATCTCCAATCGTTTCCGCTCAATAACCAGCAGTTGATAAAGTTTTCTATATGTGGCACCTCCAAAATGCACCACCCTGTACATTGGAAGAGAGTGACACGAATCCTTAAAAAAGAATTCAAATCACGAATTTGAATCACCTAACATGATTCGAATCACGAATCCTTGAATAAAGGATTTGTGGGAGAACAATCTAATTCGAATACTGTTTTTCAAAAAATGGAGGATATACTTTGAAAATAAATTTGTATTTATATTTTTTGCGACCATTCATATGTTTAATATCGCAAGCAGTTTTAATTAACTAAAATGTTGTAATAGGTCAGTAGGGGTCATGTGCAAATATTATTTTTGAAGAAATTAAATTAAAATATTAATACAAAAATCACCCAAGAAAATAATAAAGAAAAATCAACATCCAGTAAATACGAGAATACCATTAGTCGATCAAATTTTTTATGTGAAAGAAATAACAAATGCAGCATCGCCTTAAAATAATAAACAAGTACCGGCGCGTGGAGAAATGCTAAGTAAGACATACAGAAAGATTCAGTTCAGGGTTCAACGAACGCAAACACAACAAGTGTGCAAAGTCAGGGAAATTAAGTTGACGTCAGAGAGGGAAGGGTTTTGTGACCATATATGGTAATAGATAAAATTTAAGCAACAAAATTTGGGGAGAGGAGAACTTTGAGAGCAGTAAAGAAACGATTCTAAAAATCAGTTAGTTTTAGGACAGGGACTAGGACAGTCAGTATTTGAATGTAAATGGGGACAGTTGAGAATAGGAAGTTTCAGTGGGATGTGAGTTAGTGAAGTAAATCAAACCGACTTAGTTGAAATGAAACAAACAAAACCAGCGAAATAATTTAAACATCTGGGAAAAGGGGAAAGATGAAAAAAGGGGGGGGGAGGGGTGAGAATGAGGGATGTATGGTGGTTGATGTGTAAGGCCGAATTGAGCAAGAAAACGAGGTATGTCCTGCTAACTAATCGAAACAGTCGATTGATGTGTTAGGCCAATCCGAGTTAGTATTGCACTAAGTGTCGTACTAACTAACCACACGAATGAGGGATGTATGGTGGTTGATGTGTAAGGCCGAATTGAGCGAGAAAACGAGGTATGTCCTACTAACTAATCGAAACAGTCGATTGATGTGTTAGGCCAATCCGAGTCAGTATTGCACTAAGTGTCCTATTAACTAACCACAAGAATGAGGGATGTATGATGGTTGATGTGTAAGGCCGAATTGAGCGAGAAAACGAGGTATGTCCTACTAACTAATCGAAACAGTCGATTGATGTGTTAGGCCAATCCGAGTCAGTATTGCACTAAGTGTCCTACTAACCTAACCACAATAATGAGGGATGTATGATGGTTGATGTGTAAGGCCGAATTGAGCGAGAAAACGAGGTATGTCCTACTAACTAATCGAAACAGTCGATTGATGTGTTAGGCCAATCCGAGTTAGTATTGCACTAAGTGTCCTACTAACTAACCACACGAATGAGGGATGTATGGTGGTTGATGTGTAAGGCCGAATTGAGCGAGAAAACGAGGTATGTCCTACTAACTAATCGAAACAGTCGATTGATGTGTTAGGCCAATCCGAGTTATTATTGCACTAAGTGTCCTACTAACTAACCACACGAATGAGGGATGTATAGTGGTTGATGTGTAAGGCCGAATTGAGCGAGAAAACGAGGTATGTCCTACTAACTAATCGAAACAGTCGATTGATGTGTTAGGCCAATCCGAGTTACTATTGCACTAAGTATCCTACTAACTAACCACACGAATGAGGGATGTATGGTGGTTGATGTGTAAGGCTGAATTGAGCGAGAAAACGAGGTATGTCCTACTAACTAATCGAAACAGTCGATTGATGTGTTAGGCCAATCCGAGTTACTATTGCACTAAGTGTCCTACTAACTAACCACACGAATGAGGGATGTATGGTGGTTGATGTGTAAGGCCGAATTGAGCGAGAAAACGAGGTATGTCCTACTAACTAATCGAAACAGTCGATTGTTGTGTTAGGCCAATCCAAGTCAGTATTGCACTGAGTGTCCTACTAACTAACCACACGAATGAGGGATGTATGGTGGTTGATGTGTAAGGCCGAATTGAGCGAGAAAACGAGATATGTCCTACTAACTAATCGAAACAGTCGATTGATGTGTTAGGCCAATCCGAGTTAGTATTGCACTATGTGTCCTACTAACTAACCACAAGAATGAGGGATGTATGGTGGTTGATGTGTAAGGCAGAATTGAGCGAGAAAACGAGGTATGTCTTACTAACTAATCGAAACAGTCGATTGATGTGTTAGGCCAATCCGAGTTAGTATTGCGCTAAGTGTCCTACTAACTAATCACACGAATGAGGGATGTATGGTGGTTGATGTGTAAGGCCGAATTGAGCGATAAAACGAGGTATGTCCTACTAACTAATCGAAACAGTCGATTGATGTGTTAGGCCAATCCGAGTTAGTATTGCGCTAAGTGTCTTACTAACTAACCACACGAATGAGGGATGTATGGTGGTTGATGTGTAAGGCCGAATTGAGCGATAAAACGAGGTATGTCCTACTAACTAATCGAAACAGTCGATTGATGTGTTAGGCCAATCCGAGTTAGTATTGCGCTAAGTGTCCTACTAACTAACCACAAGAAAAAAATAACTCGATTATGAGTGGAACGAGGTGAAAGGTTGTTCCGCTCATTAATCGAAAATGAATGGCGATTGATGTGTAGGGCCGATGTGAGAGATTGTCCCACTAACTAATCGCAAGTGTGTCGAGTGTGTGATGCTAGCTCCGAGATGGTTTTTGTGGGTTTCCCATCTCATAATGCAAATGCAGGGGCTAGTTAATTTTGCTCCCACAAGTAGAGTCATACATTTTTTGAGTTTAACCAAATGCACATGACTTTTAAGCATAAACGTTGGGTAATATATTTTGTGAATATAAATAATATAAGACATATCAATTCATTAGAAATGTCATGAAAGGTCAATAAACTTTGCATACATTAAGCTCATATCCTGTTTCATTTATTGTCCACACATCCTCCTAGTCAAATTAAAAGGGAATAAAGACACAGTATTTACGAGAATGCATATTGACACAAACAACGAACCTGGTAAATAAATAAAAGGGTTACTACATACACAACACAACGTAAACAATAATACAAATTATAAATTTGTACAATACCTAGGGTCGAATCATTACAATGTTCAAAACCGAATTATTTATTGTTAATACTAGACATCATTAATAACAGGTTAGATATTTGATTACGTCTTATTCTAATTAAAGATGATGCGTGTGTTTTTGAACTTTACGTTAAATCAGTGTTTTAAACATACACGTTTGGCTGCAACATTTTACGATAAATAATAATAATATCATGGAAAACCATCGACATTTTTAAATCTAACGAAAATTTACCAAATTTACGAAAACTATTAAGATTTAAAAAAAGATGATGAGAAGTCACGAAAAATAAATAAAAATTGAAAATTCATGAGAAGTATCAAAATGTTTAAATTTAATGAAAATTAAGGGAATTTAAGGATAAAATTTACGATAACATTGAAAGTGAAAAATATTTAAAAATTACCGAAAGTTTAATATATTCAGCAAAACTGTTAGAAGTTAGAAAATTAACGGAAATCTTGAAATTTCATAAAAAACTTCAACATTTTCTAAGCTAAAGAATATTTAGTAAATTTATGAAAATTGCCTAGAATTTGAAAATTTAAATATTATGAAATGTATTATTATTATTATTATTATTATTCTTTATTTACGGAATTCACCTTTTTTACAATTGAAATTAACACAATTAGTTGTATATAGTAACACATCATACTCATTACGTTACTAAGTATAACCAAAATTAATGTATAAACAAAATAATTTAAAAAAAATATATATATATATATATGAGAAATATGTTTTACAAGGGATAACCTGAATCGCTAACACCAAACGGTTCAATGGCTAAGGTTAAATTAATGTTGCTTATCCGATTATATAAAATGCATTAAATGTGTATCTGGACGAATATAATTAATATAAAAATATTCGATAAATGTATCAAAATTTTTAAAATTAACGAAAAATTTGGAAACTTATAAAAACTTTCAGAATTATTAAAACTAATGGAAACCTTGGAAACTTACGATAAGCGGTAAAAATTAACCAAACCTTTGGACATTTATAAAAAATCGTTAAAACTTTGATAATTACCTCATATCTTCAAAAGATATTCAGAAAAACTGTTACACGCTAGAAAATTAGCGGAAATCTTGAAATTTCATAAAAACTTCAACATTTTCTAAGCTTAAGAATATTTAGTAAATTCATGAAAATTGCCATGAATTTGAAAATTAAAAACTTATGAAAAGTATCGAAATTTTTAAAATTAACGAAAATTTTGGAAACTCATAAAAACCTTCAGAATTATTAAAACTAATGGAAACCTTAGAAATTTACGATAAGCGGTAAAAATTAACCAAACCTTTGGACATTTATGAAAAATCGTTAAAACTTTTATAATTAACTAAAGTTTAAGATATTCAGCAAAACTATTAGAAGTTAGAAAATTATCGGATATCTTGAAATTTCATGAAAAACTTCTACATTTTGTAAGCTATAGAATATTTAGTAAATTTATGAAAATTGCCTGGAATTTGAAAATTAAATGATTATGAAAAGTATCAAGATTTTTAAAATTAACAAAAATTTTGGAAACTCATAAAAACTTTCAGAATTATTAAAACTAATGGAAATCTTAGAAATTTACGATAAGCGGTAAAAATTAACCAAACCTTTAGAAATTTATAAAAAATCGTTATCTTAAAAATTCATCAACATTTTCAAAATACTAAACGAGTGTCTTCCATTCCTAGACTAAGCATGAAATTCGGGCTTTTCTCAACTCGAAATTTTACTTCATGCACCACGCGCATAATAACACTGATTTATTCTAAAGTTTAATTAACATTATTATTTTCATCACTTTTCGATATTTTTTTAAATGTGAAAATTTTCACATTTTTCGCAGATTTTAACATTTTATCACAATCTAACATTTTTCACTAATTTCGGCTAATTTCAAATTTTTGACGTTTTCGACAATTTTGTTGATTTTTTCAATATTCTTGCACATTTCAATATTTTTTCTTGACATTTCATCACTTTCACATTTTCAACAAAGTTGACATTTTCTACAGTTTTGACAATCGGTATGTCATTTTTGACGTTCAACAGTTTCGACATTTGTACGATATTTCCACGGATTTTAGATTTTAGTAATTTTTTAAAATCTGGGCATTATTACAAAATTTTCGATAACTTTCAAAATTTGAAATCATGATTTTTTCGAGTTGTCTGATGACTTTAAAAATATTGACAATTTTCGTTTATTTTCAAAAGCCTGATGATTTTCGTGAATTTCGGCTTTTTTGAAACTTATTATGTATTTTTTAACTTTTCAACTTTTTTTTAAATTGTAAACACTTTCTTGAATTTAATTTTAATTTTCAAAATTTCTACATTTTTTGTGAATCTCCTTGATTTTCGATAATTTTAAAAATGTTGTCACTTTTCATGACTTATCATAGTTTTCGTGAATTTCGGCTTTTTCGAAACTTATTATTCATTTGTTAACTTTTCAACTTTTTTTTTAAATATTAACCATTTTCGTGAATTTAATTTTAATTTTGAAAATGTTAACAATTTTTTGTGAATCTCCTAGATTTTCGATAATTTTAAAAACGTTGACACTTTTCATGAAAATCTTGATACTTCTTGTCCGTTTCCTGAATTTTTGTTAAATTTTCAAGATATAGTTGAATTCCAAAATCTCGACGCTTGTGAAACTCCGATATTTTTGTTTATTTTATAAATGTTTACGGTTTTAATAAATTTCATAGATATTTGTTAATTTTAAAAATGTTGATATATTTCACGAATTTTTAAAATTTTCGTCAATTAATTTTAAAAATGTTAACAATTTTTTGTGAATCTCCTAGATTTTCGTTAATTTTAAAAACGTTGATACTTTTCATAACTTATCATTTCAAAACCTTGATACTTTTTGTCCGTCCCCTAAATTTTTGTTAAATTTTCAAGATATAGTTGAATTTTTAAAATTTCGACGCTTGTAAAACTCCGATATTTTCGTTGTTTTTAAAAATGTTGACGGTTTTAATAAATTTCATAGGTATTTGTTAACTTTAAAAATGTTGATATATTTCACGAATTTTTAAAATTTTTGTCAATTTTTAAAATTTTGGAAATTTTGCAGGATTTCCTAAACTTTCATCAAGTTCCAAAATATCGGCAGTTTTTGTAAAATTCCAAGATTTTCGTTAGTTATCAAGATCTTGACCATTTTTCGCGAATTTCCGAGTCTGGTCAATTTTTAAAATCTTGGCAATTTTTGTGAATTTTCAAGATTTCCGTTGATCTTAAAAATGTTGGCACTTTTCGTGAACTTCCAAGACGTTTGTTAATTTTCCATATTTTATAATTATTATTTAAGAGCACGCTTATTTAAAAGAAAAATTATGATTTCCAAAAATGTCCATTACTTTCAAAATCTTGACGCTTTTCGTGAATTTCAAAGATTGTCCATATTCGAAATCTTGACCATTTTTCGCGAATTTCCGAGTCTGGTCAATTTTTAAAATCTTGGCAATTTTTGTGAATTTTCAAGATTTCCGTTGATTTGAAAAATGTTGGCACTTTTCGTGAACTTTCAAGACGTTTGTTAATTTTCCATATTTTATAATTATTATTTAAGAGTACGCTTATTTAAAAGAAAAATTATGATTTCCAAAAATGTCCATTACTTTCAAAATCTTGACGCTTCTCGTGAATTTCAAAGATTGTCCATATTCGAAGTGTTGACGGTTTTTGTGAATTTTCAAGATTTTCGTCGATTTTTATAAAAAATTTTGATTTTAATTATTTTAATAATAAACTACCCATAAATTTTTAGGAATAAAAAATACAACATTATTTGTAGGTCTTAAAATTTAAGTATGCTGAATCTTAGTACTACTCCTGAGCTTAGTGCGAGCCAGAGGCGTAGCGTAGGGAGGCAAAATTTCACAAAAAATAATAATAATAACTAATGTGAACTAAAAATTTAAATCATTTCAAGGGAGGCGAAGGCCCCAGGTGCATCAAAGAGAGGGCCATCGAAAGAGATCCGAAATTTTATAAATTTGAATTTTAAATTATATTTTATTTCATTTATTTACGGAATCTCCTTTTACATACATTTACAATATTAGTATAACTTCAAATATATGACAATTAGTATATTTATATATACAGAGTGAATTACAGAAAAATAACAATTTTATTAAACATGTTTATGTTACTCTTACTTTACACGATGTTGGGGTGCTTTCGTGAACTTTCAATATTCCCTTCGATTTTTAAAATCTTTGAAATTTCATGAATTTCTTAGATTTTGAAAATCTTGGTGGTTTTAGTGAATTTCTTAGATTTTTGTAGTTTCTAAAATATTGACAATTTTCGTGGAATTCAAAGATTTTTGTTAAAATTTCAAAAATCGATAACTTTTATTGTATATAAAACTTGGAAAATTCAATTTGATTTGTCAACTGCTGTCGATCAGTTGACAAATCTTCAAAATTAATCAAAATGGGTGTTTTTCACAAAATGAATTTATATTAAAAGGACAGGGGAAAAAAATCTTGAAGTTTAATGTTGCAATACACAATAACAAATGTTATGCTCTTCTTTGTACAATAGATGTTTATCAATATCAAACGAGATGTTGTTATGTCAAATTAAATTAAACTTATAAAATAAACATTATGCAAATTGACGAAAATCGTTCAAATTCAGAAATGTTACGAAAAAACCTCGAATAAGAAAATTTTACATGTTTGTCAAATGAGATAGTTTCTGTAGATTTTTATGAACACCATGATGTTTTTCTAAATAATGTCAAAGATTGACATTTTATACTATCGAAACTTTAGCAATCTAATATGTAGATGTGAATAAAACGTGAGTCAAATTGTGCGCTGAACCAATTGTTTTAAACAGTGATTACAGCTAACCCAATAACTCAAACGTATATTTGGTTGCCTATAATTGTCGTTGTATGTGCGTGTTTTTTGATGTTTTTATGCCAAATTAAATGAAACTGATGAAATAAACATTATGCAAATTGACGAAAATTATTCAAATTCAGAAGTGTTACAAAATACCTCGAACAAGAAAATTTTACATGTTTGTCAAATAAGATAGTTTCTGTAGACTTTTATGAACACCATATTTTTTTCCAAATAATGTGAAAGATTGACATTTTATAATATCATAACTTGTAATACAAATGATAGTTGGAAGATGATTTTTGTAACAAATCAAATTATACTGATAATTGGACTCATGTATAAAAATATGTAATTAAGGTGGCTGTCTTAGCGGTATTAAAGCGGACAAACAGGTAAACAAAGATTTGCAAGTGGACATTTTATTTACCTTCACCATAGCAACAGAAGCGTCGGGGACATCTGTCACGCAATTTAGATTCTAACTTCGAAATAGACATTTTCAGCACATGATTATAGCCATTTAGAGGGCTCATGCCCAATTTGTATACCCAAATTTTTAAGTTTTTCTAAACTCGAAATTATACTTTATGTTTAATCTGGGAGTGGAAAACACTTGTTTAAAGTTTCAAATTGAACTTTATTAGAAAAAGGGTAAGTATATTCATACTTAAATGAAAAATTATCTGTATATTTTGTAAGTCTATACTTAAACATATACAAGGAATTTTTCTTTTAGGTATTCGAATGCATACGCTGTAAACTTTACGACATTCGTTGTTTTTTTTTTTTAAAAGTTTCAATTTAAATCTTCAAACGAGGGTTTTCCACTCCCAGACTAAGCATGAAGTAAAATTTCTAGTTTAGAAAAGCCTGGCCGCGTAGCGAAGCGGAGCGGCCAATCCAAATTAGGCTTTTTTAAACTCGAAATTTTACTTGATGCACCTCCCGTATAAAACAATGAAATATCGTAAAGTTTAAAATATACGGCTTTAGCAATTTAATATGTAGATGTGAATTCAACGTAAGTCATTCTGCGCTGAACCAATTGTTTTAAACAGTGATTACAGGTAACCCAATAACTCTAACGTATATTGGGTTGCCTATAATTGTCGTTGTACGTGTGTGCTTTTTGAACTTCACTGTAAATCAGTGTTTTTAAGCTTGGCGCATGAAGTAAAATTTCCAGTTTAGAAAACCCTAATTTGTATTGGCCGCTCCGCTTCGCTACGCCGCCAATCCAAATTTTCAGGCTTTTCTAAACTCGAAATTTTACTTCATGCTTAGTCTGGGAGTGAAAAGCACACGTTAAAAGCCACAAATTAACCGCGTTGAAACAACGAATTCCTGGAAATTTAAAAAAACGCTGTAATTATCGGGATATGTATACTCAAAAGAAAAATACCCTGTAGATACATATGTATATACTTTAGATACAGATCTGGATCTAGATACAGGCCATAATGGAAACAAGGAGCAGGAATATAGGGAACGCAATGACGTCATTGAATCCGGGGTAGGGGGTTGGTGAGGGGCACTCCGTCAATACTTGTTGCAAACTGTGTCAACGTGGGGGGAAAGTAGGTCGATCGAGGGGAGGTCGGCATGCAGGTCTATGACCCGCCGGTTCAATACACCGAACGACCCTCCCCCTCCGCTCCTCTTGCTGCTGCCGCTCTCCGTGTTCTCTTTCAATTCATATTTTCCGCCCGAAATTGCATTTTAAATAAAACACACACACACAGAAAAAATAATAATAAAATTAATTGGATTAATTATAAAATATAATTATGGTTTCATGTAAAATTTGAGGTTGGATTCAGAGTTTAAGTTTTTAAGGACGGGGTTCAGGGTGGATTTTAGGAGGATTCGGAGAGGATTGACGTCATCGGCGTTTATGGTGAATGCGCCGGGACTTTATTCACTGGCACGCCGAAAATAAAGTTGGTTTAGCGGTAAAAACCACTAAGTACACCAGAAATGTTTAGGATTTCATGGCTCAGTTTAGAGGTAAAAATCATCAAGTTTCAAGTTTCATAGCTCAGTTTAGAGGTAAAAATCATCAAGTACATCAGAAATATTTAGAATTTCATAGCTTTTATACAATTCATTATAAACACTTTATAATATCGAAATTATAGTCGGTTTGATATTATTACTCAGTCGGAGACAGTTGCTTAATAGTGGCCTCATTTAAGCTTAGTTTAAATTACATTCGAGGTAATTGTGTTTTAGCTTAAAATAAGCTTGGTCTAAGCCACACGTAGCTCCAAGTGCATTAGAAATGTTTAGAAATTTATGGCTTTTATGCAATACATTAACGAAATATTTTAATATCGAAAATATAGTTGGTTTGCCAGATTTTTTTATCGTGGTCCATGATAAAAAAAAAGGGAATTGACTAAATTTTCGTTATACAGGGAGCCCGTTTTTAGAGCTCAAGCATGGGGATCTCGGTTATTTGAAGAGATGCAAGGTCGGTTAAATTAGGGCAAAGTTGCCCAATCTGGAGTATAACATAATGTCGTTTTGAAACATTAAATATTCCGAATACTTCCCAAGATATCCGAAAAAAATCGAAATTTTCAAAAAGCGTTTTTATTTTTTTGCGAGACTATTTAAAGAGATACTTTAAAACAATTTACACTTTATTGTTGCCACTTTGTATGCTCTACAGCGTGGTGATATCATAATAGAAATTCGACGTTTTGATTTTCGGCAAACATCATCAACTTTCTTTTTTTCTTATGGGCGCCATCTTGGATTTTTACATTTTTAAATACAGCTTTTTTTTCTGATTACAGAGATATGTCATGTGTTGAGGTTTGGTCTAGCTGTTTGATGGAAATGCCAAATATCCTGTTTTTGCAAAGAGTGCCTTGGAAATGACAGCTACACTTTTGTTTAATAAAGTAATTTTTGACACTTCGACTGAATTTTGCTTATCCTGACCTACACTTACAAAACTAGTATAAATTTATAACAAAATGCCGTTTTTAATTGAACAAATACGCGATATGCTGAACTTTATTATGGATCGTATCGCAATGTGCAAGTTTCTTCGGATGTGTTCAGCGGTATCCAGAAAGACAACATGCTGAATATTATTTTCTGATTCTTCATAGAAATTTATCTGAGTTTGGTGCGTTTTCTAAGTCTAGAAGACGTGTTCGTAGGCCCAATGGAAATAAAATATAAATTTTACAAGCAGTAAGTAAAATGTTAAAACCTTCTGAAAAATAATAAGCGGGTTTAAATTTAATTCTCCATTAGATTCAAAATAATCCTTCTACTTCGACAAGGGTTATAGCAGAAGAAATGAATCAGGTAATGTGGAGAGTCTTGAAAAAACATAAGTATCGTCCATTTAAAATTCAACCACGCAAGTCTTGCATCCAGGAGAGACTGAATGAAGAAGAAGTTTTATAGGAACATCATAACGCTGTAATTGCAAAATCCCTATGTTCTTTCTAACGTGATATTCAGGGATGAGTGCAAGTTTACCAACACAGGCAGGTTTAATCGTTCAATCGTATGGTTCATTGAAAATCCACACGAACATCAAGGACGACTATCTATGGGTTAGTTTATTTGGCGATAAGATCATTGGGCCGTACATTTACGAAGACAATTTGACTGCAGATGGGTATTTGCACTTTTCAATGACCTACCTGACCGATTAAATCGATGACAACATTCGCCTCAACCACCTAAGTAGCCTTTGGTTCCAGCAAGATGGAGCTCCACCACATAACGATAGGAGAGTACTTGTCTGAAATATTTCCCGACTCTATCATTTCAAATAGTGGGGACGTACGCTGGCTGGCACGTTCGCCAGATCTTTCCCTATTAGATTATGATTTATGGGAAGCTATAAAAAACATAATTTATAAATCTGTATCCACCGATTTCAATGACTTTGCGAAGAAAGATCATTACAACTTTAAGGACCAATATAAGAAGAAGGGATGTTTTAAGATCAATATAAAATTTAAGAATAAGCATACAGACGCATATGCTTGGAGATGGAGGGTAAGCCATTTGAACACCTCTTATAATTGTTTTTTTAATTTATTTGTTTTTTATGCTCTAGTTATATTCTATGTTATGAATTAGAATAATATTTTTTATATCTTATAATAAAATTTGAATATTGTACAATTTTGCGTTAGTTTTGTATTATTGTTTATTAAATTACTTTATTAAACAAACGTATAGTTGTCATTTCCAAGGAACTCTTTGCAAAAACAGGACTTTTGGCATTTCCATCAAACTTCTAGACCAAACCGACCTTGCATCTCTTCAAATAACCGAGATCCCCATGCGTGAGCTCCAAAAACGGGCACCCTGTATAAATATTTCGTATAGTTCCGTATATTTTAAAATTCATGGCTTTTATGCAATACATTAACGGAATGTCGTAATATCGAAAATATAGTCGGTTTCCCAGATTTTTATTTGCGTGGTCCCTGATAAAAAAAAATGGGAATTGACTAAATTTTCGATATTAAAACATTTCGTATAGTTCCGTATGTGGGGGGGGGGGGGGGGGGTAAACTAAGCCAAGTCACATTTTTTTCAAAATATGTTTTTTATACTGTTGGAATCAGTACTTTTTATTCTATTAAGGGGTAAATAGCAATTTAACATTTAAAAAAATGTAACTTGGTGTGTTTTACTTTCTACATATAGAGTTGTTTTTTGAGGAAAGACTACATGGTTAACTGTTCATATATTCAAAGAATATGTTTTTAAAATGTTTCGCGAACCATATTTTAGCTAGGACCCGTGGCTTAAAGGAAGGGTGGTACTAATAGAAACTTAACTACAGCTTAAACTTAAAGAAAACAATTTTGTAACGAGCAATTATGAATTTTTACTTTTGAAGTTATGTTTAAGTAAAAATGGTGATATGAACACCTTAGTTTTAAAAAGCCAACTTTTATTTTTCTTTTGGGCGCCATTTTGCTTTTCATATTTTTTAAAAGAATATTTTTTTTCTAAACTCACTGATATACCACACTTACAACTTATTTTAGATTTTATATTTAAAATGATGATATTTTCTTTTTTGCAAAGAGTGCCTTGGAAACAATCACGTCATATCTGTTAATCAATAAAATCTTGACAGTAGTCAATCATTGTTAGCACTTAAAATTAATTAATAACTGTCAGTCTTTTGTAATAATTATAATAAGTATAGATTATCATACAAAAGTTATACAAACTAAATTTATTCTACTTTTATTATTATTATGCTAAAACTATTCACAAAAATGTAATTTTTGCATTTTTTCGCTACATATCAATAAATATTGATCATCATTACATCTAAGCATTATAAAGGGTGTCTCAACAAGAGCGCCGGATTTAATTATAAAGAAAAACATATTTATTTTTTGAATTAAGCAAACATTTTTGTTCCAACATAAAGAAAAATAGTTCCGATTAAACATGAAATACAACATCAGGCAAATGGCCACCATGAAACCTCTGGCACAGGGTTATTCTTTTGTTGAAATTTTGAATAACGTTTTCGCATAAATGTGGCTGTATTTCACCAATAACGCGCCGGATTTCCTCTTAAAGATGTTGAACTGTTTCAGGCTTATTTGCGTACACCTTTTGCTTCACATAGCCCTAAAGAAAAAAGTCCATCGGCGTTAGATCGCACGATCTTGGTGGCCAATGTTGATCGCCAAATCAAGAAATGACACGGCCTGGAAATTTGGTCTGCAGTAACACCATTGTTTCACGTGCTGTGTGGCAGGTCGCACCGTCTTGTTGGAAAAACATGTGCTCCACATCAATTACATCCAATTCGGGCCACAAAAACTCCGTTAACATTTCCCGATACCGCACACCAGTAACAGTTAGCGCATTTCCAGCCGCATTTTCAAAGAAATACGGCCCAATCACTCCGCCAGCCCAAAATGCGCACCAAACCGTTACTCGAGGTGGTTGCATTGGCTGTTCGAGTACCACACAAGGATTTTCAGCACCCCAAAATCCGACAGTTTTGTTTATTTACGTATCCGTCGAGTTGAAAATGTGCCTCATCTGAAAAAATCATTTTCTTCGAAAAATCCGGATTAATTTGATGATGTTCCAACACCCAATCAGTAAATCCACGGCGCTGCTCATGGTCCCTTGGCTTGATTTCTTGCACCAATTGAATCTTGTACGCGTGCAAATGCAGATCTTTTACCAAAATTCGTTGCATAGTGGTTTTGGAAATGTTTAATTCTTGACCACGATGCCGAATGGAAGTTCCTGGATTCTCGGCCACAGATTCCCTTACTATGTCTATATTTTCGAGTGACCGACAAGAACGATGACGAACAATGGTCTTCTGATCCATCAGCGTAAATTTGGTCTCAAATTTTGTAATTAAATGCCTCACTGTCGATTCATTTGGCGCATAATGGCGACAGAAAACTTGACGTAATATGCGAATTGTTTTCGCAAAACTTTCACCATTTTTTGTAATGTGTTTTTATAATAATTAAACGTTGTTCGTTTGAATACTTCTCCATATTCTTAAATTGCGTGGTCTGTACTTGACAACTGTCAAAAAAAATCACCGTACAACTCGTATTAACAAAATGGCGGCAAATTTAAATCCGGCGCTCTTGTTGGGACACCCTTTATATTTTTAACTTTACTGTAAATCAGTGGTTTATACACGTGGCGCATGAAGTAAAATTTCGAGTTTAGAAAAGCCCCGTGAAAATTTGTCTCGGGTCGCTGCGCGACCCTCGACAAATTTTCTACGCGGGGCTTTTCTAAACTCGAAATTTTACTTCATGTTTAGTCTGGGAGTGGAAAACACTTGTTAATTTAAAATACACCACAACTGTAAAAATTTGCATCGTCGGATGCCCATCTTTAGGGGTGATAGGTAAGCAAATTATAGGTCCTAGGAGTTGCCAAATAAGTGAGTTACTCAACTGTTTCCAAGGCACTCTTTACAAAAACCAAAAGATTAAAATTTTACATCGAAAATGTACAACAAACTATAAGTGTGGTACATCATTGAATTCAGTAAAAAATATTCTTCCAAAAAATATAAAAATCCAAAATGGCGCCTATAAGAAAAACAAAAGTTAGCTATGTTCCCTGAGTAAATGTTATAGTTATCCTAAAATAAAATATGTTACCAGATTTATTGTTAAAAAAGTGTCTGTATAATGTCAAAGTTGTAAATGTCTGGATCAATAGTTTTTGAATAAAAAAATAAAAACGAAATTTCAAAAAATCTGACAATATCTCAAAAACGAAAGAATATATTTCAAATTTGTTTTTGAATTATTGTCGGGCTCTAAATTCGGCAAATTTGCCCCAATTTAACCGACTTTCTATCTCCTTAAATAAGCCACATCCCCATACATTCTGTTAAAATACGGACACCCTGTATGAGATGAAATATTAAATGTGTAAACTAAAGATAATTATAACTAGAAAAAATCACAAGTTCAAACAAATTTCTCTAAATCCCACCTAACAGAATTATTTTGTTAATAAATCATTATTAAAAACCCCACGACACTTAATAATTTACATTACACAACATTTAATAATACTACCCTTTATTTGCAAAAAAACAGGAGATAAATTATTGTGCTCAAACTACAGAGGCATAACTTTAATAAACACCATAATAAAGTTAATAGAACAATTAATAAGTAACCGTCTGAGAAATAAACTAGAAAACACATGGGCGGAACAACAATGCGGTTTTAGAGTTGGCCGCAGTATTCAAGACCATATATTCATCATACAGCAAATAAGCGAAAAGGCAAACAAAGAGAATAGAAAAATATGCCTAGGGTTTATCGATCTAGAAAAGGCCTTCGATAAAGTTAATCGAAAGAAACTGTGGGAAATTCTTACCATGAGAGGTATAAACACAAATCTGATTAGACTTATAAAGAACATATATGAGACAAGCACAAGTGCAATTATAAAGAATGGACAATACTCAGAATATTTCAAAACATACACGGGTCTACGGCAAGGAGGTAGTCTGAGCCCCACTCTTTTTATCATTTATATGAATGAAATAATAATAGAATGCGTGTTGCGGATATCTCGCGACAATTATTATTTGTGAAATTGTGTGCTTCTTGAAATGTGAATTTGTAAATACGTTTTTATTTCTAAATACTTTTCCACGTATAACTCTATTCCTAAACATGTTTCAACCTTATTTTTATACTATTGTGCTGAATTGCTTTCTATATATTAGTTCTGCTTGCTGTGACATTTTATTGCTCTATTAGTCTATTTAATATTTTAAGGAATGTAAGCTAACAAGGACGTGTCGAATTTCTTCTCAGTTAATGGGCTTTTGTAAATCTGCACGGACCCTTTTTATGACGAAGGGGTGTTGTTTTGGTCACGTCGTATTTCGGAGAAAGTCTGCGTTCAGATATGTACATGGCCATGTGGCCAATTCTCAGAAATGCATCCCTTAACGGAAAATTACAAGTTTAGGTAAACGAAGGCACCTCCCTTCTTTTATCTAATTGGTAACTTGGAAATATACGGCACAACGCACCCCCACTCTTTGCATATTTCTCAAATCTAGAATTTCAAAATGTAAAGCAGTTGCTTCAAAAATCTCAAACTGAACACATCGCGCCTTGTTAACTTACACTACATTCAACTCATAAAAATACTTAAAATGCATTCAAATTTAGTTAAACTTTATTCTGTATATATTGTGTATATATTATTTACGGTGAATATATAACGTTAAGTGCTACGAATTTTATTACTTCACTTATTCACCCGCATCGGAAACAGTGGCGATTTCCGAACCAGTCAAACAGAAATCACCACAGAGAATTATCTTCGTTCATTAAAAACAAAACGATAACTTCTTTAAAACAATGCGAAAGCAGAGAAAAAAAATATCATGTGGGATTCAGACATCTACAGAGAATACAAATATCAGAAGGTGCGTTTGCAGACGACGTTGTTGTTATTGCCGGTACAGAAAAAGATCTACAACACAACCTACTGATATGGAACGAAATACTCGAGAAATACAAAATGAAGATCAACAAAACTAAGACTAAAGTCATGACAATAGGAGACGAAGAAGAACAAATAAATATATACATAGAAGGCGACAAACTTGAACAGATAAATAACAACGGAAATATGACCTTGAACTGAACATAAGAATAGAAAAAACGACTAAACTGTATTATACAATGAAACAGAACTTTATAGACAATAAACAAATATCGAAATCGACTAAGCTTAAAGTATTCCAATCCATATACCGACCTATTCTCACATTTAGTTGTGAAACGTGGATACTGGATAATAAATTAAAAAGCAGAATACAAGTATTAGAGATGAAATATTTGAGAAGAGTTAAGGGAGTATCCAAACTTGACAGAATACGGAACAAAATAATCAGAAATGACTTGAATACCTTGCCAGTTTTAGAGTACATCGAGAGAAGACAGCTCGGATGGTGGGGCCATCTGCACCGACTAAAACCAGGAAGAGTAACTAGACAGATATGGGAAGCGCGAATATACAAAAACAGAAAAAGGGGAAGACCTAGACGATCATGGAACAGCCCTATAGAGAAGATCTTGGAAGACCGAGGAACATCATGGACAGAGGCCAAAGAATGGACAAAACACAGGAAAATTTTGACAAATTTCGTATGCAGAACATAAAAACAGAATTATTACAAAGAATCACATAACTATTTATAATTAAGAAATGTTATTTTGTTATACAGGGTGTCCCAAAAGTTTGGAAACGGTTGAATATCTCGAGAACACCTCATCGGATCAAGATGGTATAAAATACGTCTTTCTTTATTTTTAAAGCTCTATTTAGGCATGCTGTGCGATAGCTACCCACACCCCTCTGGGGGGTGGTTCAAGGGGGTAGTTTAGAAAACTTAAATGGAAACTCCTATTATTTAATTGTTTTATCACTCCCTCCCCAATCCCGTTCGGTGGTGGAAAGGGTAGTTTTGAATTTTTCTGCGAAAAAAAATATTTTGCTTGCACTGTTGCATTTTGTATCAAAAACGGTTTATGAATTTTTCAAATTGCCACTCCCCCCCACACACACACACCTTTTAAAGGTAGAAAAAGTGGTATTTTAAAAAAAAGTACCACCATTTTTTTTAGACAAAAATGATTTTTCTTGCAGAGATTCATCGTCTATCAAAAACTCCTTATGGAGTTGCAAAATATCCACACCTTAACCCCTTTTTGGAGGGTGGAAAAAGGAAGTTTTCGCTCAGTTTATCGTCGAAATTTTTTTTCCATTTTGTCATGTTTACAATTTTAAATGAAAGCACAGAAGTGTAGTTATTGAACATTTATTTCGGACTGTCAATGTTGACGTTCTCGACGACTCCGTGAAATTCTAAGAAATGGGTAATAGCTCAGAAACTTTGAAGCTAAATTAATTAAGCTGCTATCTGTCGTTTTGAGATGGGGTTATCGGAAAGTGAACGCATATCATTATTAATGATGCGTGGGTCCGGGGAGAATGTAAGATCTTACGAGGAGGTGGCAAGGATGTTTAATGCATCCAATCCGCATCGTGATCCAGTTTCAAAATCGACGGTTCAAAAAACAGTGAAACGATTTGAAGATACTGGAGCAGTGAAGGATCGCGAACGCAGTGGCAGGCCAAGAACGGCATCAAACGAAGATCTGAAGGTTTAAGTGTTGCAGCATTTCGTGGAAGACCCTCATATTTCTGTAAGGAGAGTGTCGCAAGCTCAAGGCATCAGCAAGACTTCAGTACATCGCATAATGCAGAAGGAAAAGTGGCACCCTTACAAGATTCATCTTGTACAAGAACTTTTGGAGCCGACTGGGTCAGAGCCAAGGCCAAAATGGCGGCCAGTTTGAACATTTGCGATAAGGAAGAAGACGATTTGGCGGCGGAGATGCAACATCAAACCACCGGAAGTGCAACAATCAGCCCTTTTCAGGGCTACATGACGTGCAAAATCCGATCATGCAACCTCTCCGTGGTGCACATCGGGTCACGCTAATGCCGACGGTATTGTAAAGTTAACTTTGATCTTAGTAGAAAGTGGGGAAAAAGCCAAAATAACGAAATGATTTTTTAATAACAATAACATAACCAATTTTAGATCAGGGATCAAAAAATGAGACAACCAAAATTACTTTGATTAAAAAAATAGCAATTACCCCTTATATGCCTAAATAGAGCTTTAAAAATAAAGAAAGACGTATTTTATACCATCTTGATCCGATGAGGTGTTCTCGAGATATTCAACCGTTTCCAAACTTTTGGGACACCCTGTATACAACTTTATTTTAGAATTATTTTTAGAATTAATATGTTAATTTACACACTCCATACTCTTTATGGGTAGACGGGGTTTTTGATAATATACATATTTATTTGCAATTCTTAAAGTACATTTAAAATGCAATACAAATATATAACGATAATAATAAAACAAAAATGCAATTCTAAATAATAAAATCATAAATTCTAAACATGCATATGATCGCTCTTAAAATTAACAATCAGGATTAATCTTTAAGCATGGTTACAACTTAAAAACCGGTGGAGTTTTTTGTGTTGCAAAAATTGTATTTATGATTTTCATTTAATAACAAGAATGAATAATTAAAGAAAGAGTGACTTAAAAATTAAAGTTCTTATAACAAAATATAATTAAATTTCCTTCATTAACCCATTAACGGCCGAGCAATTATAAAAATAACTCTAAAAGTTGACTTTAGGTAAAATTCTGCACTTCTTTTTATGCTTTCTATGAATGACCTATTGTATTAGATACTGTGAATTTTTCTTTTAAATAAACATAATGTATACGCTGTAAATTTTTAGGAAATCGTAGATTTTATATAAAAACGTGGAATATGGGGTTTAGAACGAGTGTTTCCACTCCCAGACTAAGCATGAAGTAAAATTTCGAGTTTAGAAAAGCCCCGCGTAGAAAATTTGTCTCGGGTCGCGCAGCGACCCTCGACAAATTTTCACGGGGCTTTTCTAAACTCGAAATTTTACTTCATGCGCCACGCGTATAAAACAATGAAATATTGTTTTCTTTATACATTTTCAAGTCAGGGCAAATAATATAAAATATCAAAGTAATTTATTTAGTAATTTAATTAAAAAATAAAGTTGCGTGTATAAATCAATGGCGCTTAATGGGTTAACAGCAAAATCATTTTACAAAAAAAAGAATAAAAATATAACATTTCAAACATGAATATTTCAAATACAAAGCTATTTGAATTTAAGAGAATAAGCTTATGCTTCTTTTAGTAAGCGTAACATATAAACAATTGAAACACGATTTTAACTTTGTGTGTAAAACTGAGACTTTATTAATTGACTGTAGTTTCGACAACTTCAACTTGTCATTTTCAAATTCACGTTGAGTTTGAAAATGACAAGTTAAAGTTGTCGAAACTAAAGTCACTTAATAAAATCTTAGTTATAGAAACGAAGTTAAAATCGTGTTTTAATTGTAAATTATGACGTATAACAAAGTAGAACGGGTAACAGTACAATATATAAAATTACGACGAACATTATCGCAATTTTATATATTATGTTTGAATATAACTCTATTTATTATATTATTTGTTATTGCTAATCAATACGTGTTCGTTATTTACACTGCATGTTCAATCTGTGATAATTTGCATTTGTTGTACATGTTAAGATACCATTTTATCCTTTTATATACTGATATATATTGGTGGTTTGTTATTCAATATGTATTCGTCATATACTATTTATGTTCCATCTGTGATAATTTGTATTGTTGACATCGCTGTGATATCTTGTGTGAGTTTGGGACTGTTCCTTTTATTAAGTTTTGTCATATATTTTATATTTATATTCATAATATATTTATATGTATTTTAATTTATTGGTTGTATAATTAATTAATCGATTGCAGGTTGAGGGTTTGAATAATTAATCTATTTATTGTAACTTGAAGGTGAAAAGGAGCTTGTTTCATATTGTTACGTTTTGAACTATTTGGGATCAATATGCAATATATTTTGAAATAAAATATTTCTGTAGGGTTATAAGTTTAAATTTCGTTTGGCATATTTAGATTTTGTTTTTGTTTAGTCAATTTATTGTATTAAGATGTATATGTATTAATCTATTGTAAACTGGAGAATCCGTAAATAAATTAAATTATTAACAAGAGCAGGTGGTTGCCGAGCGGTAACGTCGCCGGGCTGTATCGTTCGGGTTCGATTCCCGTGCACGGGGAGACTTTATTTGAAAAATAATGTTTCGTCGTGACCCTGGGTGTGGTATAAATGTGTTTGTTTGTCCGAATGAAAATAATTAGCATAAAAATACATAAGAGATGTGGCTGTGGCGAGAGTCTATGCCAGGATCATCGATCCAAAAATTAAAAAATAAAAAAAAAAATACTTAAAACAAATAATACTGATTTTAAAGTAATATAGAAATAATACAACGAGTAGGTATATCATTCAACGAACCTTTAAGCAAGTTATTACTAAAATAGAAACAACCAATTTTTAGTACATACAATTAAATTCTTTAATTTTAATAATTACGAATGAGATTCTAAAAACAAATAAAAATTTGGATTTTTCTTTTTTAAATTAGAAATGCACATGCACCTAAGTTCAAATATATAGTGATTTTGTTTGTTAGTATACATATCTTGATGCATACTCAGTAAATCTTCATATATTCGTTATTTTTATGAACGTGTGAAATATAAGACTTCTAACAAGTGTGTCCACTCCTTGATTAAGTATAAAGTAAAATTTTGAGTTTAGAACAGTCTGAAACATTGGTTTGGTCGCTTCACAAAGCGATATTTTTGTAGCGATTACACTCCTAAGAATGGTAAGTTTCCTGTTATTCTCACTTTTTCTATTTAAATCTTCCTATTGTATAACGTTTTAAAAAAATAAAATTTCTTGTAAAAATAATTCATCCAAAAAACACCTCTACTTTGACCCATGCAATCTTTTAGATACTTATTAGGAATTGTAAATTTACCGACTTTTTCAATTTTGCTCGTACTTTGAAATAGTCGGTACATTTACAATTCCCAATACAAAATATAAAGGATCGTATGGATCAAATTCAAGCGTATTTTATTCCATAAACCAATGGTATTAGCAATAATCCCAACTTTGTTTTATTTACACCATCAATTCATCAGTTTAAGGTCCAGTTACGTCGTATTAGGCAATCCAATGTCATTGACTGTTAGGTCTTTAATTCAGTAATAATTTAGGTGGCTGTAATCAATGTAACTCTTTATATGTTTTTCGTTATTTTTGTTCAGTAATAATTTAGTCGGTTGTAATCAATGTAATTCTTTATATGATTTTTATGATTTTTGTTATTTTTGTCATATATTACAATATGTATATGTACACTTATGTAATAAAATGGAGATTCCGTTAATAAATAAATAAATAAACCAGAGCTGAGACGAATCCTCGTGAAAAGGATTCGAATCACAAATCCGAATCACCTAATATGATTCGAATCACGAATACTCAAATAATGGATTCGTAAGAGATATGATTTAAATCAAAGATTCGAATTCTGTTTTTTCGAATCACGAATACAAATCCTAAATTTGAATTTATTATTTGTTTGAAACCCTTAACATATAAACACCGTTATCAGTTGTTTTAACAAAAATATTCAAAACCTAATTATTTATTATTAACACTGAACACAGTTAATAACAGATTAAATAACTGTGTTACTCTGATTAAAGATATATTTGCGTGTTTTTGAACTTCACTTCAAATCAGTGTCTTGTACGCGTGGCGCATGAAGTAAAATTTCGAGTTTAGAAAAGCCCCGTGAAAATTTGTCTCGGGTCGCTGCGCGACCCTCGACAAATTTTCTACGCGGGGCTTTTCTAAACTCGAAATTTTACTTCATGCTTAGTTTGGGAGTGGAATAACTCGTTCAAAACTTCAAATTAACCTCTATTATAAAATAGACGAATGCCTGAAAATTACGCAAATAAAATATACGCTGAATATCATTAAAACCGAAAAAGTCAGAGAAAAGTCATGGAATTTTATTCAAATTGAGCAAAACACTAACAAAAAAGCCATATGATGTTATTAAATTTGTCAAAATCAACAGGCATCATAAAAATTACAAAACACTTAATAATTTATAAAACGCCATTTCTGGAAGTAAAATTTCGAGTTTAGAAAAGCCCCGCGTAGAAAATTTGTCGAGGGTCGCGCAGCGACCCGAGACAAATTTTCACGGGGCTTTTCTAAACTCGAAATTTTACTTCATGCTTAGTTTGGGAGTGGAATAACTCGTTCAAAACTTCAAATTAACCTCTATTATAAAATAGACGAATGCCTGAAAATTACGCAAATAAAATATACGCTGAATATCATTAAAACCGAAAAAGTCAGAGAAAAGTCATGGAATTTTATTCAAATTGAGCAAAACACTAACAAAAAAGCCATATGATGTTATTAAATTTGTCAAAATCAACAGGCATCATAAAAATTACAAAACACTTAATAATTTATAAAACCAACTTAAATATTTACAAAAACAATAAAAACAATTTAACAAACTGAGGGTTTCCTACAAAAGAAAGTTATATTAAAAGATCACGAAATAAAATCTTGAATCTGGGAATTGTCGGAAAACTTTAACATTTCAGATTGTGGCCACCATGTCAGTTTTACTTAAAAATATGATAAACAAAATTTTGAAAACTAGATTATTATCTTTAAAAATATTTTCAGTCATTTAATGTTCTTCTCAATGCAATCAGTTTGAAGTTTCGAACGAGCGTTTCCACTCCCAGACTAAGCATGAAGTAAAATTTCGAGTTTAGAAAAGCCCCGCGTAGAAAACTTGTCGAGGGTCGCGCAGCGACCCGAGACAAATTTTCACGGGGCTTTTCTAAACTCGAAATTTTACTTCATGCGCCACGCGTATAAAACAGTGATTTAACGAGAAATTTAAAAACACACAAAACGAATTTTTCATGTTAGTCCTCACAATTAACTCGAATTATTTTTGAAGAATTAAATCCTTTAGTAAGTATTCAAATCATTTTTTAAGTATTCGAATCATTTTATAAATATTCGAATCTTTTTATGAGAATTCCAATCACTCGCATTACGAATCCTGTTAAAAAAATGTAACGAATCCGGATCACGAATCCAGGAATCCACGAATCCTCTTTTGAATCCTCTAAATGGATTCAAATCCTGCCCAGCTCTGCCGTAAACTTGTTAATAAAATCCAGTTTACCAATTATTTTCCAAAAAATCACAAAATCGTGATTTTTAGTAGGTAAAGCTTAAGTAATACATGGATAATTAATAGCATTTAAAGAATTACCATAATCGAGGGTTTTAACTCACAGATTAAGCATGAAGTAAAATTTTAAGTTTAGAAAAGTCTGAAAATTTGGTTTGTTCGCGTCAAAAATTATAGATTTTTTAATTGACCTTTCAAATAAAGTATTTACCTTTAAAAATAGTGCAGTTTTTTTTACTATCGGTTAATTTAATTAGTAAATAGGGTTCGAGATGTGTTACGTCAAAGGGAACGAAAAGGGGGTTCCAGTCCGATCACGGGACATTGAGCAGTATACTGCATTCTAGTGACGTAGGTCTACATGCACGGACACCAGGGGGGCACGAATGTATAAGCAAAAGGGGTAGGGCCGTCCCGTGACCCCGCCGCCAGCCACCCCCGTTCGACGCTGCTCTGGCTATATTTAGAGCGCGCCGTTCTAATTCTGAACGCCTCGCGTTATCACTATTTACTATCTCAAGTTAATAATAACTTATGACAAAAATACTTATTTATTTTTTATAATATACATAAAACTGCATATAATACAACAATAATTATATAAATCTATTGTAATTCATTTGCAAGATTAGGTGCACTTATCCCCAAATAAAAGGTAAAAGTGATAGCGCACAATTACTTATAATTAGGGCTTCGAACCGGAACTAAACCGAAAACCGAAATAAACCGTTATTTTTGTCGGAACGAAAACCGGAACAGCTGATAAAAATATCGGCTTGCCCATATGTGCGGGTGCTCATGGCCAGTTAACAATACTTTTGTAACACAATAGACTAAATCAGTGGTCTCCAAACTACGGTCCGCGGGCCAAATCCGGCCCGCGATTGTTTGTAATTTTTTTGTAAATGTCATATTTTGAAATATTGTAACAATTGTTCCTTAAATTTTTCATAATTTTATAAAATTAATCGGATCTTGGCCGACTTTATTATGTAGAATTGTATTTGTGGCCCGCGAAGAAGATAGTTTGGAGACCCAGGGACTAAATAAAGATCATGTTATGATAAATATTTGATTTCGAGTTGTTCTAATTAAAGATAATATTATGAAATTTTTTAAAACGTTACTTTAATCAGTGATTTTTTTTACGCATAGTGCATGACGTAAAATTTTGAGTTTAGATCGTCAAATGAGGGCTTTCACTCTTAGATTAAGCATGAAGTAAAATTTCGAGTTTAGCAAAGCCTGAAAAATTGGATTTACTAGGGCGCGCAAGCGAAGCGAGGGCCACGTCAGGGCCCCATCAATCTGGTGGCCGGTGCAGATCAGAGATCCGCTGATCTGTTCGGGTTGGCCATAGGGAAGATGGGTGAAGTCTGGCCAGGTGCTAGGATCGAGGCTGTCACCAGGGACAAGATCCCAAACAGACCTCGGTGTAGGGCCTGGATCCTGATCGAGCCCGCGGACCAGCCAACGATAGAGCAATTCATCCGCATGAGTTGCGGACGGATGACTGGATCGTGGTCAGCGTAGGGAAGGCGAAGGGCAACACCAGACCGGTAATAATCACCGTCAATGGGGAGTCCGTCGACCTTCTGGAGACCTGTGGGGGGTAATAAGCTACGGCTTTGGGTCGATCACCCTCAAAATTTAGTAGAAAGACCGGGAGACCGTCAAAACCAATAAGGAGGCAGACCCTGAAGAGCCGATGGAACCGGGTCCCCATTCCGACATGGAAAGCGAACCGGTTCTTGAGGCTTTGAGCCGGCTTCGCACGCACTCGGAGAAGACGGGAGAGAGTGAGAGAGAGAAGACGACGACCTGAACACTACGGTCGTCAACCTCTAAGCGGCAGAAATGGCGAAGGTGATCCAGGTCAATTTGCATCACTGCAAGGCAGCTTCGACTGCGCTAATCCTCACCCTAGCAAGGGAGAGGTATGATTTCGCCCTGGTCCAAGAATCATGGATCGTTGGAGATAGGGTTTGCGGACTAGGCTCCACTGATTTCAATGTCTATTACAAACAGGGAGGAGGTATACCAATATCCTTAATTAACAAAAAGCACCCTGCCTTCCTGCTTCCCTGTTTCAGTAAAAATGACACAACTGTCGTCTCCATGAAGAGTGGCTTCCACTAACTTTGGGTGGCCTTCTCCTACATGCCCCATGACAGGGAAGTACCCCCAGAAGACCTGGTAAATGCGGTGGGAGAGGCAAATCAGAAGGGGGTTGACATCGTCATTGGTGCTGATGCGAATGCCCACAACACCATATGGGGGAGCTCCGACACGAACAACAGAGGTGAGTCACTACTTGATTTGATTTTGGCAACTAACCTTTCCATATGTTTTATTGGTTCTGAACCCACATTCATTACTTCCAACAGGCGCTAGGATCTAGACATAACATTGGCCTGCAACAAGGCAATGGGGGCTGCTTGTCCTGGTAATGTGTACCGAGGCAAAAAAAAGCCTCCATGGTGAAATCAGGAGATTTACTCCTTAAGGAAGTAATGCAATATCCTGTTTAACAGGGCAAAACAAACCAGCAAATGGTCTCTGTATAAGGACAGCCTAAGAGCCTTTAAGAAGGCTGTTAGACAGGCAAAGAGGGCCTTTTGGAGAACCTATTGCAACAAAATTAAGGAAACCTTCGAGGCCAGTCGGCTCAGAAAAATACTATCGGAAAACCCAGCTATCCCGGGTTTTCTCATGAAGCAGGGTGGTGACTGGACCACTTTATGCGAGGAAACCCAAATGGCGCTTATCGTTACTCACTTTCCCTCCGGCTCTGGCGGGAAAGGGGGTCGCCCGGCACCCAGGAGGAGCTGCCCCATACATGATATCTTGAGTGAGCACAAACTGGCTTGGAGTGTGAAAAGCTTCAAGCCTTTTAAAGCTGCAGGCCCTGATGGGATCATTCCTGCTGAATTACAGATAGCTTCAGATATAAATCCCTGGTTGGAAGTAATATTTAAAGCCTGCCTAACTCTATCGTACATCCCTCAGAGATGGAAAGAGACAAATGTGGTGTTCATACCCAAAGCAGGGAAAATAACCCACTCAACACCGAAGGACTATAGGCCAATCAGCTTATCGTTCTTCTTACTCAAGACGTTGGATAGACTAGTTGAAGTGTACATAAAGAAACGCATCAATCCAAACCTTTGGTCAACTAGCCAACACGCTTATACTAAGGGCAGATCAGTAGGCACGGCGCAGTACGCCCTCATTAGCCAGGTTGAGAAGTCCATGTGCAATAAGGAGTTTACGTTGGTGGTATTTCTAGATATTGAAAGAGCCTTCAACTTTGTGCAGCCAGAAGCAATTCTGTCTGCCCTCAGAAACCTGCACATGGACGAGTTGATATGCTTCTTCATACTGGAGCTGCTGACGGGGAGGCACGTTGTCTCCGCGCTGGGTGACTCACACTCAATGAGAGAGGTTAATTGGGGTACCCCTCAAGGGGGGGTCCTCTCTCCGCTACTATGGAACATAGTCATAAATGACCTACTGAAAGAAATAGAGTCTGCAGGGTGTAGGGCAACTGCCTACGCTGACGATGTGACTCTTACGGTCTCTAGCAAACACTTAAATATCCTATCCGAACTTGTGGAGCAGGCACTCCGCAAGGTAACCCGCTGGTGTGAGAAGTGTGGACTAGGGGTAAACCCCCTCAAAACTGAACTTGTCCTCTTCATTAGAATGCATAAAGTACCGAACTTCAAAATTCCTACTCTAAACGGCACGGAACTGGTGGTAAAAGAGCAAGCTAAATATTTGGGCATTCTAATCGACAGGAAGCTTAGTTGGAAGCCCAATATTCAGGTGAGAGCACGGAAAGCGCTTGTCGCGCTGTACTCCTGTAAAAGATCAGTGGGCAAGGACTGGGGACTGAAACCAACCGTTGTTCACTGGATGTACACGGCCGTGGTAAGACCCATTATGTTCTACGGGGCCGCAGTCTGGTGGACTGCCCTGGACAAAAGGATCCACCAAACCCCACTCGACAAGGCTCAGAGAGCTGCCGAATTCCTCATAACGGGGGCGGTCAGGTTCATGCTCTCCAAAGCGCTAGACTAATACTCAATCTAACTCCAGTCGACCTCTACTGCAGATATGCTGCAGCTACCACAGCGATCAGAATTAACTCAGTTGGGATATGGAGCACTAGCAAACAGGGCAATGGAAGTATCCTGTATGAGCTTGTCGATATCTCCCTGAAAACTGACAGCTGCACTTCAGAACCTAATTTTAAAAGTAGGTTTTCCACTTCCATCCCAGACAAAACCAAATGGTTAGAGGGCAAGATAGTTCAAGGCAAGGACGTCTGGCTCTTTACGGATGGTTCCAAGTCTGAAAACAGAGTAGGGGGAGGAATCTTCTCACAAGATTTAAACCTCAAAAAGCCTTTTAGACTCCCAAACCACTGTAACATTCTTCAGGCAGAGGTCATGGCCATCCGAGTGGCAGTGGACTGGATCCAAAAAAATGACCTTCAGGGGAACCGCATCAGGTTCATTACTGATAGCCAAGCCACCATTAAGATACTAAATAGTCCGTACTGCACCTCGAAGGTGGTCAGAGACTGTAAAATATCGCTAAATAGGCTTGCAAATAACTGTGACGTGGGACTCATGTGGGTACCTAGTCACAGTGATATCAGGGGAAATTCAATTGCCGACGACCTTGCAAGGAAGGGGGCAAAAATGAAGGACCTATTTACTGAACTCTTTACCCACATTTCTCTTGTGGAATGCAAGAGACTACTTAGGGACCAGATAATAGCATCGGTCAACGATAAGTAGAGAGAAGAAGATACGTGCTTCATAACAAGGCAGCTATGGCCTATATGGGATACTATAAATAGCAACAGATTATTTGCACTTTGCAGAATCGACATAAAGAAGGCGGTAGGCATCCTCACGGGCCACTGCTTCCTAGGCAGACATGCACAAAAGATGGGTCTTAAGCACTTTTGCAGAGGATGCCTGGATGTGGAGGAGTAAGAGACGGTACTAAACTATCTGGGACAATGCCCTGCTCTCAAAGGGAAAAGGATCAAATACCTTGGTGTGCACTACGCGAATGAACTAACGGACGTCATACCTCTAGATGTAAGAAATCTGATCGGGTTCATTAGCTGCTCGGATTGGTTTGTATAGGTGGGGAGGGAGGGGAGATCTAACTCCTTTTCACCCCATATGATATGATATCACAAGGGGCCCTTTGGGCAGCAGTTGGGCAGCAGTTAGACCGCTCACTTAGGCCCAAAGGGCCCTGGGCCTAAGTGAGCGGTCTAACTGCTGCCATTGGAACCTAACCTAACCTAACTATTAGAGTTAATTCTATAATTGCTTGGCCGTTAATGGGTTAATTTTATTTCAAGCACAGACAAATCTTCATCAAACAGACAACAGCTCTGAACAGTAAACAGCGAAACAAGAAATAAAATAAAGACACGTAAATGAAATGTCAAAACAGTATTTTAATTAACATATCTGCTAACTACTAATTTTTTTTTTCTATTTAATTTAATATTATTTTCTAAAATAAAATACCCACCACAGACAGAAAACCAACATATGTTCAAGCATATAGCTGCGTTTGTTACTGCAATTTTTAGCAAGCAACTTTCAAACATGGATTTAACTGCTTATACAAATAAAATATGGCGTGAATGGATTTAACTGCTTTTGCATCTAAACTCTGAACGGATTTGACTGCTGTTGCTTCTGTGCCGTTTTTTCAACCTCGAATTTATAATGCTTATCATTGTTTTTGCATCTGAAGAACATGTTTATTTGATAGCCGATAAGTACAGCTATCCAGAGATACCAAAAACCCAAATTTCAATTTTTATGGATTTAACTGCTTTTGCAAACAGACGACTCATTTAAAGTATGTTTTCTCAAGTATTAAGTTTTATTTACTTTTTCAATGTAAAATTTGTTCTTACACAATCTCGTATACAGAGAGTTTCATGTAACACCGAACATTTTCATCCAATACAATTTGACACCTTTAGTTTTAAAATAATGTGTAAATTGGGTTGCCTATATGACCATTACATATTGTAGCCAATCAATCGCAATTAATGCCTTAACTTGTACATACAGGGAGTTCTCCTTTCACGTATACATGTCACAATTACAGCGCTTATGCCGTAAATGTTTAGATACTCGTTTATTTGAAAGAGTTCAATTTTAAACTTAAATGAGTGTGTTTCACTCCCAGACTAAGCATGAAGTAAAATTTCGAGTTTAGAAAAGCCTGAAAATTTGGTTTGGTCGCGTAGCGCGAAGCGCGGAGCGGCCAAACCAAATTTTCAGGCTTTTCTAAACTCGAAATTTTACTTCATGCGCCATCGGTACAAAACACTAATATTACGAAGTTTAAAACACACCGCTAAACTTTACATTGCATCAGTGTTTTGTACCGGTGGCGCATAAAGTAAAATTTCGAGTTTAGAAAAGCCTGAAAATTTGGTTTGGCCGCTCCGCGCTTCGCGCTACGCGACCAAACCATATTTTCAGGCTTCTCTAAACTCAAAATTTTACTTCATGCTTAGCCTGGGAGTGGAAAACACAGGTTTAAAGCTTCAAATTACATTCTTTTAATAAACCGAGCATCGGCAAATGTACAACGTATGCTAATGTATAGTTACGAAAAATTATCATGTTCGGTGTTACATAAAACGCTTTGTATATAATTGCGTATATTTTCTGGATATTTAAAACACTTGGTTTGTTTGATTCCAATTTGGAATATCATGTTTGTTTTTAACTGATTCAGCGGAGCCTTAATTTTCTCCCACCTTTCTCATATGGACTCTTCTCGCAGAGAGTAAAAAAATCGATCGTGATTCAAAATCTAGAAGGATCTGGATCCTCGCGTCCCCCGGAAATATATTAATTGCGGGCCTAACGGTCTCCCGATATTTTAGAATGAAATTGTCCTACATTCCGGCGTGACGTCAAACGTTGACGTCATACCGGGATGCTCGGCGGTGGGGGTAGCACCCCGAAACTGGGTTAAACAGGGTGCGATGCTCCTATGCTCCGCTACACCGCCCCCCCGCTTCGCCCCTCATCCGCACTCCACTGCTCTGGATAACAGGTTCGAGGACGCAAAACCGTTCATTCTCAACTCGGGCTCGTCCCGTCCCGCTTTAACCGAATCGCTCCTTCTTTTTCTCCTGCAGACTTATTTCATTATAGACAACGCCTATATATAGAATAATATGTATGGATTTTTTTTGTGTAAACATTTTGTCGTGAATTTAATTGTGTGTAAACATTAGAGATGCAGAAACTTACATTTATTCTACTTTGTTTACAAGCAAAAAAATAACAGTGTTTTCTCTGCCCTTAAGACCTTAATTGTAATCTTGTATAAATATTGAAGAACAATCTTGTAACAATAATGAAATGCTAACACGAAAACATATTGTAACAATGTAGAATTAAAATATGAAAATTATTATTGAGAATATATTTGTGATCTATATTAAATAATGATTCAAGATGATACATGTTGATACACTATTGATTCAATATGAATAAATTGTTACAACATGATTTCGTTTTAATATACAGGGTGTCCTATTATTGCGTTCCTGGACGATATTTCTGCTCATGTTAAAGATATAAAAGCAGTTTCTTCACCAAAGTTACTTGGTTTTAAAAGCTCCATAACCTTAAAATATATTGTTTATTGTTTATTTACGGATATCCATTTAAAATAAATACATAATGCGTAGTCTAAAATAAGTTAAAAGTAATAATTAAGTTAATATATATAAAATCACAAACAATATACACAACAGATTAAAATCAAAATGCTTATCACTATGCTAAAAGTAATAAATAAGGTTAAAATATAAATCACAAACAATATACAAATAAAACAAACAAAACATTAAAATGTGAACAAAAATAAAAATTTAATTTGTCTCACGGAGCATGGACTTAAGATTCTTTTTGCTTGTGGTAGCAAAGTCTATATTCGCCGAGTTGCAGTGCGCGGCAACTCTAGCCATACCATAGTTTCTACCTATGTATGTATACAGTGCGCGCCATAAGGGCAGTAGCGGAAACAACTTGCTTTTTTAAATGGATCACCCTGTATATTGTTTGGTTTTTAAACACTTCAATAAAATTGAATGTCCTTTTATTAAAAACATTCGGTCTAAGTCATACCGTTTCTCAGTTATTTGACATTTATGAATAAAAATAACATTTGCAGTGGTTTGGTGAACGTATAATCTCACAGAAAGTAACTATGATAAAGAGTTGCGGTTTTCGCCATTCGTTTGAGAATAGAGGCCGCTATCGGGTGCACTATAAAGTTGTGGCACTTAAATTGTTGTTGTGGCACTTACATTTTTTATAAATCCATGCTGACTTTTTTTTGCATTCTCCTCAAAGAAAATGTAAAGCAACCCCATGAAATGATTACATCGTTAAAAAACTCGGAAAAATCTCTACAAAAAATTGTTAGTAAAATGTTTTTGGTGCCATTTAAAAAAAAATGGTTGATGTCATTACGACAAGATGGCCGCCCTTAGAAAAAAATTGTTACAGGCAGATTTTAGCAATAAACACCTGATTTTATCATGTGTTTTTTTTAGTTTTATTTAAAAATAAAGCCGCTACAGCTTCAGCCCTTTTTGTGGGACACACGGTATATACAGGATGATTCACTTATCTTAAGACAGTCAAATATCTCAACAATTAATGATTTTATGAGACAAAGTTTCAAATGAAGCCCTCATAATACTGGATGATTTAAATTAAATTTAAATTAAAACACTTGGTTTGTTTCACGTATATTTTGGAGGGGCAAATTGGTCTGTAGTGCAAAGAAGTTCCTACAATTTCCCCTTGGGGGCTCACGGGAATCTTAATAATTTTATATGAGTACCCTCATTTTTATTTTTGATTCGTATATTTATTTGATTTTTTCTAATCTCAATAGATGGCGCTGTAATAAGGAAAGTGATTGTACTAATTTTTTCCTATTTTCTTGATATTTTCCAGATAAGTAAGTGGCCACGATAAAGTTTAAACCGATTGAGCTGTTAAGATAACATTATAAATTTAAGCTTTTTATTACAATAGTAGTATCCGATCAACTTTTTGTGAATAGACG
This sequence comes from Philonthus cognatus, assembly GCA_932526585.2. Taxonomy (NCBI): domain Eukaryota; kingdom Metazoa; phylum Arthropoda; class Insecta; order Coleoptera; family Staphylinidae; genus Philonthus; species Philonthus cognatus. The sequence goes on along the minus strand of OW052241.1, from coordinate 146,305,128 downwards.
GAAACCGGAAGTAGTTTTTACTTAACCTTTTTTATTTTTCTTTAATATTGATCCTATAAAAAAATCTTGCTAAGAAAAGTTGTAGATAATAAAAAAAAATTGCATTTAATGTTTATACACTTATCCGAAAATTTTAAAAATCGTTGAAAATTTCATAAAAATTTTATGAATTGACGAAAATCTCGAAATATTGAAAATCTCATCAAAATTACAAAAATCTATTTACGAAAACTGCCAAGGTTAACTCAAAATTTAAATATTAAATGAGTAGTATATTTTGAACTTTACACTAAATTAGTGTTTTACACGCGTGGCGCATGAAGTAAAATTTCGAGTTGAGAAAAGCCCGAATTTGGATTTGGACGCTTCGCGTCCAAATCCAAATTCTTGGGGCTTTTCTCAACTCGAAATTTTACTTCCTGCTTAATCTGGGAGTGGAAAACACTCGTTAGTTATTGATTAACTTTTTTTAAAGATTTTGATTTATTAATAAATAAAATCTTGGCAGTTTTTAAGATTTTAGTCAATTTTAAAATCTTTCCAATTTTCGTGAATTGTTATCATTTATTGAATAAGTTACTTATTCATAAATTTTCAAGGTTTTCGTTATTATTCAAATTCTTGTTTTCATTATTTTTTTCAATACTTTTTGGTTTTTGTGAATTTCCAAAATTTAATTTAATTTTCAAAATATCAGATGAATTTCAGAATTTCCTAGGTTCTCGATACTTCGGAAAATTCTAATACTTTTCATAAGTTTTCAATTCTTTCGGTAACTTCAACAATGATAACATTAGGATATTCGTTAATTTTTAAATTCTTGGGAATATTCGTAAATTTTCTTCAAATTCGTTAAATTTAAAAATGCTGAAGTTTGTCATGAAATTCCAAGATTTCCGTTGATTTTTAAAATGTTGATTCATTTTTATAATTTTTATGCTTCTAATGAATTTTCGAAAGGTTTTTAAATCAGTTTTTGTCAGAGCTGGGCAGGATTCGAATCAATCAGGATTCGAATCCTTTTAGAGGATCCAGAAGAGGCATTTGAATACTTTAATTCAACTGGATTCGTGATCCGGATTCGTTACATTATTTTAAGAGGATTCGTATTCGAATCCAAATGTGGGTGATTCGAATCCTTATAAAAGGATTCGAATATTTATTAAAGGATTCAAATATTTACAAAAGGATTCGAATATTTATAAAATGATTCGAATATTTATATAATGATTCGAATAGTTACAAAAGGATTTGAATCGTCAAAAATAATTCGAATTAATTGTGAGGATTAACATAAAAAATGTCTTTTGTGTGTTTTTAAATTTCTCGTTAAATCACTGTTTTATACGCGTGACGCATGAAGTAAAATTTCGAGTTTAGAAAAGCCCAGAAAATTTGTCTCGGGTCGCTGCGCGACCCTCGACAAATTTTCACGAGGCTTTTCTAAACTCGAAATGTTACTTCATGCTTAGTCTGGGAGTGGACGACACTCGTTCAAAACTTCAAACTGAATGCTTTGAAAAGAACATTAATGACTCAAAATTGTTTTAAAGATAATAATCTAGTTTTCAAAATTTAATATTATTTAAAGTAAAACTGACATGGTAGCCATAATCTAAAAAGTTAATTTTTTCGGACAGTTTCCTGATTTTAATATTACTTTCTTCTGTGAGAAACCTCCATTTTGTTGAATTGTTTTTGTTAATATTTAAGTTAATATTATAAATTTAATAAAATCATATGGCTTTTTTGATAGTGATTTGGTCAATTTAAATAAAATTCCATGACTTTTCTCTGATTTACCCGGTTTTAATGATATTCAGTGAATTTATTATTTACGTAATTTTCAGGCATTCGTCGATTTTATAATAGAGTTTAATTTGAAGTTTTGAACGAGTGTTTCCACTCCCAGGCTAAGCATGAAGTAAAATTTCGAGTTTAGAAAAGCCCCGTGAAAATTTGTCGAGGGTCGCGCTTTTCTAAACTCGAAATTTTACTTCATACGCCACGCGTACAAACCACTGATTTAAAGTGAAGTTTAGAAACACACAAATACATCTTTAATCAGAGTAACAGGAAATCAGATATTTAGTCTGTTATCAACGATGTTCAGTGTTAATAATAAATAATTAGGTTTTGAATATTTTTGTTAAAACAACTAGTAACGATATTTATATATTAATGGTTGCAAAAAATTAACAAAATCTAATTTATTCTCAGAGGATTTTTATTCGTGATTCGAAGAAACAGGATTCGAATCTTTGATTCGAATAATATTTATCTTTAATGAATCATTTGTCGAGAATTCGTGATTTAAATCATATAAGGTGATTCGGATTCATGATTCGGATCCTATTTACGAGGATTCGTCCCCGTTCTGGTTTTTGTGAATTTTCTAAATTTTTGTTAAATTTTGAAATTTGTTTAATTCGTTAAATTGAAAAATGTTGAATTTACACAAAAAAACCAAGATATTTCGATTGATTCGTAAATTTACTGTAAACTGGTATTGATTCACAAATTTGATGAATTACATTATAACTCTCAATCAGCATTATTATTATTAATTCAAAACCGCAATAAGTTAAAAGAATACATTTTTTTGGTAATTATTGAATAACAAGCTTAATTAAAATAATATTTTGATTTTTTATGTATGTATATTATTCAAGGTAATATAATTTTAATAAATTACAGCATACATGAATTGAACGTATTGACGTCACTGGATTTGTGGTGCATGCGCCGGGAGATGTAATTATTTATGCGCTCCTTTTTACGTTATTTCCTCTTTAAAGAACTTATATTCTTTAAATTATGAAAAATTGTTATCAGAATCAGATAAAATTTATAATTTTTAGTGTTAAAATATATTAGGGTAAAATATACAGGCAACAATTAGCAGTAGGGATTGACGTCATCAACTGCAGAGTATGCGCCGATAGATTGAGCTGTGAATTATATTTTACAAAACATTAAAAAATATTATTGACGATTAAAAATATATACAGTTAATTTGTTTCATATTAAAGATAATTTTGTTGTAGATTATATTTTATAAAACATAAAAAAGTTTCCGATATTTGAAAAAAAAGTATTTTTGTCCGTTTTGAATAAATCTATGAGATCTTAAAATTTCAATGATTGAAGATTACAAAAACTACAACATAGCAGCTAAAAAATTCCATGCACAACATTACGGAATAATCAGTTATGGTATTTACAATATTGTATCATTACTGAATACGTGTATTAAAAAAATAAAATAACGACTTAATATCGACTTTCTGCAAAAATGTTGTCTATTAACGACCTTGCTCTAAATATTTATTAAAACAACTACTTCGCGGGCTAATACCTGACGGACATTGAATTATACAATAATTATTTGAGCTACACAAACAGATTTACTGTTTAAATGCATAATGTACAGTTAGCGCAACCCAAATCTGAGCATCATAGTCGTTCGTCGCAATTAAATTTGACAGCGCAAATTTGTTAAATTTCCCCAGGCGTCTAGTGGTTTCTCTACGCCTCTGAGGAATAATGGCAAAGTTGCGAAAATCACAAATAAACACCAAAATTAAAATTGATCAAATTTACAAACATTGGCAAATTCGACAATATTAAGTATAATTTTCACAAATTGAACAAAAAATAAAGTTTCAAATTTAAGTTTTATATCGTTAGAATTATCTACTCGTTTGATTTTGTTCTAAATGTCAGAACGAACAGGTTGAGGCGTTTAAAATCTCGAAAACAATTTGCAAAGAAGGATATATTTTGTCTTTAATGATATCGTTAACATTTTTACGTTTAACGATAATAAACCTCGTCTACACAACACAAACTGTCAAAAAGTGATATCATTATTATCAAAATTGACATTCAATTAATACCGTCAACTGTCATACTTAGACTAAATCGTCGTCGTCCTGGCCTAACACCGGCTTATGCCACCTGTCACTATTCGCATGTGTCCGGTTACACTGGTCGGCATGAAAATCGGCCCTGGCACCATTCCTGCCGATTCTTATGTAAAATGACCTCCTGAATCTGAATATGACCCCCGTTTTCCCCCATCACCCACCGTTTTCGGGGGATGCCCCCCCCCCCCCACCTATTTTTATCACTTATCGATAATTTGGAGGGATGAAAAGGATTATTTTAGCCTTTACGTTTCTTCTGAGAAGCTAGAGAGGTGAAAAGTTCCAAAACATGAACATTTGTAGCAAGGAGGTAAATTTGGGGGGTGGGGGGAATTGCCCCCTTAAATTATAAAAAAATCCTTAAAAATGATCGATTTTTCCGTTTTTTTCGCAGTTTTTTCACTTATTTTCTACATATTCCAGCTTCCATCCCCCCTCATCCGCCCCCAAACAATAAAAATATATAGCAACAATATACAGCAACAATAATAAAAATATATAGCAACAATAATAAAAATATATAGCAACTGTTCGGAAGATTCACTGTACCACGCTGGCGCTCTCAATACCTCGCGCGCACAGGTTTGCCCAGGAATGTTCATGCTTTGACAGGTTTAAACTTGCATTACTCTTGTCACTATAGACCTGCCCTGTAATCCTTATCTTCCGTCAGTACATCTCTAGCGATCGTAGAGTCAACTTGTCGGTGCTCTAGGCGGGGATTCTGTGTTTCCAAGTTGTTTAAATTGTGTATAACGGTAGAAATTTTTTAATTCCGGCTTTTTCCAAGTGAATTACAGTACGTGAGTATGAGTTGTGATTAATATCGAGCATTTATTTACTGTTTAATTATGCCACGCGAGTGTAAAAATCATCCCGATAGCTTCTGCTATGTTTGCGGGGAATTGACTTTAAAAGCGCAACGAAAACCCCTTTCTCCGCTTCTTAAAACTGCTTATAAATTTTACTTTGATTGCCAAGTTGGCGATCAGGACAAGAATTGGGCTCCAACAGTTTGCTGCACTACTTGTTACAGTAGCTTGACCAAATGGCTCAAAGGTACCCGTAAATCAATGCCATTTGCTGTGCCCATGGTTTGGCGCGAACCTTGCTGTCATCTCACAGATTGTTACTTTTGTATGACTTCCACCGTCGGGTTATCTAGCAAAAGTAAGCATACAATTCAGTATCCTAATATCCCTTCAGCTCTAAGACCAGTTCCTCACAACGAATCTTTGCCAATCCCAGTGCCCCCAAAAACCTATACTCTAGAGCCAGAAACGGATTTGAAAGACTTTGAGCCACAGCCTGGACCATCTTATGATACGTTCACCGATGATGAAGAGTGTTCTGCTGATTCAGCTCATCGAAAACCTCACCTCGTTACTCAGTCGAAATTGAATGATCTCGTCAGGGATTTGGAGTTACCTAAGAGTAAATCTCAACTTCTTGGATCTCGACTTCAGCAGTGGAATCTCTTAGAAAAGGGTGTAAAAATCTCTTCTTACAGGACTAGGCAGTCAACCCTGAAATTACTTTTTTCGGCAGATGAAGGCTTAGTGTTCTGCCCTAATTCAAATGCATTGAAGATGCCATGTGACCCAGACAAATGGAAACTGTTTATAGACTCATCAAAGACAAGCTTGAAAGTTGTCCTATTGGCCAATATGAATGAGTTACCATCACTCCCGGTTGCATACTCTGTGGATATGAAGGAGACGTACGAAAACATCAGCCGGATCCTTGATAAAATCAAATACCATGATTATAATTGGAAACTTTGCGCTGACTTAAAAGTTGTTGCTCTACTCATGGGCCTGCAATCGGGCTTCACAATATACTGCTGCTTCCTATGCGAATGGGACAGCCGAGCCCGAGACAAACATTACATCGTACGGAACTGGCCTCTGCGAGAAAGTTTTACTCCCGGTCAGAAAAACGTCGCTCACGATCCTCTGGTCTCGAAGGAAAATATTTACTTGCCGCCTTTGCACATCTAACTCGGATTGATCAAACAGTTTGTGAAAGCAATGGACAAGACCGGTGATGCATTTCAATTTTTGAAAACTAGATTCCCTCGTCTTAGTGAGGCTAAAATCAAGGAAGGAGTTTTCGTGGGCCCCCAGATTAGACAACTTTTCCAAGATTCGATGTTCATTGAATACCTGAATCGAAAAGAAAAACGAGCTTGGATTGCATTCCAAAACGTGTGTGAGAACTTTTTGGGTAACAACAAAAGTGATGATTATGTCGCTCATGTCGATGAATTGCTGTCAGCGTACAAGGCCATGGGGTGTAACACGTCTCTTAAAGTGCATTTCCTTCACTCACACCTGGACTTCTTCCCTGAAAATTTAGGAGCAGTTTCGGATGAACACGGGGAACGGTTTCATCAAGATATCTCTAAGTTCGAGAGGAGATTTTCGGGGAAGTGGAATGCGAGCATGTTAGCAGAGTACTGCTGGTTTTTGATACGAGAAACTTCTACCTCAGGGTACAAAAGGAAAGCAAGCACCAAATGAAGGTCTTATCTTAGTTATTTATTATTCTTGAAATTTATTATTTTACATTTATTATTTTACATTTATTATTTTACTTTTTATTTATTATTCATTACAGCTAAAATAATCCTTTTCACCCCTCCAATGGATGTGGGAAACGGGGAGAGTATTGAGAGCGCCAGCGTGGTACAGTGAATCTTCCGAACTGTTGCTATATATTTTTATTATTGTTGCTATATATTTTTATTATTGTTGCTATATATTGTTGCAATATATTTTTATTATTTGGGGGTGTTTGGGGGAGGATGAGGGGGAATGGAAGCTGGAATATGTAGAAAATAAGTGAAAAAACTGCAAAAATAACCGGAAAAAATTGATAATTTTTAATGATTTTTTTACAATTTAAGGGGGAAAATCCCCCCCCCCCCCCAAATCTACCTCCTTGCTACAATTGTCATGTTTTGGAACTTTTCACCTCTCTAGCCCCTCAGAAGATATGTAAAGGCTAAAATAATCCTTTTCATCCCTCCAAATTATCGAAAAGTGATAAAAATAGGTAGGGGGCCTCCCCTGAAAACGGTGGGTGATGGGAGAAAACGGAGGTCATATTCGGATTCAGGAGGTCATTTTACATAAGAATCAGCAGGAATGGTGTCAGGGCTCGAAAAAAATTTTTTTTTTTTGCAGACCAGTGTTATTGATAAACGTAAACATTCTAAATTGAGTGCCATTTTTAACGTAAAATATCAAAACTGTCTACAGTATAAGAAATGTCTAATCGTTAGTTTTGTGAGTTCGTCGAGTCCAATTTTTACCGTAAAATGTTACTAATTTTAGGTTAAGATCGCGATTGTTTACCTTTATCGCGATTGTTTAACTTTATCAAAATATATCTAATCTAACCTTAAAGAAAAATTTAAAAATTTGTCAATAGTTTGCAGAATATTTACAAAATATAAAAACGAACTAAAATTAACATTTATCAATATAAATGTTTGCAGAAAGTAAGTTTTAATTTTAATTCGTGTTTATATTTTTTATCTAACCTTAATAGGTAGGCAAGCTATACAATTCAATCTTTAAAGTAATGACAAAAATTGACGTTTTAAAGTGAAATAACAACACCGACCTAAGATAACATGATCGTTCCTACATTATATATCAACATACATTTGTTTTTGTTTATGAAATATCAATTTCATAGTCAAAAACAAAATATTACGTTAAAATTGTCATTTTATTTTAATAATATAATTTTATTGATCGTTTATTGTCATTACTGTCGATATGGCAATGACAAAAGAATTGCATTTTACTTTGAAATTAAAATGACAATTGAGAATATTGACGTTTATATCGAGTTGGGTTTGGTATAAATGCCATTTTGTGAAGTTTGGTTAGACGTCACATTTTGGAATTGGGTAAGGTACGATGTTATTTCGTGGAGTTAGTTTAGAATTCTTTTTTTGAAGTTGGGTTAGGTTTGGTTGGGTTAGGTTATATGTATTTTGCGGCATCTCTGTCGGTATGACGATAACAAAAGAATTGTATTTTACTTTGAAATTAAAATGACAATTGAGAATAATAACGTTTATATGGAGTTGGGTTTGGTTTAAATGTCATTTTGTGGAGTTTAGTTAGACGTCACATTTTGGAGTTGGTTTAGGTTAGATGTTATTTTTTGGAGTTAGGTTAGAATTAATTTTCTGAAGTTGGGTTGGGTTAAGTTCTATGTATTATGCGGAGTTGGATTAGGTTAGTTTATATGTAATTTTATGGAATTAAGTTAGAATCGTATTTGTGGAGTTGGGTTTAGTAAGGTTATATGTCACTCTGTGGAGTCGAGTTAGGTTAGATGTTACTTTGTGGAGTTGCGTTACTTTAGATGCTAGTTGATGGAGTTAGGGTTAGGTTGGAACTTATTTTGTGTAGTTGTATTTGATTTTAATGTCGTGTTGTGGAGTTGGGTTAGATTGGGTTAGATCATAATCCGGTGGTAATTTTGTAAAAATATCACGTTTTTGTGTTCAAGTCTATTAGAATTATTCTAACGATTGTTGTCCACTCCCAGACTAAGTATGAAGTAAAATTTCGAGTTTAGAAAAGCCTGAGCCTTTTGGATTTGGACGCGTAGCGTCCAAATCCAAACTCAGGCTTTTCTAAACTCGAAATTTTACTTCATGCGCCACGCGTATTAAACGCTGATTTAGTGCAAAGTTTTAAAAACACTTTATTCATCTTAATAATAACACAAACATCTTTGAATTGTAAGAATGCATTTCATAGAACAAACATTAACTTATTTTACAACTAAAATAGAAATGACCAATTATACGTATTAGTGTAAGGTAAATTGACACTGTTAGTTTATTCGATTATTGGATATCTTTTCTGGTAATTAAAAATTAATAATGTTATTTTATTCTATTGTCGGGCTTTCTGTGAAAGTTCAGCTGGAAAAGAAAAATAAATAATTGAAAAAATATCACAACAGGAATAATTTCGATTTAAAAATATTTGAATTCGAGAAAATATGCTTACGTTTCTTATTGTTTGCACACTTTAAACATCCCACTGAGCAAACACAATTAAGTAATGTTTCATCAACATTAAAACTACGTTTAGTGTTGCTACAATGTTGATATAACGTTATTTGTTTGTTTTTTGCTCAGTGGGATAATATACAGGGTGGGCCACGAATAACGCCCATTTAAAGTTTTAGGGGTTCCTTACAGAGGAAAAATTTGAAAAAATTCTACATTGCACGGTTGAATGCGATCACCTCATGGAAAATATTTCGACTTTCTATAACTTTCGGTTGTACCGGAAATGGCTACCAACTTTGTTATTTTAAATAGAACATCCTATATATTAATTTTTTTTAGATTCCCCGTTCAATTGTCTACCCTCTCATATGAATTTATGTTCACAAAAAAAAACATTTTCGCAATTTTATATATTATATCACAACAGTAATTTCGCACGTTTCCATAGACAATGTTTTCTTGTTTCTTTGTTTGCCTTCTATCGATTTCATCTCTACATAATTTAGATATTAATATTGTTAGTTTCTTCGATTGCTGTATATTTTATATTTTTTAAGAATTAGGGAACGGGTCTTTGTCTTTGTCGCGATGGAAAGAGCCGCAGGAACCGAAAGGTGTCAATTCAAACGCTGCCGTTAAACCGTCCCCATGGCGACGGGTATGACGTCACGGGGGCCTTACAGGAACTGGGTCAACTATTCCTGTGTGTCTGTGTGTTTGTGTATGAATTGTACGTGTGATGACCGAGAACAAAATAGAAGACTGTTTTGCATGTTATGATACACTCTACAATTTAGATAATTCAACTAATCTCAAGAAAATGATATCATTTCGATTAGAACTGTTAATAATTAAAAAAATTGTGATGTGTTTATCATAGCACTTTGCCCGTTAAAGATATGATTTAACTATTAACAATATGGAAAACTTGCTCAAACTAAATTTGTTCTACTTTTTTTTTAATTATTATTTCAAAGTATATTCACAAAAAAGTAATACATTGCATTTTTTCGCTACATCTTGGCAAGCGACAGTTACGCTACACATTTTAACCTTGTAACATATTTTAAAGTAACGATTGTCTTCCACTCCCAGACTAAGCATGAAGTAAAATTTCGAGTTTAGAAAAGCCCCGCGTAGAAAATTTGTCTCGGGTCGCGCAGCGACCCGAGACAAATTTTCACGGGGCTTTCTAAACTCGAAATTTTACTTCATGCGCCACGCGTGTAAAACACTGATTTACAGTAAAGTTAAAAATATATAACGCTTAGATTGATGGTGATCAGTGTTTACCAAGATTTAATAGCTGAGGATGTTACTTGGTGAAATTCCATATCAACACTTTTAGTAAATAACACACTTGGTTAACATTTTACTGTTTATTAGTTGACACTGCAACAATTGTTTCACCACATAGTGGCTTCATCAGGTAGATGAATGATTATTCACGTCCCCATGGCGACGGGTATGACGGGCAGATGAATGATCATTCATCTGCCTGATGAAGCCACTGTGTGGCGAAACAATTGTTTCAGTCTCAACTAATAAACAGTTAAATGTTAACCAAGTGTGTTATTTACTAAAAATGTTGATATGGAAATTCACCAACTAACATCCTCAGCTATTAAATGTTGGTAGATATTGATCACCATCAATCTAAGCGTTATATATTTTTAACTTTACTATAAATCAGTGTTTTACACGCGTGGCGCATGAAGTAAAATTTCGAGTTTAGAAAAGCCCCGTGAAAATTTGTCTCGGGTCGCTGCGCGACCCTCGACAAATTTTCTACGCGGGGCTTTTCTAAACTCGAAATTTTACTTCATGCTTAGTCTGGGAGTGGATGACACTCGTTACTCTAAAATTTGTCACACGTATCAAAATGTGTAAAGCGACTGTCACAAAGAAAAAAAAATAACATTGCGACCGCATTAAAATTCAATTCAAACTCTTATTTGGTTGGCACGACTGGTTAAATGTCGGCTTGCGACTGAGGTCAACTGTCATATAGTTCAAATATCGGCTTGCGGCGAAGTATGTCAATTGCTGTTATAGTCCACATGTTCGTGGAGCGACCAAACCAAATTTTAAGGCTCTTCACTAAACTCGAAATTTCACTTCATGCTTAATCAATGAGTCGAAACACTCGTTTGAAGCTTCATTTTAACTTTTTAAAAACAATAAATACCCTGTGAATCCGTCGGGATATGTAAAAGGTGATCCAAGTAGAGATAATTTTTTCAATGGCCTTCTTTTGACAGATCACGTGTGAGTCGTGTCATGCTGTCATGTTATTTTTGTTTAGTATTGTTTGGCATTTCATAATGGAAAGACTTACGCCTGAACAACGTTTACAAATCGTTCAACTTTATTACGAAAAGTCACGTTCTGTGAGGAATGTGTTTCGTGCGCTTCGCATAACTTATGGTCAACATAATCGGCCTACTGAGCGTACTATTCGCAACACCATCACCCATTTTGAGACCCAGCATTCATTATTGGCTAATATTCGACCGAATAGACCACGTCCAGCACGCTGTGAAGAAAACTCGGACTGACGTATGGAACGACTTGGCGCATTTTACGTCGAGATCTTAAATTGAAAGCGTACAAAATACAGCTTGTGCAACAACTGAAGCCGCTCGACCTTCCCAAGCGACATCGCTTCGCTCTATGGGCTCTTGAAAAGTTCCAAGAAGATCCGACGTTTTCGAGGCAAATTTTGTTTAGCGATGAGGCCCATTTCTGGCTCAATGGGTATGTAAACAAACAAAATTGCCGCATTTGGGACGAAGAGCATCCTGAAGAGATTCAAGAACTGCCACTTCATCCAGAAAAAACAACGGTTTGGTGTGGTTTGTGGGCCGGTGGAATCATCGGTCCATATTTCTTTAAAAATGATGCCGGTGCGAACGTAACCGTCAATGGCGACCGTTATCGCGCCATGATAACCGACTATTTGTTGCCTGAAATTGAAGCTCATAATCTCGGCGACATTTGGTTTCAGCAAGACGGCGCCACTTCCCACACATCGCATCAATCAATGGATTTATTGAGAGAACATTTCGGTGAGCACATAATTTCACTTTTTGGGCCGGTCGATTGGCCACCAAGATCGTGTGATATCACACCGTTAGACTTTTTCCTGTGGGGATATGTAAAGTCTAAAGTTTATGCGGACAAGCCCGCTTCGATTCAGGCCTTGGAGGAAAACATAACGCGTGTCATTCGCCAGTTACCAGTCGAAATGCTCGAACGAGTCATCGAAAATTGGACTCAACGGATGGACCATCTGCGACGTAGCAACGGCCAACATTTGATAGACATAATCTTCAAAAAATAAATGCCAAAGAATGTTCTTTCAAATGATAATAAACATTCTCCAATAAATTTGAATTTTCTGTGTTTTTTTTTTTCTTTAAAAAAGTAGGAACCTCGAAATAGATCACCCAGTATATGCAAAAGAAAAATTCCCTGTATACCTATAGGAACATAACAATAATTTATCTATCAAACAAATGAAAAACACTAAATAAATTGAAAATGATAGAGTAGGAACATTTTGGTTATTAAAACATGTCATTTAAATTTAGCAATTGTTTGAAGTTTTAAATTGAACTTTTTTAGAAACAACAAATGCCCGAAACTTGATTGTGAATCTGTTGGGATATGTATACGCAAAACAAAAATCTCCTGTATACCTATAGGAAGTTAACAATAATATATCTGTCAAACAAATAAAAAACATAAAATAAAATGAAAATGATAAAGAGAGTAGGAAAATGTGGGTTAATAAAACATGTCATTCAATTTTAGCAATTGCTTGAAGCTTCAAATTAAACTTTTTTTTAGAAACAACAAATGCCTGAACATTTACTGTGAATCTGTCAGGATATGTATATGCAACAAAAAAAATCCCTGTATACCTATAGAAACATAACAATAATATTTCTATCAAACAAATAAAAAACACGAAATAAAATGAAAATGATAAAGAGAGTAGGAAATGTTGGGTTAATAAAACATGCCAATCAAATTTAGCAATTGCTAGAAAAATTACTTCAACTTTAACCAAATAATTGTTTTTCGAACTAAAAATAATATGCGATTTCCACTTATAGATTCCCACAAAATTCCCCTGCGCCATCTCGAAGTAAATGGATAAACTGTTGATGTAGTTTAAATACCGAGTAACTAAACACAAATAATTTATATTTACCTTTCTACATCATTATTATTGATTAACATGTTTTTTGCTGAAATAATAATTATAATAAAGTTAATTGTAGAAAATATTATCTAATTACAGATTTCTATAAAAATGTGTGCTGTTTTCATGGAAAACAGTTTTCACTAGTCAATTATAGAATCAACTAGTATTCTGTCTTCCAACTATGTTCTTAAATTAAAAGTTGGTTTCTTTAAAGCAGATCCCTAACCTTTTACTTATTTAAACTCGTGGTAAACATTTCTAGATTGTAATATAAATTAAAATAGATATCTATCATATATACAAAATTTATCAATAATCACTAAAATAAATAGTTGGCATATTTTTTCGCTAAAGACAAAAATCGAATATATCGTGCGTTCAATAAAACAAAACTCCAGAGAGCAATGAAAAATATTGTAGGTTGGCAACTTGCAAAGTAAATATTGTAATTATTATGTCTGACGTTTTATATGTCAATTTCTAAAGCGTGTTTTAATAAAAGATTAAATCATGGCACTCTAGATGTTTTTTTTATTAAACACACGATACATTATGCCATGTCTTGGCTATACTTAGTTTAATTTTGAAATTACTGTAATCGTCTTATTTAGCTTAGATGGCTATTTAGAAATATAATAAGTATCACTTATTCTTCGGGTTTGATCCCGCGTATTTTCTTGGCTCTGGTCGATTTTATTTTTAATTCGACGTTTCGATGACGTCGCAGTCATCATCGTCAGGAATAACTATCAAAATTCCATTGCTCTAGCGACCACTTGTTTGACTTTTACGTACTACTTGATGCGTGAATTTCTTGTTTGGCTTCGTGTTACTCTTCTGTTTTGTTCTTCTAACGATGTAGTATTGACAATTTCAATATAATTTTCGGAAGGGGTTGGATTTTGATTTTCTTGGTTGTTGTTCGGTGATAATATATTTTGACCAGAATTTATACAAGTTTTCCAAATTGGTGGTAGTCTTTTAGCATCATCTCTTTGATTTAGACTGTTCGGCCTCTTTTCAATTTCTATCGCTTCTCTCGCGTGGAAGAGTCTGTCTTTTTTAAAATTCTCGTTATTTCGAAGTTTATTGTATGTTTAGAAATGTTTACGTGTTGAAATAAAGAAGATTGTGGATCAGACTTTTTTACTGCTAAAATGTGTTCATCTCGACGAGTACTAATTTTCCGGTTTGTTTGTCCTACATAGCTCTTCTCACACATACCACATGGAATTTCATATACGCCTTGAGCTTCAAGTGGGATAATTTCTTTTGGAGTTCGGAGTAAATTTTGAATTTTTGTGTGTATATTGAAACAAGTTCTAATATTGTATTTGGAGAGGACTTTTCCGATTTTATCAGTTGTTCCTTTAATGTAGGGAAGGGTGACGTTGCTACACGGACTTTCACTTCTTGTTTTTGGACTTTTGTTTCTGTTTAATTTATTGATTGTTTTTTTGGAAAACCCATTTTGCATTAATGCTTTTTTGACATTGGATATTTCATTATTTAAGTGGTGTTCGTCCGATAGCGTACGTGCTCTTAGTAGAAGCGATTTTGCCACAGACGCTATTTGAGCTGGATAGTGATGTGACTTCGCATTCAAGTACCTGTTTGTGTGTGTATATATATATATATATATATATATATATATATATATATATATATATATATATATATATATATATATTTTTTTTCTGTATAGAATAATCTGTTTTTTTATTCTGGTATCCCTCTACTGCGATTTAAATTAACATTTATTCATTTAGTATGATTTTTAATTTTTTTACACACTTGAATCTAGTTTTGATTATTGTTATAGTTAAGACTAATTTTATTCGTAATAAATTATACTTCAGAACATAATTATTTTTTCGCACACATAATGATTATTAACTTTATTAAAATGATATTTTTGTATTATGTGCGCACAATTAGTGTTTTTTGACGCATCGAGAATGCATTTTTAGTCGAGACCGCAGGTCGAGACTAAAAATGAATTCGAATGCGTCAAAAAACATATTGATTTTTCGCACAAAATACAAACAACATTTTTTCTACAACCGCGAAGGAAGAAGTTCTACCATAAATACGTTTTAATAATTTAATGATTAATTTGAAAGATTCATTATAGTTAGTCGCCGATGTAAATGTAACCATGGACACGGGTAAGATAATAAAACATTAACCAGTGAACGAATTTTTCAGTTTTTCACAAAATATGAATCTTGTCAAATTCGTAAAATTCACATTTTTAAAACAATATTAATAAAACCACTAAAAGAGCTACGACATAAACTGAATATGCATTAAATACTAATTTTTCGAATGTCTACAACTTATTTTAACTTCTTCTTCTTCTGCTATCCCTTGTTGCCCCTTAGGGCGTCGGGTACTCATTATTGAGCCATCTCCTCCATAACTGTTTATTCTCCGCGATTTTTCCTAGCTCTTCTGCGCTTTTCCCATGTCTCTCTCCTATTTCTTTAATTATGTTGGTCATTGTCTTCCTGGGTCTGCCTGGTTTCCTCTTTCCTTCCATGGTTGTTTGTTGCACCTGTTTTGTTAGTCTATAGTTGTCCATTTTTCTGACATGGGCATACCAATTTAGTTGTTTCTTTTCTATTTTGTTTGTTATTGTGTCCTGTTTTAAGTTGGCATATATCTCCTCGTTCCTTTTCTTATCAAATTTGGTGACGTGTGATATTTTTCGCAGGAATTTCATTTCTATCGTGGTTAATTTATTTTTATGTACCGGTAGTGTGGTCATTGCTTCTGTGGAGTATAGCACTGAGGGGATTACAATTTTGTTGTATATATGTTGTTTCGTTTTTGAATTTATTTCTTTTTTGCCTAGAATTGTCTTGTTTATCGCATAGTAGATGTTGTTTGCTTTCTTATGTTTGTTGGCTATTTCTGTGTCTATTTTTCCTTCGTTGCTAATGATTGTTCCTAAGTAGTTGTAGTTAGTTATCTTCTCCAATCTTGTTCCTTTGCATGTATATTCTGTGTTGTTATCTTTCTTGCACCCTTTTATTTTCATTATTTTTGTTTTGTCCGTGGTTATGTTCATACCCATTTTGTCTATTTCTTCTGTCCATATGTCTATCATTTTTTGCATCTTTTCTGGTCTGTCCGTTATTACTGTTACATCATCTGCGTATATTAGAGCCTCTATTAGTAACGCCTTCAGTTTTTTATATACCCATACTGTCTTAGGTGTTCTGTGTTTGCAATTTTTGTATATTCTGTCCATGTATATGATAAACAGTAGGGGGCTAAGTGAGTCTCCTTGTTTTACACCACTTTTAATCTCGAATTCTGTTGATGTAATGCCGTTTATTTGTACTATTCCTCTTACTCTTGTGTATAAACTCTGAATTGCTTTTAATAGGCTTGATGTTATATTTAGCTGCTGTAGGGTCTCCCATAATTTTGTTCTGTCGATATTGTCAAATGCTGCTTTCAGGTCGATAAAGGTGATATATAGCTCTGCGTTTTTTTATATTTTTGCTTCTATTGCTTTCCGGAGTACGCTAATATGATCTGTGGTTTGTCGTTTGCTCCTGAATCCTCCTTGTTCTTCTTCTAGTTTGTGTTCTATTTGTTGTCTTAGTCTCCTTTCTAAAATTTTGCTATACACTTTTTTAGCTACTGGGGCTAGGCATATCGCTTTTTTTAACAAGATTTTTTAATATGATCAATATTAAAGAGACAATCAAAAAAATGCCTAGAATAAGCTACCACTTCCGGTTTTCGCTTTTTTTTTCAAAAGTGGATCGAAGACTACTATTTTAATGAAAAGCTTAAGTTTATAAGGTCATCATAATAGCTCAATCGGTTTAGACTTTATCGTGGCGACAGAAGAACAGGCATTTTTCAAAAATGGTCTTAATCAACTCGGGGGCTCAAAAATTGGATATATCCACTAAAATTGTTGATTTGAACATTTTCGCGAAAACAATTCTTTCCCTTTGTTTTGCATATAGGGGAAAGTAAAAAATTGGGTAAGATAAATGAGGCGCCTATTTCCGAAAACCCCTAAATCCATTTGAAAACAATGTATTCCGGGGTTTTTGGAAATAGGCGACTCAAATTTATATGTTCATGGTAAATTAATGATTACTGTATGTACGATAGTTAATTATATTCTCAAAGGAAATCATTACATATGAAAAGTTTTAGAAAGCTGTGCCAAATCATAACAGCTCACTTGCCCAACAAAAGTTTAAAGAAAACAAATTCACAGTAAGTGCATTATTTTTAGGAAAAACTAAAAAAAAGCACGGTCTAAATATAGTTGACAAATAAATGCATACAATCCGAGTACCTAATATACAGGGTGTTTCTAAATTGATTCGAAAGATTTTAAAGGGTGATTTTTCAGCAAAAATTATTGGAGGTCTTTTATATAGTTTTTTATTCAAAACCCAAGTTGCATACAGCCCTCTAAAATTAAAGGAAAAAAGTTGTTTTTATTTCATATATCCACTATGGAAGAATTTAGAAGAATGAAATTTGAAAGATAACTGTTTCTAATGAAAAGGCGCTTTTTACGATTTTGGTAACCATAAAATGTTATTACAAGGGGTGAAAAAATCAACCCCAATAATAGTTTGCATCAGAACTTTTTGATGCTTTTACATTTGTCTATTCTACATTTAAATGGAGAGATTCAATCTGCAACTTTTTTGTCTCTTGACATTTTCTCTTAAAGTTGTTAGTTTCATCACAAACAAATAAAATAATACATAGGCTCATTTTACATAATTTAGAGATTGGTTATTATTTGTTAAGAAAAAATCAAGTAGGTTTATGTCAAATGAAGTCATACTATTTTCTCAAATTTCTAGAGAGTTTTATACGTATAGACTGAAAACATGTTGCACAACTAAATAATATTTTATTGAAAGAATGGCATTTTTTGTAACTTAGGGAGGAAGGGGTTTTGAAATTATAAGAAGATTTTAATGGGTGATTTTTCAACAAAAATTAAGGGTTGTCTAGTTTTTGCTGAAAAATCACCCAATAAAATCTTTGGCATCAATTTGGAAACACCCTGTATAAAATAACAAAAATATTAAAAGTTCGATTCTTTTCGCAATCTAAAACTGATTTGTCCTACAAAGACAAATCAAAACACTCATTGAAATAACTACTTCCCGAGTGAATACCCCGACGGATATTGGACTGTGTTTAAATTTGTCTTTGTTAGACAAATCAGTTATAGATTGCGAAAAGAATCGCACTTTTGATATTTTTTAAATACTCTACAATCAAGTATTGGCAATTTTATTATACTTTACATAAAATAACATATAAAATTCAATAATAATTTATAAATGTACTTGTTAAATTACAGCATGAGTTGTAACAAGTCAAATACTTCAGAAATAAATAGTGATTGTTCAGTTTCACCAATATTATTAGAATAAGTTCATTTTAATGCAAAAGGAGAAAATGCAAAACATTTCACGAAACACTTGTGAGGTCGTCAGGTTGCAGCAGTGTCAAAATAGTCAAGGATCACATATGGATGATGTAATTAAAAAAAATCCTTATTTGTGTACTTTAATAATAAATAGAAAGTTTTTATCTCACATAACTAGTTTCTTTTAAATCATCATTTGAAATGTAAACGAACTTTTGGCCCACTCTGTATTATACTGTTTACAAGTCTTTTTACTCCTTAATTAAGCATGAAGCTATATTTCGAGTTTAGTCACACTTGACAGTTTGGAGTTTCAGGCTTTTCTAAACTCGAAATTTTATGTCAGGCGTCACGCGTAGAAGCACTAACATAAGAGTTAGATATATCTTTGGAATTTTGATTTTCCGTCGCAATTTCATTGTTGTTACAAATTGAATTGTGGCGCATTAGATTAGTGAAGTGTGTAAAAAAAATTGCAGCGTTTTGGCCGCTGCGGATACACATCTGCACAGCGAGGCGCTAATTATAGGTTCTGGCGTTTTATTATTGTAGCAAGTCCCAGTTTCGTAGTTCGGCAGCATCATTTTCCCCGACTCGTATACACCCACATGCTGATTTATATTTGTACAAACATACTTTACATGAAAACTCAGGCTTGGATTATATATTTTTTTAAGAATATCCCGTAAAAAAAAAATCGTATCCGACATTAATATAAAATGCTAGGCTAATATGAATTCCTGAATCGATTTAGAAAAATAGTTAGTGCAAAGTAACTGAATACATTTGCAACAAGTGTACATATTTTCCCAGACGTTGACAAAAATATAATAATTTAGGTTCTGTATTATGAAGGCTTCTACTTCGTTACATTTGTTTACAATGAAACATTTTTTACGTTATATAACACTTTTTTAATGATATTCTTGTTGGAGTTACGTGAAGTTAGTAATAGATATGTAAGTAGTTAAATCATTTAATCTTCACTGTTTTATTTTAATTCTAAATGTACATTTCAGGCACGATGTGCCCTTTTTCAATAGTTTAACGTTAAGCTATTGAAAAAGGGCAGATCGTGCCTGAGATTTACATTTAGAATTAAAATTAAACGGTGAAGATTAAGGAATTTAACTACTTACATATCTAACACATGTTTATTGAATGTGGCTGCGGTTTCGATAATTTAGCATGTCATTATTAAATATGAAGTGAAACTGCAGTCATATTCAATAAAAAAAGTGTTGTACAAACTAAGTGCAAAGTGTTTTATTGTGATATAGGGATTTGATCACAAGTTTAAAGGCATGGGCCGTATGATTTCCTTTTTGTTAAAGTTAAAGACAGTCGTTAAGTTTGTTTATCTCTTTTATATACCGGGTGTTGACTTAGCGGACGCAACATAGGAAATCGCATGTTAATTTTAAAGTGTTCAAATATTGGCTTCCCTATTTATTTTAGACAAAATGTATTTCACTTTTTTGTAGAGGGAAACATTATAAATTTATGAATGTTCACACTCAACACTTTACTTTTCTCTAAGTTAAAATAATTAAGAAAAAGTAATGTGATTTTATAAAAATAATGACATACCATAGAATTGATACAAAAATTGCGGATATTCCTTGTTTTTTAAAGTTTAATTTAAAGCTTTAAACAACTGTTTTCCACTCCCAGACTAAGCATGAAGTAAAATTTCGAGTTTAGAAAAGCCCTGTGAAAATTTGTTGAGGGTCGCGCAGCGACCCGAGACAAATTTTCTGGGCTTTTCTAAACTCGAAATTTTATTTCATGCGCCACGCGTATAAAACACTATAATATTGTCAAATTTATGTATATTCGAACTTCACTCAAAATCTGTGTTTTATACGCGTGGCGCATGAAGTAAAATTTCGAGTTTAGAAAAGCCCAGAAAATTTGTCTCGGGTCGCTGCGCGACCCTCGACAAATTTTCACGGGGGTTTTCTTAACTCGAAATTTTACTTCATGCTTAGTCTGGGAGTGGAAAACACTTGTTTAATGCTTCAAATTGAACTCTTTTAAAAATCAACCAATGTCAGAAAATAATTAAGATAAGATAATGTAATTTTATTAAAATAATGACATACCATGGAATTGATACAACAACTGCGGATGTTAAAATAACACAAGATATTGCTGTTACTTAATTAACGACAAAAAAACATAACGCAAACATCGTGATAACTGTGCTCTGCATAATACCACTTTATGAGGAGGATATTTTCTTGTATAGTGTAAATCATTTTGAAAACATTTACTTAAATCAAGTGACTGATATATCTTTTACCATTTTGACATTCGCAATTGTTGTTTCAATTCCATGGCGTGTCAATATTTTTATAAAATCACATTACTTTTTCTTAATTATTTTAACTTAGAGAAACGTAAAGTGATAAACGTTAACACGAATGAATTCAGAATTTTTCCCAGTACAAAAAAGATAAATACATTTTGTTTCTAAAATAAATAGGGGAGCCAAAATGTGAACATTTCAAAATTTACATGGGATTTCCTATGTTACGTCCGCCAAGTCAACACCCGGTATGTTAATTTTGGTATGTTACGACTCACTCTAATCAATTATTTAGTTACCGAACGCCTCAATGAAGGGGAAATCATACGGCCCATTTAAGCTTAAAGTCATTATGAATGAGCTTTTCAATGAAAAAAAGCATTGAATAGGACATTTTCAATGTACGGTTCAGAATTTTGTATTCTTTGACATTTTTCATCAAAATATTACAACAAAGGGGATAATTTTGACACAAAGAAAATAAAACAATAATCAATTCTACAGAGAGTTTTAAATAATTCTGAAAATTACACGTTCTTATTTGTAAAGTTTTCTATAGAAATATAAACTCCTAAAACTAACACGATTCCGACGCGTGAGCAATTTCTTAATTACATCATTTTTCAGATAGTTTTAAATATTTTTGATAATAAATAGCTCACATTTCTAAAGAATGGTCCATGTTTCTTTCGAAATGTCAGCTTTTTTACTACCCGGAAATCCTCAAACTTTTAAATGTTGTATGATATGCAATTAAACAATATTCCATAGTTTCTTCATATATTAATATCATCAATTAAATAAATATAATTAATTATGTTAAGACCCAATTATAATTGTTGTTTCAATCAAAACTTGATTTTTTATCTGATGTCACTTTGTGATTAATGTTTTTCACATTTAACCCATTTAAAGCCGAGCAATTACAGAGTTAATTTTAAAAGTTGCCTTCACTTTAAATTTTACACTTTTTTGTTGTGATTTCTATGAATGACTGATAATATTACAAACTGGTAATTTTTATTTTTAATAGATATAATATATAGGCGGTAAATTTTCAGGCATTCGTCGATTTTATAAAAGCGTTCAATTTGAAGTTTCGAACGGGTGTTTAAACTCCCAGACTAAGCATGAAGTACAATTTCGAGTTTAAAAAAGCCTGAAAATTTAGTTTGGTCGCTCCGCGATAACACGATTCCGACGTGTAAATATAAATGACCAATTTCTTAATTACATAATTCTTTAAATAGCTTTAGATATTTTTAATTTCCCCCGTATGTAATACAAAGGAAAAGTATTGTTTTCGTGAAAATTTTCGAATCAAAAATTTTAGCGGAAATATCCGTTTTGAGGTCCCCTGAGTCGAATAAGACCATTTTTAAAAAATGTCTGTCTGTCTGGCTGTGTCTGTGTGTGAGTCTGTGTTCGCTGTACCGCAAAAACCGCTTAAAATATCGAGATGAAACTTGAAACTTAAGCTTTTTGTTACAATCGGAAGAACTGAAAAGCTTTTGGTGAAAATCAAAAACCGGAAGTGGTACTTTACTCTTAGCGTTTTTCAGTTTTTTAAGATTTTTTCAATAAATGTTCATCAAACAAAAAATTCTTTCAAATAAAAGTTGTAGATAATAACAAAATGAAGATGTATTGTTTACTTACTTTTTGTCATAGCACTCTTAGTTTTTGAGAAATTTCAAAAGTTGTGTGTTTTATCTAGTTATTGGTGTGTGACAGTGTATGTGTCGATACAATTGAAAAATGTTTTATATAAAAGTTGTAGGTAATAAAATATTAAAGATTTTTTGTATCTTTACTTTTTGTCATAGCACTCTTAGTTTTTGAGATAATTAATAAATAATGTTCTTTTATCTAGTCATTGGTTTGTCTCAGTGTATGTGTTGATACAATTGAAAAATTTTTCAAATAAAAGTTGTAGGTAATAAAATATTAAAGATTTTTTGTATCTTTACATTTTGTCATAGCACTTTTAGTTTTTGAGATAATTAATAAATAATGTTCTTTTATCTAGTCATTGGTTTGTCTCAGTGTATGTGTTGATACAATTGAAAAATGTTTCAAATAAAAGTTGTAGTTATCAAAAAGTTGAAGACATTTTGAAAATAATAATGCTACAAATATTTTAAAAGTGATTTAATACGCAATTTAGGGGGGAAAGTACTATGATGGACACATCACCATTTTTAATAATAAATAGCTTAGATTTCTAGAGAATGGTCCATGTTTGTTTCGAAATGTCCCCCTTTTTATTACCTAGAATGCCTAAAAGTATTAAATATTGTTGTATGATATGCAATAAAACAATATTTCATAGTTTCTTCATAAATTAGTGTTATCAATTAAATAACTATTAATTGATTATGTAAAAACGGAATTATAATTATTGTTTCAATGAAAACTTGATTTTTCATCTGATGTCACTTTTTTATTAGAGTTTTTTACATTGAACCCACTAAAAGCCGAGCAATTATAGAGTTAACTTTAAAAGTTGCTTTTAATTTAAATTTTGCACTTCTTTTTGTGATTTCTATAAATGACTGATTGACTGACATAATGTATACGCTGTAAATTTTCAGGCATTCGTCGATTTTATAAAGGCGTTCAATTTGAAGTTTCGAACGAGTGTTTCCACTCCCAGACTAAGCATGAAGTAAAATTTCGAGTTTAGAAAAGCCTGAAAATTTGGTTTGGTCGCGTAGCGCGAAGCGCGGAGCGGCCAAACCAAATTTTCAGGCTTTTCTAAACTCGAAATTTTACTTCATGCGCCACGCGTATAAAACACTGAAATATTGTGAATTTAGAAATACACTCGCAAATATTTTTTTTAAATGAGTAATAGACAAAATATTTAAATAATAAAATATTAACATTTTTCTTCACACATTCTCAAATCAGGTCAAATAATAGAATTATTTAAATTAACTATTTAGTAATTTAATTATTAAAAAATGAATGATATTGCGTTATTGCATTAATGGCGTTTAATAGGTCAAATGTGTCAAAAAGTACAACTTTTACTTTAACTGAGCCAATTCGAACTTTATTTTTTTCACATGTTACTGGTGAAAGAAACAAATTGTTCATTTTCTATATGAAACAAATCTCTTGCAGTGAAATAGCTTCACAAATGCGTAATTATTGTAATTTGAATGTGTGTAAATAATAACGAGTGTCTAAGAACTGTCGGCATCTCGGTTGCTTTGAAAAACAAATTTTATATCTTAGATTAAGTCATACCATTCGGTGAATCTCGGAAACGTCAAATAAATTCTATCATATCGTATGTTCAATAAAAATAACTCAAGAAGACCATGGAAAATATTGTAGGTTGGCAACTCTGAAATTATATATTATAGTTATTACGTCTAACGTTTTATATATCAATTAGTAAAGCGTGTAGCCAACCTAAATTTAAAAAAAGGAAAGGATTTTTATTGAACATACGATATGTCTAATTACGACGTATGTTTCTGACCCTACTAGGATACCGGCAGTTAATAGACACTAAAAAAGACTGTTATTCCTTACTTCACTTTTTATTTTTATCGTTAGATGTACATTTCGAGACACAAAGTGCTCATTATCCATAACAAACAGTTTTTTATTGATTATGAGCACTTTGTGTTTCGAAATGTACATCTAACGATAAAAATAATAAGTGAAGTAAGGAATAACAGTCTTTTTTAGTGTAATAATCACTTCACGTATACTCAAAAACATACAGTTAGTTAATAGATACTCCTTAGATGTTGATTAATTACTAAACTAAACAATTAATTTTGATTCATCACTAACCTATTAGATTATTTGTCTTTATAAAATCCTGAAACTTGAAAATCATATATTAGATAAAATTGCAATTCACGTTAAATAAACAGCGGATTACTCAGTTTGGATGTGTTTAGAATGATGCTTGCCAAATTTATATCTTAAATTAGTCAAAAGACGTCAATGCATACATCAACATTCAATTTTATCTGCAAGATCTATTTAGAATGCAACCGTGTAATGTGTACAGGAATTTTGTTTAAAGTATTAAGATTGTTCAACAGAAACACGTTTAGATGCTATAAAACTTTTATTATTCAACAAATTTAACATCCGTTAACATTAATGCATAAATCCTACTGTTTAAACAATCCATAAATACCTTTGTAATAAACATGTTTTCGGCTCTTTACGGAACCTTTCCTTAACAGCAATAGACCTGTCCTTTAAAATGTTTAACATTTAACAGGTTTGTGCCCGTTTGCACCCAAGTCGATTAACTTAATCATTGATTAGTACTTTTTACAAACACAACATATTTATTTACACATTATTTAGACAACTGCATATTGATGAAAGAGGCATGTTTAGGTTATTTCACAAATTTATAATATTCCTATGTTCTAGAATTTAGATTTAAACAGAGGTTTAATTAATGATTAGTGGATGATTAAAGTTAACCAGTCGCAGTGCAAATGGAGCATTGAAGTTTTTTTGTAAAGTAATTTTTTCGCACAAAACCTTATAAAAAATTGTCTCATCATAATTTGTTACTAAATCAACGAATAGTCCTCTAAGAACGATTTAAAAAAATTGTCAAAATTCGATTCTTAGACAACCAACTTTCTTAACTTGTGATAATTTCCGTCAGTTTTGTTTCTTAAATCTTGTTATGAGACCAGACTGAAAATAAGATTTTATGAAATGTTTAAAGTGATTGCAGGTATTTCCTCTCTTTTGTAAAAAATAAGAAAACTGGCTCGGAAATGGTATTTTATGAAATGTTTGAAGTAATTTCACATTTTTCGTCTTTTTCGTACAAAATTAGAGAGATCTGATTGAAAATGGTATTTTTTAAAATGTTTGACTTTTGTTATTCAATTTGTATTTTTAGTTTTAACTGAATATTAAATCAGTGTTTTTACGCGCGTGGCGCATGAAGTAACATTTCGAGTTGAGAAAAGCCAGAATTTGGATTTGGACGCTACGCGTCTTTGATTCGAATCATATTTATCTCTTACGAATCTTTTTTTCAAATATTCGTGATTCGAATCATATTAGGTGATTCGGATACGTGATTGGAATCCTTTTTAGGAGGATTCGTTTCAGCTCTGCTTTATAATATGTTTTCTTTTCACCTCTTAATATAACTTAAATATTTTTTTTGGAATTACTTTCTAAGACAATTCGGGATGAACGCTTTAAATTTGGTACACAAATATGAGTTCCCAAAATCAGGATTAGGGTTGAAAACTTGGCACTTATGGTCACTTAGATTCGAGTAATTTTGGAAAAACTATATGGAACATGGTAAAATATTATTCTAAGTGTCAAAACATAGTGGAGCTTCGAGCCTAGCGACGACCTTAGCGGCAATGTAATGTACTAATATAGCAGTAGGATGCGTCGAAAAAAGCGAATATTCAAGAACTGAATTCTAATACTAGTAGTATATATAGTTAATGCTTGTTGTGCTACACTCTTAATGAAACCGGATGGACAAATTTGGTGAAGACAAACACTTTTTTGTTCCATGATTTTATTTTCAGTTTCCTCACATGATAATGATCTGTAAAGACCGAAATACGTGTCAGGAAGCTGAAAATAAAATCACGGAACAAAACAAGTGTTTTTCTTCACCAAAACTAGTTATATATAATATTACTTTAATGATTAAATATTAGACGGATTCCTCAGTGTGTTTTGTATTTACATTTTCTGACTAATTAATTACTGAACCATTTATCACCAAGCGTTACGAAAGGACCGTAACCAAGGTCTTTCAACCATTTCTCTTTAGACATCTTTTTAATTGAAAAAATACTCTGACTTTAACTATTTCAAAATTTTTACATATTTTTTTAGCTAACAATTACTTTTCTCATATCTCGGAGTAAAGTAAAAAAACAAAACTCCACTTATACTGTTAACGATTTTGTCGTTCACACCAGAAGAGGTATCATATCTCTGGTAGTAGTCTATTTCTGTATCCCGGCCAAGAGTTGGGCCTATATGGGGAGTAGTGGAACCCGGTGTTCCTCTCCGAAGTGGGGATACTCCCCACCTGAAAAACCCACACCATCCCATCCGGGACCAAGCCGTCGCCGTCGGGATCGTCTTGACAGTCAGCATCAGGCGTCGTTGTTGACTAGTCACACTTCTACTTTTTGCTGACCCAGGTACGTTGCATAACCAAAAATCCTTCAAAATCAGATAACCTAATTAATATTTTCTCTCTCTACATAAATCGGAAGTGAGTGCACCAGAAAGTGGATTTTTTCGTTGTTTAAATAAGTGATAATAGTTAGTGATGTGGTTTCATCTGAGCTGAAATGGATTTTGATACGCGAATGCCGCGCGGTTAATTTTAGATTGGAGTAATTTTAGATTTTGTGATGTTGGATGTTTGTCCGGACGAATTTCGGGATACGGATATACCCTAAGCCTTGTTTTTTGGCAGTTGTGAAGTAAATAGCGAATGTTTAGGCAAGCATCCAATATACACCATTTCTTCAATATAGAAAATCGTTGTTTACGATACGTTTACAATATACACCATTTCTACAATATAGAAAATCGTTGTTTTGCTTTCTGATGGATCAAAATGGAATTTTGGAGTTTAATAAATGCCTTTCTAATGACTATTTTTTAAAGGAACCATTTACTCAAATACCTAATTCTTCAAAGAAAAGGATACCTTCTACAAAACTAAGGAGATTTAATACAAATATTATCGTCCCGAAAGATTGCTAGTAACAAGGTTTTTGGCCTTGAACTCTTGGTTAATAGTAGAACTTTGATTAAACACTTGGTTTGTTTCACTGATTTAACTTTGAACTTTGAAAATAAAACACTTTTTACTTTGTTTAACCACTATATTTTGCACTTAATTTGTGACTATAGTTTTGATATCTAGTAGTCATTATCAAACTAAAAGTGTTAGTTTGATAATGACTACTAGATAGTCAAAGTGCAAAATATAGTGGTTAAACAAAGTAAAAAGTGTTTTATTTACAAGTGTATTTAAGATGTACCACAAAGTAAACGCCTACAACACAAAACAGTTTGAACTTTTGGTTTAACAAATCTCATATTAGCGAAGACTTTTAACTTTTTGGACATTTTTATTTATTAATCAATCTTTCTTTGACTTTTTTTATTTAGTTTTGTAAATAATAATAATAAATAATACAGGAAAATCATAAATGGAAATGCATAAGGCTGTTTTGCTAAAACTTTAATAATTTAATTTGTACTTCGCGTAGTTGTTTTAATGAATATTTATTATCATCTTAGTTTTATTAACCCATTTGCATACAATGATGTATAAAAGACATCAATTATTTATTTTTATCTGTAAAAGGTATTTATCATGTATTAGTTTTTATTATGTTTTTTCTTTTAGCTCTACATATCACGATTTTTCTGTGTACATTTTTAGACTTTCGGTGTTTTTGTAAATGCCATTAATTTGAAGCTACAAACAAGTTTTTTTCTACTTTCAGGTTAAGCATAAAATCAAATTTCGAGTTTAGAAAAGCCTGACAATTTCGTTTGGTCGCTCCGCTTCGTTTGAAATTGATAAACTCAAAACAAAATAAAGAAATTGAAAATTACATGGAAATATAATGTTATTTAATTTAATGACTTGCCTTTAACGAGTGTTTTCCACTACCAGATTAAGCATGAAGTAAAATTTCAAGTTTAGAAAAGCCTGAAAATTTGGATTTGGGGGGCTCGCGAGCGAAGCCTCAGCAAATTCAAATTTTCAGGCTTTTCTAAACTCGAGATTTTACTTCATGCGCCACGCGTATAAAACACTGATTTCAAGTAAAGTTTAAACTACCCTTGATCTCTTATCTTAAAATAAACATTTGTAAAATTTATTATTACAAATGTTTATTTTGATTATTTGAAACGTCTGGAGCACAGTTTATTTTGGAATAAATAAAATTACACTTAAAAGGAAAAATCGCTGTATATATTTTAAATGTAATTTTAAATCGCAAGTCTATGTGTTAATTAAGACTAATTGCTTCCGGTTTTTACGAATATTATCATAACTTTATATAATACTTAAAGATCTGCAAATTTAAGCCGGAAGCTATATTTTTTCCTAATTCAAAACACTTTTGAATTCTAAATGTACTTTTTATTAAACCAAATTGATTTTTGTGAATGGTCTCAAACTAAAAGCGGAAGCTATTTTTTTCCCTAATTCAAAACACTTTTGAATTTTAAATGTACTGTTTATTAAATTGGTTTTTGTGAATGGTTTGCAAACTTAAACCAAAAGCTATTTTTTTCCCTAATTCAAAACACGTTTGAATTTTAAATGTACTCATTATTAAACCAGATTGGTTTTTGTGAATGTCAAGAATGATTTTTGGCTTATGGTGTTTTAAAAAATTATTCCTCTTTGCTGATCCAATTGGGGATTTTTGAAGATTCTAAAACAGCTAGACGTTTTATTTTCAGAACTTCTCTTTAATGCATTTAACACAAATATTTCGTAATATTATATATTATTCTTATCTCCAATTTGTGACAACCAAGTAACAAAAGTCTTTTTATTTTTTATCTTATTATTCATAAGTATGTACTTATGTTTGAGATATTATCATTTCCCTTCTTGAATATAATATGAAATAAAAATCTTGTTTTGTATTGCAAATTGTTTCAAAATCAATAATTAAATCTGTTGATGCATTTTGGTAAGAATAAAATAATAGCTTGTGCTAAAAATAACTGATTAATTTTTATAGGCAGAGGTTAGATTTATCGTGAATTACTGGTAAACTTATTTAAACTTCTTGATTTCTTTATTAAAGTTCACAGAATATTAAATAGGAACAGTTAAGATTTTAAGAGGTAAAGTTTTTAAACTATTCTGATTTAAACCAATTTATTTAATATATGATGAATTAATGTTCCACTTAACCCGTGGTAAAACATTTTTAATTAATTTATTTAATTTTAAAATTAACACCTGTATCTGTATTTAATTTGTTTCGTCTTTAATAGGGAAATTGTTAATACTGCAAATCGTTTTAAAATCTTTAATTAAATCTGTTGATACAATTTGGTAAGAATAAAATAAAAGCTTATGCTGAAAAAAACTGATTATTTTTTTAGGCAGAGGTTAGATTCGTTGTTAAGTACCGGTAAACTGATTTAATACTTCTTGATTTTTTTATTAGGTTTCACTGAATATTAAAAAGGTACAGTTAAGATTTGAAGAGGTACAGTTTTTAAACTATTCTGATATAAACTAATTAACACCTGTATCTGTATTTAATTTGTTTCGTCTTTGATAGGGCAAGTCTCTGAACATATCTTCAATTTGGTTCTAAACAGTTTTTAGTATGATAATCTCTAATCATGTTTAGCATATATTAGTTTATCAGTTCATTTGTTTTTCTAAGAGGAAAAGTTTTAAAATAATTTCCAGTATGATCATTTAAATTTAACTTCAGTATTTTTTATTAAAAAGAAAAGTTTTAAAATAATTTTCAGTATTATCATTTTATTTTAACTTCAGTATTTTTCATTTATAAATTACTTTCGTCTTAAATTGGAACGTTTCTAAACATTTTTGAGCACGATCATGTTGAAGCAAGATTTGAATATACCGTTTTATCAGGTTTTAATTTGCTTCGTCACAAAACGCGGAAGTTTTAATAAAACAATTTCTAGTAGGTACCTATAATAATTTTCATTCAATTCAGTCTTCTTTTTTTAATAATTTATTTCGCTTAAAATTTAATACATCTCTTGACAATCTCGTGTGGGATTTTATCAATTGGTAATTCGATAGTGTTTTGATTTGAGAGACGCGGCCAAATTTGGAAAGGCGCTCGGTTTCATTTCTGTTTATTTTTGACTCGGGGCGTCGCGACGCTATTTTCGGAAACGCGGTGCCTCGCCTTCTGCTCCCATTTCGTTCCCAACTGGGAATCTGTTTTCAGGACGTTAATATAAAATTTTGTAATATTTAAAAATAATACTGCTACTTAAAAAAGAGTGTCAAATATAAAAGACCCAAACAATTTTATTGATAAAATATTCCTATTTGAAATTATAATCTGACATTCTCAACTATTATTTGAGAGTGTTTTATTTATTTTCATTAAAAAACAATCTACATATTTCAATTTCATGTTATACAATTTAATCTTTTTTTTAAATTCATACACAAAATAAAAATGTAAAACTCGCAATCAATTTTAAGGATTTAATATAACTGCGGTATTTAAAAAAAAATGAATTAGAAATTCTTGAAATACCAAACATAATAAACTGCTTTTAACTGAAACCGTATCAAATACAAGAGTCCCAAACAATTTTATTCTTAAAATAGTCTTGCGTTATTTTTTGAAATTATAATTGAACATTCTGGACTTTTATTTGAGAGTGTTTCAGGTATTTTTATTAATATATATTGCATTAAACAAATCCTTAAGATAAAAATTGGCGGAAAAAATATCTAAATAGCATTTAAAATTTGTTGTTATAAAATGTCAACCATTTATTCTTTATAAATCAAGGTTTATAAGGAATTAACACAAATGTTTAAAATTACTCACTTTAAAAATTATCTTAAAAAATGCCTTTTTTTAAAGTATACATATTTATAAGGTACTTTTCTTTTAAAACATACGCTCTATATTTTCATACATCATTTAAATATAAGGAATGTTTCTTTTTTTTGTTACGATTTTTTAATGTAAATTTTACATTCGTCATCTTATTAAAAACTTTCAATTTGAAAACTCTAACGGGTGTTTTCCACTCCCAGACTAAGCATGAAGTAAAATTTCGAGTTTAAAAAAGCCTGAAAATTTGGCTTGGTCACGTAGCGCAGCGGAGTGACCAAGCCAAATCAGGCTTTTCTAAACTCGAAATTTTACTACATGCACCATGCGTATAAAACACTGATTTAAAGTAGAAGTTTAAAATATACTGCTTAGTTCTGATCATATGTTTATTAATTTTACAATTGTTTATATGGAATATGTGAAAGTATACTTAAAAATCCCTGTACATATGTAATAAGCATTATATTTTAAACTTCACTTAAAATCAGTGTTTAAAACGTATTGTATGAAGTAAAATTTAGAGTTTATAAAAGTCTGCAAATTTAGCATTTGGTAACCTAGCAAAATTTGCAGGTTTATCTAAACTTGAAATTTTACTTGCGGCTTAACCAAGGATTAAAACACTCTAGCTTCCAATTAAACGCTTTAAGAAAACAACGAATGCCTGAAAATTTAAATCGTGTTCATTGAAAAAAAAGAAAAAATCCTCATATGATATATCGTAAATTCTATATATCTTCAAATATTCTGATAAGAATATTTTGCATTTTATGTTTATTAATAATTTTATCTAGAAACTAGAAATAATGATTTGTGTCAAATTATTCAGTAAAAAACTTCTTATAAAATTTGCCACTTTCTTTATTAGTTTAATATTTTGCAAACAATATTTGAACTTTTTATACATTTTATAGATTATACAATACGTTTTATTAGTGTTTACATTAATATACAATATTAATCTTTATTAAAATTTACTTTGTTTTGCAGAACAACACCTAAAACAACACCAACATGGCGGACGATGAGGTTAGGTATGTATCAAAAACACCGAGTGAAACAATTAAAACACAACAAAAATACAATATCTTTTCTTTTAATTTTCACTTTAAGGCACAATAAGTATAATGTTTTTAAAGAATAATCTGTCTTAATATCCCAATTGTTGAGGCAGATAATAGTTGAAAGTTCATGTCCACTTTGATTTTAGTTTAAATAAAACACTTATTACTTTTAAAAAACACTTTACTATACTCCCGATAATTGTTTCACCTGAAGAAGCTACAGTACGGCGAAATAATTGTCGCGAGTACAATAAAGTGTTTTTAAAAGTGATAAGTGTTTTATTCAAACTAAAATCAAAGTTAATCTGTAAGTTATGAAGACAGATTAACTTTGATTTTACTTTAAATAAAACATTTATTACATTTAAAAGCACTATATTCTATTCGCGACAATTATTTCGCCACACTGTGGCTTTATTTTAAAAATAATTGGGTTTATTTCATTTGTCAATTTAAAAACTGTTATTGTATAGATTATTTTCTTTTGTCAATTATAAAAAAAACAAAATATTTAAAATAAACATTATTTTTAAGATATTTTATTATTTTCCTCATAATTCAACCACAATAAATATAGCATTTTTTAAGTTTAATTTATTTAATATTTTTATATGTTTCGAATCTAACAATGTTCTTTTTCTTCTTTTTTCATGTTTTATTTCTTGCAACTACGAAAAAACCACAATCCATCAACAACAGTATGCACGAAGGAACGTCAAAACTATTTTTAAAAGGTAGGTCCAGTTTTGTTTGTGAAAGTCTGCGCAAGACAAAAAAATGCTTACGCTGCTTCGAGGCTTCAAATTCAACAGTTTTTTTGGAGATGCTTCCGCAAAGCCGCTTCAAGAATGAGAAATTATCATTATTTGATAAATGGACGATCAAAATGAGATAATATATTGTTTTCACTTATGAGCATACACATGCAAGTAATATTTCATCAACATTAATACAACGTTTAATGTTGCTAAAATGTTGATACAACGATATTTGTTTGTTTTCTGCTCAGTGGATTAAATATGACTATTTTTCTTTCAATGTCTATTGTACTCTCGCTACAATTGTTTCGCTACACTGTAGCTTTACACTGTGGCTTCTTCATATATATATATTTAATTGTTATAGACGTATTCTCTCAATAATTGATTATTCCTTTTCTTTTAAATAAAAATTTCAGTTTTGTAAATTTTTATTTAAAGCCTTATTAATAAATGTTAATAGAAAAATAAAACGCAATGGTCTACTTACTTATTTTGCTGAAATATTATTCAAAAGCATGTTTATTCTATTCTGAAAGTGGCCTGCTATTGCTTCTTAATATAGTTTAGTTAATAGCAAGTTTAAAGATTTAACTAGCACGATACACGGCCCAATTTCAGTGTATATGCTGTAAATCTTCAGATATACATTGGTTTTTCTTTAAGAGTTTAACTTGAAGCTATAAACAAAGGTTTTCCACTCCCAGACTAAGCATGAAGTAAAATATCAAGTTTAGAAAAGCCTGAAAATTTTATTTCATGCTTAGTCTGGGAGTGAAGAAATGTATTATTACTTTAGAAATACTAGGGATTAGTTTTAAAATTCTCTACTAACTTATATTAATAAGGCTACACAAGTTTTAGAGAAGTTTTAAGTTCAAATTATCAAAATTGAATTTTAATTGAAAGTATACATTAATAGTCATTTATTTTTAATTATTTGAATTGAAATGTTAAGCCAAATATTCAATAAAAATACTATGAATCTTGAGATGATTTTTGTAAGTTGCTTTATGATTTATGTGCTCTCAAAATAACGATGTTTCTTCTTCAATTTTTTTTAATATGCGCTATGATTTTTAACAGTTTGTGGTTTTGAAATTTTCTTCTAATAACAGCATGATTGTGTTTTGTAGCAATGCAGACTCGTTCTTTTTTATAAGTTGTATTTTACCCTCTGCACAAACTGATTTAAATAATTGTTTGACATTAAATTATAGTATCGTATGTTCAAATAAATAAAACCTCTATTATCTCCCGTAATATAGAATTAGAATTAGAATTAGAGCGCCATGGAAAATATTGTAGGTTGGTAACTCTAAAATTATGTAATAAAATCATTATGTCTAACGTTTTATATGTCAATTTCTAAAGCGTGTAGCCAACTTAAATTTAAAAAAAGATAAAATCATGGCACTTTTGTTTTATTGAACATATGATATGCATCATAAATAATAAACATTACACCATGGTGTAAACAGTGCAACATGGTGTAAACATTACAACATGGTGTACAAACTAAAACAACGTTTCATGTTTTTGTCGACATTAAAGCAACCGTTGATTCGATTCTTTTAACATTATTTAAATGTTTTGATTGGTGGGAGGTTTTTTAAATGTACTAATTTATTTTTTTCCTTTATTGTTTCAGTCGAAAAAGCGGATAGAAGAGGTATCCAGAAAGCGTTCCCACGAAAAAGCAAATCCAAAATGTTACGGTTAAAATTTGTCACAGAGTTAGAATTTTCGATAAGTTATCTTGATGACAGTTAAAAACACCAATTCAAGATCAAAAATTTTGGTTTTCATTATTGATCTTGAAGTGATGTTTTTTATAAATACCGTTGACAAACCAAATATTTATTAACGTCGAACAAGATTTTATTTAACGGCCAACATTTGTCACAGAATTAGAATTTTCGATAAGCTGTCTTGATGACAATTAAAAAACACCAATTCAAGATCACCAATTATGGTTTACATTGTTGATCTTAAAGTGATGTTTTTTTATAAATATCGTTGACAAACCAAATATTTATTGACGTTAAACACGATTTTATTTAACGGTCACAATTTACCACAGAATTAGAATTTTCAATAAGTTGTCTCCACTAAAAAAAAAAAAAAATACCAGTTCAAGGTTTTGGTTCAAATTCTTAATCTTGAACTGGGTTTTTTTTTCTAAATACCGTTGACAAGCCAAATATTTATTGATGCTGAACAAGATATTATTTAAAGTTGTTTTAGTTTGAGATGGTTGAGAGAAAAGTTGATTAATAATAGAAAAGTTGTATTGATAATTGGTTGATTGAGTTGATTGAGTAAAAATAAGCACATTTTTTGTAAATATAAAAATTATTCATTATTTTATTTATGGTGTACAAAGTAAATATCGATTTTCAACATCTTAAAGCCTTATCAATCAACCAATCATCGATACTTCTTTTCTATTATCAATCATTTTGGCCTAAGCCAAAATAAGTTATCCAAAATTCGTGTTTATTATCAGTAATTTTAGCCAAAATTAAAAAAAAAAATATTCATAATTTTCGTTTTGATATACAAAGTGAATATCCAATCTCAACATCTTAAAACCTTAAGATGTTGAGATTGGATATTCACTTTGTATATCAAAACGAAAATTATGAATATTTTTTTTAATTTTGGCTAAAATATCGTATAATAAACACGAATTTTGGATAACTTATTTTGGCTTAGGCCAAAATGATTGATAATAGAAAAGAAGTATCGATGATTGGTTGATTGATAAGGCTTTAAGATGTTGAAAATCGATATTTACTTTGTACACCATAAATAAAATAATGAATAATTTTTTTATTTACAAAAAATGTGCTTATTTTTACTTCTGAACTTAAACTTTCACTCAGAAGGAGCAATACATTTGCAAAACAATTAAAGTGAAAATAAACACGCTTTTTTGAAAACCTAAATGTTATTCATGATTTGATTATACAAAGTTAGTACAATTATTTAGATTGTATTTACTTATTCATTTATTTATTTACATATATTTCTCCTTTTTTCTGTATTCAAATTTTGGTTTCTATTGGATAAATAAAGATACTATTATTATTGTTGTTAGTATCAATAAGTTATTTTGGCTTAGATCAAATTGATTGAAAATTAACCAACATTTTGGAAACGCTTATTTGACTCAGAGCAAAAAAGGAACAAGAATATTGGATGAGTTATATGGACCCACCTGATTAAAAATCGTTTGAGTTTTTGGAAATTAATATGTTTATTAATATTTTGTCGACAATTTAGGAAAAGAAGAAGAAGCAGCAGGAGATCGAGCGCAAGAGGGCCGAGGTTAGGGCCCGTATGGAAGAAGCCTCCAAGGCTAAGAAGGCCAAGAAAGGTTTCATGACACCTGAGAGGAAGAAGAAACTCAGGGTAAGCATAAAATCAAAATACATAAAAAATACAAATTTCAATTGTATCGTTTTTTGAGTTATAGTACAAAAGTTGCAATACTTCTTAGCTATGATTTTAAAAGAAAACACTCGGTTACATTTTACTAATAACTATATAATATTACAAGTTTATCTTCAAGATTGACACCATATTTAATTCAAATCAATTTTAGTTAAGAGAGAAATTAATACTTTTTGTGTTAATATGTATTTCTGTGAGTAATAATTTTTGTTATTCCTTTTATAGTTACTGCTCAGAAAGAAAGCCGCTGAAGAACTTAAGAAAGAACAAGAACGCAAAGCCGCCGAACGTAGGCGCATCATTGAAGAACGTTGCGGCAAGCCCAAGATCCTCGAAGATGCTAATGAAGGTAAGAAGTCTTTAATTGACAATCCCCAAAGATAAGCGAGTTCAGAAAAAAATCTGACACGCCCCAAAGATATAAAATTAAAAATGATTTTGGAACAATCTATGAAATCCCAAGAAACATTTAAATTTTAAAAAAAATTCTGATTAGGCACACGAAAGTCAAATCAGAAATAAATCGGATTTTGGAACAATCTATAAAACCAATGACAAATATTTAAACTAAACCCAATTCTATACAAAAAAAAAAAACACTCAAAAGTAAATGAAGAAATAAGTTTATATTAATCTATAAAACCAATGAAAAATGTTTATATTAGACCAAATTGTACACAATAAAACAACTTCAGAAGTAAATGAAGAAATAAGTTAATAAATTGAGTAGGTACAACGAAAATAGGAAACCTTTAATAGTAAATGAAGAAACTATTGTTTTGAACTAAATGTATCTTTAACAATATTAAAATATACAAAATCTATGAAAAATAATTAAATTTTTTCCAAAATAATGCAAAAAATTAATAAAGAAATTTGTTTATACATAGAAAATAGAAAAGACTTAAAAATAAATAGAGAATCATTAAATGATTATTAATTAATAACGCAGAAAATAGAAAAAACTTAAAAATAAATTGAGAATCATTGAATGATTATTAATAATATATTAATATTAAATAAATAAATTATTGTTTTGTACTTAAAATCATATTTCAAAATCTGATACAAACTTTTAGAAGTTTAGAAAAAGCCCTAATATGTAAATCTACATTTTTTATTATTGTGATAAAATTCATGTATCAAGACTATTAAATTGTATTTATACAAACTTGTGATAAATTTAAGTTTAGACTTTAGATTCATCTATAAATTATATATTATATATCTTTAGATTTGACTAAAATGCTGACTATTAGGAAATTCGATAGCTAACGCCGTCTAATACTCTTTAGTGGCATCGTCAATAACGATGTCATTGACGATGCCACTATAAAGTATTAGATGGCGTTAGCTATCGAATTTCTTAATCGTTTTCACATATTGGCTTAATAGTTCAGTATTCTTCAGCACTGAACCTTGAAGCCCGAAACGCGTCTGTGAGTATTCGGTGCCGGAATACTGAACACAAATTCAATTTTGCAAATGTTAATACATTTAATCCATAACTTCAAACTTGAATTGCCTCTTTATTATGATAATTTAAATCTATAATGATGAAAGTAGATTGTTCCAAAAATGTTCATTATTTATTTAAGATCTCCTTTTGAATAAGATTTTTATTCATACTCTAAGGAATGAATGGTCCAAACAAATATATAAATAAGCGTCCCCTAAATTTTTCTCAGGATCAAATTAATATACATTTAGTTAGTCATCTTACACCAACATAAAACACTTTCAAATTTAGAGGAATAAAGTACACTCGTACCCTGTCTTTACAAAAATAGACACCAAAAGAAATACCAATATTTTTCTTAGTTTTATACTAGTTTAAGAAAAATAGTTCAGCTACTTTTTCAAAGAGACTTATTCGTGTAAAAGTGTAAACGACAATTACACTACTTTTTCTTAAAATTTAAGGTTTGCTAAAATGGCAGTAAATGCTTGGTGGTAGATCCAACTTCACACACTAGTCACAAAACAACTATTTTTGTGTATCATTTTGTAAATTATTTTTATATCCATTTGTTATTAATTATAAAAAGAAATAATTAACTACAAAACAATAAGTGTAAAAATCACATAATTAACCATTTTTGTATACAATTTTATGAATTATTTTTGTATTCAATTAAAACAATAAACAAGAAATAATTAAGTACAAAATGATAAGTTTTGCCTAAAATTAAAGCATAATTAAATTTGAAGGTTTCATAATAATAAGCAATAGATTTTCAAATTTGGAGAATTTCGGTTAGGCGAAATAAACATATATGAAATCTATTAACATGAGATTAAATTTTAGCAGTATATTGTAAACTTCCCTTTAAATCAATGTGTACGGTGTACGTATATTATATTTTTGTTTCACTAAATGTAAAACAATTTATTTAAAATTTATAAAAGGGTTCAAACTTAAAAAAAGGATTCGATTTGAAACATGAAATATTTTCATATACACTAAATGTAGAACAATTTATTGAAATTTATAAATTTTTAAGCATTAACTGTGTTTATAAAAGAGTTCAATTTAAAACATGAAATAATTTTGTATGCACTAAATGTAAAACAATTTATATGAAATTTATTAAATGTTCAATTTGAATCTTGAAGTTATTTTTTATGCAATAAATGTAAAACAATTTATAAAAAAAATTATTCAATGTTTAATTGGAATCTTAAAGTTATTTTTTATGCACTAAATGTGAAACAATTTATAAAAAAATTATCAAATATTTAATTTGAATCTTGAAGTTATATTTTATGCACTAAATGTAAAACAATTTATATGAAATTTAATTTATGTTTGTACATTAACTGTATTTGTAAGAAAGTTGAATTTGAATCTTCTAACGAGTGTTTCCTATCCCAGA
This sequence comes from Philonthus cognatus, assembly GCA_932526585.2. Taxonomy (NCBI): domain Eukaryota; kingdom Metazoa; phylum Arthropoda; class Insecta; order Coleoptera; family Staphylinidae; genus Philonthus; species Philonthus cognatus. The sequence continues at coordinate 146,265,436 of OW052241.1, read as the reverse complement.
TTAAGCATGAAGTAAAATTTCGAGTTTAGAAAAGCCTGAAAATTTGGTTTAGTCGCGTAGCGCGAAGCGCGGAGCGACCAAACCAAATTTTCAGGCTTTTCTAAACTCGAAATTTTACTTCATGCGCCACGCGTAATAAACACAGATACATTGTGAAGTTCAAAACACACTGCTTAAATATGTACGTGTTTGATTCATAGCAGATTCAGCTTAATTTTAAATTTAATAATTTATGTTAATTAATTTTACAAATCAATAAAAAAACGTTTAAACTTAAAACGTTAAAGTTTTATCGAAGTAGAAGCCACCACAATACAAAATTTTGCAATTTTTTATTTCAATTAAGATAATTTAACGCCCTGAAAATTAAAATAAAAATGTTTTTTTTTGTAATTTTAAACAAATGGATCCCGTTATTAATTAAAGCATTAAACGATAACATTTTCCTGGTTTTTATGATGACTAGTTTGATTTAGTTACAAATAAAACCATTTCTAAAATAAGTCTCTTTGGAAAACGAAAATATATGTAATTCCTTCCCTTTATTGTATTTTTATGTAAACCTAGGTTCATCTAGTAATCATAAAATAACACTTTTATTTATAATCCACCAGACAGCGTAAGAAGCATTTGCAAATCGTATTACGAAAAAATCTGCAAACTGGAAGACGTTAAGTATGACGTTGAGTATATCGTTAAAAGAAAGGACATTGAGGTTAGAGAAAAAACCTTGAAATCTATATGCATATAAGAAATTAAAATTTAATCCCAAACAAACAAAAAAATAATTAAACGATTATTCTGTGATCGTCGCACGCCACTCAAAAATTCTCAAAACATTTTATTTAAAAATACTATCACCTCTTCACTTTCTCACCACAAGGCTTAGCATTGGCTACCATATTTTTTTGTGATGGTGGTAGCGTGCTTCGCTTCGACTTTTTTTTTGTCTAATTAATGTTTTTTTTTTTAATTTTTGTGATTTTTCCTGTTTTTTTTTGTCTCAACAAGCTATTCTTTTTTTGTAAGCGCATGCGAAATCTTATGCAGGCAGAAATAAAAAAATAATGCGTCTTTAAAGATTTAAATTGATTCATTTAAAATACTTAAAGATATTAGTTTCTTAAATAAAATACCGTGTTTTGTATAGTTTATGTATGTAAATACATATTTATACAAATATAGGTGCATAAAACATAAGGGAATCAATTTATTCAGTTATAACAAAAATAAATGGTATGTTATTTATTTTGTGAATTTACTCGAATTAAATTGTAAATCTAAATAAAATATTAGTAAATTAATTAATTTAACAAAATCAATAATACGTTTTATTTTATTCATTTTGCAAATATACTCGTACACAAATATGAATACAAGAATTTTTTAAGTATACACATCACGATGTATACGCTGTAAAATTTTTGACATTCGTTGCTTTTATAAAAGCGTTTAATTTGAAGTTTTAAAGGAGTATTTCTACTCCTTAATTAAGCAAGAAGTAAAATTTCGAGTTAAGAAAAGCCTGAAAATTTGAATTTGGACGCGAAGCGTATCGTCCAAATCCAAATTTTCAGGTTTTTCTAAACTCTGAGTTTTACTTCATGCGCCAGGCGTATAAATTACTGATTTAACGTGAAGTCAAAATAAACTAAAACTTTACAATATGTCAGTGTTTTGTACGGGTGGCGCATGAAGTAAAATTTCAAGTTTAGAAAATTTGGATTGGTCGCTTCGCTTCGCTACGAGACCAATAAACATTTTCAAGCTCCCCAGGCACTCCCAGGTTAAGCATGAACAAAATTTGATATTTTACTTCATGCTTAACCTGGGAGGGGAAAACACTCGATAGAAACTTTAAATGAACGCTTTAAAAATAATAATATATCCCTAAAATTTTACAAAATAAAATGTATAATCCTGTGTTTATAATTATTGTATTTTATTTAGTTTATTTTTTGGGTCCCACAGTTCAAATTCATATTTTTTATTCTCGTTTTCTCTTAATTGTTGTTGTTGTTGGATTTTTTAGACTCATTAAGACAAATCTGCACGAATTATCATAAACGCATTGACGCTCTGGAAAACTCAAAATACGATCTTGAGAAGGAAGTTGAAAATAGAGATTTCCTGGTATGTTTTTGGAGATACTCTTCGATATATACGCATGAAACACAAGCACCAAAAAATGACTGTTGGCAGAGGTTTCAAAACATTTTAATAATTAAAGACCAATTTCAAAAAAACTCATATTCTATTTCAAACTAAGTTCACAGAATTCAGGAAATATAGGAACATAAAAAATATAAATTTTATATTTTATACTGAGTTTAGAAAGAAATTCAGTGTTAAATAGTTTTTTAAACTTAAGTTTTTCTCTGAGAGAACTTTCATTTCTAAAGGTAATTAAAAAATTATATAAGAATAGACAAATTCAGACAATACATTCCACATAAATATTTTGGTTTGGTAAATTAAATTTACTTGGTTTTGTTTCACTATAACAAAACCAAGTAAATTTACTTTACAAAGCCAAGTGAATTTACTTTACAAAACCAAAATATTTTTAAAAATGTATTTCCAAGTGATTAATAAGAAAAAAATATCCGATACATTCTACATATTTTAAACCCAGTTCAGAGATGATTCACAAACTTTTGGAAACGAAGAATAAAAAGGAGAAAATGTTCAAATTTTTTATTTTAAACTCATTTTGAAAGAAATTCAGAGATTTATTTTTTCTCACTTATGAGTGTAAGTTAAAAATAGAAAAGTAACACGAACAATATTTAATTTCAAATAGTTTCAAAGATGAATTAAGAGATGTATCTTAATTTATCTTTAAACTTACTTGAAATTAAAAACGGTTTATGTCAGAGTTCATTTTTAAGATTTAAGTTATGTTTAGAAAAAACATTAGAGTATAAAACAGAAAAAAATGCATCTCAAAATTAATGTTTCTATATTAATCATTTAAAACAAAATTCAGAGGTGGGTATTTTATCACTTCTGAGTATCTCTTCGGTGTCCTCAAGTTTAAAATTGAAAAATACATCTTTAAAATAAATCGAAAATAAAAATTATTTATGCGTGTTTTTGATAAATTTAAAAAATAATTATCCGATTTGTGTTAAAATTTAAAAATATTCATCTTTTAGTTTATCTCTGAACTGAGATCATCATAAAGATGCAGGTACATGTTTCAGTAATTCTCTGAACTAAGTCCAAAATAAAAAAAATGCATCCAAAAATTCATATAGGAACTAAATTCAAAATGACATCACATCAACAATATATGTAATTTTGAATACAGTTCTAAAGATGAGCACATTTATTTCTTTGTTTCATAGTATAACTGGTTTTAGTATTGAAGTGTTTATTTTTTTTATTGTGAACTTTAATTCAATTGAAATGCATAAACAATATAAAGTTTGCATTATAAAAATATTAATACTTTCTTAGCAATGTGAGTAGATTTTGAAGATTATTTGTAATAATTAGTATGAATTATTAATTCAGTTTTATTCTCAATTTAAACAATATGTATATTTTTATATTCAATACTATTTTAATATACATAATATAATATTCGAAGAAAATTTAATATTGAAAATGTATTAAACTAAGAATGTTTTGTTCTTAAGTGTAATATTACACTTATATTATAATATTACTTGAAGCGTATTAATTCAAAAATAAATCTTTTTCGATTTAATAAATTTTGGATATTTAATTAAGGATAAAACTTTCCTAATAATTATAAAACGAATAGATTCATTTTATACCAATTTTAGTTGAGAATAAAAACTTTATTAATAATTATAAAACAAAAGGATGATTTTAATTCAACAAATAAATAAAATAGTTTTTATAATATAAATATTTATTAAAATAATTGTAAATCTATGCCAACACAAAGTCAAAAATGAATCCAAGATAAAATATTTTGTTATACGATATATTTTTAATAAATTATGCCTTTCGCATCAAAATATTTTAATCTTGGCTGTAGACACGTTTATCGATGATCTGAATATATTTTTTTTTTGTTGAAAAACAAACAAAAATCTGCACAAAGAGTAGAGCTTTTCTGCACCACAAACTAAAAATCAATAATTGGCTGCACAAAAATCTAGTTACCCCGGATGACAGCTTCAGAATTTTCACACCACCCAAAAACCACCACTTTTTTATTTTTTTACAATCCTGGATGGTAATAACTAAGCCAAGAATATTTTATAGGGATATAAATAAATAAAAAAAAAACGGACGCGAATGCCTCTTGGCTTTCTGCTTTTCTGCTTCCAATTTGAAAAAAATAAAAATAATAAAAGAGAAATTAAGAAAAAAGAAACATCCACACTTCTTTCTGTTTCAATACCCCCACACTACCCATATTTTAATAGACATGCGCACAGCATACTCCCCACACTATCCATATTTTAATAGACATGATCAAAGCCCTTAAACACCTAGTATACTTTTCCCCATTACGTGTTTTACTCAGAAGACGCAGACTTTTAAAGCATGCTTTTCCATTTTTTGGATATGCTTTTAAAATTTGTTATTTTTCTATCCTCAAACGAATGGGCTTGTAAAGCTAACATGGTAAACATTTTTTGAATTTTAATGTTGTGTCATTGTGCTATACAGGATGTCCTAGAACTCGCGTCCCAAAGAAAGAAAGAGAAATCTCAAATAAAGAAGAAATAGGTAATCACAAACAAACGTTTTCTAGTTTGAACGATATTCAAGAAAAGAACATTTAAATTTGACCAATCGGAGCGTTTTAAGCCATCTAGGTGTATTTCTCGTAATTGTAACTTTTGACACTTTCGTTATTTTAAAGTTACAATTACGAGACAGACATCTGGATGGCTTAAAACGCTCTGATTGGTCGATCTAAAATATTGTTTTCTTGAATAACGCTAAAGCTAGACAATTTCTGTTTGTGACTACTTATTTGTTATTTCTTAGAGATTTATCTTTTTTTCTCTGGGGAGCGAGTTCTGGAATAGTATGTTACACTAATGTTTTAAATGAAGATTATTATTATTAAAGCCCAGTTTAACGTGTTGTAACTGGCCCTAAAAATGATTATTATTAAAATAATGATGAGTGATGATTCATTTAATGGCTATTATTCTAAATGGACAAAGCAGGATTTGAAAGCATGCTTCTCAAATACCTTCTGATATATGTTTAAAGTCATACACATGAAAGCCCCCTCTCTTCAGTACGTATTTAAAGTAGACCATATGCATATTTACCTTGTCTCTTATGATTACAGTAATGCGCAGATTCGCCTTTTCTTCCTATTACTTGTTTAAAGTAGATTATACTCACTTGTGTTTAATGTCATACGCATAAAAGCCTCTTCCCCCAAAGTAGATCATGTGAAGCATTTTGCCCCACTATGTTACCAAATTAGATCATGCCCATAAAGGCATTTTCTCCCCACTACGTTACCAAAATGTATGCGTATAAAAGCATTTTCTCCCCACTGCGTCTAAAAGCGCGTAAAGCGCATAAAAATAAAACTTCAAACAAATTTAAATACAAAATTGACGCCTTTTTAAATAAAATCAAATAATAGGACTTTTTTTCTATAATTTTTTTTTTTAATTCACGGAGCAACTATTATTTTCCTCAGCCGCAAAAATATGAGCACAATAGTCGTAATGAGGCCTAAGTGCAGTGCAGAAATGCGCACTCCTCAAAGAACCAGCTTTAAAAATAAAACCCTAAACATATTTCAAGACAAAATCCACTCCCTTTAAAACTAAATCGAATAACTGGACTTTTCCCCCACTTTATAAAAAAATATATAAATATTGAACTTTTGCAAAAATGTTCTAAAAAACGCTAAAATAAAACACAGAAAAGCCAAACAACATTTGTATTGTGTAACAATAACTTACAAGTTTCGTATATAAACCCTACTAATAAATATACGTAAACTATTTTCAACACAAATCCCTGAAATTTATCATAATTCGTATATCATGATTTATTATGTTTATCAATTTATCATTATTAATTAATTTCAAGATAAAAATGCCTCCAACGCAACTTATTTTTTTTACACGCATTAAAATTTCTTATTTAATTAAAAATTCAATAAATTTTAGAAGATTCAAATATTCAAAAGACAAAATCCCCCTAATCGCTCTCAAATTTTTCTACATGCAGACACATTTTTAATTTGATTAAAATTTAAATAATTTCACTAAATATTTGATGAATAAATATTCTAAACACAAAAATCTTCCCAACGCAACCCTCATATTTGATGAATAAATAAAGTATTCTGAATACAAAAAATCTCCCCAATGCAACCGTCTTATTTGATTAATAAATATAGTATTCTTAATTTACAAATCTCATCAATGCAACCCTCATATTTGATTAATAAATATAGTATTTTTAATACAAAATTCTTCCCAACGCAACCCTCATATTTGAAGATTAAATATTCAAAAGACAAAAATCGCTCCATATTTATTCTACACGCATACAAATTTCTTATTAATAAATATAGTATTCTTAATACAAAAATCTTCCCCATGCAACCCTCATATTTGATTAATGAATATAGGATTGTTAACATAAAAATCTCCCCAACGCAACCCTCATATTTGAAGATTAAATATTTAAAAGATAAAACTCGCTCCCTATTTTTTTCTACACCCATACAAATTTCAAATTTGATTAAAATATTTCAATAAATACTTGATGAATAAATATTAAACAACACAAAAATCCCGCCAGAAAGCAACCCTAATTTTTCTCAACACAAAAATAGCACCCCATTAAATATGTTTCTTTATCTATCTTCAGGTTAAGTTGTAGATTGTGTCCCGTTTTTGTCCCACATCCCTTTGTCTGTGTTAACACCGTTGTTGTTTCTTCTAGCTGAACTCCAAACTGTTTGTCAGTCTTATTGGAACAAAATAAAATCTCTCGAAGGGGATAAATTTGACCTAGAGTGGATAGAAAAATGTAAAGCCTTTGAGGTACAAATATCAAATACACGATACACATGCCTGATTAAAATTTTTTTTCTAATTTGTTTTTTGACATTAGGAGCGCTATTTATAGAACGGAATGGCATTTTTTTTATTTTGAATTACCAAAGTTTACAAAATAAAAACTTTGGGGAACGTCTCCAAAAAAACTTCAGAGAGATATAAGAGATTATCAAAATTATTACGTGGCAAATAAAACAGAATGTTTTGTATATGTAAAATCTTTCAATATAATAATAATGATACTATATTTAACGCTAACTGTATTGACAAGATATTATACATAAAGTAAATATAAGTACACAATATAAAAGATATATAAGAAATTATCAAAATTATTACCTAGCAAATAAAACAGAATGTTTTGTATATGTAAAATCTTTCAATATAATAATATTGATACTATATTTAACGCTAACTGCATTGACAAGATATTATACATAAAGTAAATATAAGTACACAATATAATACAAATAAGTATACTGCAGACAAATAAATGAAGGCAAATAATACTTAACAAATGAAAGTTATAATGTTCATTTTATTTTTATTCTACTATTTACTTCATGCGCCACGCGTATTAAACTCTGAAAGCACTGAAATATCGTGGACAAGTAAACTTTACTTGAAATCACCGTCTTATGCGGGTGGCGCATGAAGTAAAATTTCGAGTTTAGAAAAGCCTGAAAATTTGGTTTGGCCGCTCCGCGCTTCGCGTTACGCGACCAAACCAAATTTTCAGGCTTTTCTAAACTCGAAATTTTACTTCATGCTTAGTCTGGGAGTGGAAACACTCGTTCTAAACTTTATATTGCCAATTGTATTTATTTATTTTAGTTTAAACTTGCCCTGAAGAAGCTGACAAAAGTTTAGCGAAATATTGGCAAAATTAAAATAAAGTTCTGGCTAAAAATACATCTAGAATTTTTGAATTCTGCCGTTTTCCTCAAAAATTTTATAGAAGTTTTTAATTAAATACTCAGAATTATTAATAGTTTGTATATAGATAGATAGTTATAAGAAATCTGTACATTTTGTAACTCCCTTCACTCGAAGAAGCCATACATTTGCGAAACAATTGTAGTGAATGAACATTCCAATTTTTGAAAATCAACGAGTTTTTTCTTTAAAATAAGTAAATTATTTGACCTTATCTCTATATAATTAATTGATTGATTTTTATTTTCTTAAAAATGCAAAATAAATATTTTTCCACAATCTGAAGTTTTTTTGGTGCGACCTCAAAACAAGCGATGTAAATATTGTTGCTATTATCATTAAGGACCAAAAAATCAAGCGAATCTCCATGTCAGACCAAGGAGAACGATCCTCATCTTTTTATCCTGCGATAGACTTTACATTATTACTTACTTTACAAAAATCTCGCAAAAAATCAACATTAAAAATAAAACAAGTTCCCGGCTGCATCCTTTGAAATGATACACAAAAGTGTTTGCACATACCTCCAGTAAAAAAAAAATATATAAAAGCTAAATCAATATAAATCAATATTCTTCTTTTAGTTGCGTGAAGTGTTTTATTAATTATTGTAGTAATTCCTTTCTTCACTGATTACTTATATTATACTAGATGTACATTTTGAACACCATGTGTTCATTTTCAATAGTAACAACATTGACAATTATATGTTTCACAAATTAATTAATTTGTGAAACAATACCAAGTGTTTTTAATTTAAATAACTTTACATATTCTAATATGTTTCACCAAGTGCCAGATGAGAAATTAATTCAAGAAATTATTGACAATTATATTTATTTCGTTAATTAACGAAATAAATATAATTGTCAATGTTATTTCTATTGAAAATGAACACATAGTGTTCGAAATGTACATCTAGTATAATAAAAGTAAACAGTGAAGAAAGGAATTACTACAATAATCAATATAAATAAATTGAAGGTGTTTCCAAGCACATTTTAGTTAGTTTTCTTTAAACAAAAACATTCGTTTTTACGCTTATAGACAGACTTAAGAAGATTTGCAAGGAATATTATGACCGATGGTATATTTGTGAGGAACAGAGGTGGGATTTGGAACGCGAAGTCCGAAAAAGAGATTTCGAGGTATATAACAAATATATAAATAATAATAATGCGAACCCAACAAATAATCGTATTTTTTTTCTTTTCGTTTTTCTTTTGATTAATTTTACATAATCTACTGTGATACCGAGTGATTTATAAAACAGAGTTACTTTAACTTTGCTTTGTTTAGTGAGATTATTCATTTCGTGGTTATTTTTTGTTATATGTTTTTACACATTATAACATTGTCATATTTTTGTTTTACGTTATTCGTTGCTCATGATTATGTTTTTAATTTCACGTTTTTTTTTTCCTTTTGTTTATTTGTTTTGTTCAGTTAATTTTTAGTAAGTAGGTTTTTAGGAGGGACTCTAAGCAAGTCTTTAAAATATCTGTGGCTCATTTTGAACATCGGTTTATTTTAATTATTCATAATTATCTTTTTCAATATTAAAGAAAATATTCTTATTAAATTTCCCAATTATTTTTGTCTAATTTGATCAAGTTTATTTGAACTAATTAAAAAGGTGAGGTTATTCAGAAATTATAATCTGCCAGTCCACATTTTTTTTCTAAATTAATTAATTAAAATAAACTTTATTATAAAGCAATAATAAAATAAAAACGATTATGTTTTAAAAAGGAGGTTAGGTGCTAGGTTGTCAATTCTGGCTTGAATAGTGTCCCTGTATTTAGGAGAGTAACGCGAACTGGCATCCATCTTGAAGCCTTTAGGAGCCAAAATCAAAATTAACAGCGTTAATCTTTATAGAATATGATTGGTTTAATTTTAGATGCCAGTTTGCGCTACTCTCTTAAATACAGGGACACTAGGCTTAAACATAGCTTAGCGTCATCTTTCAATTATGGCTTGAACTTCATAGTCACTTATTAACGTCATATCAGATGGATTCAAATTAAGAGGGGGTTGGGTGCTGGGTTGCCAATTCTGGCTTAAATAGTGGCCCTTTATGTAAGAGAGTACCGCAATTGATAACACCAATGTATCGGCGTCAACATGGCGTCATGACTGTTCCATCACAACGCTTGAACAGTCGTGTGCATGTCTAGTAAAACATTAGGTGCATTAAATTTATTAATAAAATAATCTACTTAAGCCCAGATTCGCAATTCTTAACAAAAATGAATAAATAAATAATCATTACGATTTATTAAGTCATGAAATGTTCATTATTTGTAATTGTCTAATATTAGTTGGAACATTATGCTTCAAGGAGGCCAGTTTGCGCTACTCTCTTAAATACAGGGACACTAGGCTTAAACCAAGGACGGTCGAGTATATGGTAACAAGGATCGACAGAATCAAACATTTTGGAGTGGGGGTAGAGATCGGTTACGTCAGAAATACGCGCTGAATTTAAATGTGGTTACTTTATGATTTAGATAATTACAAGTAATTACAGTACCTGAATATTAATTCTTAAAATGTCATTTTAAAGCCTTAAACGAGTGTTGTCCACTCCCAGACTAAGCATGAAGTAAAATTTCGAGTTTAGGAAAGCCCTGTGAAAATTTGTTTCGGGTCGCGCAGCGACCCGAGACAAATTTTCTGGTCTTTTCTAAACTCGAAATTTTACTTCATGCGCCAAGCGTATAAAGCAGATTTTAAGCAAAGTTCGAATATATATAGATTTCACAATATTTTAGTGTTTTATACGCGTGGAGCATGAAGTAAAATTTCGAGTTTAGAAAAGCCCAGAAAATGTTCACAAGGCTTTTCTAAACTCGAAATTTTACTTCATGCTTAGTCTGGGAGTGGAAAACACTTTTCTAAGGCTTCAAATTCAACTTTTAAGGAAGGTACGAAAAGGGGAAATTATTAATTTTAAACATGTTAATAATTTTATTTATTTACAATTTATTACATTTTCTCCTCTTTGCATTTTATTGTATTTGAGAGATTTTGCTCTTAAAACCTCTGTTATTTTTAAAAACTTAATACTCTAATTTTAAAAAATCTATCTATGAAACTACAGCTAAAGAGAGGTTATGATAGACTCAAAACGAAACCAAATACAACGTCATTGTTTTCTTTCACAGGACCTAGGGTCTGCGAAAAAAGGGTTAGGGGAAAACATGAAAAAATACAATTCTGTCATACCTTGTAACACATATGTGTTCATATGTGTTATGCCCATCGACGTACTTTGAGCTTAAACATAGCTTAGCGCTGTCTTTCAATTATTGCTTGAACTATGTAGTAACTTTTCAACGTCATATAAGATGGCAGAACGTTCAAATTAAGAGGGGATTAGGTGCTAATTCTGGCTTAAACATGGCGTAGCGCCATCTTTCAATTATCACTTGAACTTCTTATATCACTTTTCACTGTTATATAAGATGGCGGAATATTTAAATTGATTATAAGGTAGCAAAACTACTACGACTCCAAAGAGATGATTGCTTCAATATATTGCTTTGTGTTTCACATGTCAAGAGTAACTAGTATATAATATAATGGTGGTAATAGAATCTTTGTATAAACTTTAATTTCCAAATTAATAATAAATTACTTTATTTTAAAATAGACCTCCAAACAAAAAATATTTCTGCGTTAAATAAAAAAGTTTTACAAAATCAGTTTCTGCTTTTCTGTTACAAAAGGGTTATTGTTTATCTTTGTAAAAAGAAATTTGTAAAATATTATCCTATAACAACGCTGAAACCGTAGTCCCAACATACAAATTTTACATGGCCAAACCTCTCTTAACTTGAAAAACTCAATCATTTTATCATCGATTTGGGGTTATGTAATTTTTATTTTATATCGAGTTTGTATAAAATACTAATAAAACTAACTTTAAGTACTAAAAGTCAGTTTTTCTAGTATTTTATACACACCCGATATAAAAAAGGATAAGCAGAGTACACAAAGTCAGTTTTTTTTAGTATTTAATTATTTTAGTTTTATTATTGCTTATAATAAATTTGGTTACCAAATTCACATTATTTTATATATTTTAGAATACTAATGGCAAATTTTTTGTTTAAATAATATTATTTGAATTTCATGTATTTTTCTTACAATTCATTTATCTTACAAAAAATCTGAATCAAATGTATTAATAAAAACCAAGTTTTCTATTATTTATTAACTCATTAAGGGCTAAGCAATTATACAGTTTACTCTAAAAATTGATTTTAGGTAAATTATGTATTTCTTTTTATAATTCCTATGAATAACTTATTGTATTACCTAGTGTGATTTTCTTTTAAATATACATAATGTATATGCTGTAAAATTTCAGGCATTCGTTGATTTTATATAAAAACGTGCACACTGAAGTTTAGAACTAGCGATTGCACTCCTAGACTAAGCATGAAGTAAAATTTCGAGTTTAGAAAAGCCTGAAAATTTGGTTTGGTCGCGTAGCGCGAAGCGCGGAGCGGCCAAACCAAATTTTCAGGCTTTTCTAAACTCGAAATTTTACTTCATGCGCCACCCGTATAAAACACAAAATGTTGTGAAGTTAGAAATACACTCACATTTTTTTTATATAAGTAATAATTGAAAAATTTAAATAATCAAATATTGACATTTTTCTTCATACATTTTTAAGTTAGATCAAATCATATAATATATCTTTTTTTTTTAAATAATTAGTAATCGAAAAATTTTAATAACAAAATATTTACATTTTTCTCTATACATTTTCAACTTCGATCAAATAATACGTATGTTCAATAAGATAAAACCTCTAGAGTGCCATGGAATATATTGTAGGTTGGTAACTCTGAAATTATACATTATATTTATTACGTCTGACGTTTAATATGACACTTCGTAGAGCGTGCAGCCAACTTAAATATAAAACAATACTGATAATGATTTAGTATTTTTTTATATTTAAGTTGTTTGCACGCTCTATATGAATTGTCATATGAAACGTCAAACACAATAAATATAATGTATAATTTCAGAGTTGCCAACCTACAGTATATTCCATGGCACTCTAGAGATTTTATTTTATTGAACATATGATATAATATATATCATATTAACTTATTTACAAATTTAATTAATAGTAAAATAATAATGGCACTTAATGGGTTAACCTCGCAAAAAAATAAATAATATTATTTGAATTTTATGTATTTTCCTTATAACTCATTTACCTGAAAAACTTAAATACCACAAATAATTTAACAAAAACAAGTATTTCATAATTTATTTACCTTACAAAAAATTAGTAATATAAATCTTAAAAAAAACAAGTATCTTTTAATTCATTCACTTCACAAAATATACAATATCATAATTAATTAAAATAGCCAGGTATTGAATTCATATTTCATGTTATAATTATTATATTCAAACAAAGTGTCTTATTTATAATTCATTCACATCACTAAAAATCAATATCATAATTAATTTAAAAAACAATTATTTCATTTATATTTTATTTCATTTAATTATTTTATTTAAACCAAGTATCTTATAATTTAGTCACCTTACTAAAAATTAATATCATAAAATAATTTATAAAAAACAATTATTTAATTTATATTCTATGTTATAATTATTTTATTTAAACCAAATATTTTACAATTAAGCCACTTTACTAAAAATCAATATCATGATTATATAAAAAAAAAGTATTTGTATATCATTCCTATTTTAAGTTATAATTAAAATTCAGCCACTTTACTAAAAATCAATATCATGATTATATAAAAAAAACAAGTATTTATGTTTCATTCATATTTTATGTTATAATTATTTTATTTCTATGATTTGCATAACATAATTAATTCTTTTAGGTTAATTAATTACATCATATACAAATGTATATGAAAATAAATGTTTAAACTAATTTCCCCCCCTTGTAAACACAAAAAAGCAACCCCTTAAAATGAGTCACAGGGTTTTAAAGACAACCTTGAGAAAATCCCCCCCAAAAACAATTTTGTTTTCTCTAAACAAGAATCGTTTTTTTTAAATTAATTTCTCCGGTGTTTTTTTTTAAATTTTCATCGGAAAACATCTAAACAAAAATTGATTTTATTTTTTAAATCAATGTTTGTTAATTTTGAATTTTCATCGGAAAACACGCCGAGAGAAAAAAAAAAGTCTCACACACACACGCATCCGTTTATTTTTTGTGTTGAATAAAAAAATGTTTCAAAGAGAATGAGCACATGAAGTGTTAAAACCGTAATCCCTTCCCGCAAATAGTTATTTTTTTTCTGTTTTGTTTTTGGTCGACTAACAGTTTTTATTTTTTGATTAGGGTTATTTTTGCGAGGGCGTTAGGTCACTTATTTTTGTACATATGTAGGGTATTTGAGATAAAGAGAAATAATTATTGGAAAATGCGTCCTTGTTTTTTTTTTATGGGATGCAATTGCGAAAATACTCAAAATTGATTCTGAGCACAAAGATCCTTTCCTTTTAATTTTTTATTTCGTGATTAAGAAAAATGGTTTTCCTTACGCTTTTACAACAGTGGAGGCATTCAAATTTTATTAATATACGGATTAAATATCAAGAAGTGTTAAAAATAATATTTTCTGTGTGGAAAATGTAATTAACATGTTTGATAATATTTGCTTAACCATGAAAATCACTTAAAAAATATTAAATAGATATTATTTATTGACTTTCAAAAGTAATTTTTGTTTTTAATAAAATTCTATGAATTAAATATATTTCAACTGATTTGAATACATAAGGCATTTTAAGTATTTTAGTGTGTCAAAACTTTGCTTAAGCAAATTGTTTTTTAAAATTTTAAGCTCCTTATGAGTGTTTTCCACTCCTTAATTAAGCATGTAGTGAAATTTCGAGATTATAAAAGCCTTCAAATTTGGTTTGGTCGTTACGCGAAGCGGAGCGACCAAACTGAATTTTCAGGATTTTCTAAACTCGAAATTTTACTTTACGCGCCACGTGTATAAAACTCTGAAGCTATTGTGAAATTTAAAATATACTTCTAAATCAGTATGTTAAAATAGTATATTTTGAACTTTAATTTAAATCAGTGATGCGTACGCATGGCGCATGAAGTAAAATTTCGAGTTTAGAAAAGCCTGAAAATTTGGTTTGGTCGCTTCGCTTCGCTACGCGACCAAACCAAATTTTCAGGCTTTTCTAAACTCGAAATTTTACTACATGCTTAGCCAGGGACCGGAAACACTCGTTAGAAAACTCAAATTTAACTTTTTCAAAAAACGACGAAAATTCACAGCGTCTGTATCGAAATATGAAAATACATTTCAATTATAGAATTGAATTATAAAAACAAATCACAAATTTATAGAATTTCTTTAAAAACTAGAAAAAAACCAAAACAGAATTTTAATGATTAGGAACACAATCAAATAGCTTTATTTAATATCATTAATATTTTTTTATTGAATAACTGGGAATTATATAATTTTGTAAAATCACACCGAAGTTATTTTTATTGTTAAATTCAGGTAAAATTATACAATAAAGTGATTTTAAAAGAAACAAATAGAATTCTTTAATGTTTACAAGAACTTATTTTTGTTGCTCATAAAACATAGTCATCACAATATTTTGTTCAATTAAAAATAAAGATCAGTTTTTGCAATAACTTAGATGCAAACTAAGATTTTACATCTTAGTTTGCATCTAAACTGATCTTTATTTTTAACTAAGATGAGAGTAATTAAAGAACGACTTCTTTCTATACATTTTACAAAGTGATTTTAAACAAAAAAATTGGGTTGACTTTTTTATTACTCACAAACCAAAGTCGTCACATTATTTTGTTTATTTAGAAATAAAAATCAGTTAAAAAAAACTAAGATAAAAAGTAATTAATAATAACCGAAAGAATTTATAATATTATTTATCTTTATCTTACAAATTAAACTTCTTGATATTTAGTATATATTAATTAAATTTACGAGCCGTTACTGCTTTTACATTTCCTACAAATCTCTATAGGTTGATTTTGAAAAGGCAACTTTTTGCAAGAAAATTTGCTTTTTGAACCTCAACTAAATTGCCTGGCACTTCCACACTAACAAAACACCAACAGTCTTATTAATAAACGCTGGTGGACAGCTTTTACACGCTGCTAAGTACGAATGCTTAGCAGAGTCTTAAAACTATCTTCTAAGATTTATTAATAAGGCAGCAAAGCGTTCTTTTTAGTTGCAATCTTTTAATTCTTCACTTCACAATATTCAATATGTGTGTAAAAAAAGAAAACTCCAATGCTTTATTGATTTAGAAGTTAGAAAAGAGTTCAATTTTCAGTTCACAATATTCGTTATTTGTGTAAAAAAAGAGTTTTAATGTTAGAGTAAGCATTTAATATGGTCTATGAAGCGTGAAAATGTCTAGTAACATCTTTAAAAAATCTGTAAGCGAACAATTTAGTTCATAATATTTATATTCTTCTTAATATAAAAATATTTTGTTTTAACTTTATTAATCCTTAAAAGTTATTAAAGTAGAAAATTAACTACTTTGTTGATTTTGGAGACAGAAAACAGTTTTAATGTTACACTAAGCATTAAATATGCTATGAAAATATTTTGTTTTATCTTTATTATTTTTAAAAAGTTAATTAAGGATTATTAAATCTTCTTTATTCGTGCTAATAACATAAATGTTTTACACTTGACAGTTTTGTTGATTGTTTGTAATATAAAAATATTACGTTTAAACTTCAGTAATCCGTAAAAATGTATTAAAGATTATTTATAATATGTACAAAATTTCATTGCATTTTAGTAATCTTTAAAAGTTAAATAAAGAGTTATGTTTAGTATAAAAACATTTAGTTTGAACTTTATGTTTCCTTGAAAGTCAATTAAGCATTGTTTGTAATATTAAAATATTTTGTTTTAACTTCAGTAATTTAAGATTAACTTAAAAGTTTATTAAGGATCTTTTTTAATATATAAACATTTCTCTCTAACTTTAGTAATTCTTGAAAGCAAAATAAGAAGTTTTTTTTAATATGATAAGATTTAGTGGTAACTTCTACAAACGTTTAATATAAATTGCTGAATTTTGTGAAAAAAAGTCGTTTTAACTTTAGCATTACTTTAAAAAATTAAGGATCGTTAGCAGTAAATTAAGGATTATGTTTAATATCTACAATAATCCATTAAAGGTTAGTAATCTTTAAAAGTTAAATAAGTAGTTATTTAATATAAAAACTTTCAGTTTCCACTTTTTTAAATCTTACTAGTCAATTAAGGAATATTTTTAGTGTGAAAAGATTTGGTTTTTACTTGAGTAATTAACGATTACCTTAAACGGTAATTAGGGATCTATTTCAGTATGTAAACATTTCCTTTTGAGTTTTGTAGTCTTTGTATTTAAAAGAAGGAGTTTTTAAACTCTCTAATATGAAAAGATTTTGTTTTGACTTCAATAATCCTTAAAAATGAGTTTACATTTTTAGTGAAAAGATTTAGTTTTAACTGTAGCAATTCTTGAAAACTAATTATTGATATTTTCTAATATGTAAACAATTTTTTTTAATTTTAGTAATCCTTACATGTAAATAAGGAGTTTTTAATATGAACAAAGTAAAAGGTAAAGTCCCTAAAAGTAAATTGAGGATTTTTGGGATCAGATTTCATTGTAACGTCAGTAATCCTTGAAAACCAATTATGAAGTATTTTTCTATAAAATAAAATTTTCAAATTTTAGTGATCCTTAGAAGTTTACAATATAAACACATTTTGTTTTATGTAAAGTTAATTAAAGGAAAGGCACTTGGTATTGTTTCACAATTAAATCTTTATTCCGACTAGTTTCGGTTTGTTAGACCATTTTCAAAGTAATAAAGATTTAATTGTGAAACAATACCAAGTGCCTTTCCTTTAATTAACTTTACATAGTGTAATATGTTTTACCATGTGCCAGATGAGAAATTAATTCAAGAAATCATTTTGTTTTAACTTAAATAATCCCTTAAAGTGAATTTATATACATTTTTTTGTGAATTTTTGTGATCCTTAAATATGGAGTTATTATAAACAGATTTTGTTTTAACTTAAATAATCCTTAAAAGTAAATGAACAGATTTTGTGAAACAATTCAGTAATTCCATAAAAGTAATTAAGCAATATTTTTACTATGTAAATAAATCCTTACAACTTTAGTGATGTTTAAAAGCTGAGTATTTAATATAAACAGATTTTGTTTTAACTTCAAAGTAAATTAAGGATACGTGTGAAAAGATTTCGTTTTATCTTCAGCAACCCTTAGAACAGATTAATATACAATGACGTATAGGAGTCCTCAATTATTTTAATATGTAAAAGATGATTTTGATGTGTCACAGACGTCACAAATATTGCTCGAGATTTCAGAATATAATGACTGATTTTTAAAAATGAGAAGTCACACAATTTCGTTTATAAATACATTTTTGTGATACAAGGAATTTGTCTTTTAAGTATACATACTACGATTTTTTAATGTAAATTTCCAGATAATCATTGTTTTTATAAAGCATTTCAATTTAATGCTTCTAACGAGTGTTTCCAATCCCAGATTAAGCATGAAGTAAAATTTGGAGTTTAGAAAAGCCTTAAAATTTGGTTTGGTCGCTCCGCGAAGCGGAGCGACCAAACCAAATTTTCAGGCTTTTCTAAACTCCAAATTTTGCTTCATGCGCGACGCTTATAAACCACTGATTTATATTGAAGTTTAAAATAAATTGATTAGATTTGATCATATGTTAATTAATCTTACAAATGTTTATATGAAATATATAAAAGTATACTTACAAGAAAAAAAAACCTGTATGTATTTAAATGTAATTTTAAATCGTAAGTCAATGGGTTAATTAAGGATTGTTTTTAAAATGTCCTTTAATTTTATTATTTTTATTAACACGCTGGCTGCCATGTGAATCAAATAGGATTCACGTTAAATAAAAATCTCAATATATAAAATCATTGCAGCAGTCAACGTGTTAATTTTAATATGAAATCATTTTGACTTAACTTAAGTAATCCTTAAAAATTTAATAAAATATTTTTAATATGGACAAATGTTTTAACTACAATCATTAATTAATATTTCAACTACGATATTTAACAATTAATTAAGGAATATTTAATTAGCAAATTGAGGAATTTTGTTCATATGACATTTGACGATTATTAATAATTTATTAATAAGCAAATTGAGGATTTCCATTAAAATTACTTTTAATGATTATTAATAAGTAATTAATAAGCGAGTTAAGGACATTTGTTAAAATTACTTTTCACGATTTATAATAATTAGTTAATTAGCAAATTAAGAATACTTGTTCAAATGACTTTTGAGGATTAATAATTATTAATTAATAAGAAAACTAAAAATATTTGTTGAAATGACTTTTGAGGAATTATAATAGTTAATGAATAAGCAAATTAGAGATTTTTGTTGATATGGGTTTTGAGGATTAATAAAAATTAATTAATGAGCAAATTGTCAGTTTTGGTTAAAATTGCTTTAGAGGATTAATATTAACTAATAGACAGAAAAACGATGTTATTCCTTACTTTACTTTTTATTTGTATCGTCGGATGTACATTTTAAGACACGAAATGTACATACAATGATACAAATAAAAAGTGAAATAAGGAATAAAAGTATTTTTATATATAATAATCACTTAACGTAAACTCAAAAACATGCAGTTATTAATGAATAGGCTGAAAGACCGCTGGTCGATATCCAGTTCGGAAAAATGTATTGTATTATATGCATTATATCTTATAAAGTCAACTCAGAAATTAAGATGTTTTATATATAATAATTAATTAATAAGCAAATTGAGAATTTTTGTTAAAATTACTTTTGAGGATTAATAATAATTTTAAAATATTCTTCAATAAAATGTTACTTGATAATAATATTTCAAAACTTCCTATATTAATAGCGTATATTTTTATTACTTATTCTTATTTTTATAAAAAAATATTTATTACACACATATTTTTCTGTTTCTAAAAGCTTTTTTGCGCAACCTTTTCCCCTATACGGTATGGCTCTTCATGGTAAATAATAAAAGAAGTAAAAAAATACTCCAAATAAATATTTTTTTGAGCACATTTCGTACATATCTTAAATCACCCTAGACAAACAAACAAAAAAAATGATGAACACAGAAAAAAATCTGTACTCGCAAACTTATCGTTCCAAATCACCAATGAATTTTGTTAAAACTCCATCTATTTTTTCCATAGGAACCGGGATTTTCAATTTTTTCTCTCAGATAATAAGAAATAGAAGTGCCATGCTAAGTTTATCAAATCTGTTGAATCCTCACACATCCCGCCATGTTCCTCCCAAAAAAAAAAAAATTGTATAAAGCAAAAATCAATCAGGATCGATTTTGTCAAGTTTAGTGTTTTTGTTGATTAATCTTAATTTTGCGCCTGGTGTTTATTGAATCCAAAAAAACCGGAATGAAGTAGAAAGCCGATCGTGACCGGCCAGTGACAATCCCTCAAACTTTATCTTTTTTTAAACCCTCTCTTGTATACAGGGAAAGTAAAAAAAAACCTGATTTTTGAACGATGGTAGTTTATAGAAGGATTTCTGAAAATGCCCGTTTTTTGTATTGGAGGCTGTATATTGTGTATACTATTTTTTTGTATTTTTTGGAAATGGATTTTTATCCCCCCTGGAAAGCAGCATCTTAAACTTTTTTCTTATTCCTTGAATCCTTGAAATAATCCTGTAATATTTGATCATTAAAAATGTTTTAAAAAAGCATTTTGTCTAGCCTTTCTTGTGTGTGTTGGTCTGTTTGTTGGCTTGTTTGCATCGTGCTCTACTAAACCAAACTACTAAATTTTAATGTCAAGTATTAATAGAGTTTAGTAAATAATTTTAGGGTTCTAAAAAATAGGTTCCACAAATTAATTTATTAATGAATTTTTGACTCAACAAACTAATTTAATGAACAAATATAGACAACACAGTTTATAGTAATTTAAATAACATTTTGTTTAAGAAGAATAAACAATAAATATATAAGATGGCTAAAAATTCTTAGTATGCTATTTATAAAACTCCACAAAAGAATTAAATCAATCGTTCAATTTAAAGTTTCTAACGAGTGTTTCCAGTCCCTGATTAAGCATGAAGTAAAATTTCGAGTTTAGAAAAGCTTGAAAATTTGGTTTGGTCGCGTAGCGCGAAGCGCGAAGCGACCAAACCAAATTTTCAGGCTTTTCTAAACTCGAAATTTTATTTCATGCGCCACGCGTATAAAACACTGATTTCAAGTGAAGTTTAAAATGCACTTCTTCAGCATACAGATTTAGGAGTATATTTTACACTTCACGATAGATCAGCGTTTTATACGAGAGGCGCATGAAGTAAAATTTCGAGTTTAGCGACCAATTCAAATGTTTAGGCATTTCTAAACTCGAAATTTTACTTCATTCGCCACGCGTATAAAACACTGATTTCAAGTGAAGTTTAAAATACACTTCTGCAGCATATAGATTCAGAAGTATATTTTACACTTCACGATAGATTAGCGTTTTATACGCGTGGCGCATGAAGTAAAATTTCGAGTTTAGCGACCAATCCAAATTGTTAGGCTTTTCTAAACTCGAAATTTTATATCATGCGCCACGCGTATAAAACACTGGTTTCAAGTGAAGTTTAAAATACACTTCTTTAGCATACAGATTTAAAAGTATATTTTACACTTCACGATATATCCTCGTTTTATACGCGTATCGCATGAAGTAAAATTTCGAGTTTAGCGACCAATCCAAATTTTCAGGCTTTTCTAAACTTGAAATTTTACTTCATGCGCCACGCGTATAAAACACTGATTTTAAGTGAAGTTTAAAATAGACTTCTTTAGCATACAGATTTAAAAGTATATATTACACTTCACGATATTTCAGCGTTTTATACGCGTGGCGCATGAAGTAAAATTTCGAGTTTAGAAAAGCCTGAAAATTTGGTTTGGTCGCTCCGCGCTTCGCGCTACGCGACCAAACTAAATTTTCAGGCTTTTCTAAACTCGAAATTTTACTTCATGCTTAACCAGGGAGTGGAAACACTCGTTTGAAACTTAAAATTGAACGATTTAATTTATTCTTTAGTGTAGTTATATAAACAGCCATACTAAGCATGTCTAGGCATCTAATTTATTTCTCAGTGCAAAATTAAAACTATATTACAAAACTAATTGTCATATCTAATTGGGCAAGTTTTTAATTTTTTTAACAGAATTTTTAAATTCTTTACTAAAGTCTATTAATAATAGAATGTTTAAACGTTTCGACAGAAATATTTGCACCTTTTGTTTATTTTAATTTAATATAATTTAATTTAAATGTCATTTATGAATTTTGTTGTACTGTAGTTAGTTGCCTTTGCAGTAGATGTTTGCTGTTGTATAGAAATGATTAACTTTTTTTATGCACATACATTTTTTAAAATAATAATTTCTGTCAAAGTGTGATGAAAAGAATAAATTTTTCACTACTTTTAATTTTCCGGGAGGATTTTTTTTTCATCACCTTAGCACGTTGTATCGTCTTAAAAAAAATTGTAGTTTGAAAGGTTGGATTATTAATCGAAATTTGTGTGAATTTTTAGATCGCTGACCTGAACAGCCAAGTCAACGACCTCAGGGGCAAATTGTAAGTATTGATAAAATATTAATAATAATAGTCAATGTTTGTTAACTTCAAAATAATTGTCACAATAATAATAACAGTCAATAAAATGTTAGTATACAGCCTTTTCAGTATAAAACATATTTATTTAATGTTTAATCAACGTTAAAACAATATATTACGTTCAATATTCTTCTTTTATTTACGTGAAGTGCTTTCTATTAATTATTGTAGTAATTAATAATTACTACAATAATTAATATAAAACGTTACTACGATGTTGACACAATATTTCTTATATGTTTGTTCAGTGAAAAATCTTTCCTGAATTAAAAAAAAGAACACAATTTTTCGCCTAGCAATGTATTTTTGCATTAAAATACAGTGCGTTTAAAATATGCCATAATATTTAATCAACGTTACAACAACATTAAACGTTGCTGCAATGTTGATAAAATATTTCATACATGTTAATTCAGTGGGAAATCTTTCTTGACCTCAAAATCTTTTTTTGACTGAATAAACTGAATTAATTGAATAAACATGTAAGATATATTTTATCAACATTGCACCAACGTTTTATATTGTTATAACGTTGATATAACATTATATAAATGGTTTCTACTTAAAAGGCACTAACATTTTATTGATTATTATAATTATAATAAATGTTTGATCTAGTAAAATAATTTTGCATTATAATACAGAGCGATCAAAAACAAGTTGGAATATCCGGCTGTAATGTTAAATCAACGTTACAATGTTACAAAAATACTTTACAAGATAAACATTTGTGTGTTTTTATTGAGTCCAAAAAATATGTCCCACTGAATAAACATGAAACAAAAGTTTTATTTCTTATATGTTTATTCAGTGGGAAATCTTTCCTAAGCTCATAAAAGGACACAAATGTTTGTCTAGTAATAATATAATTAAAACACAGTGCGACTGAAAGTATTACAATTTAAATTTAAAAAAATAATTTACGTAAATAATATACACAAAGATAACATTTAACACGAAAAATGGTCTTAATCGACCAACAGGATCAAAATAGGTATATCTAAGAAAACGTTTTAATTGAAATGTAATTATTATTACAAAGTTATTATATTATTTTCCACATAATTATAGTTACAAAAATTAAATATGATTAGTGTGGCTGGTTGATAGGGCCATTGATTTTGAAAAAAAGAAGATGAATTATAATTACAAAGTAATTTAATTACTCTTCAAATAACTGTAATTACAAAATAATTTAATTATTTTTCATATTATTAATTAATAAGTAATACTTATTACAAATACAGGGTTATTCAAAAACAAGGATCAGATTTCAAACGTTTTTTGTTCCAAACTACAAATGGTAGAACCATAATTCCAACGTTCCTGGACAGACAACAGTTTAAAATTTGAACAGCCCAAGCAGAAGTTCCAACCACGGCCGAATTGGCGCTGTTGTTTGTCATGTTGATTATCTGTAATAAAATGGCGACACAACAAGAAAACGCATTTTCTTGTGATTTTTATCTGTGGGGTTACGTAAAAGACCGTGTTTTTATCCCCGCTATGCCTGAAACTCTTGACAATCTGCGACATCGAATTGTTGCAGCTGTGAATTCGATAACTAGAGACTAACTGATTCGCATGTGACAGGAAATGAGCCACTGTCTTGATATTTGTCGTGTAACACATGGTGCTCATATTGAATGCATAAATAATGAACTTTTCTCTTTCTAGGAACGTTGGAATTGTGTTTCTATCTTCTGTAGTTTGGAAGAAATAAATGTTTAAAATCTGTTTCTTTATTTTGGATAACCCTGTATAATTAATTACATTTCTCCCCATGACTGCATCATGCACACATTCTAGGTGTCAAAAACTTATTGCATATCGCATTTAAACTTATTTTTCTATAATCGATCACTCTTGAGCAAAACAAATATAACTGAGATTATTTGCTTAAAGAAATAAATAAGTTACTTTATTTAAATGAATTTTGCTTAATTTTGAGATTCTTTATTTCAGTAGTTCGTTTTTTTTAATCTAATAAACATTTTTATAATTGTATGCTTTTCAAGTTCAAAAATTAATACTTTATTTCTTTCGCACAAAATGTGTATTTTGAATGACTTATGTTTGATTTTTGCTATAAATTTGATTACTTTTATATTCAGTACTTTGATTATTTAATAAAAAAATTATAACGCCTAAAAAATAACCTTATATTTCTATCAGTAGGAACGTGTTTTTCGAATGAATTTAAGAAAACTTATTCAATTTAATTCCTTTTTAGCCAAAAGCCTGCCTTGAAGAAGGTGTCCAAATACGAAAACAAATTCGCCAAGCTCCAGAAGAAGGCCGCCGAATTCAACTTCCGTAACCAACTTAAGGTTGTCAAGAAGAAGGAATTCACCCTTGAAGAAGAAGACAAGGAGGTAAGCTTTTTGAAAAAATCTACTTGTTCCAAATTAAACAAAAAAAATTTAAATAAAAACCAAATATTTAACTAATATTTTTTAAACTACGATTTTTTAATATAAATATAATTTTTATGTATTTTTTTTTTAAATAAGTTTAAAACATCAGAATAATTAAGAAGAACGACTATAATCCACATATGTTTATATAAAGATGATAGACACATGTTTTTTTAATATTTTTTAAATACAAATATTTCAAATTTAAAACTATTTGAAGTTGAAAGAATGAGCTTACGTTTCTTTTTGTTTACAAACCTTTAAACATAATATACAGGATAGCTAATTTTTTAGTATCCAGTTTATATCTGCTAAAATATTAAATATTCCAAAGAAAGTTTAGTATGAAACTTATTATATGCAATATGATCTACAAGATGGAACTTTTTTTTTTCGCGACCTATCTATTTTGGAGAAAAATGTCAACATTAATGTTTCTAACGGAATGCCTTGCATATTTTTTGAGAATCATATTCTAAACAAAATTCTCTTTAGAACGATGTATCACATGTACTATTTCACTTGAAAAATAATTTTCAATAATTCAAATATGACAACCTATTGATAGCACAGTACATCAAAGTTTTAATTAGTGTTTTACATGTAATAACAATAAATAAAACAATATTATATTAATATTATACTTCTTGGCTTTAAAACTATGCCTAATAACGGAGTTAGTGTCCGTTATTAGGTATAGTTTTGAAGCCAAAAAGTACTTGTGATACATTATTGTAAAAGGAATTTGACTAATAATATGATTCTTAAAAAATCATTGCATTTAAAAAAATAATGCTGACTTTTTTCTGGATAATAGGTAGGCCATGAAAAAAATAATGTGCTTCATCTTGTAGATCACGTTGTACATGATAAGTTTCATATTAAACTTTTTTTGTATCTTTAATATTTAAGCAGATATAAGCTAGACAATAAAAAAATCAACCACCCTGTATAAAATTATTGTTTTAGTAGTCTTATAAATTAAGACTTATTGTTTGCAGTTTATGCAAATATTATCGCAATTTTATATATTATTATTAAATACTTTGCAATAGACTTGATACGTTTGTTTTCACAATTTCATCATTTATTGAAAAGTAACCTGAAATATAAATTTCTTCCTAAAATTAAAGAAATTAATTGAACGTGAACATTTTATTTATTTAAAACTGATTTCTCCATTTATTGAAAAGTAACTTCAAACATAGATTGTTTTCTTAAAATGAAGACTTACAACGTCATTTTTTTTCTGATTTCTTCCTTAGTTGAAAAGCAACGTAAAATTTTGTATTTTTCTAAAATTGATGACATTATATGTCTAATTTTAAAACAGATTTTTTTTTGCTGAAAATTGAGGGAAACCTTGTATTCCTGTTAAAGGTTAAAAACATGTAACGTCTATTTTTTGTTCTAATTTGTTGAATATTAAAGTAAAATTAGCATTTTGTTTCTATTCTATAATTCCCTTTTTTTTTCTGATTTCTTCCTTAATTGAACGTGAAATTTTGATTTATTTCAAACTGATTTCATCATTAATTGAATAGTAACTTAAAACATAGATTGTTTTTTAAAATTGAAGACCTACAAGGACATTTTTTTGACATCGTCCTTAATTGAAAAGTAACGTGAAATTTGGATTTTTCTAAAATTGAAGACTTTAAATGCCTAATTTTAAAACAGATTTCTTTTTTTGTTGAAAATTGATTTAAAAATTGGATTTCTGTTAAAGGTTGCAAAAATAGACCTTTCATGTTTTTGATTCTAATTTCTATATTTGTTGAATATTAAGGTGAAATTTGCATTTTGTTTCTATTCTGTTATTCCATTTTATTTTCTGATTTCTTCCTTAGTAACGTAAAATTTTAATTATTTCCAAAATTGAAGACTTTTACTGTCCAATTTTAAAACAGATGCTTTTTTTGTTAAAATTGGACGGAAAAATTGGATTTCTGTTAAAAGTTAAAAAATGGACGTTACATATTTTTTTATTCTAATTTATATATTTGTTGAATATTACGGTGAAATTTGAATTTTGTTTCTATTCTATTAAAAATGTTTTTTTCTGATTTCTTACTAAGCTAATAAGTAACGTAAAATTTAGATATTTTTCTAAAATTGAAGACTTTTAATGTCTAGTTTTAAAACAGATTCCTTTTTTGTTGAAAATTGACGAAAAAATTGGATTTCTATTAAAGGTTAAAAAAATAGACGTTACATATTTTTTTTTTTCTAATTTCTATATTTTTTTAATATTAACCCATTAATGGCCGAGCAATTATAGAGTTAACTCTAAAACTTGATTTTTGGTAAAATTCTGCACTTCTCTTTATGATTTCTATGAATAACTTATAATTCAGTATTTTATAATAAATTGTTCTTCTTTTAAAAACATTAACTTAACCCATTAACGTCCGAGCAATTACAGAGTTAACTTTAAAAGTTGATTTTTGGTGAAACTCTGCACTTCTTTTTATGATTTCTATGAATAACTTATTATTAATTTTTTCGATTATTACTCATTAAAAAAATACATCAGTGTGTTTTTAACTTCACAATATTTCAGTGTTTTATACGCGTGGCGCATAAAGTAAAATTTCGAGTTTAGAAAAGCCCTGTGAAAATTTGTCTCGGGTCGCTGCGCGACCCGAGACAAATTTTCTACGCGGGGCTTTTCTAAACTCGAAATTTTACTTCATGCTTAGTCTGGGAGTGGAAACACTAGTTCTAAACTTCATATTGCACGTTTTTATAAAAAATCGATTAAAGACTGAAAATTTACAGTGTATACATTTTGCATATTTATAAGAAAAATTCACAGTATGTAGAATTTTTCTTTTAAATATGCAAAATGTATACACTGTAAACTTTTAGGCATTCATCGATTTTTTATAAAATCATGCGATATAAAGTTTAGAACTAGTGTTTCCACTCCCAGACTAAGCATGAAGTAAAATTTCGAGTTTAGAAAAGCCCCGCGTAGAAAATTTGTCTCGGGTCGCGCAGCGACCCGAGACAAATTTTCACGGGTCTTTTCTAAACTCGAAATTTTACTTCATGCGCCACGCGTATAAATCACTGAAATATTGGGAAGTTAGAAATATACTAACGTATTTTTTTTTAATGAGTTATAATCGAAAAAATGAAATAACAAAATATTTACATTTTTCTTTATACATTTTCAAGTCAGGTCAAATAATATAATATACAAAATTAACTCATTTAGTAATTTGGTTAACAAAAAATTTATAATGTGTGTATGCACCAATGGCGCTTAATGGGTTAAGGTGAAATTTGCATTTTGTTTCAATTCCATTATTCAATTTTTCTATGATTTCTTCCTTAGTTAAAAAGTAACGTGAAGTTTTAAATTTTTCTAAAATTAAAGACTTTTAATGTCTAATTTTAAAACAGATTTCTTTCTTTATTGAAAATTGACGGAAGCACTTCACAAAATTTCAGTGTTTTATACGCGTGGCGCATAAAGTAAAATTTCGAGTTTAGAAAAGCCCCGTGAAAATTTGTCTCGGGTCGCTGCGCGACCCTCGACACATTTTTTACGCGGGGCTTTTCTAAACTCGAAATTTTACTTCATGCTTAGCCTGGGAGTGGAAACACTAGTTCTAAACTTCATATTGCACGTTTTTATAAAAAATCGATTAAAGACTAAAAATTTACAGTGTATACATTTTGCATATTTAAAAGAAAACTTCACAGTATGTAGAATTTTTCTTTTAAATATGCAAAATGTATGCACTGTAAACTTTCAGGCATTAATCGATTTTTTATAAAATCATGCGATATAAAGTTTAGAACTAGTGTTTCCACTCCCAGACTAAGCATGAAGTAAAATTTCGAGTTTAGAAAAGCCCCGCGTAGTAAATTTGTCGAGGGTCGCGCAGCGACCCGAGACAAATTTTCACGGGGCTTTTCTAAACTCGAAATTTTACTTCATGCGCCACGCGTATAAAACACTGAAATATTGGGAAGTTAGAAATATACTAACGTATTTTTTTTTATGAGTAATAATCGAAAAAATTAATAATAAGTTATTCATAGAAATCATAAAGAGAAGTGCAGAGTTTCACCACAAATCAACTTTTAAAGTTAACTCTGTAATTGCTCGGACGTTAATGGGTTAAGTTAATGTTTTTAAAAGAAGAACAATTTATTATAAAATACTGAATTATAAGTTATTCATAGAAATCATAAAGAGAAGTGCAGAATTTTACCAAAACTCAACAAAATATTTACATTTTTCTTTATACATTTTCAAGTCAGGTCAAATAATATAATATACAATATTAACTCATTTAGTAATTTGATTAACAAAAAATGTATAATGTGTGTATGCACCAATGGCGCTTGATGGGTTAAGGTGAAATTTGCATTTTGTTTCAATTCTAATATTCAATTTTTCTATGATTTCTTCTTTATATAAAAAGTAACGTGAAGTTTTAAATTTTTCTAAAATTAAAGACTTTTAATGTCTAATTTTAAAACAGATTTCTTTCTTTATTGAAAATTGACGGAAAAATTGGATTTCTGTTAAAGGTTAATGATTTGTAACGTGTATTTTTGTTCTAATTTCTATATTTGTTAAATTTGCATTTTGCTCCTCTAGTTCTTCAGTTATTCAAAATTTCCATAAATCATAGGTGGATTATAGTGAATATTTTTTTGAGTTCTTTGCATTTGCGTATATTTTGATTCATCTTTAAAAAAAGAATAGGTTTAGAATAGTATTTGTTTTCACAGGCGAAGAAGCCCGAGAAGGCCGAATGGCAGACGCAGAAGAAATAAAACTAAACTAAGCGTCAGCGCTCACACCCAAAATCCAAATACAATTTTAATTTATATTAAATGGCAGTGAAAATTAATTTATTTTAAACAGTATAAATAAAAAATTAATTTAAACATAATAAACAACTAAATTTCTTTACAAAATCAACAACAAAAAAAAAAACGCACACGCGCTCGTAGATTAAGCAGACCTCTGGAAATCCACACTACAACACTGTATAAACAAACAAAACCATAATTTTGAAACACAAGAAACACAAACAACACAGATTGGCAATTTTTTGAATAATTTACTTTTTTTGAATGTGACTAATAACAATTTTTCTGTCGCATTTCGTTAATATTTGGCTTTTTTATACCTATATATATATTTTTGAGTTTTTTTTTCGTTTCCTCATATAGTGATTGATTAAAGAATTTTTTGTATAAACAAAACACATTTATTTATTGCTCACTACTACCGTGCGATCATATAAAACATGATTTAGAGTAGGTTTTAAATTTTAATTAGATATTTTAATTAGATAAATTTAAGGTTATAGTAAACTATGTGTTAACAGTTAGTAGTGCCAACTGACTGTTAACACATAGTTTACCATAACCTCAAATTTATTCCATCATTCAATTAGCATTCTGGGCAACCGCACAAAAATAAATGCCGTCCACTCTAAAGCATAATTTAAACGATCGCACGGTATATTTTCTATTATCTATTTCTTAATCTGAAAGACCTAGATAAAATTATACAGGGAATTTTTCTTTTAAGAATACATATGAGCACCCTGTACATTTTCTGACCTACTTGTTAAAAAAGTTCAATTTGAAGCTTTAAACGAGGGTTCTCCACTCCCAGACTAAGCATGAAGTAAAATTTCGAGTTTAGAAGAGCCTGAAAATTTGGTTTGGTCGCGTAGCGCGAAGCGCGGAGCGACCAAACCAAATTTTCAGGCTTTTCTAAACTCGAAATTTTACTTCATGCGCCACGCGTATAAAACACTGGTTTTAAGTGAAGTTTAAAACATACTTCTATAGCATTCTGCTTTCGTAGCATAATGTAAACTTCACAATATTTCAGTGATATATACGCGTGGCGCATGAAGTAAAATTTCGAGTTTAGAAAAGCCTGAAAATTTGGTTTGGTTGCTCCGCGCTTCGCGCTACGCAACCAAACCAAATTTTCAGGCTTTTCTAAACTCGAAATTTTACTTCATGCTTAGTCTAGGAGTGGAGAACCCTCGTTTAAAGTTTTAATTTAAACTGTTTTGAAACACATCAAATATCCCAAGATTTACAGCATATACGTTGAAATTGGGATATGTATACCCAAAAGAAAAACACCCTGTATATATACTTACATCAAAGATTCCCCATAAAATTATGGGAACATAAATTAGTAAATTTTATTTCAAGGCTTTGCTGCCTAAAGACTATCTCTGAACTGCAGATAAATGTCAATTTCTTATCATTTTTATAAAATAGAATTTTTTCATAAATTTGAAGTTCAGAGATAAACTAGTTCAAATAGATTTCCAGTACAATTATGTGAAAAATAAACTAGTTATTAGGCAACACAGCCTTGAAATAAACTGTACAAGTTTTTCATTTTATTTCAAGGCTGTGTTGCCTAATAACTAGTTTATCTCTGAACTGCAGATAAATGTCAATTTCATGTCATTTTTATAGAATAGACATTTTACATTTATTTGAAGTTCAGAAATAAACTGCTGTTTAAATCGCCGTTCCAGAACAACAACGACTTAACTGCAAAAATAATTTCAACCAACTTGTAATGTAAATCTATTTATGGGTTAAACAATACAGAAATAATTCTGGAAAACAACTGCACATAACCAACATTAGGTAATAATGTTTGTAATCTATTGCTGTTTTCCAGAATTACATCTGTGTTTTTAAAATTATAAATATCGTATGTTCAATTAAATAAAACCTCTAGAGTGCCATGATTTAATCCATTTTTTAATTTAAGCTGGCTACACGTCTTAGGAATTGACATATAAAACGTCAGGCATAATATTTATAATGTATATGTTAATTTCAGAGTTGCCAACCTAGAATATTTTCCATGGCACTAGAGTTTTTTTTTATCGAACATACGATATATTTACATTGAAAATTGGTTGGAATTAATATTGCAGTTACGTCGTTGTTGCAATGGAAAGGCGAAATATTGAATTAAAACTTTAATTTCTAATGAACACAGAAAACTTAATGAATGCATATTTTTAATCATTTCATTTTATATTTTAATTGATTAAATAATTTACACATACGGAAAATTCTATTTTTTATTATCTTTCATTCAATATGAGGAAATACGTTTTTTGTTTACTAAATTACTTATTTAATGCCGAAATACTTTTTTGAAGGCATTCTTTATTTTGTTTCCTCTTTCTCAAAATTAAAATTAAATAAATATATATCAGCTCATTTAAAAAAGGTGAGAAGCTTTTCTTGTGCGCTTTTAAGAGTTGCTTATTTCACTGCTTTCTTGCTGAAAAAAGTACGAAATAAATAATACAAAAAAAAAAACATGATGAGACACACAAAACGCTTTGCTGATTAATAAAAAGCTTTGAGCATTTTCTTCTTATAACTTGGCTAATAAATATTATAGTTTTAGATGGTGTATCTTCTAAAAAAATATACATATTGTTTAGAGTTTAATAAAATTTAAAAAAAAACACGACCTTAAAGGTTTAGGTACTTTATAAGGCAATTTATAATCTGAATTTTTTAAAGTCAAGACAGATGAGTAATTATTTTTCATAGACGCAGGATCGAAAGCTTTTACTCTACTTTCTTATAAAGTTATCTAAAAAAAATGAATTATAAAGGAAAGGTGTATTTTGTTTTTGAAAAGAAAACACTTGGTTAAATTTCACTAATATATTGGTTTTTTATTTTAACTAGTTTCGACTTTGAGGCATATTCAATTTTTTCTTTGAGAATAACTCTAAGTCGAAACTAATTGGAATAAAAAAAAAATATTTGTGAAATTTACCCAAGTGTTTCCTTTTTAAAGTCAAAGTAAATCTTTATAATTCATTTTGTTGTATTTTCTTTTTAAAATCATAGTTAAAAATGTTTCACCACGTAAAAGATAAGATAAGAATTAGAGAAACTTATTCAAAATGGTGTACTCACTAAGGTAATTTACAGGGTGTGTAAAAAGTCTGGAATAAAATTCATATTTCTGTTCAATTTCAATTTCAATTTCAAATTATTGATGTTATAACAAAAGTTTTACACAAGTCAAGTTACAATAGATCTTATCTTGAGTTTGATGGAAAGGCAAAAAACGGCGTATTAAAGAGCAAAAATCGACCTGTTTCAGGGTTTTTCCAGCAAACCCAAAATAACAGAAATATTAATATTATTCCAGACTTTATTCATACCCTGTATAATATATATTTTTATTTAATTAAATACACGTGTTTTATTTTTTTAGAAGCACCATCAAAAACTTTTGCAAAGTGTAGTTCATCTTTTTCTATCTGCTTAATTTGTGGTGTCCCCAATAACTTTTCACAAGTGTTATTTGTGGCACAAATGTACTAAAGCACACGAATGTAAAAAAATCCCCCGTTTTTATTGTAAAACCCCCCCTCTATTTTTAATTTTCTACAGTTTGCAATAAACAAAAAACAGCACTTATAAAGTGTTTGAAGATTGTTTCCATATTTTTATAATTATAGAAAATGACATTAATTTATTTAACATTTCCAGCATTTCTTTTAATACTTCCGTTTTTGGTTACCCATTTTTTTCAATTTTATTACAACCCTTTTTAGTTGTAACTTTCTTAAGATAAGTTGAATAAAATATTCAACTTATCTTAATATATCTTACATATTTTTTTAAAACTATCCTGAATAATTTTTGTTTATTTTTCATACATTTTTTATATTATAAATTAATATCTTTGTGTTATAAATTTTGCAGAAGAAACCCGAATGGTCCCAGAAGAAGGAGGACAAAAAGGTATCGGAGACCGAAGCATGAGATGTCTCTAACAAAAATATAATTTAAGTTTATATCGTAAGGCTAGAGAAGATCTTTATGTTTCTTTTTGTGTTGGTTAATTCTTTTTTTGTAAAAACCCGGATGTTTTCTTCGTCTTCGAGGATTCCAGGATGGAACTTTTGTTACTTAACTTAGCATGAACCCACCCTTGTCTATCTACGTCCCACATAAAAAAAAATGTAACCAATGTGACTATAGTTTATTTATTTTGAATAACATTATGGTGTATATTAAAAACTGAGATATTTATGAAAACTGTATTTGTGTTTGTTTTTTCGTCTTTTTTGTCCTTTCCTTGTGATTTATGATTGATATATATGTATTTAAGCATGTGGTCCAATAAAAGTAGAAATGTTATGAATATATTGAATAATTCTCTAAGAAAAAAATAAGATCTCAATTAACTACTTCCGAAACTTCGCAGGTCCCGATTTTACAAACATTTTTTTACATCGGTTTACCAATATTAGTATAAACATCTACTCAAAATAAAACTTTGAATTAGTGTTCAGTATTCCGGCACACAATACCCACAGACGCGTTTCTTACTTCAAGGTCCTCGTTAGTGTGGTCCCGACCCAGTGTTAAGGAATACTAAACATTTCTGACTATTTTAAGCCAATATATAAAAACTATTAATGGATTCGATAGATAAGGCCACTAATGCTCCATAGTGGCATTGTCAATGACACGTACGCACAAAGTTCGTATACATGTCACTTTTTCGTAAGGATTTTGTTCTGTTTACCGGCACCAGATACCCACAGACGCGTTTCGGACTTCAAGGTCCTGGTTAGTGTGGTCCCGACCCAGTGCTGAGGCACTAGGTCGGGACCACACTGACGAGGCGCTTGAAGTCCGAAACGCGTCTGTGGGTATCTGATGTCGGAATACTGAACACAAATTCAATTTTGATATTTGTTTTCTGGTTTCACAAACAGAGTTTAGATCGTTCGTGGACGAAACAGTGACCTGTGTATGCACTTGTGCATTCGAGTCATTGACGAGCATTAGATGGCGTTAGCTATCGAATCCATTAAAAATGATCTACTCAAAATACTTATTAAAAATCGCCCATGATAAAGTTATACCAGAGCTGGGACGAATCCTCGTAAAAGATTCGAATCACGAATCCGAATCACCTAATATGATTCGAATCACGAATACTCGAATAAAAGATTCGTAAGAGATAAATATGATTCGAATTAAAGATTCGAATCCTATTTTTTTTTAAATTCACGAATAGAAATCCTTTAAGAATAAATTTGGTTTTATTGTTTTTTTTGCAACCATTAATATATACATATCGTTACTAGTTGTTTTAACAAAAATATTCGAAACCTAATTATTTATTATTAACACTGAACATCGTTGATAACAGACTAAATATCTGATTCCCTGTTACTCTGATTAAAGATGTATTTGTGTGTTTCTGAACTTCACTTCAAATCAGTGTTTTGTACGCGTGGCGCATGAAGTAAAATTTCGAGTTTAGAAAAGCCCGAAAATTTGTCTCGGGTCGCTGCGCGACCCTCGACAAATTTTCACGGGGCTTTTCTAAACTCGAAATTTTACTTCATGCTTAGTCTGGGAGTGAAAGAAACTCGTTTAAAGCTTCAAATTAAACTCTATTATAAAATCGACGAATGCTTGAAAATTACGTAAATAAAAAAGTCAGAGAAAAGAGATATGATATTATTAAATTTGTCAAAAATCAGCAGGCAAATTACAAAACACGTAAAAATAAAATAAAATAAAATTAACTTAAATATTGACAAAAACAATGAAAACAATTCAACAAAATAAGGGTTTCCCACAGAAGAAAGTTATATTAAAAGGCCAGGGGAAAAAATCTTGAATCAGGGAAATGTCGGAAAAATTTAACATTTCAGATTGTGGAAAATTTTGAAAACTAGATTATTATCTTAAAAAACATTTTCAGTTATTTAATATTCTAATCAAAGCATTCAGTTTAAAGTTTCGAACGAGCGTTGAGCGTTTCCACTCCCAGACTAAGCATGAAGTAAAATTTTGAGTTTAGAAAAGCCCCGTGAAAATTTGTCGAGGGTCGCGCAGCGACCCGAGACAAATTTTCTACGCGGGGCTTTTCTAAACTCGAAATTTTACTTCATGCTTAGTCTGGAAGTGGAAACACTAGTTCTAAACTTCATACTGCACGTGTTTATAAAAAATCGATTAAAGACTGAAAATTTACAGTGTATACATTTTGCATATTTAAAAGAAAAATTCACAGTATGTAGAATTTTTCTTTTAAATATGCAAAATGTATACACTGTAAACTTTCAGGCATTAAACGATTTTTTTATTAAAATCATGCGATATAAAGTTTAGAACTAGTGTTTCCACTCCCAGACTAAGCATGAAGTAAAATTTCGAGTTTAGAAAAGCCCCGCGTAGAAAATTTTTGGGCTTTTCTAAACTCGAAATTTTACTTCATGCGCCACGCGTATAAAACAGTAATTTAACGAGAAATTTAAAAACACACAAAAACATTTTTCATGGTAATCCTCACAATTCGAATTATTTTTGACGATTCAAATCCTTTTGTAAGTATTCGAATCCTTTAATAAATATTCGAATCTTTTAATAAGGATTCGAATCACCCACATTTGGATTCGAATACGAATCCTCTTAAAAAAATGGAACGAATCCGGATCACGAATCCAGTTGAACTAAAGTATTCGAATGCCTCTTTTGAATCCTCTAAAAGGATTCGAACCCAGGATTCGAATCCTGAATGATTCGAATCCGGCCCAGCTCTGAGTTATACGTACCAAAAAGAAAATCAGGATTACGCAGCTCATATAATAATTAAGAAACATTTTGTGTTTCTGGTAAATTTCACATTTTCCACTCCACGAGTTTCTGGAAGTAGTTGCTCGATATGTTAGTATTTGCATTGAAATTCGGCCCGTAGTCAAAATCAATGGTCTGCTTGAAAGAACAAAATTGAAATATGTTATTATTTTATAAGTTTTGCATTAAAATTCAGTTTCATGATCAAACCAGCATTTTTCCAAGAAATCTGAATAAATATTATCTTTTCATATTTTTAGATCAAAGAAACGAATAATATTAAAATTGTATGAAACCTAACCTTACCTAAATCGAAATTTAATCTTATGTTTAAATCAATTTTTAGCATGCGAGAACAAAACTTAAATATGGTATTATTTTCTTACATTTACATTGATATGTATGAATTGATTGATCGAATGATATGTAAATCATTAACCTGAATCGAAATTTAGTCTTAAATTTAAATCAATTTTCTGCATGCAAAATCTGAAATATGTTATTATTTTCTTATTTTTACTTTGACATTTAGTTTTAAGATCAAACAATCATATTTCTAAATATTCTAGATAAACATTTTCAATCAATATTTTATGAACACACCTTACACCACACAGTGGTAGAAAAGTCAATGATTAAAAAAAAATATGAACAAATAACCAATGATGTAAAAATCATATGAATTATTTGTTTGGAGCGAGTAGAAAAGTTTTTTTTTAAATATAATTGTTTTTTAACTTATATTTTTATTATAGTCATTTCTTATAACGCAAATTGTGGATTTTTGCTTTGTTAGACCACATCTTGTTTCATGTTAAATTTGTTATTCCTGAACAATTTACGTGCATGATTTTATTTAATGTTTACACGTTTTATGTAAGTATTGTTAGATGGTAAGTATGTATTAAAATATTTATGTATTTCCAAGTTAAATTAGTTCTTAGATTAGCGTTCTTTACTAGTTCTCAAGAATAATAACTTAGGTTGGGTTATATAACTTTAGTTAAGGTTTGGTTAGGTTGCTGCTCTATTAACCCATTAACTGCCGAGCGATTGTAGAGACAACTCTAAAAGTTGATTTTAGGTAAAATTATGCACTTCTTTTTATTAAATCTATAAATGACTTATTGTATTACATACTGTGATTTTATCTTTTAAATATACATACTGTATTTACTGTAAATTTCAGGCATTCGGTTATTTTATATGGAGACGTGTAGTATGAAGTTTAGCACGAGTGATTCCACTCCCAGACTAAGCATGAAGTAAAATTTCGAGTTTAGAAAAGCCTGAAAATTTGGTTTGGTCGCTCCGCGAAGCGGAGCGGCCAAACCAAATTTTTAGGCTATTCTAAACTCGAAATTTTACTTCATGCGCCACGCGCGTAAAACACTGAAATATTGTGAAGTTAGAAATACACTCACATTTATTTTTTTTTAATGAGTAATAATCGAAATATTTAGATAACAAAATGTTTACATTTTTCTTCATACATTTTCAAGTCAGGTCAAATATTATAACAAATCAAATGAACTTATTTAGTAATTTAATTAACAAAAAGTTAATGACGTTGCGCGGATGCATCAATGGCGCTTAATGTGTTAATGTATAATTCATCAGTAAACATTCAATTTTTGACAATAAAACAGTTTTCATTTTGTTTAAATTCCATTTTTTTACTTAATGTAACCACAGAATATTATTTAAAGTTAAAAGTGTTTTCTTGTTAAAGTATCATGTATAACAAAGTAGAAATCACTACAATACAGAATATTATTTTGACTAATTCGGAGCTAATTTTGCTGAAAAGGAAACTTATCGATAAAAAGGAAGCTATTCGCCGAGAAAGGAAATGCTGAAACGAAATCCATTCTCAAACAATAACGAATAATTCACAAAATTTGATAGATTTTAAATAAAAATTGTTTGAAGTAAGCTCTTTTCTTATTAAATAATTCTTTGTATTAACGTGATAATTCTTCTTATTAAAGTATAATTCAAAATAATAATGAATAAGTTAACTTTAACACATTAGGCGCCATTGATGCATATACGCAACATTATTAATTTTATGTTAATTAAATTACTAAATAAGTTAATTTGATAAATTATATTATTTGACTTGACTTGAAAATGCATGAAGAATAACGTAAATATTTTGTTATTTAAATATCTCGATTATTACTTATTTAAACAAATGTTTTCAGTATATTTCTAGCTTCACAATATTTCAGTGTTTTATACGCGCGGCGCATGAAGTAAAATTTCGAGTTTAGAAAAGCCCCGTGAAAATTTGTCTCGGGTCGCTGCGCGACCCTCGTCAAATTTTCTACGCGGGGCTTTTCTAAACTCGAAATTTTACTTCATGCTTAGTCTGGGAGTGGAAATACTCCTTCTAAACTTCATATTGCAGTTTTTTATACAAAATCGAGGAATGCCCTACATTTACATCGTATACATTATGTATATTTAAAAGAAAAATGCACAGTA
The DNA here is from genome assembly GCA_932526585.2 of Philonthus cognatus. Taxonomy (NCBI): domain Eukaryota; kingdom Metazoa; phylum Arthropoda; class Insecta; order Coleoptera; family Staphylinidae; genus Philonthus; species Philonthus cognatus. The sequence goes on along the minus strand of OW052241.1, from coordinate 146,226,127 downwards.
TGTAATACAGTAAGTCATTCCTAGAAATCATAAAAAAAGTGTAGAATTTTACCTACAATCAACTTTTAGAGTTAACTCTATAATTACTCGGTCGCTAATGGGTTAATAACTAGTAGATTTTCATTTATGAAACAACATTTGAAAAGCTCTATGAACATTTTTTAATGCGAAACTTAAAAGCTTAATAAATTAATTTATCTAAAGTGTATACAAATTGCACTAAATGTTCCAAATTATAAAAAATAATCGCACATCAGATTTATTCTTCAAAAACTTTCTCACATATTCTGATTTAAAAACGTACCTTGACTGTTAGGAAATGATCATGCTTTGTTTTAGTAGTAGAATGTACAAAATTATTGTTAAGATTAAATAGCTCAGATTTAAGTAAAATTCTTGTCTGCTGAGCCGCCAACATTTCCTGAATTAACCCGGCGCTTTCGCCATTTTTGTGAATTATGTTTAATTTTACAAATTTTTATAATTGTAAAATAAGCCTGCAACTTAAATTTATTTTTAATGAAAATTATCAGGCAAAAAACCGAAATTTAGGTTACCCCATTAAGCGCCGTTGATGCATACACGCAACATTATTAATTTTTTGTTCATTAAATTACTAAATAAGTTAATTTGATATATTATTTTATTTGATCTCACTTGAAAATGCATGAAGTAAAATGTAAATATTTTGTTATTCAAAAATTACGATTATCACTCATTTAAAAAAAATATGTCAGCGTATTTCAAACTTTATAATATTTCAGTGTTTAATACGCGTGGCGCATGAAGTAAAATTTCGAGTTTAGAAAAGCCTGAAAATTTGGTTTGACCGCTCCGCTTCGCGGAGCGACCAAACCAAATTTTCAGGCTTTTCTAAACTCGAAATTTTACTTCATGCTTAGTCTGGGAGTGGAAACAGTCGTTCTAAACTTTATGTTTCACGTTTTAATATAAAATTGACGAATGCCTGAAAATTGACAGCGTATACATTATGTATATTTAATATAAAAATTCACAGTATATAATATAATAAGTTATCCATAGAAATTATAAAAAAAGTGCACAATTTTACCTGAAATCAACTTTTAGAGCTGACTCTATAATTGCTCGGCTATTAATCGGTTAATTCAAATGAGATTTAATTATATAAAACCAAATTATTTGCTTGGTAAAAATTCTGGTTACAATTATTTGCTTTCGTTTTGGTTTTTGTTCCGGTTTAATCAAATAAAAATATATCAGATGGGTTCCGGTTTTTTTTCCGGATAAAATAACGGTTTTTCAGTTTTCGGTTCAGCTCTGAGTAATTTTTTGTATGTTTTTACTCCTTATTTTTTTGCGAAATTAACCCATTGACTTACGATTTAAAATTACAGTTAGATATAAACAGAGATTATTTTCTGTTAAGTATATTTTTACCTATTCCATATAAACATTTGTAAAATGAATGAACACGAGATGAAACCTAAGCAATATATTTTGAACTTTCCTTTAAATCCTGGGTCTCCAAACTATCTTCTTCGCGGGCCACAAATACAATTCTACATAATAAAGTCGGCCAAGATCCGATTAATTTTATAAAATTATGAAAAATTTAAGGAACAATTGTTACAATATTTCAAAATATGACATTTACAAAAAAAATTACAAACAATCGCGGGCCGGATTCATGCAAGTCGCGGGCCGGATTTGGCCCGCGAGCCGCAGTTTGGAGATCACTGCTTTAAATCATTGTTTTATACGCGTGGCGCATGAAATAAAATTTCGAGTTTAGAGAAGCCTGAAAATTAGGTTCATTCGCTCCGCGTTTCAGGCTCTTTTAAACTCTACATTTTATTTCATGCTTAATGTGGGATTGGACACTCTTCAGGCGCTTCAAATTAAAAACTTTTATAAAATCAACGAATGTCATGTGAAACGTGTATAAAATACTGATTTCAACTGAAGTTCAAAATATACTGATTAGGTATGATCATTTATGATTTATAGCATTATAATTAAATAAATTGTACATAACCCTGTGGCCATTGTGTAAAATGCTACTAAATGATAAGTAGTAAAATAACAATAGTAATTTACTAAAATATTTGACTAGTGTGAAAATGTTATTATTACATCCTTAAAACCTTAGTCCAGCTGTATGCTAAGGTCTATTAACCCATTAACGGCCGAGCAATTATAGAGTTAACTCTAAAAGTTGATTTTAGGTAAAATTCTACACTTATTTTTATTTTTCTACTAATGACTTATTGTATTATATACTGTGAAATTTTCTTTCTAAATAAACATAATGTATACGATGTAAATGTAAGGCGTTCGTCAATTTTGTATAAAAACGTGCAATATAAAGTTTGGAATGAGTATTTCCAATCCCAGACTAAGCATGAAGTAAAATTTCGAGTTTAGAAAAGCCCCGTGTAGAAAATTTGTCGAGGGTCGCGCAGCGACCCGAGACAAATTTTCACGGGGCTTTTCTAAACTCTAAATTTTACTTCATGCGCCACGCGTATAAAACACTGAAATATTGTAAAGTTAGAAATACACTGAAAACATTTTTTTTAATGAGTAATAATCGAGATATTTAAATAACAAAATGTTTACGTTTTTCTTTATACATTTTCAAATCAAGTCAAATAATATAATATATCAAATTAACTTATTTAGTAATTTAATTAACAACTCGAAAACTCGAAATTTTACTTCATGCGCCACGCGTAAAAAACACTGAAATATTGTAAAGTTAGAAATACACTGAAAACATTAATTTTTAATGAGTAATAATCGAGATATTTAAAAAACGAAATATTTACGTTTCTCTTTATACATTTTCAAATCAAGTCAAATAATATAATACATCAAATTAACTTATTTAGTAATTTAATTAACATAAAATTAATAATGTTGCGTATATGCATGAATGGCATCTAATGGGTTAAGAAGGCTGTTTGTGTTTTAATTTCATATAATTTATACTTCCTATGCAAATAAATAAAATTGCTGGAATACTGAACACAAAATGTTATTATTTTAATTAATTTTGTATATTCTATTTGTAGATAGTTATTTGAATCGTGAACAGGATAAAATGGCTTTTGAGTAAAGAAATATGTTGATAACCCCTGGGTTTTTTTAGCAGTTACTTAGTACTTAGTTACTTAGGTTATATTACGATAAGTAGTAATAATAGGGTTGCAAGGTTAAGTACTAACAGCTAAACTTGGATTTGACTGGATTGTTTTTCTTAAATTTTTAATATTTTCTCAAAATGGATAAGTTATTGTTCAAGTTGTTTCTAACGTCGATCGGAACAGTTGTTATGTTTTTTGTGTTGTTTGTTTATTGCCCTGAAAAAAGAGTATTATTTTTTCTCATACATTTAGCGAGAGTAGAAGAGTAATGAATTTCTATTTAAATAATATAAGGAAGAAGAACCACCACCACCACCTGCAGAGGCCGCACCACCAGCTGAAGGCGCTCCACCAGCAGAAGGCGCTCCACCGGCTGAAGGCGCACCTCCCACGGAAGGCGCTCCACCTGCGGAAGGAGCCGCACCGCCAGCAGAAGGCGCAGCGCCGCCTGCAGAAGGAGCTGCGCCGCCAGTAGAAGGTGCACCACCAGCGGAAGGCGCACCACCGGCTGAAGGAACTACACCTGTTGAGGGCGCCCCGCCAGCAGAAGGAGCTGCGCCTCCAGCGGAAGGAGCTGCACCACCCGCGGAAGGTGCTGCGCCTCCCGCAGAAGGTGCTGCACCTCCGGCGGAAGGTGCTGCACCACCGACTGAAGGGGCGGCTCCACCAGCAGAAGGCGCTGCTCCTCCGGCGGAAGGAGCAGCGCCACCAGCGGAAGGTGCTGCTCCGCCAGCAGAGGGAGCAGCGCCACCTGCAGAAGGTGCACCGCCAGCAGAAGGAGCTGCGCCACCAGCGGAAGGTGCTGCTCCGCCAGCAGAAGGTGCTGCGCCACCAGCAGAAGGAGCTGCGCCACCAGCAGAAGGAGCTGCACCACCAGCAGCGGAAACTCCAGCCCCAGCAGAAGGTAATGGCAGATTATAACTAAAAATGTGCTTAAAAGTTATCACCTTACAACATTTTGTGATAACTTTGTATTTTGAAGTACGTTTTGTTTTATCAATTATTAAAAGCAATGAGTTTTGTTATAAGAAGAAGATGCCACAAGAAGCTTTGTGGAAAGTGACAAAAATACATCAAATTGTCAAAATTTATGTAGCATGGTTGATCTTAAAAAGCTCCTTCTAGTGTAACAAAAACTGATACCATTAAATCTAACACAAAGAAGAAATTAAGAAGTTAGATCATTTGTTCAATAAGAAAAACTCGAAACTTCACTTTGAACCGGTTTCACTGAACCAGACGTTATTAACCCATTAATGGCCGAGCAATTATAGAGTTCACTTTAAAAGTTGATTTTTGGTAAGTTTCTGCACTTCTCTTTATGATTTCTATAAATAACTTATTATTAATTTTTTCGATTATTACTCATTAAAAAAAATACATCGGTGAGTTTCTAACTTCACAATATTTCAGTGTTTTATACGCGTTTAGAAAAGCCCCGTGAAAATTTGTCTCGGGTCGCTGCGCGACCCTCGACAAATTTTCCACGCGGGGCTTTTCTAAACTCGAAATTTTACTTCATGCTTAGTCTGGGAGTGGAAACACTCGTTCTAAACTTCATATTGCACGTTTTTATAAAAACAATCGATTATTGAGTGAAAATGTACAGTGTATACATTTTGCATATTTATAGGAAAAATTCACAATATGTAGAATTTTTTTATAATAATGCAAAATGTTTACGCTGTCAATTTTCAGGCATTAATCGATTTTTTATAAAAACGTGCGATATAAAGTTTAGAACGAGTGTTTCCACTCCCAGACTAAGCATGAAGTAAAATTTCGAGTTTAGAAAAGCCCCGCGTAGAAAATTTGTCGAGGGTCGCGCAGCGACCCGAGGCAAATTTTCACGGGGCTTTTTTAAACTCGAAATTTTACTTCATGCGCCACGCGTATAAAACACTAAAATATTGTGAAGTTAGAAACACACTGATGTATTTTTTTAATGAGTAATAATCGAAAAAATTAATAACAAGTTATTCATAGAAATCATAAAGAGAAGTGCATAATTTTACCAAAAATCAACTTTTAAAGTGATCTCTATAATTGCTCGGCCGTTAATGGGTTAACAACGTCTGGTTCAGTTAAACCTGTTCAAAGTGAAGTTTCGAGTTTTTCTTATTGAACAAATGATCTAACTTCTTATAAATACACTGATGTATTTTTTTTAATGAGTAAAACAAAATATTCACATTTCTCTTCATACATTTTCAAGTCAAGTCAAATAATATAATATACAAAATTAACTCATTTAGTAATTTGGTTAACAAAACATTTATAATGTTGTGTGTATGCACCAATGGCGCTTAATGGGTTAAGATATCGAAGATTTTGCCTTCCATGTATTTTGAACATTTTTCTTTCTTTCTGATATAAAGAAAGACCAATCTTCAAACTGCATAGGCAAAGGTAAATTATGAAGTAAAATTTCAATTATCACTGGATATCACAAAACTGAAAAGACATTTTATCTCTCATTATGAATCCTTATTTAGATTAAGGCCACATCAAGTAAAAGATTAATTCTTATTTTTACTGAATTATATTTGAAAGAATCGCTAATTTCGACAACACAATATTTCTTAGGAGCTGCACCTGCTGAACCTGCAGCTGCGCCTGCACCAGCTGAGGGTGCAGCGCCTGCACCAGCTGAGGGTGCAGCACCTACTGAAGGTGCGGCACCAGCTCGTAAGTTTAGCAAAAATCTTACAAATCATTTTGCGCATTATTAAAACAAAAACATTGAAGCATCTTCCATTATTAACGAATAAATACAATCATTATCACAACAGAAATTTCTTGGATATCATGATCATTTAAATATTATCATTTATATATTTAATTGGTTGTTGCCCCATTCAATCTACGAAATCAAAACAAAAGAACAGATACTAATATTACCATCGCTAAAATATATCTTAATATCTTCTACTAAAATTACATAATTCGCACAATCGTAAAAATGCATTTAGAAATTAGAATCCTTAGTAATTGAATTAGTCAGAAACTGAGACGAATCTAGTTTCCTCAAACACCAAATATAGCATATGTACCTACAGGGAATTTTTCTTTTAAGTATACATAACCCGATTTATATTTTGTACATTTTTAAGATATCGATGATTGTATAAAACGCTAAAATATTGTAAAGTTTAAAATAAGCTATAAACGAGTGTTTTCCACTCCTAGATTAAGCATGAAGTAAAATTTCGAGTTTAGAAAAGCCTGAAAATTTGGTTTGGTCGCGTAGCGCGAAGCGCGGAGCGGCCAAACCAAATTTTCAGGCTTTTCTAAACTCGAAATTTTACTTCATGCGCCACGCGTATAAAACACTGATTTCAAGTAAAGTTCATATACTACTAAAGCAGTATCGTAAACATATATATCTAACGATACTGCTTTGGTAGTATATTATGAACTTTACTTGAAATCAGTGTTTTATACGCGTGGCGCATGAAGTAAAATTTCGAGTTTAGAAAAGCCCCGTGAAAATTTGTCTCGGGTCGCTGCGCGACCCTCGACAAATTTTCTACCCGGGGCTTTTCTAAATTTGAAATTTTACCTCATGCTTAGTCTGGGAGTGGAAACACTCGTTTAAAGTTTCAGTTTAAACATTTTTTAAATACGACAAATATCTGAAGTTTGCAGCATATACAGTATATTGGGGTATGTATACTTAAAAGAAAAACTCCCTGTATATACCGGACCTAAATACCGTAGGATCAGTTAAATTATGATTTAGAGTAGGCCGCATTTTTTTTTTGTGCGGTTGCCCAGAATGCTTATTGCAATAAATTTTAGGTTATAGTAAACTATGTGGTAACAGCCAGTAGTGCCAATCTAATTAAAAATTCAAAGCCTACTTTAAATCATGTTTTAAATCCTGGGTCTCCAAACTATCTTCTTCGCGGGCCACAAATACAATTCTACATAATAAAGTCGGCCAAGATCCGATTAATTTTATAAAATTATGAAAAATTTAAGGAACAATTGTTACAATATTTCAAAATATGACATTTACAAAAAAAATTACAAACAATCGCGGGCCGGATTCATGCAAGTCGCGGGCCGGATTTGGCCCGCGGGCCGTAGTTTGGAGACCACTGTTTTAAATGATCGCACGGTATTACAAATATATCAAAATATTTTCGCATTTCAAGCGTTGTGGTTCTAGTAAGTGAATTTTTAAATACTCTACCAATTGACGTGCGACGGGGCTCGTATACAGGGTGTCTACAGATTCATTCTCAAAATAATTATCTTCGTTATTATAAGAGATAGAGATTTGGTTAAACGAAATGAAATACTCCTTAGCTAAAGTTGTATTATACCTGTGTTTCTTCTTAATTAAGCTTGAAATTTCGAGTTTAGAGAAGCCTGAACATTTGGATTGGTATGCTTTTCTAAACTCGAAATGTTACTTCCTTATTAATCAAGGAGTGAAAACATTCGTTAGAAGCTTCAAATCCACAGCTTTTCTAAAAACAACAACAAGCTGCCAATTTACCAAACTCTGTAATTATCGGGAATGTATTCCTAAATTAAAAATGTCTTTTATATATTTGTTCACATGTTGGTGATTCTCCATTCTTTATTTCTAAAATTGCCCAATTTGAAAATAAAATGTATGTTCGCATTTTTGTTGTTCAAATTTCGTAATTTTGTCACAAACCTTATCTGGATCGCACCTATTCAATCATTACAATCAACATCAAAAACATTTAATTTCTAAAATATTTTTATTTCCTAAAAAAAAATAAACTTAATTTATCTTTAGCTGCACCAGTTGCTGAAGGAACACCAGCAGAAGCTCCAGCACCCGCTGCGGAAGCGGCACCAGCGCCTGCAGCGGACGCTGCACCGGCGGAAGCGGCTCCAGCAGAGGCAGCACCAGCAGAAGCTCCACCAGCTGAAGGTACATCACTATATTTTTTTTTTAGTTAGTATCTACATACATGTTTTTATATTGTTGCAGCACCTGCTTCTTAAATTAGGAGAAACATTCAATTCAAGAGATACACCAAAAAGACCGTTCTACTACTCACATACATTTTCATTTCAGCTATGTTGCAACTATTATTACCTTAATATAAACCTGTATTTAAATGTTTTAATTTAAGTTAGCCTAAGTGTGTAGAAATAAATATTTTTTAAAATATATAAACATTTTTAATTCACATAATCGTTGGGTCTAGTTATTTATTTGTCGTTAGTAGCATGACCAGAATACAGAAAATTTGAAATTTAAGTTCTTATAGATATTTACTACTACCACATAAATATGGGAGGATAATTAATGTTATTTATGAAACTTTTCGCAAAATTATGTATATTGTCAATAGCAGAGCTGGAACGAATCCTCGTGAAAAGGATTCGAATCACGAATGCGAATCACCTAATATAATTCGAATCACGAATACTCGAATAAAGGATTCGTTAAAGATAAATATGATTCCAATCAAAGATTCGGATCCTGTATTTTCGAATCACGCATACAAATCAAGAATAAATTTGATTTTATTATATTTTGCAACCAAAACCTAATTATTTATTATATATTGTAACGGTTCGACCCTAGTTATTATACAAATTTATAAATTGTATTATTATTTACGTTGTGTTGTGTGTGTAGTAACCCTTTTATTTATTTACCAGGTTCGTTATTTGTGTCAATATGTATTATCGTAAATACTGTGTCTTTCTTCCCTTTTAATTTGACTAGGAGGATGTGTGGACAATAAATAAAACAGGATATGAGCTTAACGTATGCAAAGTTTATTGACCTTTTATGACATTTCTAATGAATTGGTATGTCTTATTTTATTTATATTCACAAAATACATTATCAAACATTTGTGCTTAAAAGCCATGTGCATTTAGTTGAACTCAAAAAAATGTATGACTCTACTTGTGGGAGCAAAATTAACTAGCCCCTGCATTTGCATTACGAGATGGGAAACCCACAAAAACCATCCCGGAGTTGTTAGCGAAGCATATGTAATATAATAATAATAATAATATCCCTTATATTTTGTTTGTAGTGATTTATTCCTTCCAATCGGCTTTTACGTACTTGTAAAAGAATTGGGAAATAACTCATTTTGTTTGTAGTGATTTATTCCTTCCAATCGGCTTTTACGTATTTGCAAAAGAATTGGGAAATAATTAATTTTGTTTGTAGTGATTTATTCCTTCCAATCGGCTTTTACGTATTTGTAAAAGAATTGGGAAATAATTCATTTTGTTTGTAGCGATTTATTCCTTTCAATCGGCTTTTACGTATTTGTAAAAGAATTGGGAAATAATTCATTTTGTTTGTAGTGATTTATTCCTTCCAATCGGCTTTTACATATTTGTAAAAGAATTGGGAAATAATTCATTTTGTTTGTAGTGATTTATTCCTTCCAATCGGCTTTTACGTATTTGTAAAAGAATTGGGAAATAATTCATTTTGTTTGTAGTGATTTATTCCTTCCAAACGGCTTTTACGTATTTGCAAAAGAATTGGGAAATAATTCATTTGGTTTGTAGCGATTTATTCCTTCCAATCGGCTTTTACGTATTTGCAAAAGAATTGGGAAATAATTCATTTTGTTTGTAGTGATTTATTCCTTCCAATCGGCTTTTACGTATTTGTAAAAGAATTGGAAAATAATTCATTTTGTTTGTAGCGATTTATTCCTTCCAATCGGCTTTTACGTATTTGTAAAAGAATTGGGAAATAATTCATTTTGTTTGTAGTGATTTATTCCTTCCAATCGGCTTTTACGTATTTGTAAAAGAATTGGGAAATAATTCATTTTGTTTGTAGCGATTTATTCCTTCCAATCGGCTTTTACGTATTTGCAAAAGAATTGGGAAATAATTCATTTTGTTTGTAGCGATTTATTCCTTCCAATCGGATTTTACGTATTTGTAAAAGAATTGGGAAATAATTCATTTTGTTTGTAGCGATTTATTCCTTCCAATCGGCTTTTACGTATTTGTAAAAGAATTGGGAAATAATTCATTTTGTTTGTAGCGATTTATTCCTTTCAATCGGCTTTTACGTATTTGTAAAAGAATTGGGAAATAATTCATTTTGTTTGTAGCGATTTATTCCTTCCAATCGGCTTTTACGTATTTGTAAAAGAATTGGGAAATAATTCATTTTGTTTGTAGCGATTTATTCCTTCCAATCGGCTTTTACGTATTTGTAAAAGAATTGGGAAATAATTCATTTTGTTTGTAGCGATTTATTCCTTCCAATCGGCTTTTACGTATTTGTAAAAGAATTGGGAAATAATTCATTTTGTTTGTAGCGATTTATTCCTTCCAATCGGCTTTTACGTATTTGTAAAAGAATTGGGAAATAATTCATTTTGTTTGTAGCGATTTATTCCTTTCAATCGGCTTTTACGTATTTGTAAAAGAATTGGGAAATAATTCATTTTGTTTGTAGCGATTTATTCCTTCCAATCGGCTTTTACGTATTTGTAAAAGAATTGGGAAATAATTCATTTTGTTTGTAGCGATTTATTCCTTCCAATCGGCTTTTACGTATTTGTAAAAGAATTGGGAAATAATTCATTTTGTTTGTAGCGATTTATTCCTTCCAATCGGCTTTTACGTATTTGTAAAAGAATTGGGAAATAATTCATTTTGTTTGTAGCGATTTATTCCTTTCAATCGGCTTTTACGTATTTGTAAAAGAATTGGGAAATAATTCATTTTGTTTGTAGCGATTTATTCCTTCCAATCGGCTTTTACGTATTTGTAAAAGAATTGGGAAATAATTCATTTTGTTTGTAGCGATTTATTCCTTTCAATCGGCTTTTACGTATTTGTAAAAGAATTGGGAAATAATTCATTTTGTTTGTAGCGATTTATTCCTTCCAATCGGCTTTTACGTATTTGTAAAAGAATTGGGAAATAATTCATTTTGTTTGTAGCGATTTATTCCTTTCAATCGGCTTTTACGTATTTGTAAAAGAATTGGGAAATAAATCATTTGTTTGTTGGATTCTGCTCACTTTGTTTTACTTTGTCACCATGTTCACTCGTACTTACAGTTATTTCAATCTCAGTTTGAACTTACACTTAACTTCCCCTCGCCGTACTAATATGATTGGGCTTTTCTTTCCTCTCGCGACTTCAGCTTCACTGTCCTATTTCCCCTTTCTCCTGATCTTTTATACGGCGATTAACTCTCGTCTATCTAGTTCATTAACCCTTACTGCTGATCGTGTTTTATTTTTAGATCTCTCCTTCTAAAACCTACATATGCATTTTTCCCTCGCGCTCTTATCTTAATGACTTCAAGTGTTTCTGTCGCGTGCTTCCCTAACTATTCAACAAGAAAAATAAACTGAAATCTTATTATTCCCGATCCCCATAATAATAATGATAATTTTCTATATACATTTTAGACGAAAATAATATTTGCACATGACCACCCTATGACCCATTACAATATATATACATATCTTAATTGACAGATATCAACAGTAAATACAACAAACAAATAATAAGTATGTACAATTAACTATAACATTAAATACAAATCTATCTGTCAATTGGCTATCGACCAATGGTCTTTCCGCCTGAATGTATTTATGTGTCACTGTCATATTTGGTGTAAAAAAGGGTCATGATTGTTAGTGTCGTCAGTAGTGTCAATTATTTATTATTAACACTGAACATTCTTGATAACAGACTAAATATCTGTGTTACTCTGATTAAAGATATATTTATGTGTTTTTGAACTTCACTTCAAATCAGTGTCTTGTACGCGTGGCGCATGAAGTAAAATTTCGAGTTTAGAAAAGCCCCGTGAAAATTTGTCTCGGGTCGCTGCGCGACCCTCGACAAATTTTCTACGCGGGGCTTTTCTAAACTCGAAATTTTACTTCATGCTTAGTCTGGGAGTGGAAACACTCGTTTAAAACTTCAAATTGAACTCTATTATAAAATCGACGAATACCTGAAAATAACGTAAATTAAAAAATCTCTGAATATCATTAAAACCAGAAAAGTCGAAGGAAAGTCATGGTATTTTATTCAAATTGACCAAAACACTAACAAAAAAAGCCAATTTGTCAAAATCAACAGGCAATATTAACATTTTAAAACACGTACAAATTTATAAAACCAACTTAAATATTCACAATGAAAATGAAACTGGGGGTTTTCCACTGAAGAAAGTTATATTAGTAAAAGGTCAGGGAAAAAATCTTGAATCAGGGAAATGTCAGAAAGCTTCAACATTTCAGATTGTGGCTACCATGTCAGTTTTACTTCGAATAATGTTAAAAAAAATTTGAAAACTAGATTATTATCTTTATAATCATTTTCAGTCATTTAATGTTCTTATCAAAGCAATCGGTTTAAAGTTTCAAACGAGCGTTTCCACTCCCAGACAAAGCATGAAGTAAAATTTCGAGTTTAGAAAAGCCCCGCGTAGAAAATTTGTCGAGGGTCGCGCAGCGACCCGAGACAAATTTTCACGGGGCTTTTCTAAACTCGAAATTTTACTTCATGAGCCACACGTATAAAACACTGATTTACCGAGAAATTTAAAATCACACAAAAGAATTTTTTCATGTTAATCCTCACAATTAATTCGAATTATTTTTGCCGATTCAAATCCTTTTGTAAGTTTAACAATAAAACACTACAAACTTTGTATGTATAACACTTATTTATTTTTCGTGACTGCAGTTTCGGCAACTTTAGTTTGCCATTATCAAACGTGTAGTAAATAAGTATTGTAATTTTTATATATTATGTTTAAAGTGTGCAAACTATAAGAAGCGTAAGCTTATTTTCTCGAATTCAAATAGTTTTGAATTTGAATTTATCAAGTATTGTAAGTATTCGAATCCTTTTGTAAGTATTCGAATTCTTTTATAAATATTCGAATCCTTTTATGAGGATTCAAATTACCCGCATTTGGATTCGATTACGAATCCTCTTAAAAAAATGTAACGAATCCGGATCATGAATCCAGTTTACCTAAAGTATTCGAATTCCTTTTTTGAATCCTCTAGAAGGATTCGAATTCAGGATTCGAATTATGAATGATTTGAATCCTGCCTAGCTGTGGTCAATAATCAAAATTGTATAGAGTGTAGTAATTTAAGGAATATCGCTCGAGATTTGTATACTTTAGGAATCAAGTTTTTGGACAAAACCCCTTCTCACGTTTTTGATGTAATGCGTCATTTTGGACGGTAATTTATGTTGACATTTATACTATGATAGTTTTGACAAAAGTCGGCTACAGCCAAGACCGTAGCCGGGAGGGGGGGGGATATAGAGGTTCAACCCACCCCACAGTGGTCGATTTTCAAATTTAACTGAACATTTCGTTATTATTTGTTTTTTTTTTTTTTAATTCTGTCTAATAGAAAGAAATATTTTTTCAATTAAGTATTTAATTGTCATTTATGTTATGGACACATTTTCCACCCCACTACCAACCCCTAATCCCTTTTTTAATATTTTAAACAAATATAATGAGTCATTCTTCGTAAAATAATAAAAATAATAAAAAGTTTTAAACAACCCCCACCCATCTGATTTATATAGAAAACACTCTCATATTTCAAAATAATTTAAAATTTTGTAACAAAATATGAGATTATTTCACTTGGAATGGTTCCTATAAAGATTACATGTTTATTTTATACTAGAAACACAAGGCGGGGGTGGGGAATATGGGGGTTTGAACCCCCCCGAAATTCTGTGCGAAAATATAAAACGTCTTAGCGAATTTTGTAGACTTGTATGAAAATAACAAAAAACAAATTGTTTTGTAACCCCCCCCCCCCCCCCGTTCAAAATCTTTTTTTATTTTATTTTGTGTTTAAGGGTAATCCAATTAATTGCATTAGAGAATGTTTCTATTATTAGAAAACTATATATTTACAACATTATTTACACAAATATATTTTATATACATATTATACATGGACACACTATATACACATAAATATATATACACATGTTCAATTGAAACCAGAATATTAGGTACATAATGCAAATACACATTTATACCAAACTATTCAGTATCACTGTCGGAGTTTGAATTATCTGAAAAATCAAAATTATTTGAAATGTGTACCAATTTAACAGCGTCATCGTCAAATGTTTTAATTCTAGCAGATCTTGATATATGATTTCTTTTTGATATAGTTGAAATATATGGATCAGAAGAATATAACAATGTATGAAATAGGTCTGTGATGGTTTGTAAGCGGAAAAATTTTCGAGTGTGATGTTCTCGGTATTTCCTTAAATCTTTATTGCGAGCTTCTAGTGCCTCTTCGGATAACATCCCAATTGGCAATGTTGCTGATTGAATTATATCCGCACCATGAATTAAAATTTTATGCAAAGAGGTGGGCATGTAATACCATGGATATAATTCGATATATTTTTTTGCTGTTTCATCCAAATACAAACGAAACGCTTCTATATTTGTAGCTTCTCCGCAAGAAATGACTTGCAAAATTATTTTAATTCTTTTTAAAACATTTTCGTCTAACCCTGTAATTTTTGATGTTGTCTTATATTCTTCAAAGAAACGACTTGCGGTATTACCATCATTTGTTGTTCCGAAATTAGGTTTTACCACATCAACTAATAATCCTAATTTAGATTTTAATTCCTTTTGAATTTTTAATTTTGTAATTTCTAAAGTTTTTTTTTTTCATTGATATCTCGAACTTGCCATTTTTTGATATCGAGACGATATGCTGTATGCAGCATGCATTCTAATGAACGAATCCAAGCATGTAAAGAAGAAATACCATAATCATAGTATTTATCAATTTTCGGTAAATTTTTTACTTTTTCTAATTGATTCATTATTTTAGGGGTAGCTCCACATATAGCACACGTTTGAGTTGAAGTGTCTGTAACTGTGCTATAAGTCTTGCCATTAATCATAGTCATTTTAAAACTATGATTAATTATAATTTGTATATTGTTTAACTCTACATTCGTTGGTAAAATGGTTTCAATTTGATTTTCAATATCATTTACCACAAGTTTTATAATTTCTTTAGACTCCTTTTCAAACATAATCTTAATTGGTCTACAAAATCTAGTTGAGGATGGTTTCGGATTTTGCCATAAAATATTATCATCTTTTATTGATATTATTTGAAGAGGCACTAAGTGCGCAGAAAATATATATTCATCACTTTCGGACTCATTAGAGAATTTTTGCTTATATAATGAGTGACCTGAACTACCATCACAGCCCCATTTGTACATAATTTTAAACTCGTTTCCAATTTCATCAAATGAACTCAAATTTCCCAGAGAAATGAATAATCTTTGACTAGTATGGTCGACCAAGGCTTGCAAAGTAACTTCTGCAGCAGTTTCAGTGTATGATATACTAACTTCTGCGGGATAAAATGCTTTTTTTGCTTTCAAAATACTATCATAGCTTGGGTAAATATTTGCATTACGTACCTTAGCTCCAGATTGTATCAATTTATAGGAATGCTTTGTAAATCTTCCGTCGATATATAACGCCAAGGCTTCTTCTGGTGTATATTTTTGAACTTTTTGTTGGGGTGATTTCCAAGCCTGCTTAATACCGGAACCTCTTGTTGGTGAATTTGTTGTAACCTCGTTCACTATTTCTGCACTATCCCTCTTTCCAGATGCTCGTAAATTAACCTGAGTGGCGAACGCAATTTCCTCTTCGGAATAATTTTCCATCAATGGCCTAACTTTTCTTTTTTTCGAAAAATTTTATAAATCACTAAATGATTTGTACGGCCCTCTCGAAGATGGTCCAGGTACAGGTTCATCGATTGTATCAGTCAAAGAAAATGTCTGTGTTTCGTTTAGCCACTCTTCATAATTATTTTCAAATCGGGAACATACTCTAAATACTTTTTGCCACTTAGAATTTAAAGATGACGTAAAAGAACGTATTTCATCTTTTAATATATTTATATTTTCATTTTGGTCTTGAACATTAAAGTTCATTAAATCAAAAATATATTTTTGAACGGCGCTGTTTTTCTCTTCCACCGTGCGCTCCATACGCCAAACATTGAAGAGAGCGCTTCGGCGAACGGTTACGCGGCCTGAAAAAAAAATATTACTTGAATGGTTGCACGTGGCTGCATATAATTTTTGTTTATATGATAAGTAAAATAGTTGCTCTATAACTGAAAAAAATCCCAATGCGTACCGCTGCGTACGGAATATACTTTTTCTCTATCATACTTAAGAAATTTTAATTTACAATGAAAAATTGTATGAGTAATTTATGTCATTATTTATTATTGTTGCATAAAAATATAAAAAAACAAATAAACACAAATGATAAATACATATCAGTAGAATGTATATCCATCGTTGTTTTCAAAATTTCACTTCACACAACTGAAAACTAAATATTTAAAACTTATGCGTTTGAGAGCGTACAAACAACTAATGATCGGTGTCTCAATAGGGTGTACTTTGGGTACCGATAATTACCAGGAACGAGGGTTGAGGGGATTATGCTTTTACCTGCACACCAATGGGTCATTATACTAATGATATTTACACAAATATTCGTTTTTCTAAATACTTTATTTTTCGCGAAATGTTCGGCTAAATTTGAAAATCGACCACTGTGCACCCCCCAAATTTTCAAAATGTTAAATTTTTATATGTAAAAGCAGTCCTGAAAGAGCAAAAACAATATTTTTACTAGTAAACCCGCCCCGTTCGAAATTTTTATATCCCCCCCCCCCCGAATTTTTGTTCTAGCTACGGCCTTAGCTACAGCTGATATTTAGTCCAAACTTGACACAAGTTTGAACTAAACTATAATGATGGCCATGTTATTGTTTATCTTTTCTTTTAACAGTTATGACACGCATTTTGAAAGTTGCGATGTATTGGGTTTTTCAAAAGAAAGTCCTATTTCAAACGACTCGTATCGTGGCTGATTTTTATGCATTTTTGAAAATAATAACAGTATAATAACAGGTCTCAGGGAAAGCGGGATTTTTGATTTACACCTTTCGGTCATCATAGCAACAAACTTGTTTACAACAGTTGCGTGATGAATAAAGTGTCTTCACAGGTTTTTCAAATACCTTTTTTTTTGTGATAAGACATGGTTATGCCTCTGCAAACTCGCATTGGACTTGTCCAATGTTATTACGAAAGTGGACGGAGTTTTTTGGCAGGTATTCGACGGATTCGCAACCGTAACGATTTAAGAGGTGGCCCATGCACTTTAAAAGCTTTTCGAAAGCTGTTAGCAAAATTTGAGGAAACTGGTTCTGTTATGAATAAAAAGAAATCAGGAAGACCCACTGTGGCAACAGATGTTGCAGTTGCTGAAGTTTTACAAAAAACGTAAAATTTAGCAAATGAAAACGAATATGGAACATCTAGTGTCAATATAATAGCAGGACGTCTGGAGATGAGTGGCACCACGGTCTGGCGCATTCTTCGAAGGCAACTTAAAATGTATCCATACAAAATTCAAGTTCTGTTCGAACTGAAGGAAGCTGATAAAGGTATAAGAACTGATTTTGCCCTGCAAACAATAGCGGAAATTCAAGTGAATTCACAGTGGCTTGATAATATTTTATGGACTGACGAGGCACACTTTCAACTTAATGGTGGTGTGAACACACATAATTGTCGAATTTGGTCATTAAATAATCCGCATTCGGTCATTCAACAAGGACTTCACGATTCAAAAGTTACCGTTTGGTGCGGCTTTACATCACGATTTATCATAGGTCCATATTTTTTGAACAGATTGTGGATGGACGAACAAACACAGTTACAGTAAATGGACAACGTTATTTGAATATGCTTCGTGATTATGCAATACCATATTTACAAGAGCACGACATTGAAAATATCGTATTTATGCAGGATGGCGCACCTCCGCACATCTTTAACCCAGTAAAACAGTTTTTAATGAACACTTTTGGAAACCGCATTATCAGTAGACAATTTCCTGTAATTTGGCCAGCAAGATCACCAGATCTTAACCCTGCTGATTTTTGGTTATGGGGATATCTAAAAGAAAGGGATTGTTTAATGAAACCTAATTCAATTGATGAATTGAAAGAGTCCATTACTCAGAACATAGCAGCTATTCCACCAGACCTACTCAGAGCTGCGGTTTACAGCATTGAAGAAAGGCTACTTCTTGTTGTAGAAGAAGATGGCGGCCACATTCAACATTTACGATAATTGTAATATTTTTATTAAATCCCATTTCTTTTGGCACAGAGGCATTTTTCATTTTCAAATTGCTCAATTATTGATGAAGATATCAGTTTTTAAAAATAGGACTTATTTTTGAAAAACCCAGTATTTTTAACTAACCAGTGTCTTCCACTCCCAGGTTAAGCATGAAGTAAAATTTCGAGTTTAGAAAAGCCTCAAAATTTGGTTTAGTCGCTCCGCGAAGCGGGGCGACTAAACCAAATTTTTAGGCTTTTCTAAACTCGAAATTTTACTTCATGTGCCACGGTACAAAGCACTGATTTAAAGTGAAGTTCAAAACATACTGCTAAAGTTTGAGTGTTTTAAATACACTTTCATTTAACTATTTCAGTACAAATACGAACAATAGTTTAATATAATTATTCCTCCTTGAAGATGACTAATGGTCGAAACTAGTCGGATAAAATATAAATAAGTGAAACAAACCAAGTGTTTTAATTTAAATTTTATTTAAATCATCCAGTATTAGATTCAAAAATTTTTCACCACGGGTTAAGTGAGGAATTAATTAAAGAAATAGTTTATGAATCTTAAACAAATGTTCCATATAAATTAAAAATCTCTCGTTTATAAGAATTTTCCCTTTATTCCTCATATGGCAAAAAAAACCACCAAAACGGGAATTTCCCTCCCAGTTCCCAACACTGGCTGGAAACCACTGGTCTAAGTTGTTGGGTTAGGTTGGCTTACTTAGCTTAACTTGACAAACTAAACTAACCTAACCCAGTGGCGATCGGTGGCCAATTTCATGTGATACGAAAATGTCATCCCGGAATTTAAAGGTGAGCTCATTGATCTGCTAAACGCATGTATTAATGACACAATTCTGTGACGTGAAGAACATTGATAAACAAAATGGATACGTAGTGCTTTCAACCTTATTTTTTGTATCTTGGATTTGAGCCTCACATGAAGTTAGGCCGCGAGCCGCCAGTCACCTAAGCCAACAACTTAGACAAGTTGAGTGCGTGAGTGTGCTTTGCAAAGAAAAGTGATTGGAGCTTTTTGATGATATATCCTATAAACTATGGAAACCTGTAGTGTACGTATCCTGAACACTGTAGTAAATAGTTATTCCTGATACATTATTGTATACTTGCATTGCAAAATTAGAATGCCCACAATGAAAAAACTCTTCTCAATTGTTAAAAAGCAATCTTTCCCAATACAATGCAAAGAAAATTACAGTGGATCCTTACACAACCGGAAGAACAATTACTCAATGCCAGGGTCTTGCCAGACCCGGAAACAACAGACAATTGCGTAAGGTGATCTTAAAGGTATACCCCAAATACTCATTCACTCATTCAAAGAGAGGAAAAAAAACCAGTACTCCCACACGCGCGTACTCACCGATCCAAGCAAACGTAAAACGGAATCGCCGCAGAGAGTAGTCAGCGCGCGGCATTAGACACAAACACACCAACTATAGTCAACAGTAGACATCCGACAACGTGCGCGTTCGCTCGCAAACAGTGCTATACCACAAATTCAATTTCAACCGCCAAATTAATTTTAAAAAAAAGGAAAAGTGTGAAAAATTGGATTTAATTTAATTTATGGCGTAATTGCAGGCGGTGGGTTAAATTATTTCGAGTGATAAGCGATGTCCTATTTATTTTGGACGTGAGTGTTAATTGGATTACCCAAAGGCTGGAAGGTATGTAAATTCGTGGGCTGTCGAGTAGAAAAGTGTGTGTGTGTGTGTGTTTGGGTGTAAACACCTGTGCGAGTGTACCTAAATTGTTTGATTCGCACGTCACGTGCGAAGTTTCCAACCTTGGGCAATTTGCACATTCAACTGTTTTATTTATCAAGTCGTATTGTTGCTACAAGTAAATAATTGTGTAATCAAGTTCATGACGATTTCAACAGTGCTCAGCGATTATTGTTGTTAATTTATTAAAAAAAAAATGTTAACAATAAATTGACTGGGTGTTGATTTGTATAAGTTTTTATTCTTACAGCTGCAGCTTTTACTAATAGTTTTTTTTTTGATAAATTTAATAAAATGTGAATAATAATAAAACATTTGTCAAATACATTACATTTTTTTAACATCAGACCAATTTCAAGGTTTATGCGAACAGCCATTACATTATCTGTACATCCAAACTTTGACATTTTCAACTCTTTCTCACCCTCACAATTCATGGCAAGACTTAAGCGAATAAATATTTGTAATTTTTCTTAGTTTAATAAGTCAAATTTATATTATATTTATATTTTATTATTGTATTATTTGTATTAAATTTTTGTTGTTGTTGTAGTAATTATATTTAGTTAAATATTAATTTGTAAAATGGATTTTCCGTTAAATAAATAAATAAATAAATAAATTCTAATTCATTTCCTAATAAACTGTGTTCATAACATTTTGCGATGGTTAAAATAAAATCGTCACTTGCTGTGGTTAAAACAAGATACATAAGCTAAATTGCAACTTTGAATTGGCTTTTTACAAAATTGAATAAAATGATCACCTAATAATTTGTTAAAAATGCTCTTTCCATTCATATTTCATAAAATGTAATTGCTAATTATAAACCCATTTAAATATTTTCATAAAGAACAAAGTGTTTTGAAAAGTGATGTACACTGCAGGCCAAAAGTTTGGATACATTTATTAGTTCTTTTAAAGTAAATGCCCCTAATTATAAACATATCTATTAAACAAAGATGCAATTTAAAATTAGATATAAATAATAGAAATTTAGTATAAATTAGTGTCTTAATATTAGAGATAAATTGGGGATGTAAAACCAGTTAAATATTACAAACACTTTTTCTCGCGTTACTAATTCTTTAATTTTTATTAGGAGCCAATATTTATGCATCATAATTACGTTAAATATTTAGTTGTGAAATTTGATAGAATATTATATATATACAAACATCTTTATTCAGACAATACAATATATGTTACAAACATGTATATACCTATCAGAGCTGGGCAGGATTCGAATCATTCAGGATTCGAATCCATTTAGAGGATTCAAAAGAGGCATTCGAATACTTAAGTTCAACTGGATCCGTGATCCGGATTCGTTACACTTTTTTAAAAGGATTCGTATTCGAATCCAAATGCGGGTGATTCGAATCCTCATAAAAGGATTCGAATGCTCATAAAAGGATTCGAATCCTCATAAAAAGATTCGAATCCTCATAAAAGGATTCGAATCCTCGTAAAAGGATTCGAATCCTCATAAAAGGATTAGAATATTTATAAAAGGATTCAAATACTTACAAAAGGATTCGAATAGTTACAAAAGGATTCGGATCATCAAAAATAATTCGAATTAATCGTAAGGATTAACATGAAATTTAGTTTTGTATGTTTTTAAATTTCTGGTTAAATCACTGTTTTATACGCGTGGCGCATGAAGTAAAATTTCGAGTTTAGAAAAGCCCCGTGAAAATTTGTCTCGGGTCGCTGCGCGACCCTCGACAAATTTTCTACGCGGGGCTTTTCTAAACTCGAAATTTTACTTCATGCTTAGTCTGGGAGTGGAAGACACTCGTTCGTTAATTTTTGAATTATCATAAAGTTGTCATAAAGTTGTGTATTTATTATATATTATGACATTTTGATGAATTTTGATGATTTCTGTCAACTTTGACAATTTGATAAATTTCAATAATTTTCGTCAAATTAGACATTTTTAATTGTATTTTAAATAATTCCCTCAAATATGATATTTTTAATGTTCTACGTATTCAATCGTATTCTGACAATTTTCGCACAAATTAATATTTTTGACGTTAGCAATCATATCATATTTTGACAATTTTCACACGGATTGACATTTATGACGTTTCGAATTATATTTGGACCATTTTCCTATGAATTGACATTTCCAATAAAATGTTTACACTTAACATGTCGATTTATAACATTTTTATCATCATCATCATTTCGAGATTTTCGTCGATTCATAAAATTTTCATTAGATTTTGTAATATTTTCTCAATTTATCGAATGTTGATGACATTTTCAATATTTGGGGATTTCTAATTAATTTATGAAAATGTTTATCAGATTTTCAACATACCTTGATTTTTGATATTTTGTCATTTTTATCGATTTTGATGAAATTTTCGATATTTCGATATTTTCTCCTCAAATTATATAAAATGTTTATATGTAAGATTTTCAATACTTTTATTCAGATTTGTAACGATTTTCAAAAATTATTGACTCATTATTTGAACACACAAATTTGAGATTTTTTTTTTCTTTAAGACATATTTAATCATTTTTGACATTGAATGACATTTTTGATATTTTTTACCTTTTGAGATGACATTTTTTGACAATAGATTATATTCTTAATATTAGACTACGTTTCTTGACAATAGATGGCATGTTTCACATTAGATCTTACTTTTGATAAACAATGAAATGTTTACTTTTTTACCATTTCTGATGTTGACATTAAATGATTTATTTGACATTAGATGGCAGTTCTGACAGTTTATATTATTATTATTATTATTCTTTATTTACGGAATTCACCTTTTTTACAATTGAAATTAACACAATTAGTTGTATAAAGTAACACATCATACTCATTACGTTACTAAGTATAACCAAAATTAATGTATAAACAAAATAATATAAAAAAAAATATATATATATATATGAGAAATATGTTTTACAAAGGGATAACCTGAATCGCTAACACCAAACAGTATTTGGATGAGGCCAATCGTTTCATTGGAATCATATTGTTAAAAATATCCCACAAGATATTATTAAATGAAGACACGTTTTCATTAATTGACTTATTTAGAAAAATGTTATCCCAGTTAATGCCAGCAATATAATTATTTATGCCATTGTAATCCGCCGCTTTAAAATTAAAAACCCATTCTGATGTATCACATGAACGTTCCAAAATCGTAGGAAACACACTTAAACAATACGGAATGTGATGATGGCTGGACACACAGAGTTCATCGGTTGCTTGACAAATGCGCATTTTTGATATATTAGAAAACACTAAATCTAAAAATACACCTCTGGCATTGGGGATTTCACTTAACTGATGTAGGTGATGATAGCTGAGAGCATCACCTATTAAATTTGCCTGATGACACTTATTCATAACACTTAGCGCACCATCATCAGATTTTTCCCACACAGCACCCGGAAGGTTATAGTCCCCACATAGAATATATTCACAGTCTTGATGTTCTTCGCAAATTCTGTCAACTTCAAGGGCATGTGAAGTATACGAGGAATCATCAGCAGAAGGTGGTATATACGTTGATGCAATTATGTACCTTTCGCCGACTTTCACAAACAATTGTTCAATACTATCACTAAATGAAAGTAATTGACTGCACAGACCCTTCTTATCCGCAATTAGGACACCACCCCCTCGGCTTTTTGTGCTGTTGCGGCTTGAGCGGTCGGTTCTATAGATCAAGTAATTATGAAAACCAAGTTCTTCATCAGATATGTTGTTATCCAGCCAGGTTTCCACGAAAACAATGACATCATATACAGAAACATTATATTTTTGTACTTTTTTGACATTAGGCGACAATTTTGACATTTGATATTTTTGATATTACATATTTACTTGTTATACATTAGATGACAATTTTTATATTATTAGATAACTTTTTTGACATTATTACTGATGTTGAGAGAAATTTTAGTTTTTGTAAGAACGTTTTTGTCAAACTGTCACGTACTGACATAAAATAATAATTTTGAGGTAAATCGAGTTTATCAAAACGCCGAATTTTTGACGTTTTTGATATTTTGGGCGACCTTCGACAAATTTTCTACGCGGGGCTTTTCTAAACTCGAAATTTTATTTCATGCTTAGTCTGGGAGTGGAAGACACTCGTTCGTAAATTTTTGAATTATCATAAAGTTTTCATAAAGTTGTGTATTTATTTTCAAAAAAATCTTTCTCGGTTTATTAAACAAAAACAAAAGAGCTGAGGTGAAAGGTGTTTAGGTAAAAGAGGTTTATTTTTTCGTTGGCTACAACTTTTGTTTTAAACATTTTTTGACTTAGACGTCGAAAGCCATAGTGAGATTCGTTTAATAAAAAAACATCTAATAATTTCTGGTTATTTTTAACACAAGACTTTTAGACATTTGATGGTATAATTAATATTAAATTACTGAAATAAGTATTTATTTTTTAATATATTCGAAATATACGGTAATCAATGTAAAATATTTATTTAATTAAAATATTTAGGAAATAACAATACAATAAATTTTATATTATTATTGTTATTATTATTATACAGGGTGTCCGTATTTCAACAGAATGTAAAATTTTCTACGCGGGGATTTTCTAAACTCGAAATTTTACTTCATGCTTAGTCTGGGAGTGGAAGACACTTGTTCGTAAATTTTTGAATTATCATAAAGTTTTCATAAAGTTGTGTATTTATTTTCAAAAAAATCTTTCTCGGTTTATTAAACAAGAACAAAAGAGCTGAGGTGAAAGGTGTTTAGGTAAAAGAGGTTTATTTTTTCGTTGGCTACAACTTTTGTTTTAAACATTTTTTGACTTAGACGTCGAAAGCCATAGTGAAATTCGTTTAATAAAAAAACATCTAATGATTTCTGGTTATTTTTAACACAAGACTTTTAGACATTTGATGGCATAATTAATATTAAATTACTGAAATAAGTAATTATTTTTTAATATATTCGTAAATATACGGTAAACAATGTAAAATATTTATTTAATTAAAATATTCAGGAAATAACAATACAATAAATTTTCTATTATTATTGTTATTATTATTATACAGGGTGTCCGTATTTCAATAGAATGTATAGGGGTCTCGGTTATTTAAAGAGATAGAGAGTCGGTTAAATTGGGGTAAAGTTGCGTAATTTAGGGCCCAATAATAATCCAAAAACAAGTTTGAAATATCTTCTTTCGTTAATGAGATATTGTCAAAACACGTATTTTTTGAAAATTCGTTTTTATTTTTTTATTAAAAACTTTGACATGATTGGCACTTTTTAACGATAAATCTAGTAACATATTTTATTTTAAGATAACTATAACATTTGCCTAGGGACCATAGCTAACTTTTGTTTTTCTTATGGGCGCCATTTTGGATTTTTATATTTTTTGGAAGAATATTTTTTTACTGAATTCAATGATGTATCACACTTATAGTTTATTGTACATTTTATATGTAAAATTTTAATCTTTTGGTTATTCAAAGAGTGCCTTGGAAACAGTTGAGTAACTCACTTATTTGGCAATTCCTAGGGCCCATAATTTGCTTACATATCACCCCTGAAGACGGGCATCCGACGACACATACTTTAACAGTTTAACAGTTAAAGTAACGAGTGTCTTCCACTCCCGGACTAAGCATGAAGTAAAATTTCGAGTTTAGAAAAGCCCCGCGTAGAAAATTTGTCGAGGGTCGCGCAGCGACCCGAGACAAATTTTCACGGGGCTTTTCTAAACTCGAAATTTTACTTCATGCGCCACGCGTATAAACCACTTATTTGAAGTGTAGTTCAAAAACACACAAATACATCTTTAATTAGAGTAATACAGATATTTAGCCTGTTATCAATGATGTTCAGTGTTAATAATAAATAATTAGGTTTTGAATATTTTTCTTAAAACAACTGATAACGATATTTATATGTTATTGGTTGTGAAAAAATAATAAAATCAAATTTATTCTTGAACGATTTGTATTCGTGATTCGAAAAAACAGGATTCGAATCTTTGATTCGAATCATATTTATCTCTTACGAATCCTTTATTCGAGTATTCGTGATTCGAATCATATTAGGTGATTCGTATTCGTGATTCGAATCCTTTTAACGAGGATTCGTCCCAGCTCTGATACCTATCATACGTGTTAGTGTTAGTCTGTCCGGGCTATCGAGTAAAGGTCTTTCTGCCCGAATATTATATCTTTGATTTTTTTTCTTTCGTCTAAAGAAAAATTATGATTTTTAGATAAAATATTATGCCCTTGATGTTCCTGTAAATTATTCATTTTAAATATGACAACTAAAATGTATGTTGTATCGTATGTTCAATAAAAAAAAACCTCTAGAGTGCTATGAAAAATATTGTAGGTTGGCAACTCTGAAATTATATATTATAATTATTATGACTGACGTTTTATATGTCAATTCCTAAAGCGTGTAGCCAACTTAAATTTGAAAAAAATGAAATCATGGTACTCTAGAGGTTTTTGTTTAATTTAACATATGATACTTGTAATTTTTTATTAATATAGAATCAGAACATTTTTCATTTCTTGTGTGCTCTTATTATGTATCCAAACGTTTGGATTGCACTGTATGTGAAAATAATACAAGAAATATCAACATTTGATCAAGTAAGGAAATGCGACAAGTAATATTAAATAAATGCCTGTCTATTAGAACAACATAAATGAATAAATACATCCTACATTCCTAAATGTTAATCTGTTTACCCTTTCAAAATGTTCGAAAAGTTGTAACTTGGTTCATTAACACCCCTGCGTTTTATTGGATAGGGGAAATATCAGGGTGGTATTTAGGATAAGGGTAATTCCAGGAAAGTGTTAAAAATCTCAATAGATAAGTTAGTTTGAGTTAAAATAAATATTGTATCAAATAAAATGTTAAGATAAAATAAATATTATACAAAGTGAAATATTAAGATAAAATAATTCTCGCTCTAAAATTTACAATATCAATTTGAAACACGTCCCTCCATTGTAAAAATTAGTAGAAACAAAAAAACGCCTAATTGCTATTTCGATTATTTGAATTTAGTAAATTGGACCAAAATATATAATTGTTCTATTATAATTTATATCGTTTTGTGCAAAAGTTGACTTGTCTGTACGAGGGAATTTAGTAAAAAGGACAGGGAGATTTTTTTAATATGCAAAAGTTGACTTGTCTGTACGAGGGAAGTTAGTAAAAAGGACAGGGAGATTTTTTTAATATATGTACATATCCCAATTACAGTGTATATTCTGTAAATCTTCGCCTATTTGTTTGTTATTGAAAAAAGTTCAAATTGAAACTTTAAACGAGTGTTTTCCACTCCCAGACTAAGCATGAAGTAAAATTTCGAGTTTAGAAAAACGTGAGCGTTTGGATTTGGACACGAAGCATTTGTGCACGCTTGATTTAAAAATCATTTCCGGTTTTTTTTGTAACAATTTACTTGTTTTTCTCAAATAATACATATTTTTAAAAAAATTAATCACAACACTTATAAGATAAATTCAAATTCAAAACTATTTGAATTCGAGAAAATAAGCTTACGCTTCTTATAGTTTGCACACTTTAAGCATAATATATAAAATTACGAAAAAACTATTCGTGAAAATGCAACCAGTGTCTTAATTAATAAGACAATTTAAGACGATAAATATCCATTGAAACAACTACTTCCCGTGCAAATACACCTCCGGATATTGAATTATACAATGAAATATTTAAAATCTTATTTGACCTAAACGTTACATATACTTTAATAGAGCGTTGTAACAAATCAAATTAAATAAGATTTTAAATATTTCATTGTATAATTCAATATCCGGAGGTGTATTTGCACGGGAAGTAGTTGTTTCAATGGATATTTATCGTCTTAAATTGTCTTATTAATTAAGACACTGTTTGCATTTTCACGAATCGTTTTTTTCGTAATTTTATATACCGGGATTTCATTAATTACCGAACCCCACGTGACCAAAAATAATAGGCAACCAAATGTACAAGGTGGTATGGCTCACACAAAAATTCCCTAGATTTAAAAATATTTATTCGCCGGCGTATTTTTTGACGACTGAAAATATTATATTTAAAATGATTAAAAAATAGGCTCATCTTCAAAAATTTAACTAATTTTTTCGTTGTAAATACCATTTCGCAGTATTTGCTTATCCTAGCAAATTGACTCTGCAAAATAAATAGAAATAAA
The DNA here is from genome assembly GCA_932526585.2 of Philonthus cognatus. Taxonomy (NCBI): domain Eukaryota; kingdom Metazoa; phylum Arthropoda; class Insecta; order Coleoptera; family Staphylinidae; genus Philonthus; species Philonthus cognatus. The sequence continues at coordinate 146,197,803 of OW052241.1, read as the reverse complement.
ACTCAATGTTTCAGAATAATTAAACAATTTTTGCTTACCTGAAAATTCCGGGCGAATCTTGTAAGATCTCAAAGGTTGGTTTAACGATGCACCGCGCATAAACGTTTATGTCAAATTTGACTTTAGTAACGTTTGGTTACTTTTTTCAAAGCCTCCAACGTACAAATACAATAATTTACGCGGCAATTTTAAATTTAGTCACGTGGGGTTCGGGAATTAATGAAAGCCCTGTATTATGACAAAACACTTATCTTTGTTTTACCACTTATATTTTTTTAAAACCTCTCAAAAAGGTTTTAATTTTAATACTGTTTTTGTTTTTGTTTACGACATTAATAGCACTTTCACATTTAAGCTCACGATTTAATCGGATACAATTTTTATCACCGGCAATTTATTACTAAACTCATTATAAAACCAAATTACGGCTCTTACTTTTATCATTGCCCATTTACAACTTCTTGATTAATCTCCTCGCATTAAAAAAGAGCAACAAACACTTTTGTAAAGAAACGTAATCTCCACGACTCGACGTTAAATTACAGCCCTAATCCGTTCGGATTACGAAAACAAAAACGCAGAGTGTATGCAAATTGGCGGGAAGATGAATGCATGTGGGAAATGGCACGTTAAATTGTACACTCTTCTTAAGCCGCCCAGGATTTGCCATAATTGCATATCTGCAGGCAGATACGAAGAAGATACACGTCGGTATGTAATTTTAAGAGTTGATGTTTTTTTTTTAAATGTCAATATTGTTTATCTGCGACCTCACCAAAAATATTGTAAATTCAAATTTTCAGGCTTTTCTAAACTTGAAATGTTACTTTATGCGCTTCACGTATAAAACACTGAAATGTTGTGAAGCTCAAGGTATACTCCTTCTTACATACAGCGATGTGTATCTTTTAAATGTACTTAGAATAAAAATAAGGAAAAGTATATTTGTGTATAAATAAGCAATTACAAAATATTAAAGAATTAAAATAAGGATAAGTTTATTGCTGTATAAATAAGCAATTACAAAATATAAATAACTAGTTTGGCACTTGTAAAAAAAAGCGTAAGTCACTCATATAAATTCACTATTGTACCATCAATTATTAATGGAAAGGTATTTAGTAAACTCTAAGAGATACATTTAAAACAACAAAATATTACATGAATAGTATGAATACATATCTCATAGCAAATTTGTCGAATTATGAAAGCGCAAGATTTAAGACGTAATAAACATAAATAAAAAGTATAAGCAGTGTATTTTGAACTCAACAATATTTCAGTGGTTTATACGCCTGGCGAATGAAGTAAAATTTCGAGTTTAGAAAAACCTGAAAATTTTGATTTGCCAAATCCAAATTTTCAGGCTTTTCCAAACTCCAAATTTTACTTCATGCTTAATCTGGAATTGAAAACATTCGTTAGAAGTTTCAAATTCAATATTAGACATATTCTAGCGTTAAATGATTAAGATATTTAAATATTCAAATAGTTTAATTAATTAAATACTAATAAGCTGATTGCTTACCGCACAACCAAATAACATTTCTTTGATGTACAGGGAGTGTTTTAAAGTATACGTATTCCAAATTCAGCTTATTTTCATTAAATCTTAAGTTATTCGTTGTTTTTTTAAGAATTCAGTTTGAAGCTTTAAACAAGTGTTTTCCACTCCCAGACTAAGCATGAAGTAAAATTTCGAGTTTAGAAAAGCCCCGTGAAAATTTGTCGAGGGTCGCGCAGCGACCCGAGACAAATTTTCTGGGCTTTTCTAAACTCGAAATTTTACTTCATGCACCACGCGTATAAAACACTAAAATATTGCGAACTTTATGTATATTTGAACCTCACTTGAAGTCAGTGTTTTATACGCGTGGCGCATGAAGTAAAATTTCGAGTTTAGAAAAACCCAGAAAATTTGTCTGGGGTCGCTGCGCGACCCGAGACAAATTTTCACAGGGCTTTTCTAAACTCGAAATTTTACTTCATGCTTAGTCTGGGAGTGGAAAACACTCGTTTAAAGCTTCAAATTGATCTCTTTGGCTTCACTCGCGCTCCGGAAAATTCAAATTTTCAGGCTTTTCAAAACCCGAAATTTAATTTCATGCTTAATCTAGGAGTGGAAACATTCGTTAGAAGCTTTAAATTTAATGCCTTAATTTAATATTACACCCACAAATTTCTATATCTAAAAGAAAAGCAACAAAAATCAATTTCGAAGGACCAATAGCACGCCCTATTCAAACTTTTACCTTTAAATCAACAATTGTTGAATGTTTTTATTTATTAGTACGCTTATCAATTTCTATATTTCAAATAAAAACAAAAATAACTAAATAAGAAAAACAACACTCTTAATTTACGATTTTAAGTTACCCGCAATTATTGAATTAAAGTTTAATGATATTTTTGTATAAATATTACCGCAAATTATTGAATTGATTATTAATTGTACAACAATAACATTGAAGTTTAATTAAATATTTGTCGATTATTTTTCTTTTACCTTGTTGACAAAATGCAGCAAAGTTGCGCTGTTTTCCCAGTGGTGTCACTATTAATTTATTATTATTAAATAGAAATTCACATTTTTATAACAGTGACATTTTAATTTTTCTGGCAAATATTACTTTAACAATGCATTAGAAATGCATTTTGATGAATAAGAAAAGTTGCGCTGTTTTCCCAGTGGCGTCACAATTAATTTATTAATATTAAATAAAAATTAATATTTTGGTCGCGTATAGAACACGGATTTTCAGTGAAGTTTAAAATATACTGTTTAGGTATGTACGTTTGTAGATCTTAAATAAATCATAGCATTGTAGTTAAATAAATTTGTTTTACTATGGCATTTCAGTTTATGTTCAACACGGATCTCATGCCTTTAACTAGGAATTTGCCAAATCCAAATTTTCAGGCTTTTCTAAACTCCAAATTTTACTTCATGCTTAATCTGGAAGTGAAAACATTCGTTAGAAGTTTAAAATTCAATATTAGACATATTCTAGCGTTAAATGATTAAGATATTTAAATATTCAAATAGTTTAATTAAATAAATACTGATAAGCTGATTGCTTACCGCACAACCAAATAACATTTCTTTGGTGTACAGGGAGTGTTTTAAAGTATACGTATTCCAAATTCAGCTTAATTTCTTTAAATCTTAAGTTATTCGTTGTTATGTTAAGAATTCAGTTTAAAGCTTTAAACAAGTGTTTTCCACTCCCAGACTAAGCATGAAGTAAAATTTCGAGTTTAGAAAAGCCCCGTGAAAATTTGTCGAGGGTCGCGCAGCGACCCGAGACAAATTTTCTGGGCTTTTCTAAACTCGAAATTTTACTTCATGCGCCACGCGTATAAAACACTAAAATATTGCAAACTTTATGTATATTTGAACCTCACTTGAAATCAGTGTTTTATACGCGTGGCGCATGAAGTAAAATTTCGAGTTTAGAAAAGCCCAGAAAATTTGTCTCGGGTCGCTGCGCGACCCTCGACAAATTTTCACAGGGCTTTTCTAAACTCGAAATTTTACTTCATGCTTAGTCTGGGAGTGGAAAACACTCATTTAAAGCTTCAAATTGAACTCTTTGGATTCACTCACGCTCCAGCAAATCCAAATTTTCAGGCTTTTCAAAACCCGAAATTTAATTTCATGCTTAATCTAGGAGTGGAAACATTCGTTAGAAGCTTTAAATTTAATGCCTTAATTTAATATTATAATCACAAATTTCTATATCTAAAAGAAAAGCAACAAAAATCAATTTCGAAGGACCAATACCACGCCCTATTCAAACTTTTACCTTTAAATCAACAATTGCAATGAACGAGTGTTTGCATTGCACCATTGAGTTATCCTCTTTTTCCCTATACATCTTCCTTGTTTATATACATCACTCCTCCCCTATCGAGGATACGATATTCACCAAAGCCTCCCTGTTTGACCATGTTATCATAATCGGTGACTTTAATGTTATCAAGCCTAAGTTAAAGCAGCTGTCCTGCTTTATCTCTAACTCCAACTTTGTCCGTATACATAATCCCTGATCTAGGCTCGGATCACCTATCCATTGAATTTTCGATGTTATTAGACCCTCCTATCCCCTCCCCTCCTAAAACTATTTATAGACACAAGGACTGTAACTTAGAAAAGGTGACAGAGGACATGACTAAATTTATAGAACTCCATCAAATTATCACTCCTGCATCCATATCCTTATTTACCAATAGTTTATCACAATCATTAAAACAAAACACTCCGACGTATACCAAAACACCCTACAAATACCCTCTCCCTAAATACATTTTGCGACTGATTAAATACAAACGACAACTTTACAGGGACATTAAACTGACAGATGACATTAACCTAAAGCGTGACTTTAACCGACTAAACAAAGACATACACCGACTGATTGCAGCGTACAAACAAGAACTGTGGATAAAGTCATGCAATAACATTAACGAACAGGACGGTAAAAAATTCTGGGACGAAATAAAAAACTCAGCAAATATCGAAAAACGGACTACCTACAATATATTCAAGACCCGACTACACACACGACAATAACAGACGACCAAGCAATTGCAGATACATTTGCCAAATATTATGAACAGACATACACTATGACAGACAACGACATTTATGACAAAAACTTTCTTAAATCTATTAATGACTGATACAGCACCTTTAAAACAAACATCCTTCCTCTTACCACCTATAATGAAATAAAGGAGGAAGATTATTATGAACTGCTACACAAAGGTAAAAATACCACTCCCGGTTATGATAGCATCCCTAGATGTATATTGAAATCTTTTCCTGACAGCATACATAAGTATATTATTCATTTATTTAACAACATATTTAATTCCCTAACTATACCAATGGAGTGGAAGAGAGGAATTATCACGTGCATACACAAACCGGGCAACGATTCATCATTAGTCTCAAGCTATCGTCCAATTACTCTGCTTCCGGTCCTTGGTAAGTTATTTGAGTCTATTATCCAGAAAAAACTGTCATCCCTCATCATCGACCACATCCCTATGTACCAATTTGGTTTTATTGAACACCGCTCTACCTCACTTCCATTAACAATCCTTACATCGAATTGCAAAACAGCCCACCTCGAAAACCAGAAGTCAGCCATCGCATTCTTAGACATTCAAAAAGCATATGACTCAGTATGGCACCGAGGCCTGGTGTTTAAGTGCAGTTCGATAGGCATCCCTCCTAATTTAATCCATATCCTCGACAGTTTCCTAACAAACAGATATCTAACAATCCGAATCCGAAACTCCCATTCAGAATCATTCACTCCCCAGCAAGGGCTTCCCCAAGGGTCACCACTGTCTCCCATATTATATAATATATTTGTCCACGACCTGTACAACCCCGACCCATTATACTTTAATCCCTCCGCGTATCCCCTCCTATATGCGGATGACACCGCATTAATAGCTCACGTTCCCAACATCTCAAAAGCGTTAAACACTTTGCAAGAGCTCATTGACACCTTACAAACCTGGTTTGCGAAATGGAGAATATCCATAAACCCAAATAAAACGCAACTCCTTATCCCCTTCCACCGCCTCTCAAATTCTCCATACCATATTTTAAATAATAACCACCCTATCTCACCATCTCCCTATTGTAAATACTTAGGTATAACATTTGATCCTAAATTTACCTTTAAAACACATACCCGATACCTAAAAGCTAGCATAAAGGGTAGGGCTCGGCATTTCAGGGCATTGACATACAAAAATGAAGGTATTTCCACAAAAACTGCTGTCCATATATACGCCATGATATGCCGTCCCCTGCTCGAATATGCTGCTATCCTGTACCACAATCCCCGTACCGCTGTCCTGAACAACATCGAAGTTGCAGAACGCTCTGCTCTTCGAGTCCTAACCAAAATCAGACACCCTAATAATCCCTTATATAACCCTTCAAATGTACTTTTGTATGAAATGTGTAACATCCCGCCAATTACAGAACGCATCGAACTCCTATCTTTAAAATTTGCAACTAATCCTTACATACCCAACATTATTAAACACCTCTGTATACCCCGTAACCCCAACATTCAACCCAAATTCAAGTTCCTAGCATCAACGCTTTACCAATTCATCTCATCTAATCATCCGGACTTAGACAACGACGTTAACAATCATGACCTTTGAAAAACCGACATGTACCTGACAAAGACAGGCTAAAAGACCCCTGGTCGATAGCCATTTTGTGAATTTTGTTAATTGTTTTTTAAATATATTCTAATATTTGTTTTCAATATTTAATTATAACTATAATATGTACATAATTCATAAATAAAGATGTTTAGTTAGTAAACAATTGCTGAATGTTTTTATTTATTAGTACGCTTATCAATTTTTATATTTCAAATAAAAACAAAAATAACTTAATAAGAAAAACAACACTCTTAATTTACGATTTTAAGTTACCCGCAATTATTGAATTAAAGTATAATGATATTTTTGTATAATTATTACCGCAAATTATTGAATTGAATAATAATTGTACAACAATAACATTGAACTTTAATTCAATATTTGTCGATTATTTTTCTTTTACCTTGTTGACAAAATGCAGCAAAGTTGCGCTCTTTTCCCAGTGGTGTCACTATTAATTTATTATTATTAAATAGAAATTCACATTTTTATAACAAACAGTGACATTTTAATTTTTCTGGCAAATATTACTTTAACAATGCATTAGAAATGCATTTTGATGAATAAGAAAATTTGCGCTGTTTTCCCAGTGGCGTCAGAATTAATTTATTAATATTAAATAAAAAATAATATTTTGGTCGCGTATAGAACACGGATTTTCAGTGAAGTTTAAAATATACTGTTTAGGTATGTACATTTGTAGATCTTAAATAAATCATAGCATTGTAGTTAAATAAATTCGTTAAATAAATTCGTTTGACTATGGCATTTCAGTTTATGTTCAACACGGATCTCATGCCTTTAACTAGGAATTTGCCAAATCCAAATTATCAGGCTTTTCTAAACTCAAAATTTAACTTCATGTTTAATCTGGAAGTGAAAACATTCGTTAGAAGTTTCAAATTCAATATTAGACATATTCTAGCGTTAAATGATTAAGATATTTAAATATTCAAATAGTTTAATTAATTAAATACTGATAAGCTGATTGCTTACCGCACAACCAAATAACATTTCTTTGGTGTACAGGGAGTGTTTTAAAGTATACGTATTCCAAATTCAGCTTATTTTCTTTAAATCTTAAGTTATTCGTTGTTTTTTTAAGAATTCAGTTTGAAGCTTTAAATAAGTGTTTTCCACTCCCAGACTAAGCATGAAGTAAAATTTCGAGTTTAGAAAAGCCCCGTGAAAATTTGTCGAGGGTCGCGCAGCGACCCGAGACAAATTTTCTGGGCTTTTCTAAACTCGAAATTTTACTTCATGCGCCACGCGTATAAAACACTAAAATATTGCGAACTTTATGTATATTTGAACCTCACTTGAAATCAGTGTTTTATACGAGTGGCGCATGAAGTAAAATTTCGAGTTTAGAAAAGCCCAGAAAATTTGTCTCTGGTCGCTGCGCGACCCGAGACAAATTTTCACAGGGCTTTTCTAAACTCGAAATTTTACTTCATGCTTAGTCTGGGAGTGGAAAACACTCGTTTAAAGCTTCAAATTGAACTCTTTGGCTTCACTCGCGCTCCGGCAAATCCAAATTTTCAGGCTTTTCAAAACCCGTAATTTAATTTCATGCTCAATCTAGGAGTGGAAACATTCGTTAGAAGCTTTAAATTTAATGCCTTAATTTAATATTATACCCACAAATTTCTATATCTAAAAGAAAAGCAACAAAAATCAATTTCGAAGGACCAATAGCACGCCCTATTCAAACTTTTACTTTTAAATCAACAATTGTTGAATGTTTTTATTTATTAGTACGCTTATCAATTTCAATATTTCAAATAAAAACAAAAATAACTTAATAAGAAAAACAAGTTTAATGATATTTTTGTATAATTATTACCGCAAATTATTGAATTGATTAATAATTGTACAACAATAACATTGAACTTTAATTTAATATTTGTCGATTATTTTTCTTTTGACTTGTTGACAAAATGCAGCAAAGTTGCGCTGTTTTTCCAGTGGTGTCACTATTAATTTATTATTATTAAATAGAAATTCACATTTTTATAACAAACAGTGACATTTTAATTTTTCTGGCGAATATTACTTTAACAATGCATTAGAAATGCATTTTGATGAATAAGAAAAGTTGCGCTGTTTTCCCAATGGCGTCACAATTAATTTATTAATATTAAATAAAAAATAATATTTTGGTCGCGTATAGAACACGGATTTTCAGTGAAGTTTAAAATATACTGTTTAGGTATGTACATTTGTAGATCTTAAATAAATCATAGCATTGTAGTTAAATAAATTCGTTAAATAAATTCGTTTTACTATGGCATTTTAGTTTATGTTCAACACGGATCTCATGCCTTTAACTAGGAATTTGCCAAATCCAAATTTTCAGGCTTTTCTAAACTCCAAATTTTACTTCATGCTTAATCTGGAAGTGAAAACATTCGTTAGAAGTTTCAAATTCAATATTAGACATATTCTAGCGTTAAATGACTAATATATTTAAATATTCAAATAGTTTAATTAATTAAATACTGATAAGCTGATTGCTTACCGCACAACCAAATAACATTTCTTTGATGTACAGGGAGTGTTTTAAAGTATACGTATTCCAAATTCAGCTTATTTTCTTTAAATCTTAAGTTATTCGTTGTTTTTTTTTAAGAATTCAGTTTGAAGCTTTAAACAAGTGTTTTCCACTCCCAGACTAAGCATGAAGTAAAATTTCGAGTTTAGAAAAGCCCCGTGAAAATTTGTCGAGGGTCGCGCAGTTTAAAATATACTGTTTAGGTATGTACATTTGTAGATCTTAAATCAATCATAGTATTGTAGTTAAATAAATTCGTTAATTAGAGGCATTAATTTTTCTCAAGGAATAATCGGAAATGGATAGTGCTCGCTTCTTATATTGTAACATAAACGGAATAAAATCAAAATCCTATTCTATTAATAATTTTATAGCACATTCAAATACCCATGTAGCCCTATTCCTTGAAACCAAAACTCAATCCCCTTCAATCCTTAATAAGTGGCACTCTTTATCCCTCCCTTCTTCAATACTAAACCGTAACCAACGTGGTGGCGCGCTGGTTACAACACACCCTACAATTCCTATAGGCAAAGCCAATCCACCCAAAATAAACAACACACTAAATGAAACCATCCACTTTACTCTATCCTTTAATAATTTGAAACTTAATATCCTTCTAGTCTATATCCACCCCAATGCTCCCATAGAAGATACAATTTTTACTAAAGCTTCCTTATTTGATAATTGCATAATTATAGGTGACTTTAATCTAAACAAATCCAAACGAAAACACCTTAATTCCTTCCTCAGCCAATCCAACTTCACACAAATACACACACCCCCAACATTTATTATGCCCAATAATCCTAGTACCACCCCTGATATCCTACTCTGTACATCCAATATTAAACCTCTAATATATTCACTGACATTAATACACGACCTAGGATCAGATCACCTTTCAATTCAATTTGACCTTACTATCCCGAACATTCTTATTCCTGAACCTCCTATCGATATATTAAACTACGAAAACTGCGATATTGTTAAACTTACCAAAGATTTAACTGATTACATAAATTCCAACCCAATTATTTCTCCTATTACAATAGATAAATTCCAATCCGAAATCGAAAACTCCATTAAATTACATACTCCTAAAATAACCAAGCAACCCTACAAATATCCCCTTCCTAAATATATCCTTAGACTCATAAAATTCAAACGACAGTTATACAGAGGCATTCAACTGACGGACAATTCGGACCCTAAAACAAAATTCAATAAACTTAACCAAGACATTAAAAACCTTATAACAGAATTTAAAAAAGAAAAATGGCTTACTGTTTGCGAGGAAATAAATAATGAAGACGGAAAAAAATACTGGACGAAAATCAAAAAGCTGTCCAAATACAAACAGTCAGAATCGATAAAGTCAATTTTAGACCCAACGACCAATTCAGAAATAACTGACCCTCAAAGAATCGCCAATACGTTTGCAGACTATTTTAATAAGACATTTCAATTTTCAATAAACTACGACTAAGACAAAACTCAACTTAACGACATAAACGACTGATATCAGACTTTCCAATCACTTCCTTCTTCCCCAGTAACTCCTATCTCCGAGGAGGACTATATGAATAAATTGTCCCGAGGTAAAAACACTGCCCCGGGACACGATAGTGTTCCTCGAAGTATCCTTAAAAAACTCCCACTAAATATACACTTACATATCCTAGACATTTATAATTATGCATTAGCAAACCAGTATTTTCCTCCCACTTAGAAAAATGGGCAAATTGTATGTATCCACAAACCTAATACCAATTCCTCACTTGTAACCAGCTACAGACCTATCACATTATTCCCAGTCCTTGGCAAAATATTCGAATCCCTCCTCAAAGACCAAATAAGCTCACATATTTCCAAATTTATCCCTAAATACCAATTCGGATTCCAACACAAACGCTCCACCCAACTCCCATTGACAATACTAGCTTCCAATCTCCAAACGTCCCATCTCGAAGGCAAAAAATCAGCTGTATTATTCCTCGACATCAAAAAAGCCTTTGACTCGGTCTGGCACCGAGGATTATTATACAAATGCCAAATCCTCAATCTCCCTACATACCTATTACGCATCCTTGACCAATTCTTATCAAACAGATCCCTACAAATTAAGTTCAAAAACAACCTATCCTACTCATTCTCTCCATACCAAGGTGTTCCACAAGGTTCCCCCATATCTCCCTTACTTTTCAATCTATACACTCATGACCTATATAACCCTAATCCCAAATATTTTAATCCATCTCAGTATATCCTCCAGTTCGCCGATGACACAGCCTTAGTAAGCCACGCCCCCACCCTCAATGCCGCAATGTCCTCCTTACAAGAGCTACTAAACCAATCCAAATCCTGGTTCCTTAAATGGAGAATATCCTTGAACTCCTCCAAAACCCAACTATTAATACCTAACCACAGAATAACACCAAATTCCCCCACAATTCTCCTCAATGGCACCCTAATTTCTCCTTCACCCCTATGTAAATACCTCGGTATAAACTTTGATCCCAAACTCACTTTTATTCCTCACTCCAAAACAATAAAAAACAAAATACAAACTAGAGCACACCACTTTAGAGGTTTAACATATAAACATCATGGTTTATCAACAAACACCGCAGTTAAAATATACAAATGTATATGCAGGCTGATACTCGACTACGGTTTCATCTTACTTGCTCTCACCCATACCCGATCCCTCAACAACATCCTTATTGCAGAAAGAAGTTCCCTTCGTATATTGACAAAAATCCGCCATCCCTTGAATCCTCTCTATAACCCCTCCAATGAAATGTTGCTAGAAAAAACACAAATAATTCCTATGAACGAGCGCTATCCTTATCTAATAGAACGTTTCCTTAAAGCACCACTAAACATCAAAATCCTAAAATTGTTCTGTCAAACCAGAAATCCCTTAATCCTGCCCAAACGCAAATTTCCAGAATCCACTATCCTCCAAACACCCCTCACCCTACATCAGTCACTAACTCAATAGCATCATCACATTCATTAATTAATCCCATAACAACATATTAAATTACTCTAGGCAGAAAGACTTCCGGTCGATAGCCTTTTCGCATTATGTAAAATAAAAAACAATAATGAATGTTCATACAATGTAATATATTATTTCCCGAATAAAGATGCTATATATATATATATATATATATATATATAAATTCGTTAAATAAAATCGTTTTACTATGGCATTTCAGTTTATGTTCAACACGGATCTCATGCCTTTAACTAGGAATTTGCCAAATCCAAATTATCAGGCTTTTCTAAACTCAAAATTTTACTTCATGCTTAATCTGGAAGTGAAAACATTCGTTAGAAGTTTCAAATTCAATATTAGACATATTCTAGCGTTAAATGAATAAGATATTTAAATATTCAAATAGTTTAACTAATTAAATACTGATAAGCTGATTGCTTACCGCACAACCAAATAACATTTCTTTGATGTACAGGGAGTGTTTTACGTATTCCAAATTCAGCTTATTTTCTTTAAATCTTAAGTTATTCGTTGTTTTTTTAAGAATTCAGTTTGAAGCTATAAACAAGTGTTTTCCACTCCCAGACTAAGCATGAAGTAAAATTTCGAGTTTAGAAAAGCCCCGTGAAAATTTGTCGAGGGTCGCGCAGCGACCCGAGACAAATTTTCTGGGCTTTTCTAAACTCGAAATTTTACTTCATGCGCCACGCGTATAAAACACTAAAATATTGCGAACTTTATGTATATTTGAACCTCACTTGAAATCGGTGTTTTATACGCGTGGCGCAGGAAGTAAAATTTCGAGTTTAGAAAAGCCCAGAAAATTTGCCTCGGGTCGCTGCGCGACCCTCGACAAATTTTCACAGGGCTTTTCTAAACTCGAAATTTTACTTCATGCTTAGTCTGGGAGTGGAAAACACTCGTTTAAAGCTTCAAATTGAACTCTTTGGCTTCACTCGCGCTCCAGCAAATCCAAATTTTCAGGCTTTTCAAAACCCGAAATTTAATTTCATGCTTAATCTAGGAGTGGAAACATTCGTTGGAAGCTTCAAATTTAATGCCTTTATAAAAACTACGACTGATTTCAACGATTACATCGAGGTGATTAACTTTTTAATATATTTTTTTCCGGTTAAATAAAAAAAAATGTTTAAATCTTAAGCAGAAGTTGTGCAATCGAAACTTAGTTTTTGCATTTACGTTTTAATTTGATGTATATGACTAATTTATTTAATAACCTTCGTTTTTTTTATAATAATGTAATTATTATTAATAACATTTAATTGTCTTTTGTGATTTCTACAAATCCGTTTTAATCTATGAAAATTACGCAACATGCCTTAGGTCACTTACGGTAATCGGTGACATAATGGTCTTCGTGACTATTTGAGTTCACGATAACACATTTATAATTGGCGCCACGGGAATTATCATTCATTAAAGACCGTTTGGCTGATTCGCCAATTTGCATTTACCCACGTTTTACCTTTTTCGACGTTGTAATTTTCATGTCCGGAAGGAATGCTCCACACGATTCAATTTATTTCAATTACACGTAGAAATGTCCACATTTAATAAATGCACATGCACAATCAATAATGATGAAGATAATTCAATACAATAAAAGTTATGGCGAAAGCGCCGGGATTTTTAGAGAAAATATATTGCTAACTTTTAACTGCTTTAACTGTGTTAATAATAGATCTTGGAATACAGCTTTAACACTGTGCAGTCGACTCAGCCCAAATGTGAGCACTCTTTGGTTGTCACGGTAATTTTCAATAGTAATATATTAAGTGCATTAAAAATGATCGAAAATTTTGCACGAAAAGCCGTTGCCTAGAAACTGCATGAGTCCATTTTGATTGTGATTTGACAAAAAGTGCCCGACACGCGAAGCGTCGAGGGCACTTTTTCAGTCAAATCACAATCAAAATGAACGAATGTAGTTTCTTAAAGGCAACGAGCTTTGAGTACTAAATTTTCAGAGCATTTTTAATGCACGAAATGTATTTAATAAACTATTTCCTGAAAAATACGATTTTTAATCAAGTTGACGTATTATTTAAAATATTAATTATCAATTAGTGTCACTTAATGTGTCAACATGAATCGCTTCAGAAGTTTTTCTTCGAAAGATATATCGAAAAATATCGAGAAAAATTCATCCGAAAATACAAGAAAGAGTAAAGAGTTCGTTTGGAGACAATTTATGACATTCTGTGATGAAAGAAAATACGAGTTAGATCAAAAAACTTCAGATGCTTTCTTGGCAGTAATAAAATATTAATGGACAAATATTATAAATAATATGGGCGCCAGATTGATCCGTTTCAAGCAATAGAATACAAAGAAGCGGGGGAGGCACGAAATTTAAATAGAAAGGAGTTACAAGTGATGCCTTCAGCCTCCCTAACTCATGATGAATTTAAAAAACTTGTAAATTTTTGCGATAAGGATACCCCAGACGGTCTCCAGAAAAAGGTTTTTTATATGCTGTCGTATGAATTAGCTTGGAGGGGAGGTGAAGGAGTTAAGTGCTTACTAAATTATTTTCATGATGAATTGGATAATTTGGGAAACAAAACCAAAAGGATTGAATATAACCCAATTTTTGAAAAAACTGCACAAGGGGGAAGTAAACGCTGTGCCGAATCAAACTGGTTAATTCCTAATGAAACTAATCTGAATTTGTGTCCTGTAAGATTATATAGTAAGTTTATAGAAAAACGACATGTAAAAATCAATCGTTTTTTCTTAACAGAAAATCCATATTGGCAAGTAAATAATAATTGGTATAAGGATGCCCCAGTTGGCAGAAACGAAATTTCAAAGTGGACTCTAAATACTGCAAAACAAATTGGTCTCAATACTGTAACAACAAAAATTACGAATCACTCACTACGATCATCAGCTGTATCTAATTTAGCCAAGGAGGGAGTAGGTGAACAACAGTTTCTTAAAATTACTGGTCATTTAAGCACCAACTCAATTAAACCTTACCTTCAATTGGCTAAAGAACATCACCAACAGATAATTAAGAAAATGAGAGGCGAAGGCTATTTAGAGGAGGACAGCAATAAGGCAGTTGATGTTTCAGTGTCTTTGTCTAATCAAGAAACACACAACACAATACAACCAACTGCATCTACATCAAAAAATAATTCCGCAATTTATAATAATTGCGTTTTAAATTGTACTAATGTAAATGGTTCCAATTTTAGTAATTTAGATTAATTAAAAACCTTATTTTTAGTTCTGGAAATAGTCGCATAAATTATTCTCAATACTTTCCAGATTCTTTTAAAAGAAAAACTTTCGAATCGATAAATTTTGAAAGATTGAGAGAAATTGATTGATACCTGACATGTGACGTCACAACACTGCAATTTTCGCTGTAATTTTTCGTAGAATTTTCACCTACTATGCAATTTTTGCTGAAATTTAATTGTGATTGGGCAATGAAAATGAATTCTCGTAGTATGATTGGTAGACATTTTTTGAAGGAAATAGTCACTGAAATTCATTCCCGTAATTCTGGCTTTAGCCAGTGCCATTACAAAGAGAGGCGTCATCGGAAATTTTTTAAGAGCTGTTAAATTTAATTGCGACGAACGACTATGATTCAAAATGTAAATTACACCATTAAATTTTGACGTTCAGATTTAGGATACGCCGACTGTACTAAGGATGATATTAACATTTCCGTATGAATGAAACATTTTTCTAGATTACTATCGTTAATTTACAACAAATAATTTAACAAGGTGTTATTCCTAGTTAAAGGCATGAGATCCGTTTTGAACATAAACTGAAATGCCATAGTAAAACGAATTTATTTAACTACAATGCTATGATTTATTTAAGATTTACAAATGTACATACCTAAACAGTATATTTTAAACTTCACTGAAAATCCGTGTTCTATACGCGACCAAAATATTAATTTTTATTTAATATTAATAAATTATTTGTGACGCCACTGGGAAAACGGCGCAACTTTTCTTATTCATCAAAATGCATTTCTAATGCATTGTTAAAGTAATATTTGCCAGAAAAATTAAAATGTCAGTGTTTGTTATAAAAATGTGAATTTTTATTTAATAATAATAAATTAAACCATTAATCACCACCAATTATTTCCACTCCCAATATGCAAATATCTTGGAATATCCTTTGA
Organism: Philonthus cognatus; assembly: GCA_932526585.2. Lineage (NCBI taxonomy): Eukaryota > Metazoa > Arthropoda > Insecta > Coleoptera > Staphylinidae > Philonthus > Philonthus cognatus. The sequence goes on along the minus strand of OW052241.1, from coordinate 146,181,861 downwards.
CACCAAGTTTACCTTTAAAGCCCACACCAAATCCCTTAAGCTGAAAATCAAGAATAGGGCTCGGCACTTCAGATCATTAACGTACAAGGATGAAGGAATTTCAACCAACACAGCAATGATTTTCCGGCCTCTGCTTGATTATGCAGCTATCCTATTCCATGAACCCAATCCTACATCCTTAAAAAATATACAAGTAGGTGAACGACCAGCTCTTAGAATACTAACAAAAATTAGGCATCCAGATAATCCACTCCATAACCCTTCTAATGCCCTCCTATATCAACGTACCCAGTTAATACCAATTGAAGAACGCATCACACATCTAAGTACAAAATTCACCACCGACCCACACATCGTAGACACCTAAATCACCTATGCCTTTCCCGCAATCCCAATCAAAATCCTAAATTCAAGCATCCAGCAAATACCATCTATCAGTACATCTCATCTCATCAATAACATAAACTAAAACATCAATGTCAGCAGACTACGGGCTGAAAGACCTCTGGTCGATAGCCCTTCAAAGATCAAAATCAAATTTTAAGATGTATACATTTAATTTCACATTGTAAACAATTATCTTGTACTGATCTTTAATAAAGATTATTATATATATATATAATAAATTAATAGTGACACCACTGGGAAAACAGCGCAACTTTGCTGCATTTTGTCAACAAGGTAAAAGAAAAATGATCGACAAATATTGAATTAAAGTTCAATGTTATTGTTGTACAATTATTAATCAATTCAATAATTTGCGGTAATAATTATACAAAAATATCATTAAACTTTAATTCAATAATTGCGGGTAACTTAAAATCGTAAATTGAGAGTGTTGTTTTTCTTATTAAGTTATTTTTGTTTTTATTTGAAATATAGAAATTGATAAGCGTACTAATAAATAAAATCATTCAACAATTGTTGATTTAAAGGTAAAAGTTTGAATAGGGCGTGCTATTGGTCCTTCGAAATTGAGTTTTGTTGCTTTTTTTTTAGATATAAAAATTTGTAGGTATAATATTATTATAACAATAAGAATTCTATCATTAATTAATGATACTCTCGCATTGTAATGTAATATCTGCTAGAAAAATTAAAATTTAATGGATCTATACACCACTGGGACCACAGCGCAACTATTCTCATGGGTCAAAATGCACGTCTTGTGCATTGTTGAAGTAATATGTGCCAGAAAAATTAAAACTTTACTGTTTGTTTTGAAAATATTGATTTTTATTTAATAATAAATAAATTGTAACGCCACTGGGAAAACAGCGCAACTTTTTTCATTGATCATTGATGTAATATCTGCTTGAAAAACTAAAATTTCATGGATCTACTATCCGTTTCAAAAAGCGAGGCATGTCACTTTGAAGTTAAATATTTTGAAGTCTATGGGGTCGATTGTTTTGAAATTTAAACCACATAAAGATATATCATTTGTACATGTGATGATTTTTTTTTTAGAATTTTAATGTCAAAGATAATATATATTCGGCGTATGTTTACCAAAAAAAGGTAGTGTTTTTTCATGAACTTTTCAAACGGTCGAGTTTCATTGCGTGTATCTCCGTTATAAAATATTTAAGATTAATGAAAAAAATAAGGCGGTTACTAGAATCTATTTCAAATGCGATGAATTAAACAAAATATGTAAAATATTTTTACCACAATTATAGCGTAAAAAATGAAAATCTGCAAGCGGATTAAAATGGGACTTAGCATAACTTATGTGTACATTTTATGTGATGAATAACTGAATACTATCCTTAAAAAAAAGTACAGGTGTATCATTAAAATCGAGGTGTTTTTATATCGAAATCAGTTTTCAGGCCGTAGAGAGAGATGCGAGTATGCTAACTCAGCGTTCGTACGGCGACCATACGCTTGCCGTTAATGCTAAGCGGCAAACCGCACTGACACGAACATTTTTATATAATTCCTTCTATATACGATTCTCAATAAGTATTGAAACGCATATGAAATATTTAATTCATTTATTTTAAAATGATTTTATTAATGTGTTCTGTTGGTGGGAATGAATATAAAGTATATTAAATATGAATATACACAGGCGCGCACCCAGAAAAATTTGTCCTCAAACTTGTTTTAAGGTGTGTAACAAAATTCTGTCTGTCTGTTATCTTCAAAAAATACATTATAGCGAATTTTTAAATAAACCATTACAACTGTAAAATTAAAAAAAAAAATACATTAGCAAAAAAATATATAAAATATAATTATAAGTTTATGTTTTGGAAAACTATAGTGGTTTTATATATACATATAATATTATACATATAATATTATACATATAATATACATATAAACAAAAATAGGTACCTACCTAACTGGAAAATATTTTATACGGACGAGACTTGGTGTGGAGCCAACCACTCTAAAAAATTTGGTTGGTGTGAACAGATCTTAGCGGATGAAAAACGAGACAACTATAATTACTACAGAGGTACCATCCAGCAAATAAATGGATACCGTGGTAGAATAATAACTCCATCGGGAGCTGGGAAAAGAGTAATTATTCTCCACATAGGGAGTGAAGATGGTTTTTTGGATGGATGTATGAAGTGTTTTATTGGCAACAAAAATTCTAATGACTACCACGATGAGATGAATGCCAAACATTTTAAAAAATGGTTTAGACATGTTCTGACAATTATACCAGATAATTCAGTGATAGTCATTGACCAAGCACCTTATCACACTATGTTGCATCCAGATTTTAGAAATCCAACAACTGCATAGAGAAAGGCAATCATAGTTGACTGGCTTATTAAAAAGAATGTACGATTGGCATCCGAATATGATTCAATTGACGAAATGTCAAGATCCGCACTGTTATCATTGGCAAAGGTGCACCATCATCCAAAAATGTATCTATTAGATAAAATAGCAGAAGAGGTTAGAGGAGAATCTGTTAAACTTATTTGGTTACCAGTAGCTCACTGTGAGTTTAATGCGATAGAGCTAATTTGGTCATTTGTTAAAAATTATGTGGCAAAAAAGAACAAAACATTTAAAATAAATGATGTTTTAAATTTATGCAATGAAGCCATGGGAAACTTTCCTGATACTTTGTGGCCCAATTGTATAAGACATACAAAGAAAATTGAAGACGATTATATAAAAAAAGATCATTTGGTTGATGTCGCAGTGGAACCATTAATTATTAATATTAGAGCGGATGAATCGACAGACAGCGAAACCGGTAGTGAAAGCGGAAGTGAATCTGGGTAACTTTAATGACAATTGTGTTTCTTATATTTATGTAAAATTATATTTTTGTTCTAAATTCTTATTAATAATTTATTTTTGTCCTTGTTTTAAATTTTTATTTATTTCTACATTTAATAAATGTTAAATAAATACATTAATAATTTTAATATTTAATATTTATCTTATATTTTTTGTCTTGTATATAGTACATTTTTATTATTTTATAATATTTATTTTATATTTGTTGTATTGTATTTTTCTTGAAACATATTTTTTATTTTAATTTTAATATTTTATATACCGTGCGTTTTATTTAAGTATGGCCATAGTGATTTACATGGTAAAAATTGTATCGCATGTTAACTTTTGTTGTCGAACAAAGAAACATTTTTTGTTTTTATCAATAAATCAATAAACTTTCGTGTGATGTTATAACATTTACTTGTTAATAATAATAATCATTATGACATTTTCGCCAAGTTTATTTTATTTACATAATAATTTGTCTTATTCATTTCAACTTTGAAACCGTCTCTTTAATGTTTATTTTTAAAAAATATTATGATGATAATACACGTTTCTTTTAATTAAGTATTTCTTTAATCCACCATCCCATTATAGTAGTTGTAAATATACTCAATGACATTAAAAGCGTAACACCAAGAAGGAATGATTTTTTTGAATTCATATTTTAGCAACAGAGTGACTATATTTAAAGCATACATTGATAACAATTTCAACCTTGTGCCTTTTATATTTATTGTGAAAAAAAAAATATTTCATTTTTTCTTTTTTGATAAAACTATTTATAAGAGCTGTTTAGTACAGATGTTTTTAGTTTTCGTGTTTCCGTTGAGTGTGTTAAGCTTAAATAAAATGCCTCGAGTCCGAAGACGTCCACAATATCACCATTTGAGCGATTTTGACCGGGGTCGAGTTGTTGCTTATCGAGATGTCGGTATGTCCTATCGCGAAATTGCCCGCCGTATTGATTCCACTGCAGCAACTGTAATACGTGTGTATCAGGTATGGACAGAAGAAGGTAGAGGAGCAACCAAGGCGTACCACAGAACGTCAAGATTGGCGCTTAAGACAAATAGCCCTGCGAGACCGTTTCGCTACTACGCGTCAAATCGGTGATCAATGGATTAGAGAAGAAGGTAGGCCCGTTAGTATGCGAACCTTATATCGCCGCATTCAATCCTTTGGGCTTCTTTCGTACCGTCCAAGATTAGTGCTTCCTTTAACAGCGAGACACTGTCGCCAAAGGTTGGACTGGTGCAGAATGGCAGCATTGGGAGGCAGAATGGCACAATGTCGTATTCAGCGATGAATCACGATTTTGTCTAGGCACGCATGATGGCCGTAGAAGGGTACGACGCTACCGTGGAGAACGACCTGATCTTAGGTTTGCTATTGAGAGGCATGTACACAGGACTGCTGGAGTAATGGTTTGGGGGGCTATTGCTTATGGTAGTCGATCGCCTCTTGTATTCATTCGAGGCAGTATGACAGCTGCGCGTTATGTTGAAGACGTCATACGACCGACTTTGTTGCCTTATTTAGATGGCCGCCCAGACGTACTTTTTCAACAAGATAACGCACGTCCCCATATTGCTCGTCGAACTATGAACTTTCTTAATGAAGCTGGTGTTAATGTTTTGGCGTGGCCGCCCCGTTCGCCGGATTTAAATCCCATTGAACATGTGTGGGATATCATGGGAAGAAGAATATTCTCTTTGCACCATCCTCCACAGACTCTAGCAAAGTTGATCGATGAAATTCAAGTTGCTTGGAACGAGATGCCTCAAGAAGACATCGACCATCTCATTTTGTCGATGCCCAGACGTCTACAGGAGTGTATACAGCAAAGGGGTCGCCAAACACATTATTAATTGTTTTTAGATTGTGTTTTAATAAAATTTCTTGAAAATGTAATCATTTTATTCTTGATGTAAGACTACCATACTGGCAAAAAATCAAGTTAAAATAATAACTCCTTCTGGGTGTTACGCTTCTAATGTCATTGAGTATATAAATATTATAAAATAAATCCAATTGTAAATAACTGCTGTCTTCCCTTTCGTTATAAACCTTTCATCATCGTCCGCATCGTAACGACGATGACCCGAGCGGGACCCCCTCTATTCCCCACGCCTCACTTTCACCGCCATTATTTTATATCTCTTCGAACAATTTTTAATCCACTAAAAATCGAATATTTGATATATTCATAATTTGTTTTATACATTTTGCAATATAATTGTGTAATATATAATATCTGTTATTTGTATGTAAATTGATTGTAAAATAACCGAGAACGTAGGTGTCGACTTTTTTTTAAAATCGGGGAATAAAGGGTGGACACATTTAATTTTTATTTGCGTCGTTATTTAAATATAAGTCTGATCTATTACATGTATTTTTTTCAATTTCTTATATGTAGCTAATCAATTTATATAAAATGTTAAAGTTGATCTTAGTAAAAATCCACAAAAATGTAGGTACCTTTTTAAACATTTTTATTAATATCTCAGTAAATAAATGTGATAAAAATGTGATTTTCTCAAAATAAACGAGGAACATTCCAAGGAATGTAGATACGTATTTATATATTTTCCAAGATTTTTTTTTTTTGAAAATACAGCATCCGAAAGTGACATGCCTCGCTTTTTAAAAAGGATAGTACACCACTGAAAAAACAGCGCAACTTTTCTCATTGGTCAAAATGCATTTCGTATGCATTGTTAAAGTAATATGTACCAGAATAATATAATACGTAACGAGAGTGGTATGCAGCATATTACATATGAGCAAACATGTTGTGCACGAGCCGCGCAGCGGCAAGTGTAGTATTCCGCGAGTATGTAATTGCCATACCACTCGAGAAACGTACGGTACTTTACCTACTCCCTAACAAAATAAACAATGACCACGAAAAAACAACTTATTTATTGCAATAATTTTTAATAGTAACATGACAATGATGAAAACTAAATTACTACTTGATCAATATACAGGGAATTTTTCTTTTAGGGAAACATATGCATAAAGCTGTACATTTTCCGACATTCTTTGTTTTTTAAAAGAGTTCAATTTGAAGCTTTAAACGAGTGTTTTCCACTCCCAGACTAAGCATGAAGTAAAATTTCAAGTTTAGAAAAGCCCCGTGAAAATTTGTCGAGGGTCGCGCAGCGACCCAAGACAAATTTTCTGGGCTTTTCTAAACTCGAAATTTTACTTCATGCGCCACGCGCGTAAAACACTGATTTCAAGTGAGGTTCAAATATATATAAAGTTCACAATATTTTAGTGTTTTATACGCGTGGCGCATAAAGTAAAATTTGGAGTTTAGAAAGCCCAGAAAATTTGTCTCGGGTCGCTGAGCGACCCTCGACAAATTTTCACGGGGCTTTTCTATACTCGAAATAGCAGCATATTACATATGAGCGAACTTGTTGTGCACGAGCCGCGCAGCGGCGAGTGTAGTATTCCGCGAGTATGTAATTGCCATACCACTCGAGAAACGTACGATACTTTACCTACGCCCTAACAAAATAAACAATGACCACGAAAAAACAACTTATTTATTGCAATAATTTTTAATAGTAACATGACAATGATGAAAACTAAATTACTATTTGATCAATATACAGGGAATTTTTCTTTTAGGTAAACATATGCATAAAGCTGTACATTTTCCGACATTCTTTGTTTTTTAAAAGAGTTCAATTTGAAGCTTTAAACGAGTGTTTTCCACTCCCAGACTAAGCATGAAGTAAAATTTCTAGTTTAGAAAAGCCCCGTGAAAATTTGTCGAGGGTCGCGCAGCGACCCGAGACACATTTTCTGGGCTTTTCTAAACTCGAAATTTTACTTCATGCGCCACGCGCGTAAAACACTGATTTCAAGTGAAGTTCAAATATAGATAAAGTTCACAATATTTTAGTGTTTTATACGCGTGGCGCATAAAGTAAAATTTCGAGTTTAGAAAAGCCCAGAAAATTTGTCTCGGGTCGCTGGCGCGACCCTCGACAAATTTTCACGGGGCTTTTCTAAACTCGAAATTTTACTTCATGCTTAGTCTGGGAGTGGAAAACACTCGTTTAAAGCTTCAAATTGAACTTAAAAAAAATCAACGATTAACTTAAGATTTAAAGAAAAGGCTGGCGTCTACTTAGCCCCCCCCCCATATTTTTAAATCTCTATAACTTTCTACCCTTAACAGCGCAAGTTTTAATACTTGGGCGCAAGTTAGCGTAAGTTAGTCGGTTTTTATTTGAACAGTTTTAGTTGGAGGCGGCAAGTTGATAGACCCCAATTTATATATTAGTCACTTACACCCTTTTGCTTCTAGTGATTCAATTGTAGTTTTCTTTTTTTCCTTTTTTGTTACTAAAGGCGACTCTCAACTGCTATCCCTGGGTTCACAAAATTTAAAAGACGGCCCTGACTATTATTACTCTTACAAAATGATGAGTTACAGTTACACTTACTATTATTCACAAAAATATAGAGAAAAGTATATTTGTTTTTTATTATTGTTAATGTTACAAAATGAAGATCCATTACAGTTAGACTTACTCAATCAAAACGAGCAACACTTTTTCGATCCAATCAAACAACCAAAACACTTTCTTCTTTTTTACACACCAGCAACGAGCCATTAAAACGCGCTCGGTCATTACAACAAAAAAAAAAAGATTAAAGATAAAAGATAATAACACACGCTCCAAACTAATCATAATTCCACGTGATGATCTGAAAGAAATATTTCACGCTCCGAAACTAATAACACCAGATTTTTTATTTTTGAAACGTAACGATCAAAATTGAATATTATAAGATGTGTTGTACTGTATATTAAAAAAGTTAATTGCAAAACTGTATGCCCAAAAAATACAAAGAAATAGCAAGCTTTTTAATAATAATTGTTTTAACACAATAAAACACTTTTAACTTTGTTTATATAACACAATCATCCAGTATTATTTCTTCTATATTTATAGATAGATTTTCTGTCAAAAAAAGCATACAACAAAATATTAAAATAAACAAAACAATTATTTTGAATTGTGGAGGCTTCTACTTCGTTATACATGTTAATTTAACACAATAAAACACTTTTAACTTTGTTTGTATAACACAATTTATTTTTATGTGACTGCAGTTTCGGCAAATTCAGCTTGCCATTATCAAACATGAAGTCTTCATGTTTGATAATGGCAAGCTGAATTTGCCGAAAATGCAGTGACATAAAAATAAATTGTGTTATACAAACAAAGTTAAAAGTGTTTTATTGTGTTAAATTAACATGTATAACGAAGTAGAAGCCTCCACAATTCAAAATAATTGTTTTGTTTATTTTAATATTTTGTTGTATGCCTTTTTTGACAGAAAATCTATCTATAAATATAGAAGAAATAATACTGGATGATTTAAATTTAATTTAAATTAAAACACTTGGTTTGTTTCACTTAATTTAATTTAAATCATACAGTATTAGATTTCAAAATGTTTTACCACGGGTTAAGTGAGAAATTAATTAAAGATATAGAAGATTATTATTACGATTATTATAATCGTAATAATAACATTGGTCAACAAAAATTGAGCTTTTTGTGGTGAAAACTGCTTTGGACTTTCATCTTGTTTGCTAGGAAGTTTTGCGTTATAGGAAAACACAGGCTATTTTTTTTTAAGTATAGGATTGTTTCTTTTAAGTATACAATTGAAAAACTTATGGTATCATCATTGAACTTCAGAATAAATAAGTGATTTTATCCAAATTTTTTAGGCTTTTTTAAACTCAAAATATTTACTCCATGCTTAACCAAGAAGTGCAAATGCTTGGTTAAAAAACGGCAATCTTTTATAAACTCGTGTCCTTGTTACTTATTATTTTATAAAAAAATCATGACTATTATTAGTTATAAAATCATGCATTCTCATTTATATTCTGTTTATAAACAGGAATTATGCAAGTGCGGGTTTAAAGTTCAACAGTAAAAACAACACGAATTTTTCGAACTGAATAAATTAATAAGCGATGTATCGAAACAGGTCAAGAACGCTCGCACTAAAACATAGACATTAATCAAGTTTCTGTAATTATTACGAGCAGCGAGGTTTCGGTTAATTACCGAAAAAAAAACAACATTTTGTAGCTTAATTAGTCAGCAATTAAAACGCAATAACAGATAATAATAGAGTAGAAAGAAGAGTTCTCTTAATTAAAAAAATAAAACAGATAAGATTAAAACACTCATCCACAAAAATTCAATAAAGATATCTTAAAAAACGAATTTGCACCGCAGTCAATTAATTGAAATTAGTGATTATTTCTTATCCCTAAAAACACATGAATTTTGTTTAAATGCTTATACAATTGCATATTGACAAAAGAGATATACACTGCAGGCCAAAAGTTTGGATACACTTCATGAATACATACCGGGTATTGACTTGGCGGATGCAACATAGGAAATCGCATGTTAATTTTAAAGTGTGCAAATATTGGCTTCCCTTTTTATTTTAGAGACAAAATGTATTTTACTTTTTTGTAGAGGAAAACATTCTAAATTTATTAATGTTCATACTTAACACTTTACGTTTCTCTAAGTTAAAATAATTAAGAAAAAGTAATGTGATTTTATAAAAATAATGACATACCATGGATGCCACTATGAAGCATTAGATGGCGTTAGCTATCGAAATCATTAATACATACCATGGAATTGATACAACAATTGCGGATATTCACTGTATATTTTTAAGTTCAATTTAAAGCTTTAAACAAGTGTTTTCCACTCCCAGACTAAGCATGGAGTAAAATTTCGAGTTTAGAAAAGCCCCGTGAAAATTTGTCGAGGGTCGCGTAGCGACCCGAGACAAATTTTCTGGGCTTTTCTAAACTCGGAATTTTACTTCATGCGCCACGTATATAATACACTATATTATTGTCAAATTTATATATATTCGAACTTCACTTAAAATCTGTGTTTTATACGCGTGGCGCATGAAGTAAAATTTCCATTAAAAATTGAAATGACTTTTTTCCATTAAAAATTAAAATCATCAATTTTTATAAAATTTGATAATAAAATCTTGAAAACTTACGAAAAGCGTCAATATTTTGACAATCGATGAAATATTTGAACTATGCTGTTTCAACGTCAAGATTTTGAAAATCAAAGGAAATCTTCAATATTTACGAAAAAAATGTACAAACACGAAAACCGTTAAGAATTTAGAAAATAACAGAAATCTATTAAATTTCCAAAAAATATCAATATTTCAAATATCAAATATTTGAACTATGCTGTTTCAACGTCAAGATTTTGAAAATCAAAGGAAATCTTCAATATTTACTGAAAAAATGTACAAACACGAAAACCGTTAAGAATTTAGAAAATAACAGAAATCTATTGAATTTCCAGATAATATCAATAATATCAATTAATAATTAACGGATATTTTCCAAATTCACGAATAAAAATTCATAAAAGGCGGCAAAATATTGAAAATTAACGACAAACTTGGAAATTCCTGAAAGCGTCAACGCAAATGTTGGATATTCACGAACAAAATTTACAAACGCAAAAACTATCGAGACTTTAAAAAATAACGGAAATCTATTAAGTTTACAAAAAATATCAATATTTTAATAATGAAGGGATATTTTGGAAATTCACGAATAAACGTCATAATTTTTAAAATTCATAGAAGGCGGCAAAATATTGAAAATTAACGACAATCTTGGAAATTCCTGAAAAACGTTAATATTTTTAAAATTAATGAAAATCTTAAAAAAAAATCGCGATAGGCGTCTAATTTTTGAAAATGTTATTTCACGAAAACTGTCAAGATATTTAAAATAAAATAAAATCTAGGAAATTCAGGAAAAGTTTTGAAAATTCATAAACATTTTGGAAATTCTCGAAATATTTTTAAAATGAACTAAAATTGTAGAAAACTTAGTTTCAAATGTAATGATATTTTGAAATATTTATGAAAATTATTATAATTTAAAAAAGATGACGAAAAGTCATGAAAAAAATGCAAATTGACGAAAATCTTGAAAATTCACGAAAAGTATCAAAATGATTAAATTTAACAATAATTAAGGGAATTTGCGAAAACTGCTAAAATTTAAAAAACATTACCGAAAGTTCATAAAAAGTTTTGAAAATTCATAAAAATTTTGGACATTCTCGAAATATTGTCGAGATTTTGAAAATTAACTCAAATTGTAGAAAATTTATTTTTAAATGAAACAAATATTTGGAAAATTTACGAAAACTATAAAGATTTTAAAAAGAAGATGACGAAAAGTCATGAAAAAAATACAAATTGACGAAAATCTTGAAAATGATTAAATTTAACTAAAATTAAGGAAATTTGCTAAAACTGCTAAGATTTAAAAAAACTAACATAAATTCATAAAAAGTGTAAAATATTTTAAAATTAATGAGTTTGAGAAATTTAGGAAAATACTTAGATTTTTGAAAATTAACGGAAATCTTGGCACTTCACGAAAAACGTCAACAGTTTTTGAAGTTAAAGAATATTTAATAGATTCATGAAAATTGCTAAGAGATTAAAAATTGAAAGCAATTTTAACAACTTATTAAAAGTATCAACATTTAGAAAATTTAGGAAAATCGTTAGAATTTTGGAAATTAAAGATAATTTTAGAAATTTACGAAACGCGTTAAAAATTTACTAAAACTGGAAATTCTAAAACCTTGTAAATTCATCAAAATTTTCAAAAAACTAAGCGAGTATCTTCCACTCCCAGGCTAAGCATGAAGTAAAATTTCGAGTTGAGAAAAGCCCGAAGAATTTGGATTTGGACGCGCAGCGTCCAAATCCAAATTCGAGCTTTTCTCAACTCGAAATTTTACTTCATGCGCCACGTGTACAAAACACTGATTTAAAGTGAAGATATTGGCAAATAAAACGTTAATACCAATATTTCAAAAATGACAAATTTTGATTTTTAAATAATAATATTTTATTTACATAAAACTTGGAAGATTCAATTGATATTGACAGCAGTTTTTTTTCTTTATTAGTGCTTTAACTATTATTTTACACACGTCAATAATACATATAATATAAAAATAGTAGTAGCAATATATATAATAATCGTAAATATGAATAATAATATCTATACCTATGTGACAACAAAATAAAAAAATAAAAAAAACAGATGTCAGATGTGAGAAGAAGTGTGAGATCACCAACCCCAAACAATAGAAACACATAAATGATACAAATACAGTTTTAAAATAATAAATAATAAATAAACATTAAAATAAATAAACATTAAAATAAAAATAAACATTAAAATAAAAATAAACATTAAAATAAAAATAAACATTAAAATAAAAATAAACATTAAAATAAAAATAAACATTAAAATAAAAATAAAATCACAGACGATACAAACGATTTAAAAGAGAGCAGTCAAAAGTAGTAAAATTAATGTCTTAAAAGTCAAGGGATAAAAATAGTGTTTAAAATATAAATAAATTAACATAATAAGAAAAAAAAATTACTTAAAATTTAACTGACGATAAATAGAATTACTAACGATACAAACGATTTAAAAGAAAGAAATCAAACGAAGTAGAATGTCAGTTCGCTACTATACCAATGTGGTAAAATCGTACTCAAGGTACTCTTTAATCAGTTTTGTAAATTTGTTTACTTCTATGGATTTAATTTGATCAGGAAGGACATTAAAAAATTGAATGGCATGGTATCTAACACCCGTCTGTGATTTAGTTAACCTATTCCCCTTTGAATAAATATTTGATTTGTGTCTTGTATCATAATTGTGAATATCACAGCTGGTCTGGAAAAGGTTACTATGATTTTTAATATACGTCAGGCACTCAAGAATATAATAACATGGCAAAGTTAGTATTTTCATGTGTATGAAGACCTGACGACAATCCTCTGTATACCCACAGCCAGACATTATGCGGATAACTCTGCGCTGTAAACCAAAAATTCGATGCCTTATAGCAGAATGTCCCCATACAATCAGTCAGTGGCTTTGAAACAGAGCGAAATAAGCCACTCGTATTGTTTCTTCTGAAACAATCTTTGTTAAATTACGTATGGCGAAAGTGCTGGAGGACAGTCTACTAGCAAGAGCATCGCTATGTGAATCCCAGTTCAATTTAGAATCGATATGCACACCTAAAAATTTTACTGAGGCCTTTTCTTTCACTTCTTTGGAGAGTGAGAAAGTAAGAGTCCTGGATTTAGAGTCATTAAGATTGAGCTGATTACTTAAGAACCAGGACGAGACCGTTTTTGGGGATTCGATGTGCATTTCTTTAACGTCATCTAGTTTTTTATGTTGATTTATCAACGTAGTGTCATCCGCATATAAAATAATGTTCGCATTTGTAATTGATTGGGGTAGATCATTTACGTATATTAAAAATAACAGAGGCCCCAAAATGGATCTTTGGGGAACCCCATGTTTGAGAGGCAGTGGTTTAGATACATTTTCATTGTATGTGACACATTGACTCCGGCCTGACAGATATGACATTATCAATCTACAGCTACTTGGATGTATGTTGTAGAAATACACTTTACGTAGAAGTGTTTGGTGGGATACACAGTCGAATGCTTTCGACAAGTCAAGAAAGCTCGCCATTGACACCGATCCCTCTTCAAAACAATCGGTTGTTAGTTCCACCAATCTATGAATTGCATCAGAAGTGGATCGTCCTTTGCTAAAGCCGAACTGGTCATTAAGAAGCAGGTTCTGGTTCTCAAAATAATCAAGTAGCTGTAGTTGAAGAATTTTCTCGTAGATTTTAGAGAATATGGGAAGTAGTGAGATGGGGCGGAAGTTATTGGGGTCATTATAATCCCCTTTTTTATGAATTGGTATGACTAGAGCCTGTTTTAATGCTTCCGGGAAAATATTATTTTCTATGCATCTGTTTAAAAGTGTTGTTAAAGGCGATATGATTACATTTAATACTGATTTTAAAACATCACAGCGAAGACCGTAGATGTCCTTACTTTTACTGTTATTCAGCTTGCGTATAATATCCCTTACAGTACTGGTTGATATAGTGGAAAAAACAAAATATTGATTACAGTTGGGAGAGTTGTTACACATTAATATAATAGGGTCAACGTCAGATTCTGCCAATGAGATCATAAGTTTGGTTGAGATTTCAGCAAAAAAGTCATTAAACTCTCCGACGGAAATGTTACTAGTTTTAGCGTTATTTTTATTAGATGATCTTTTAGAATTTATGACAGACCACACCGCTTTTGGTTTGAAGTTATTATTTTTAATGAAATCATTATTTGCGTTCAGTTTGGTAGACTCAATAGACTTCCTGTACGTTGCCCTGTATTTATTTCTTGCCTCCCTCAATTCAGGATTTTGGTGTAGATTGTACAGTTCGGAAATTAAATTTAATGTGTCTCTCATATGACCTAAGGTACCGTTGAACCATTTAATTGTGTGACCTTTACATATTGTTTTCAAACATTTTTCAAACATTTTTGGGGAAAAGATGTATGAAAATGATCGAGAAAGACGGAAATAAGTGAATGAACAAATGACAAATCTTAAAATTTCTGTTTTTGAAAATTAATGGAAATCTTAAAATTTCATGAAAAACGTCCACATTTTTTCAGTTAAGGACTATTTAGTAGATTCATGAAAATTGCACAGAGTTTGAAAATTAAAGGAAATTTTAAAAAGTTATAAAAAGTATCAACATTTTTCAAATTAACGAACATTTAGGATATTTAGGAAAATTGTTGGAATTTTTAAAATTAAAGATAATTTTAGAAATTTACGAAAAGCGTTGAAAATTAAGTAAAATTTTGGAAATTATAAAACCTTCAAAGTTCGTCAAAATTTTTAAAACATTAAACGAGTGTCTTTCACTCCCAGACTAAGCATGAAGTAAAATTTCGAGTTGAGAAAAGCCCGAAGAATTTGGATTTGGACGCGCAGCGTCCAAATCCAAATTCGGGCTTTTCTCAACTCGAAATTTTACTTTATGCGCCACGCGTACAAAACACTGATTTAAAGTGAAGATATTGGCAAATAAAACGCAAATATCAATATTTCAAAAATGACAATTTTCTTATTTGAAATAATAATTTTTATTTTATTAAAACTTAGAAAATTCAATAAATATTGACAGCAGTTGACAAATTTTCACAATTGATCAGAAAACTCGCATTCTGATCAATTTTGAATATTTGTCAACTGCTGTTAATATCAATTGAATTTTCCAAGTTTTATGTAAAAGAAAAATATTATTTAGAATCCTAAATTTGTATTTTTTTCACAAAATAAATTTATAATAAAAAGACAAGAAAAAAAATATTTGAAGTTTATTATTAAACATGCATGACTTCTTTATTTATACCCTGTACAACACACAATAACAAATGTATTCTTGCTAAAAAAAATCATTAGGATTACTGTAAATTTTGGAGCCTTTTACATTTGAATACCTAAATGGCCTGTACTGTATTTAGGATATACAATTTTATAACATTTTTGAATTCTTCAATTTTCTAATTAAAGGTTTTATCAATGATTAATCTATAATTAAAGTTATTTTAGTTATCTTAATAACTTTTGTTGAATATTCCCACTGAGCAAAAAACAAACAAATAACGTTAAATCAACATTGTAGCAACATTAAACGTTGTTTTTATGTTGATAAACATTACTTAAATGGATTTGCTTCCGTCAATAAACTAATCTAAACTAGACTAATCAGTCTTAGTGCAAATGGGACTAATACATTAGGTAGAAATTGATTATCAAACAAATATAAATGTATTCCATTAATAATCATGAATTAATAATTAAAGAGCTAAAATAACTGTCTATTTAATTATCAAAGCCTGACAACTTTCCACGCGCTCATAACCAAATATAGAAAATTTATTTATCTTCACGCAGAGCTGAATCATACATATCTAATGTATTTATTTATAAGCGTAAACACTTTCCACCCAAACACGCCAAAAATACCAGCGTCCTAAAATTAAATTACATCCACATATTTCTAACGCATCTGAGAATTCCCCACGGAATAACTGTCAAAGGAGAAGCTATTAAGTCAAAAATTATGCAAGCTAATTCCATGCCAAATGATTTAATTTTACACGGCCGGAAAATTTGTGTTCTAAATATTTCTCGACTTGACGAGACAAAATAAATAATAATAGAAATTAGCATGAAGAAATATGGACCCAGGACAAAAATACATTAAATTATATACTTGAATATCTTATATGTATATTCTTCTTCTTTTAGTTGAGTGAAACTGTTTTTAAGTATATGAAATTCGTATTTCTTACTTCACATTTTTTTTCCCCGAAATGTACATGCAGTGTAAATGTTCAGGCGTTCAGTGATTTTATAAAAGAGTTCACTTTAAAGTTCGAACGAGTGTTTCCATTATTAGATTAAGCATGAAGTAAAATTTCGAGTTTAGAAAAGCCTTAAAATTTGGTTTGGTTGCTCCGCGAAGCGAAGCGACCAAACCAAATTTTCAGGCTTTCCTAAACTCGAAATTTTACTTCATGCGCCACGCGTATAAAACACTGATTTTAAGTTATTTTGAAAATACACTGCATTATCTTTCGTTAGTAAATTTTACAAATGGTAATTTCCTCCAACCAAATCTTGCTCTCTCAAAATTCGAGCAAATTGCTTTGAAATAATTAATACACAGGGTGTCTCCTATAAATCGCCGCAGGCTATAACTTCTTTATTTATTGGCCGATTTAAAAAAATCAAAAATCAATAAAATGGCTCCATAAGATCTACAAACAATCCCTAATTTAACTTATTTACTAAATGAAGTTTCATATCAGCGATAGTCAATTTTTTTTTTCAAATAGCCACGTATATTTTTTTAAATTGATTCTGATAAAGGTTCATTTTCTAAATCCAAACATATACAATAAGTTGGCTTTGGTGCAATATTCATTAGTAAAAAAAAATTTTATTAACATAAAGTTGGAGTCTTATAGATTTTCTTTAGTGTGCCATGGAAAAATATAACTGAGCACATGAAACAATAACTGTTATCTAAGTGACAGTGTCTCAGATTCGATTTTTTTGTCAGCCAAATTTATTATTATTGGTGAAATAACTCAAGTGATGGCTAACAACATTAACAGTTATACTTTTTTACTTTCCCCCGTATGTAATACAAAGGGAAAGTATTGTTTTCGTGAAAATTTTCGAATCAAAAATTTTAGCGGAAATATCCGTGTTGAGGTCCCCTGAGTCGAATAAGACCATTTTTGAAAAATGTCTGTCTGTCTGTGTGTCTGTGTGTGAGTCTGTGTGCGCTGTACCGCAAAAACCGCTAAAGATATCGAGATGAAACTTGAAACTTAAGCTTTTTGTTACAATCGGAAGAACTGAAAAGCTTTTGGTGAAAATCGGAAAACCGGAATTGGTACTTTACTCTTAGCGTTTTTCAGTTTTTTAAGATTTTTCCAATAAATGTTTATCAAACAAAAAATTCTTTCAAATAAAAGTTGTAGATAATAACAAAATGAAGATGTATTGTTCATTTACTTTTTGTCATAGCACTCTTAGTTTTTGATATATTTAATAAATAGTGTTTTTTTATCTAGTCATTGATTTGTGTCAGTGTACGTGTTGATACAATTAAAAAATGTTTAAAATAAAAGTTGTAGGTAATAAAATATTAAAGATTTTTTGTATCTTTACTTTTTGTCATAGCACTCTTAGTTTTTGAGATAATTAATAAATAATGTTCTTTTATCTAGTCATTGGTTTGTCTCAGTGTATGTGTTGATACAACTGAAAAATGTTTCAAATAAAAGTTGTAGTTATCAAAAAGTTGAAGACATTTTGAAAATAATAATGCTACAAATATTTTAAAAGTGATTTAATACGCAATTTACGGGGGAAAGTACTATGATGGACACATCACCATTTTTTTTACTTATGAATATTACACAAAAGCCAACTTGTTGTGCATGTTTGAATTTGGAAAAATATCCTTTATAAAAATAAATTTAAAAAAATATACGTACTATTTCAAAAAAAAGTTGACTATCGCTGACATGAAAGTTGATTTGGTAAAAAACTCAAATCAAGACTTCTTTGTAGATCTGGTGGAGCTATTTTAATTGTTTTTTGTTTTTTTGAAATCGCGCAATACATAAAGAAGTTATGGCCTGCGGCGGTTTTTAGGAGACACACTATATAACTTTTAAAGATTTGCTTACACAAAATAATTATTTGTAATAGTTAATAACGAATGTTTAAACTTAAGCAGTATATTTTAAACTTTACATTAAATCAGTGTTTAATACGGGTGGCGCATGAAGTAAAATTTCGAGTTTAGAAAAGCCTGAAAATTTGGTTTGGTCGCTCCGCGAAGCGGAGCGACCAAACCAAATTTTAAGGCTTTTCTAAACTCGAAATTTTACTTCATGCTTTACCTGGGAGTGGAAAACACTCGCTTAAAGCTTCAAATTGAGCCCTTTTGAAAAAACAACGAATATCTGAACATTTACAGCGTATAATTAAGATTTAATACTTGAAAGAAAAACTACCTGTATATACGCCACGCGTATAAAACACTGATTTAAAGTGATGTTCAAAATACACTGCCTAAATTTAATCTTGCGTTAACAAATTTTACAAATGTTTATTTTGTCCAGCCAAATCTTGCGTTCTCAAAATTCGAGCAATTTGCTTTAGGATGTCTAAGTATAATTAAAATACATTTTTTAAAGATTTGCTTACACAAAATATATATTTGTAATACTTATTGACGTATGATGCAACTTAAGCAGTTACTAATTGTTTAATTGAATTATGTGGAGTATTTAATCGCAATAAAAACACTTTTTGTTCCTTACTTTACTTTTATTTTTATTCGCTAGATGTACATTTCGAGTGCTAAGCACTCATTATCAATAACTGCAGTATATTTTAAACTTCACTTTAAATCAGTGTTTAATACGCGTGGCGCATGAATTAAATTTCGAGTTTAGAAAAGCCTGAAAATTTTAAGGCTTTTCTAAACTCGAAATTTTACTTCATGCTTAGCCTGGGAGTGGAAAACACTTGGTTAAAGCTTCAATTCAAATTGAGCTCTTTTGAAAAACAACGAATATCTGAACATTTATAGCGTATAATTGGGATATGAAACTTGAAAAAAAAACTCACTGTATGCAAAGAAACATAATTAAAGTTTTTTATTAGTATACAGTTTTGTATTTTTTAAACAATCCATATGTTATTTAGCTTTAAATATTTTAATATGTTACATAATTTGACAGAGAATTCATCATTATTAATACATTGTATATTAATTGAATATTAATTCATAATTATCCTAGTTAAGCCGCTTTTAATTATGGATTCCGACGGAGTGATTTAAGCCGGACGAGATAATTCATGGTTACCATTTTTGGTGAATAGTTTCCTAAATAGGGAAGAAGAGTTAATTATCGGAAACGGGTTTGAATATTAATTAAAAGCCCACGAGCGCACGCACGCACACGCCTCATAAATTTCTAAGCTCCCACACAAATATTTACGCAAACAAATATTTGAAAAATGTAATTATACAGATATAATTATCTCAGATAAAAAAAATGGGACACACATGTGCAACGATGCAATTTAAATAGAGATCAAACCTTGGTTTTAATAATTATAACTTTGATACACTTTATTCTTACCATTTCTAAAATAAGGATGCGCTATCTCGATTATATTTAATGTTAAACCCTATTGTTGTTTCTTGCCTGCTATATGTTATTTTATTTTTTTATATATATATTTTTTAACAATTTATTCAAATTGTTATGAAAGTGAACGCCAGCCAAATCAAAGATATCGTATATTCAATAAAGAAAAAACCTCTAGAGTGCCATGATTTTATCTTTTTTTTAAATTTATGTTGGCTACACGCTTTAAAAATTAACATATAAAACATCAGACATAATATTTATCATATATAATTTTAGAGTTGCCAACCTACAATATTTTCCATGGCACTTTAGAGGTTTTTTTTTATTGGACATATGATATATTTTTTACTTTTTTTACTTTACTTTTATTGTTGCTTTGATTATTGTTATTATTAATACAATGTTTCCGTGTTTTATTAATGCATTTGTTGGGAAATTAATGAATAAATAAATATGATTACTTCATTTAATTATAATATACTTGATATTTGTCCATTTTTGTGTACGTTGTGAATATCATGGTGTGTTGAATATCAATTACCTGCTGCTTAAACGGTCTAAACGGATTACATCACCTTCGGTGAAATTGCCCGAGGATGGTTAATTAACATACGTACGAGTATACTAAACTCGGAATGGCCGGAGAAACAGAGGAAGCTACGCACATAGTGATCAAATTCAATTCCCCGAGCGCTATGTAATTATGGGAAATTGAAAAAAAACGGAACGAGTCCTTGAAATTTAAATTGGAGTAAAATGTTGATGTGTGAACTGAATAGGATCTCGTTTTACGGATATTAAAAAAATATTAATCATAATCTGATCAACATAATAAACACAAAATTGATAAATTATTGTTGAAGAAAACACAGCGTGAACTAATCCATAATATATACACAGCTACGAGGGTCATTCCATAAATAATGCACGTCATTTTTTATTTCCTTAAATGTTTAATTTTTTGAAATAATCTCTTTACAAACTTTCAACATAATCTCCCTGCCTTTCAATGACCGAGTCTCAACATTTAGGCAGCTTTGCAATAGGCAATGCTTCTTTATCTGACTAATGGCTTAAGTACCGGCGACAGAACGCTCTATTAGAGCTGAATAACGTCTTTGTACAAGTTGTTTCAATTTTGGAAATAAGTCCAAAGTTCATTAGACATGTCAAGACTCTAGGGTGGATGAGGTAACACTTCCCAACTGTAATCGCACAGCTTTTTATTTACGACATTGGTAATGCGCTGGCGTACATTTTTGTAGAAAATGAGTGGCGCAGCTTCGAGCAACTGAGGTTGGGTTTTCTGCATTTTTTTGTTCAGATTTTGAATAAAATCACAATAATATACTCCACTGACACTTCATCTACTGTCTGTCATAATAATAATAATAATAATCGTTTATTTCTCAGCAGAATAAATTCTATTTACAGAGAAAAATACAGTTTTTTTTAAAAATATACTTACTAAAAATAAACATTAATACTAAAAATGGTGATGTGTCCATCATAGTACTTTCCCCCGTAAATTGCGTATTAAATCACTTTTAAAATATTTGTAGCATTATTATTTTCAAAATGTCTTCAACTTTTTGATAACTACAACTTTTATTTGAAACATTTTTCAATTGGATCAACACATACTGACACAAACCAATGACTAGATAAAAAAACACTATTTATTGAATATCTCAAAAACTAAGAGTGCTATGACAAAAAGTGAATCTACAACAAAATCTTTAGTTTTTCATTTCCTACAACTTTTATTTGAAACATTTTTCAATTGTATCGACACATACACTGTCACACACCAATAACTAGATAAAACACACAACTTTTGAAATATCTCAAAAACTAAGAGTGCTATGCCAAAAGTAAGTGAACAATACATCTTCATTTTGTTATTATCTACAACTTTTATTTGAAAGAATTTTTTGTTTGATGAACATTTATTAAAAAAATCTGAAAAAACTGAAAAACGCTAAGAGTAAAGTACCACTTCCGGTTTTCCGATTTTCATTAAAAGCTTTTCAGTTCTTTCGATTGTAACAAAAAGCTTAAGTTTCAAGTTTCATCTCGATATCTTTAGCGGTTTTTGCGGTACAGCGCACACAGACACACACACAGACAGACAGACAGACATTTTTCAAAAATGGTCTTATTCGACTCAGGATATTTCCGCTAAAATTTTTGATTCGAAAATGTTCATGAAAATAATACTTTCCCTTTGTATTACATACGGGGGAAAGTAAAAATAAACATTAATACAAAATGGTAAAAATAAAGTAGAGTAGTGGATAAATTATATGGCATATGATAATGCCCAGCCTCAAGCAGCTGATGTCGGTTTTCTGTATTTTTTGGTTCAGATTTTGAATGAAATCACAATAATATACTCCTGTTCCTTCTAAATCGTACACTACAAATTCGAATCCGAGAAACCGTATCCTCTACATTCTACCCCAAACAAGGTGTGCCCCAAGGATCTCCACTATATACTCCTAACCCCAACTTTATTAACTTTAATCGCTATCCCCTCCAGTTTGCCGACTATACCGCCCTAGTTACTCACTCCTCTAGCCTGCCACGAGCCTTAGAATCCTTACAAAAAATATTAGATAAAAGCTCCAGGTGGTTCTCCAAATAGAGACTCAAAATAAATCCTAATAAATCCCAACTGTTCCTACCCTACCATCGAATACCACCAAATCCTCTTACAGTATCCATTAACGGAACAATACTCACCTCTTCCCCTATTTGTAAATACCTTGGTATTCATTTGGACCCTAAATTCTCCTTTAAGAAGCACACATCATTAATGAAATCAGAGGGTATAAAAAGAGCTAAATATTTCCGCTGCCTCACCTACAGGGGGTCCCGTCATAGCACCTAAACAGGAGGCGGCGGGGACAGACCTGAGTCTTCGGATGATGGATGTCTGAAAGGGACGATTGTCCAAGTCGGAGCTGTAGACCTTCTTGAGGTAACCTCTGTGTCCCTATCTTGGATAGGGCTAACTTACACACGGCGGGGTTCACTTAGCCCTGGTGCTTGTCGCCATTAAATGAGGAGTCGGGGGTGGGCCTGTAAAGCCCAGGGGTGTCTATCCGCCTCTCCGGTCCACATGTGGGTTGGTCTCCGACGGGTAGTGGTTTCGCTGGTATGGCGGTGATCCACCGTTCCCTAAAACGGACGCTCTACCGGTAACACCGAAAGGTATAAACCGGAGCGCACTCGAATGAATGCCTCACCTACAAAAATCAAGAAATCAGTACAAAGAGCTGTACTAAAATATATACAATGATATGCCGCCCCATCATTGACTACAGCTCAATCCTATACATTAACCCCTGTAAGTCCACCCTTAATAACCTCAAGGTAGCAGAGAGATCTTCTGTCCGCACCCTGACTAAGCTTCGCCACCCCCCAAAATCCTCTCCATAACCCTTCCAATATATCTTTAACTAATTTCTCACTTAACCCTTGGTGGAACATTGTTAAGTCTAATACTGGATGATTTAAATTAAATTTAATTTAAACCTTGCAATATACTTCTCTATCAAACAGCAAACATAACACCAATAAAAGATAGACTTCGATTTCTCGCAGATCGTTTCGCATGTAACGAAAGTAACTTCGAACTAATTGAAAAAAATGTGCATCCCGATAAATCCCGATATACCTCCGAAGTACAAGAGTGCCATAGAAAATATTATAGGTTAGCAATTTAGAAAATATACATTATAATTATTATGTCTGACGTTTAATATGTCAATTCCTGAAGCGTGTAGCCGACTTAAATTTGAAAAAAAGATTAAATCATGGCACTCTAGAGGTTTTCTCTTTTATTGAACATACGATACCTCTGATGTTTTATTATTTCTATATTATATTATGTTTTTTGCCTTAGGCACTTTTTTAAATAAATGTAATCTTTTTTCAGATTAAATCATTGTCTATCACGGATCCTTGTGGCATTTTCGCTGGCTTTCAGTTGTGACAGGCGACCTCAGGTTTTAAACGGTTTGACCTCGGCCACGGACGCCGCTACAACAGACGGGAGTTCCTGCCCTCAGGTAATTCAAAACATCTGATGGAATCGAACTAAAAGCGTTGAACTAGATCAGACCTATTTCGCAATCGAGCCATTTACGAAAGATCACGATTTTACAAACAATCGAAATTTGTTTTAGAATCTCGATAATGTTGATAACCATAAATATTTCAACTGTTATACTTGCCCATAAAATGTAAGGTCAAAAAAGAGGAACAGAAAATGTAAAATACATTGAAATAGAAGTATAATAACCGACTGTCGTTTCTGACTAACAGCTCTAAGCAAGGCCATAGCCAGGGAGGGGGGGGGGATGTCGGATATGGGGGTTTAATCCCTCCCCCAAAATTTTAAAGTATTTCGCGAGTATGTAATTGCCATACCACTCGAGAAACGTACGATACTTTACCTACGCCCTAAACAAATAAACAATGAGCATGAAAGAACAACTTATTTATTGTAATAATTTTTAATAGTACCATGACAATGATGAAAACTATATTACTACTTGATCAATATACAAGGAATAAAGCTGTACATTTTCCAACATTCGTTGTTTTTTAAAAGAGTTCAATTTGAAGATATAAACGAGTGTTTTCCACTCCCAGACTAAGCATGAAGTAAAATTTCGAGTTTAGAAAAGCCCCGTGAAAATTTGTCGAGGGTCGCGCAGCGACCCGAGACAAATTTTCTGGGCTTTTCTAAACTCGAAATTTTACTTCATGCGCCACGCGTATAAAACACTGATTTCAAGTGAGGTTCAAATATACATAGAGTTCACAATATTTTAGTGTTTTATACGCGTGGCGCATGAAGTAAAATTTCGAGTTTAGAAAAGCCCAGAAAATTTGTCTCGGGTCGCTGCGCGACCCTCGACAAATTTTCACGGGGCTTTTCTAAACTCGAAATTTTACTTCATGCTTAGTCTGGGAGTGGAAAACACTCGTTTTAAGCTTCAAATTGAACTCTTAAAAAAATACAACGAATAACTAGAGATTTAAAGAAAATAAGCTGAATTTGGAATACGTATACTTTAAAGAAAAACTCTCTGTACATCAAAGAAATATCATTTGGTTGTACGGTAATCAATCAGCTGTTCAGCTGTCAGCACGTAATGTACTTATCAAAGCTATTATGTGCATGTGTACGTAATGTCAATTATACGCGTCAAGATGACAGTGTGGTATGATGCGGTTACTAGATAGGGCGTAGGTAAAGGTATATTACACTTGTAAATATATATAGGGAGTTTTTTTTACGTATACATATCACAATTACATCGTATATACTTATTTATATCTTCGGATATTCGTAGTTTAATAAAATAGTTCAGTTTGAAGCTTTAAATGAGTGTTTTCCACTCCCAGATTAAGCATGAAGTAAAATTTCGAGTTTAGAAAAGCCCCGTGAAAATTTGTAGAGGGTCGCGCAGCGACCCGAGACAAATTTTCTGGGCTTTTCTAAACTCGAAATTTTACTTCATGCGCCACGCGTATAAAACACTGATTTCAAGTGAGGTTCAAATATACATAGAGTTCACAATATTTTAGTGTTTTATACGCGTGGCGCATGAAGTAAAATTTCGAGTTTAGAAAAGCCCAGAAAATTTGTCTCGGGTCGCGCAGCGACCCGAGACAAATTTTCACGGGGCTTTTCTAAACTCGAAATTTTACTTCATGCTTAGTCTAGGAGTGGAAAACACTCCTTTTAAGCTTCAAATTGAATACGTATACTTTAAAGAAAAACTCCCTGTACATCAAAGAAATATCATTTGGTTGTACGGTAATCAATCAGCTGTTCAGCTGTCAGCACGTAATGTACTTATCAAAGCTATTATGTGCATGTGTACGTAATGTCAATCATACGCGTCAAGATGACAGTGTGGTATGATGCGGTTACTAGATAGGGCGTAGGTAAAGGTATATTACACTTGTAAATATATACAGGGTGTCCGTATTTCGACAGAATGTATAGGGATCTCAGTTATTTGAAGAGATAGAAAGTCGCTTAAATTGGGGCAAAGTTGCGTATTTTAGGGCCCACCAATAATCTGAAAACAAATTTGAAATATTTTCTTTTGTTTTCAAGATATGACAAAAAAACTGATTTTTGAAATTTCGTTTTTATTTTTTTATTCAAAAACTATTGAATCTAGACATTTAGAACTTTAACATTATATTTATTTTTATGAGGTAGTACTAGCATATTTTATTTTAAGATAACTATAACATTTACCCGAAAACCTTAACCAACTTTTGTTTTTTTAATAGGCGCCATTTTTTAGTTTCATATATTTTGAAAGAATTTTTTTTTTCTCAACTCAGTGATGTACCACACTTATAATTTATTTTAGATTTGATATTCAAAATCATAATATTTTCTTTTTTGTAAAGAGTGCCTTGGAAACAATGACGTCATATTTATTAATCAACAAAATCTTGACAGTAGTTATCCAATTTTAGCAGTCAGCATTAATTAATAACTGCCAATCTCTTGTAGTAATTATAAATAGTAACAATTATTACACATAACAAAGTAAAAAAAAAGGGTAGTGTTAAAATCAAACAATGATAAAGTTTATTATTTGTCATAGAGGAAAAGACGAATTTCTTTTGAAGTGTGTCGTGTGTCAGAATTAGGTCATAGCGGTCATAAATATATGGACAAATTTTGGTAAATAATTGTAAACCATGTTTGGCTTTGTATCTAATTTCTGGATATACGTTGCGAATCTAATGTATACATTTTATGTCAAGAAAAATAAATTTGTAAAATTGTTCATTACTCTATTAAAATAGTATTTTTTATAGCTATGATAACTATTACTAGTACTTCGTTTATAAACAAATACTTTTTCTATTAGTACGGTAATGAACCAGCTCCTCAAGAGTGATTATGTAAACAAATTAGGAGTGGTCAAATGAGTGAGTTACTCAACTGTTTCCAAGGCACTCTTTACAAAAACCAAGAGATTAACATTTTACATATCAATTGTAGAATAAATTATAAGTGTCATACATCACTGAATTCAGAAAAAAAAAACTTTCAAAAAATATGAAAATCCAAAATAGCGCCCATAAGAAAAACAAAAGTTGGCTAAGGTCCCGAGTAAATGTTAAAGTTATCTTAAAATAAAATATGCTACTAGATTCATCATTAAAAAGTGTCTCTATAATGTCAAAGTTGTAAATGTCTACAGTCAATGGTTTTTAAATTAAAAAATAAAAACAAAGTTTCAAAAATTTCGTTTTTTGACAATATCTCCAAAACGAATGAAGATATTTGAAATTTGTTTTTAGATTATTATTTGGCCCTAAAATACGCAACTTTGTCTTAACCGACTCTTCATCTTTTCAAATAACCGAGATCCCCATACATTCTATCGAAATACGGACACCCTGTATAGGGAGTTTTTTTTTAAGTATACATATCACAATTACATCGTATATACTTATATCTTCGGATATTCGTAGTTTAATAAAATAGTTCAATTTGAAGCTTTAAATGAGTGTTTTCTACTCCCAGATTAAGCATGAAGTAAAATTTCGAGTTTAGAAAAGCCCCGTGAAAATTTGTCGAGGGTCGCGTAGCGACCCGAGACAAATTTTCTGGGCTTTTCTAAACTCGAAATTTTACTTCATGCGCCACGCGTATAAAACACTAAAATATTATGAAATTTATGTATATTTCAACGTCACTTGAAATCGGTGTTTTATACGAGTGGCGCATGAAGTAAAATTTCGAGTTTAGAAAAGCCCAGAAAATTTGTCTCGGGTCGCTGCGCGACTCTCGACAAATTTTCACCGGGCTTATCTAAACTCGAAATTTTACTTCATGCTTAATCTGGGAGCGGAGAACACTCGTTTAAAGTTTTAACTCTTTTAAGAAACAACGAATATCGAAAAATTTACAGCGCAAGCATAGGTATACTTTAAAGAAAAATTCCCTGTATATACTTGTTTATACATATAGTTTGGAATTAAAAATAAAAACAAACTATAAAAAAACAGTTAGGCCCGACCCGGTCCGGCCCGGTCTCATATGTTGGATTTTAAGCCCGGCCCGCTTGAAAAAAATCGAGGTCCGGGCCAAAGCCCGGCCTGTGCATTGCTCTACCTGTAAGATCCAAAACAATATTTTTACCATTAAACCCCCCTCCCCGAATTAATTTTTCTGGCTACGGCCTTGGCTCTAAGGTTGTTTGTTTCAACAGAAAGAGCAAACAATTAGTTTCTAAAATTCAAAACATGAAAAGTGTGTCTATCTTTCATTTGTTTAATCAGAATTTTGCCGGCCGTCAAGCAAATGTCAAAATTGAGAAAGTCGCCTAAACAATGATTTCAAGTGCCAATTAGAGCAAAATGACCAAAAACAAAAACAACCAAATGTTCTATAGGTCATTTTGTGGTCGGACACTTGGGAAATAAAGTAATAATTGGCTGAGTACCGAGTACACGTACAGTACAAATTTTGAATACTTGTACTCGAGTACCGCCAAGGTCTGAAGGTATATTTTGGTTAAAACAGGAAGACACAGTAATTTAGTTAATATTTTAATCTTCATGTACGTATATCCATCTTTTTTTTTTAGTTTAATCAGTTCCCTCCCTGCCCTTATTCTTCTATACCAAAATGATATCTTGGATCTTCTAATCATTTAAGCTTGAGATTTACTTCCCACTTTAGTTCTTCATTCCCAAAGTGATATCTCGGATATCAATCTTCTGAATATTTACTACTTTTGAGGTTAAGATTTTCTCCTTACTTTGGTTCTTTGTCCTGAAAATGATATCTTGGATATCAATTTTCTGAACATTTACCACTTGAGCTTGAGATTTCCTCTTTACCTTTGTTCTTCATCCCCAAAACGATATATTGGATATCAATCTTCTGAACATTTCCCACTTTTGAGCTTGAGATTTCCTCCTCACTTTTGTTCCTTATCTAAAAAATGATAATCTGGATAAAAATCTTCTGAACATTTACTACTTTTAAGGTTGGGATTTCCTTCTCACTTTTTTTCGTCATCCTAAAAATCATATTTTGAGTATCAATGTTCTGAACATTTACTTCTTCTTCTTCTTTGTATCTTTTGCTCCTTTTCCGTCGCCCTTTTCCTTTTTCTCTTTTCTACCGCTCATCCCCTAAATAATATCTTGGATATCAATTTTCTGAACATTTACCACTTTTGAGCTTGGGATTTCCTCCTTACTTTTGTTCTTCATCGCCAAAACGATAATCTGGATAAAAATCCTCTGCACATTTACTACTTTTGAGGCTGGGATTTTCTCCTCACTTTTGTTCTTCATCCCCAAAATCATATTTTGGGTATCAATGTTCTGAACATTGACTTCTTCTTCTTTTTATCTTTTCAACCTTTTGCTCCTTTTCCATCGCCCTTTTTCTTTTTCTCCTTTCCATCGCTCATCCCCTAAATGATATCTTGAGTATCAATTTTCTGAACATTTACCACTTTTGAGCTTGAGATTTCCTCCTTACTTTTGTTCTTCATCCCCAAAACGATAATCTGGATAAAAATCTTCTGAACATTTACTACTTCTGAGGTTGGGATTTCCTCCTCACTTTTGTTCTTCGTCCCCAAAATCATATTTTGGGTTTCAATATTCTGAATATTTACTACTTCTTCTTTTTTTATCTTTTCCGCCTTTTGCTCCTTTTCCCTCGCCCTTATCTTTTTTCTCCTTTCCATCGCTTATGCAATAAATGATATCTTGGGTAACAATTTTCTGAACATTTACCACTTTTGAGCTTAAGATTTCCTCTTCACTTTTGTTCTTCATCCCAAAAATGATAATCTGGATAAAAATCTTCTGAACATCACTACTTTTAAGGTTGGGATTTTCTCCCTACTTTTGTTCTTCATCCCCAAAATCAAATTTTAGGTATCAATATTCTGAATATTTACTTCTTCTTCTTTTTATCTTTTCCACCTTTTGCCTCGCCCTTTTCCTTCTTTCCTTCGGTCAGCCCGCCAAAATCATTTGGATCATACTGGCATTTCCTATGCTCCATCTCAGGTGGTGGGGGCACGTAAACAGGCCTAGGAGTCGACAACTCCAAATCTACACGATTTTTCTCGTTGCTACCGCCTTCGCTTTTCTTCCCTATTCTCAGGACGAACATTTCCCTGCCGGGATCCGAAATTTCCGTGATTTTCGTGCCGTCTTTTGCGGTACAAGACGGCGGCACCACGCAGACACCTGCACCGGAATCGGTGTTTGTGCTCGTTTGGAAATTGAAGGGGGGTGAGTTTTTCTCCGGGCAGCCAGGGCGCATTGATATTGTTTGGGTTTGCGGTGGAGGTGGAGGAGAACAGCAACATGGTGGTGGAGGACAGGGTGGTGGTGGACAGCAGTTTTCGCATGAAGCCATTTTTTACACAAGAATTTTGAATTTTTGGAAAATTACCGAAATTTGTTTTGTCACTTTTGACAGTGGCGGACTATACAATCATATTTATAAAACAAAAACAAGACATTAGAAATAAATTAAGTAGACTTTGATCTTACTACCACTAGTATAGTGAACACATTACCCTTTTACCCTGACGTCACAAAAACAAAACACAGCACCACAAATGCATGTCTACTTTTTTGTTTGATTTTATTACTTCATTTATTTGATAAACCTATGGGTAATCAAATTATTTATATACAGGGATTTTTTCTTTTAAGTATACTTATGCATACCATGTTAATTTTCCGACATGCGTTGCTTTTTTTAGAAGAGTTCAATTTGACGCTTTACGACGAGTGTTTTCCACTCCCAGGTTAAGCATGAAGTAAAATTTCGAGTTTAGAAAAGCCTAAAAATTTGGTTTAGTCGCTCCGCGAAGCGGAGCGACTAAACCAAATTTTTAGGCTTTTCTAAACTCGAAATTTTACTTCATGCGCCACGCGTATAAAACACTAATTCAGAGTGGTTCGTAATATACTGCTGAAGCTTGATCAGTATTTTATACGCGTGGCGCATGAAGTAAAATTTCGAGTTTAGAAAAGCCAGAAAATTTGGTTTGGTCGCTCCGCTTCGCTACGCGACCAAACCAAATTGTCTGGCTTTTCTAAACTCGAAATTTTACTTCATGCTTAACCTGGGAGTGAAAAACACTCGTTTAAAGCTTTAAATTTACCACTAAAACAAGCAATATTCGCAAATTTGAAGCATAAATGCTGTAATTGGGATATGCATACTTAAATTAAAAGCTCCCCGTAAAAGGGACGACAAACAAAAACGAACAGACATCCCTAGAACACAAATCTCAGGTAAATTGGACATTAGCACATTGGATTAATCATATTATTCAAGAAAATATTCGTTTTAAATGATAATGATTTCCTCTTGGTTCTGCGACAAATTGTAAGCAATCAATCTATTTGGATCATTTTTAATTCTATATTTCAATTATTCTTATTACTTATTCTTATTACTTAGTTTTAATGCAAACTTTTTGTCTACCCAATATGTTTCTTCCTTAAATAGTCTCACTATAGTTCGAATGAGATTTGGAGCATTTTTGTGAAATTTGCGCATTTTAAGTATTTTGACAGGCCTCAGGAATATCATGATGATAGAAACTCAAAATTAATATCCGACATGCCAAACAATTGAAGATGTTCTGTTTCAACCATAATCCATTGATTGAAAACAGATTTAAGTTAATGACGTCAGGGTAGAAGGGTTATGTGTTGACTATACCTTTCTACCCTGACGTCATTAACATCTATCTGTTTTCAATCAATTGATTCTGGTTGAAACAGAACATCTTTAATTATTTGGCATGTCGAATGTCAAGTTTGCATTTCTATCATCATATATGGCGCCTCATACTGGTCGAAATGCTCATTCTAGCTGAACACTTCGCCGGAAATCAACTGTTTAGAAAACAGATTTTTTCTTAAAATATGGGTAGTTCAATGACCAGAGGGTACACAGGTAAAGTCATAAATCCCTTTGACCTTTGGTCCAGTGGTTATCAGTACCCAAAGTGCCCGAATCGTTTACGTCGTTCAGTTGTGGATTTTACGCTCTCCAAACGCCTACGTTCAATTTATTTCTTTACATTTGTGTTTCGTGCAAAACATAATTTAAAGATGAATACTTATTCTATTGATATGTATACAACATAGTTTTAAATATTTTTCACATAACTTTAGTCAACATATAGATACACTAATTTAAATTAAGTAAAGAATCCTACAGTAAAATTTTACCACGCTAAACTTGAAAAAGGTTAACGTATACATTCTTAGCCGTTCTTAGTAATGAATCTTTGTTTTTTATACATAATAACTGATTAGTTTAATATATAAATAATATTTAGCTGCCCGTTTTTGCCCGTTTACAAGCAGTGATTTTGTTTAGGTAGCGTAACCATTTCTCGGAAAACATTATTCGATGTTTAGCGCGCTCGAAAAATGCTAGAACAAAAAAATAAAGCAGTCTATCTCTTTGTGATTGACATTATGAATCTTATATTGTATCGCATACTAAAAATTTAAATTTATTGATATATAAATTACAGCATGAATTTTACAAAAAAACTGAAACGTGAACTTGAAACCAGAAAGGCAAACGGAGAATCAGATTTAAAAATTGTGTACAGGAATGGGAATCCCTACTTGACCAAAGCTGCACAACAATGAGATCTATCGCCCACAGGAAACTTTTCAGCCTGCTACCAAAATGTTAGAGGTCTGAATACCAAGCTAGTGGAATTTTTCAACAACGTTTTGTGTCACAATTATGACTTCATTTTTATAACAGAATCCTGGCTTACGGATAGTGTTAGTGATAGTGAACTGCTTGGTGATAACTATAAAATATTTAGATCGGATCGCGATGTAGTTCGTACCGGAAGATCTAGGGGCGGCGGTGTTTTAGTGGCTGCGAAACATACAATAAGTATCGATAGTGTATCTACGGAACATATCAAAACAAAAATTCCACTAATCGATCTTTTAATATGTAAAGTTAAACTTCATTGTATTTGCTTTTATATTGTTCTTGTTTACATACCACCAGATACTCTAATTGCTGATATTAGTTTATTCTTTAATGAAATAATGCTATTTAAATTTAACGATAATCCGATTATATTTATAGGAAATTTTAATTGTCCTTTTCTAACAGCGGGGCCGTTGTCTGATAAAGCACTGTATATTTCTAATGCTTGCTCGTTCTTGGGTTTGCAACAATTGAATAAGATAACGAATTGTGCAGGCAATACTCTGGATTTGGTTTACAATCTAAATTAGTGTAAACCAAATCCAGAGTATTGCCTGCACAATTCGTTATCTTATTCAATTGTTGCAAACCCAAGAACGAGCAAGCATTAGAAATATACAGTGCTTTATCAGACAACGGCCCCGCTGTTACTCCCTGAAGATGTATTTCATCCCGCTTTCACATTATCCGTTCAATATAATCGGAACATGTCTCCTATTAATATTAGTCGAATGAAATTCAACTTTAGAAAAGGTGATTATGTTTCCTTGTATTCTCACTTAGGTTCAGTGGATTGGACTTTTCTTCAGACGTACTCTAATGCTGAGCTGGCTCTTGACTAGTTCTATAAAATCGTTAACTACAGTCTACATCAATTTATTCCTAAAGTTAAACCTAAAGATAGACATGCATACCCAGTTTGGTTCACACGAGATATAATCCAACTTCTTAAAGAGAAAAGTTATTATCGTAAACATATTGATCGCGATGCAACTGCACTGCACCATTTTAAGAAAATAAGGTCACCGATAAAAATTAAAATCAGAAGTGCTAATAGAAAATATATTAACGACATAGAAAATCAACTCACTGAAAATCCAAAACACTTTTGGTCATTTATTAACTCAAAAAAATCTAATCCGTCTAGGTTTCCTTCTGAAATGACGTACAATGATGAAACATTTAAAACACCGGTTGATATAGCAGATGGGTTTAGACATTTTTTTGAATCAGTTTTTTTACCACAATCTCAGTCTACTTTAAATATAAATCTAAATCACAGTAATATTCCTAATTTTAAATTTAACGAAATTTCATATAAAACAATTCGTAAGCATTTACAGAAACTACCTAACAAGTTTTCTTCAGGCTGTGATGAAATACCAGCTTTTATACTGAAAGATTGTGCGTCTGTGCTGAGTCATCCGCTTTCAATTATTTTTAATATGTCTGTTAGTAATTGTATATTTCCCGATCAATTAAAAGTTGCATCAATATGTCCTATTCCGAAAACATCATTTAATCGCTCTAATCTAAAATATTTGAAAAAACCCTGTATGATCAAATTTATTCACATGTGTCACCATATTTATCACAGTATCAACATGGTTTTGTACCTAAGCGTTCTACCGTCACTAATTTAGCTATTATTACCCACGATATAGCAAATTCATTAGATTCTACTGGACATATTGATGTAATTTATACCGATATGTCTAAAGCTTTTGACAGGGTGGACCATAGTCTTTTGTTAGAAAAGCTAAAGTATTTTGGCTTTTGTTCTAATTCAAGTTCACTTTTGGCGTCGTATCTCTCTTGGCGTGAATCCTATGTTACAGTTAACAATTTTAAGTCTATGTCGTATTTTCCGACTTCTGGGGTTCCGCAAGGATCTATCTTGGGCCCACTTCTTTTTAATCTTTTTATTAATGATCTTCCAAGCGCACTAAATTGTAAACATTTATTATACGCAGAGGATTTAAAGATCTATTCTACCATTAATACTATTGATGATTGTTTACGTTTGCAAGACCAACTAAATATTATCTCTAACTGGTGTAAAAACAACAACCTTAATCTTAATCCCGATATATGTAAATATATAACATTCACTAAAAAAACTAAATACATTACATCGAATTACACAATTAACAATAGTGATATCGAACGAGTGCGATCTTTCAAGGACTTAGGCATATGGTTTTATGAAAAACTTACATTCAACAATCATGTAGAAATGCTTGTAAAGAGTTCTTTTAAGGCATTGGGATTTATTCATCGAAATTCTGCAAATTTACAGAATTCTAATGCCTTAAAATCTCTGTTCAATGTATATGTGAGGTCAAAGTTGGAGTATGGATCATTGATTTGGTATCCCCAGACCCAGCAGCAAATCAACTTGGTTGAAAGTGTTCAACGCAAATTCGCTAAGTTCTTGTACTTCAAAAAATACTGGTAATTACCCGGCAAGAGGCTGTGACCATGTGTTATTGCTTGATCGATTTGCACTCGAATCACTTAAACAAAGACGAAATAAATCATGTGTTTCATTTTTATATAAATTAATTCACAATCATATCGACTGTGCTGACATTTTACAACTAGTCAATTTTCATACTCCGTCTTTCAATAGTAGAAATAAGTCTACATTTTATGTAAATTTTAATAGA
Organism: Philonthus cognatus; assembly: GCA_932526585.2. NCBI lineage: Eukaryota > Metazoa > Arthropoda > Insecta > Coleoptera > Staphylinidae > Philonthus > Philonthus cognatus. The sequence continues at coordinate 146,146,386 of OW052241.1, read as the reverse complement.
ACAGTGACCGGTTCAAAATCACCTCTAAGTGTGATGTGTAACGTGGTCAATGATCTACCCCCAACTTGTGATTTATTTTATGATCACCTATCGTCAATTGTCGCTCTATGTTAATTTAAGTATTTTTTGAATGTGTTACTTTACTTACTTTTTGCTGTACATTTATGTTTTCTATATTGTCCTGTAATTGGGTCATTTTGTTTCCTGTTGGGCAATAAATGTATTTATTTATTTATTTAAAATAAATAATTTTACGCGAAAATAGACAATCAAATGGCAAATCTCTATATCCTAATAATATTCTAAGTGGCTAAATGGAGTGGATGTGTTCTCTACTGAAGGTTTACCAAATAGACCCCAACCTGGGTGTTTTAGTGATATATTCAGAGGTTTCACGACCGCTTATCGTTCAAAAATTAAACACAGAGGTGTTAAAGTTATTAGTAGAACCAGAACGAAGCATCTTTACCAGAGGATTCTGACTCCGAATAATAATTGGTGTAAATTATTATTATGGAGTACCTAGTATCTTTATACTCCTTGTATATACTCTATATTCTTAATTATAGATATTGGTGCAATTTTGATTTTTTTTGTTTCTATTTGAATAATTTTATAATTATATATAACATGATTATAACATTTTAAATTTTATTTTTTTAAAATTCAAAGGGAAAAGGTTGTAATATAATCACAAGTTTTAGATAAAAATTGTATAACAAAAATGCGAAATGACATTATCTTTAAATTTTATTTTAACAATTTTTAGTAAAAAAATAAAATTAAAATGGGGGTGGTAAAGGGTGGAAGAGAAGAATTATTTAATATTGAGTAATTTATATTTTTAATCAAATATTTTCTTCGACTCCGAACAATTTAAAGGATCACATTGCGGGCCGTTGCTGTTTTTAATTTTTATTAATGATATACATCGAGTCATTAAACATTCGTCTTTTTTGCTTTTTGCCGATGACTTGAAGCTATTCAAACGAGTCGACTCACCAAATGATTGCTTATTGTTGCAAGAGGGCTTATTCTCAATTCACAACTAGTGTTGCAAAAACTATCTTTTATTTAATATTAATAAATGTAAAATAATAAGGTTTTCTAGGAAATTTACTCCATTGGATTTTTCTCCTTCTTACTTTATAGACGGTTTTGAATTAGATGAGCTTGATGAAATTGTGGATTTGGGCATAACGTTCGACAAAAAATTGAAATTCGGTAGCCATATTAATAGAATTTGTATGAGAGCTCTAAGGATGCTTGGCTATATAAGACGATTGGCAGTCGATTTATCTTCAACAGCATTCAAAGTCATTTATTTTGCTTATGTTCGTTCCGTTCTTGAATATGGATCATGTGTCTGGTCACCATATCAAGTAACGTATAGCAATAAGATCGAAACAATTCAAAATAAATTTTTGAAAATATTGCTATTTAAATTAGGTTACAACAAAGATAATAATATAAATTTAGTTCGTCAGGAGCTTACTATCGATAAATTATGTTGTAGAAGAACTTTCGTGGACTTGAGCTTCTTTTATAAATTAATTAGTAACCAAGCGGATTGTTTATATCTATTTAATCAAATTAATTTCTGTATTAACCCTTCGAATCGACAAATCAGACATCCAACACTGTTTTCCATTCCGTTCCATAAATCCAACTACGGTCTTAATAGTCCACTTTCTCGGTTCATGCGTACGTCAAATAAATTATCCCTAAATCCAAATTTCGATCTTTTTGTTAATTCGTATCCTAAATTTATATCTAATCTTAAGCGGTTAAATGTTTGTTGTACTCATTAATTTGCCAATTTGTAGACATGTTTTGTATTTATATATATTTTGTATTATAAAATTTGAATTGTATTACTATAACATATTATGTATAATGGATTTATCCGTAAATAAATAAAACGCTTTAGCGAAATGTTCAGCTAGAATAACCGTTTCGACCAGTGTGTGCCTGTCAAAATTCCTCAAATGCGCCTATTTTATGAAAATGTTCAACATTTAATTAGGACTACGGCGAAACTATTTAAAGAAACATATCGGATTTCTATTTTATTTTATAGAACATACGATATTATTGTATTTGTACGGGTGTAGTAGAAATTAACTAGCATTTAACTAAAATGACATTAACAGCAATTCTATTAATAAGGCTGCAAATGTTTGTGTGTAAGTTTTGCTAAGGAAATGTCCACTCAGTTCACGCAAGTGACTACAACATAAACTAATTAGCCAAGCCATTCCATGTTTATTTTATTTCATTAAACATGTATTGTTCGACGTGATTAATCAACGCAAATTAAATTAAAAACTAAAAATAGGCGAACGCAAAGCAAAACTGCGCCCCCCGGAAAAATAATAGTTTTCAGGGCGCACGGAAACTCAGCCAGTGTCCTCTAAATATAAACCGGCAAGGCACGAATTGTGTACACAACCGTCACGTCCACTTTGCAAAACGTGATCCGGCCGTCAACTTTTATAAATGGACAAACGCCATTTTCCGTAATGGCATTGACTTCGCATAAATAATCAAAGTTCAGCAGTTTTCAGCACCACAATGCACAGAGAAGGCTCTGTATCGAGATAAATTGCATAATCAATGTACACTCCCACTGTATTAATTTCAGTGTTTAATATTATACAGCGATTTTTTCATTTAGGTATATATAACTTGTTGATTACAGTGTTTGGTCAATTTTTAGGAATTCGCTGTTTTTATTCAATTTGAAGCTTCTAACGAATGTTTCCGCGCCTTGGTTAAGCATGAAGTAAAATTTCGAGTTTAGAAAAGCCTGGAAATTTGGTTTGGTCGCTCCGCGAAGCGGAGCGGCCAAACCAAATTTTCAGGCTTTTCTAAACTCGAAATTTTACTTCATGCGCCACGCGTATAAAACACTGATTTTAACTGAAGTTCAAATTATACGCCTCAAGTTTAATCTTGGATCAATATATTTTACAAATGTTTATTTTGTGTACCTAAACTTTAAACAATTTAAGGCCCTGAAGCAATTTATTTTCGGTTTTTTTCTTTTAGTTATTCCAACGCAATTTCCTCGAATTTTAAAAGCGCAAGATTTGGTTAGACGAAATAAACATTTGTACAATTTATTGACGTGAGATCAAACTTAAGCAGTATGTTTCGAACTTCACTTTATATCAGTGTTTTTATATAAAAAAAACATGTCTTTTAATCGAAATTAACTAAATAAATTGAAAAAAGAATCGCCCTTTTAATGTTTACCTACGCCCTATCTAGTAACCGCATCATACCATACTGTCATCTTGACAAGTATGATTGACATTACGTACACATGCACGTAATAGCTTTGACAAGTACATTACGTGCTGACAGCTCAACAGCTGATTGCTTACCGTACAACCAAATGAGATTTCTTTGATATATAGAGAGTTTTTCTTTAAAGTATACGTTTTCCAAATTCAGCTTATTTTCTTTAGATCTTTAGTTATTCGTTGTTTTTTTAGCAGTTTAGATTGAAGCTTTAAACGAGTGTTTTCCACTCCCAGACTAAGCATAAAGTAAAATTTTGAGTTTAGAAAAGCCCCGTGAAAATTTGTCGAGAGTCGCGCAGCGACCCGAGACAAATTTTCTGGGCTTTTCTAAACTCGAAATTTTACTTCATGCGCCACGCGTATAAAATACTAACATATTGTAAACTCTATGTATATTTGAACCTCACTTGAAATCAGTGTTTTATACGCGTGGCGCATGAAGTAAAATTTCGAGTTTAGAAAAGCCCAGAAAATTTGTCTCGGGTCGCTGCGCGACCCTCGACAAATTTTCACGGGGCTTTTCTAAACTCGAAATTTTACTTCATGCTTAGTCTGGGAGTGGAGAACACTCGTGTAAAGCTTTAAATTGAACTCTTTTAAAAAACAACGAATGTCGAAAAATGTACAGCTTTGCTCACTGTATATTGATCAAGTAGTAATTTAGTTTTCATCATTGTCATAGTACTATTAAAAATTATTAGAATAAATAAATTGTTCTTTCATGCTTATTGTTTATTTTGCTAGGGCGTAGGTAAAGTATCGTACGTTTCTCGAGTGGTATAGCAATTACATACTCGCGGAATACTGCACTCGCCGCTGCGCGGCTCGTGCGCAACATGTCCGCTCATATGTAATATGCTGCATACCACTCTCGTTACGTAATATACTATTAAATGAATTGAGATTCAAAAATTCGAAACTTGATAAAAACTTATGACCACGCGACCACTTCAAAATTTCAGGCTTTTTTAGACTCGAAATTTTACTTCATGCTTAAACAAGAAGTACAATCCTATGTTAGGAAATGTTAAAATTCAATTAAACACAAATAATTCACATCTCTTGAGATTAAAATATATATATATATGGCATATATTTTGTCTCTCCCTGGTCAAAATGCTAGCTACGCCCAAGGTTTCATTTGAACAAATCACATTTGATAAGTTTTTATCAAGTTTAGAATTTTTTAATCTCAATTCATTTAACATATAAAAGGCGATTCTTTTTTTCAATTTATTTAGTTAATTTCGATTGAAAGACACGTTTCTTCTATATTTTCAACTTTTTTCTCATTGACCACTTGATGAAACATGATTAAATATTTAAAAAAAATTAAATTAAAAATAAAATCACTTGGTATGTGTCACATTACTTGAAAATGGCTAATAGCCGAAACTAGTCGGAATAAAAAAGTAAAATTAGTGAAACATACCAAGTGATTTTATTTTAAATTTAAGTTTTTTAAAAATGTTTCTTCTAATTCGCTTTAGTCGAAAAAGTGTGAGATACACTTTTCTTCGAATTGTAATCAGAATTATTCCGTTTGACAAACATTTTTCTTCTCGTTTGCTTTTGGAAACTGGAGATGAAGAAAAGTGGACAAAGTGAGTCATCACGGTAAGACGCACATAAACGGCGTTGAATTACTTCTTCTTCACAAAGGTAAAACAATGCGTACTTCTGGTTAAATGGTTAACCAGTTTGACACGACGTTTCCGAGGTCATGGACATGTACACGCACACACCTTTACACTTTCGGAGAAAAAGTCGTGCGTTTCTAATCTACACGAATACCATTCTCACGAGTGCCAGAAAATATTAAGACATTTGCCAAAAATAATCAAAGTCGGATTCAATCGAAGAATTTTGGAGGCCCTTCATAAATTACTTTTCAAAATTGTATTTTTGAAAGTCAAGCTGACACCCAAAAGAAAAGGGCAAGAGGTTAAAAAAATAGGTTTTATGTACCTTATCCCAATATGCGCCATTTTTCCTCTTATGGTTATGCAACTAAGGGTCGCTTTTACAATCAATAGTTACACCTTATTAATGTAGACCCTCTGGTACTGTACTGCCTAGTTTAAACCATTGGTATACGGCCGTGCTATTTTACAATTTTACACTCTTAATTCATAAAACAATAAATATGACCAAACCAACTTTTTTGGCGACAAATCGAGCCGCAGCGACGCTCTGATTGTACACTTTTCCATCCCTTCCTAAATTACTTATCTAAATTATATTTTTGAAAGTTAAGCTGACACCCAAAGAAAAGAGCAAAAGTTTAAAAAAAAATAAGTTTGATCTTCCTTAACCCAATATGCGCCATTTTTCCTTTTAGGGTCATGCAACTAAGGGCCGCTTTTACAATCAATAGTTACACCTTTGGTAATGTAGACCCTCTGGTACTGTACTGCCTAGTTTAAACCATTGATATACGGCCGTGCTATTTTACAATTTTACACTCTTAATTCATAAAACAATAAATATGACCAAACCAACTTTTTTGGCGACAAATCGAGCCGCAGCGACGCTCTGATTGTACACTTTTCCATCCCTTCCTAAATTACTTATCAAAATTCTATTTTTGAAAGTTAAGCTGACACCCAAAGAAAAGAGCAAAAGTTTAAAAAACATAAGTTTGATCTTCCTTAACCCAATATGCGCCATTTTACACCGTTGGGAATTTATAAATTATTAGAGATACGAAGACGGTTAAATTAGATAAAAAAATTCCACTTTTGATACAAAAAAAAACTACGTGTACAAATTTCATCAAGCATAATTTGTTTTCAAAATATAGTAGAAAAGTCAAAATCTAACAAATTTTCTTTTGATATAACTTCGTTAATTCAAAGATAACAGCTTGAAGTTTTAAATGTAGCCTAAATAACTGTCTAGAAATACAACAAAGTTGACAACATTTATACAAGTTATCCCGTTTTTAAGATACAACATAAGAGTTGAATTTTTCTAATGAAAGCTATATTGTATTGTCACACTATTAAATAGAGTAGAAAATTTGAACTCAAAATCATATATCTTTAAATATACGTTATAAAAATTTTCATTAATTATATAAATCTTGAAGCTTTTCATGAATTTCCATGAATTTTCAAGATTCCCGTTGATTTTTAAAATGTTTTTCTGGGAAATTTTGAAATTCATGAAATCGTTTATCAATTTGGAATACATTTTAAATTTTAGCTCGCTGTCATTGTAATTAACAAAGTTGTAGCAAATAGAAAATATTGTCGATGTTCACTTTATTCACCATATTTTGAAAACAAATGACAATAGATGAAATTTGTTATTGCAGTTTTATTGTGTATTAAAAATGGAAAGATTTGTCTAATTTAACCATATTATTATCTCTAATAGTTTACGAGATCCGAATTGTGAGCACGATAAAGCAAACGAACGGTATAATAAATAATATACAAAGTGATAAAAGTGAGATTTTTTTCGCAATATACAACAAATTTGTCTTACAAAGATTGAATAATTTACAGTTTGTTAACAAACATTTTAATTTTTATTACGTTAAACTTGCATCGGGGCTAGAAGTTCACTCTACTTTATGAATCTAACTTTAATGATAACTTCCTTTTATGAATCTAGCTATTAATTATTTAACCCTTTCTTCAGCCCTGGAATTTTTCTGGCGCCCAATAAAATGTTTTGTACTCTGCATATTATTCATTACTATCTCAGATATACAGAGAGTATTTAAGTATACATATCTTAATATACTGTATACACTGTAAATCTTCAGATATTCGTTGTTTTTACAAATCTTTCAAATTAAATTTTACAATCAATAGTTACACCTTTGGTAATGTAGACCCTCTGGTACTGTACTGCCTAGTTTAAACCATTGGTATACGGCCGTGCTATTTTACAATTTTACACTCTTAATTCATAAAACAATAAATATAATAGAAAGAAGAATATTTTTTTTATATTTTAATATAAGTATTTAATACACAGAAACTATTTAACAATACAATTTTTATATTTACTTGTCAGTTCGACAAGTAAATTTATCTCCTCCGGCTTAAAATTCGTTGTACGGCTCGTTGATTTATCTATACTAAGCTAACCCCTACTTTCAAAATTTAAAATGAATTTGTCACAACAAATCTTATAATCAATATCCATAGAAACGGCCTACCATAGGTTTAACCCAAGCACGAAGCACGGGGCAGACTGACAGTGAGGTAACTCAGCTTTACACACAACAATGCTTTACCTCGCAATTGTAAAATAGACAGTATAGGTTTTATCCTTGGGTTTAGTTAACAGAGGTGTAACTATGGATCGTAAAAGCGGCTTTTACTGTTAGTGCAGAACTAAACAAACATATTGGCGAGAACTTATTACTTAGTTTACTTATGTTCGAAAGCGTAACCGCCATCTAATGCTCAATAGCTTAAGTAACATCTTCAAATTCAAATTTGTGAATGAATGCTGAACTGAATGAAGGAGTACTGAACACAAATTCATATTCTTATTATTACTGAGTGTTACTTTGGTATATCAATAGTATTACTTGAAAAGCGTTTTAGGAAAGTTTCTTTCGTTTCCACTCTTAACGTTTATACAGTGCGGTCGTTTAAATTATGGTTTAGTGGGTGGCATTTTTTTGTGCGGTTGGCCAGAATGTTAAATAAATGGTGGAATAAGTTTGAGGTTATGGTAAACTATGTGTTAACAGTCAGTAGTGCCAATCCAATTTGAAATTCAAAACCTACTCTAAATCATGCTTTTAACGATCGCACGTTAGGAACGACAGTTATAACTTTTAACAGTCAATATTTTATGTATAAATGAAATTGCCAATACTTGGTTGTAAAATACCTCAAAAGAATTAAAGTACATCTATAGATGGCCTGAATAATTTGACCATTTGGAGTAGGTTACTGTATGTTTGCTGTAACACTTATTGTATAATCCAACGTCCGTCTGGGTATTCGCTCGGAAAGTAGTTAATTAATTTATTAATTTATTTACGGATATTTCCTTTTTATAGTATTACAAAAATGTCTAATTACAAAATAGTAATATATAGGTACATAAAAATTACAACATATAGATATCGCGCAAAACGCATTATTAACAAAATGTTTTTGATTATCTACACTTAATATAATTTTTTTTAATATAAACAATATTTAGTAAAATTTATGGATTTTGTATCAATTTGTTACTTAAAAAAATAATACCCAGAAAAATAACCAATTTCCAGTATTTCTTACATTTTATTTACATTTTATTTTGATTTTTCGATGTTCTCAATACTTCCCGAGATATACAGAATGGTATATAAGGAAAGTTAAAATTGTATAAATAAATTTATGTAATTGTTCGGGAAATTTGATGAAAATTATGCAACTTTAAAATTGAGAAAATTATCAAAAACAAGCGTAATTGATGGTGATAAGTTAACAAGCTAACATTTGTTTTGTAGTTCTAATGATACGATCAAACAAACGTCGTCTAAACAAACTTCATTTGCCTATGCATATTGTGAGAGGGGTCGCAAAATTCTGTTATTTTCCCGTTTATCAGTCAGGTAGGTTTTATCTTTGATGCCACCTACATTTTGGAAATATATGTTTAGTTTTTTTGCATCCTAGAAGCAGATTTAACAATGGAAGGGTGGCCGTTGACATATTTAATAGTTATATCGGTTTCTCCTGCCTTTTTCCGCATATCCAGTTCATCTTTGATAGTCCTCAGGTGATTACGCTGCATTTCAGTTTTGTCATAGTTAAATATAATATTACCAGTATCAATTGCATGAGTCACCCTTAGAATATTAAGTGATTCTTGAGCAGAAGAGTTGTTTCAATGAGTGTTTGATTTAGTTTACGTAAGACAAATTGTTTATTGTGATTAGATTACGAAAAGAATCGCACTTTTAGGCCCATTTGCACTCCGACTGATTAGCTTTAATCAACCACTAATCATTGATTAAACCTCTGATAAAGTCATAATTCTAAAATATAAAAATGTTTTAAATTTGTAAGATCTCCTATAACATTTTATCATTATGCAATTTAGTAAATAATTTATACATAAAATTGCTGTGTTTATAAGGAGTACTAATCACTGATTAACTCAATCGAATTGGGTGCAAACGGGCATTAAAAATAACACAAAAAAAGCATTTTAATGATATTATTTGCTTTACTTAGTTGAAATCAAAAACCCCACCCACTGAGTAAAAAACAAACAAATAACATTATATCAACATTGTAGCAACATTAAACGCTGTTTAATGTTTATGAAACATTACTTAAATTGATTTGCTCAGTGGTCAATCTAGGTAGGTTTTCTTTCTCGAAAATTTAAAGGACTGCATCTATTTTTTTAAAACAAACTTTGTTGTCATAAAATTCAATGCTGACAACCTAAAAACAGCCGTTTATGAAAATTGTTTCTGAATTCTTCGACAATGTTAAATTAGAAGTAGATTTGTTGTTAAATTTACTACATTAAACCAGAGTATAAGTTCAATTAGTTATCTCTGCTTGTATAGACCAAAATATAGGGAGTTTTTCTTTTAAGTATACATATCTTAACTACAGCGTATATACTTAAATCTTCCGAAATTCGTAGTTTATTAAGAGTTCAATTTGAAGCATTAAATCTGTGTTTTCCACTCCCAGGCTAAGCATGAAGTAAAATTTCGAGTTTAGAAAAGCCCCGTGAAAATTTGTCGAGGGTCGCGCAGCGACCCGAGACAAATTTTCTGGGCTTTTCTAAACTCGAAATTTTACTTTATGCGCTACGCGTATAAAACACTAAAATATTGTGAACTTTATCTATATTTGAACCTCACTTGAAATCAGTGTTTTATACGCGTAGCGCATGAAGTAAAATTTCGAGTTTAGAAAAGCCCAGAAAATTTGTCTCGGGTCGCTGCGCGACCCTCGACAAATTTTCACGGGGCTTTTCTAAACTCGAAATTTTACTTCATGCTTAATCTGGGAGTGGAGAACACTCGTTTAAGGTTTCAACTTGAACTATTTTACGAAGCAACGAATATCCGAACATTTACAGCGCTTGCATACAGAGAGTTTTATATAACACCGAACATTTTCATAAAATACGATTTGACACCTTTAATTTTTAGGTTATGTGAAAATTTGGTTGTCTATATGACCATTTCAAATTGTAGCTAATCAATTGCAATTAATCCCTCAACTTGTACATACAGCGAGATTTTCTTTCAAGTATACATGTCCCAATTACAATATACGCTGTAATTAGGACATGTATACTTGAAATAATAACGCCGTGAATCTTTAGATAATCGTTGTTTTTTTAATAGGAGTTTAATTCGAAACTGAAAATGAGTGTGTTCCACTCCCAGACTAAGCATGAAGTAATATTTCGTGTTTAGAAAAGCCTGAAAATTTGGTTTGGTCGCGTAGCGCGAAGCGCGGAGCGGCCAAACCAAATTTTCAGGCTTTTCTAAACTCGAAATTTTACTTCATGCGCCACCGGTACAAAACACTGACATATTATGAAGTTTAAAACAGACCGCTGAACTTTACATTGAATCAGTGTTTTGTATCGGTGGCGCATGAAGTAAAATTTCGAGTTTAGAAAAGCCTGAAAATTTGGTTTGGCCGCTTCGCGCTTCGCGCTACGCGACCAAACCAAATTTTCAGGCTTTTCTAAACTCGAAATTTTACTTCATGCTTAGCCTGGGAGTGGAAAACAGTCGTTTAAAGCTTCAAATTGTATTCTTTTAATAAACCGAGCGTGGTAAAATGTACAACATCTGCATATACAGGGTGTCTCAGACCACCCGTACCAGCCTTTTATTTCGACAACGCTTGGTCGAATGTGACTGGGACAAAAAAAATTATTACTAAAGTGAACCCAAGGAATCCACTGATGAATTTATTTTTTACCGGAATAATCCGGAAGTACCCGGAACCGGAAGTAACTTTAAAATTTCAAATGGCAACATAGGTCGAGTATGGTATTAATTGATAGGTCTTTTTAAAAGAAACAACTTTTATTAAAATGTTTTTTAATATTTTGCATATTTACAAAAAAAAACTAAAAAATGGTGATGTGTCCATCATAGTACTTTCCCCCGTAAATTGCGTATTAAATCACTTTTAAAATATTTGTAGCATTATTATTTTCAAAATGTCTTCAACTTTTTGATAACTACAACTTTTATTTGAAACATTTTTCAATTGGATCAACACATACTGACACAAACCAATGACTAGATAAAAAACACTATTTATTGAATATCTCAAAAACTAAGAGTGCTATGACAAAAAGTGAAGATACAAAAAATCTTTAATATTTTATTACCTACAACTTTTATTTGAAACATTTTCCAATTGTATTAACACACACACTGACTCAAATGAATAACTAGGTAAAAAACACTATTTATTAAATATCTCAAAAACTAAGAGTGCTATGACAAAAAGTAAATAAACAATACATCTTCATTTTGTTATTTTCTACAACTTTTATTTGAAAGAATTTTTTGTTTGATGAACATTTATTGAAAAAATCTGAAAAAACTGAAAAACGCTAAGAGTAAAGTACCACTTCCGGTTTTCCGATTTTCACCAAAAGCTTTTCAGTTCTTCCGATTGTAACAAAAAGCTTAAGTTTCAAGTTTCATCTCGATATCTTTAGCGGTTTTTGCGGTACAGCGCACACAGACACACAGACAGACAGACAGACAGACATTTTTCAAAAATGGTCTTATTCGACTCAGGGGACCTCAAAACGGATATTTCCGCTAAAATTTTTGATTCGAAAATTTTCACGAAAACAATACTTTCTCTTTGTATTACATACGGGGGAAAGTAAAAAACTAAATTGAAAATTAGTTATCCATTCAACACTCAATTTCCTCAAGTAGGCTTTGCTTTTTTGTTATGTCACAATAATTGATGTTCGTGAATATTTGAAGTAAAATAAATTATTATTATCAATGTATTGAATGTGTCAACATAGTGTTTACAAACCTCAAAGGTTTTGATATGCTGATGTTATTAGGTAAGAATGCGGACCAATTATTTGGTTTCCTAAAATACCACACCAAACATTAAGGGTCCACACGTGTTGATTATCAACTTCTCTTAACCAATGAGGGTTTTCATTACTCCAGTAGTGAGCATTATGTAAATTAACAACTCCGTTCATTTTGAATGTCGCCTCATCTGTCCATAAAATTTTGTAATGGAAATTATAATTTTTATGAGACATCCATTCACAAAAATTCAACCTATCTTGAAAATCCCGCTCTTAAAGTTTCTGGTGTAAAGTGATATGGTATAGATCAAATTTGTTTGTTTTTAAAACTCTCCAAGCAGTGGAGCGACTTATTCCAGCATCGATTTCAATTCTTCTAGTCGAGATGTTCGGGTCCAGAGCAATTGCTGCAAGAATATCTGGTGCTCTTTTATCTTGTACACGTTTTCTGATACTTCGACCTTTGTTGTGGCTGGGCTGTAGCTTACCAGTTGTCTTAACTCATTCTGCAAGACGCCGAAAAACATTTTTTGACTGGCTCGTTGAGGGTATCGCTCAACATAAATTCGCGCAGCAGCACGATACTTTTGGCCGCATTCACCTAATATCATCAGCATATCAAAATCTTCGAGGTTTGTAAAAACCATGTTGACACAGTCAATACTTTGATAATAATAATCTATTTAACTTCAAATATTCACGAACATCAATTATTTTGACATAACAAAAAAGCAAAGCCTACTTGAGGAAATTGAGTGTTGAATGGATAACTAGTTTTTAATTTAGTGTTTTTGTTTATTTTTGTAAATATGCAAAATATTAAAAAAACATTTTAATAAAAGTTGTTTCTTCTAAAAAGACCTATCAATTAATACCATACTCGACCTATGTTGCCATTTGGAATTTTAAAGTTACTTCTGGTTCCGGGTACTTCCAGATTATTCCGGTAAAAAATAAATTTATCAGTGGATTCCTTGGGTTCACTTTGGTAATAAAATTTTTTGTCCCAGTCACATTCGACCAAGCGTTGTCGAAATAAAAGGCTGGTACGGGCGGTCTGAGACACCCTGTATATACTTAAAAGAAAAATGCTCGTTATGAAAATGTTCGGTGTTGCATAAAATTCTCTGTATGTATACTTAAAAAAAAATTCCCTGTATAACCATTGAAATGAGAGCTCACGCTGACAATATTGACTAGAAACAAAAATCTAATTTCAACCTGAGTGAGTTTTCGTGAACTGCGAAGAATTAAACAAATATATATTTTTACTATTTTTATATTTACTTCTGCAATACTCGAACACCTAGTGTTTATAAATACCTTTTCGCCTTTTTTTTTTCCACATGAGGTGGTATCGCTTAGCGTCCCTGCACTACGGTCTCCGTGGTCCTTTTGTGCTCCTCTGGTTATTTTACTCCCAGTATATTCCTGTGTCTTCTAAGAAGTCCAGGAGTTTGGGCCAGGGGATGTTCTTGAGCTGTTCTTTAGGAAGCACGGGCTTCCCGAGTTGCTCCGTGCGTTGCCGTTTATAGGCTTCGCATGTGCACAGTAGGTGTTGGGGAGTTTCCTCTTCTTCCAAACACCCACGGCATAGGGGGCTTTTCTCGAGACCCATCCTATGTTTGTGCTTATTCAGGTCACAGTGCCCAGTAACTAGTCCTGTGATTTTCCTTAGTTTCATTCTGCTCAGTCCTGACAGCGCTAATGCGCTATCAGGTACCGGGCCATCTAGGAAGAGTCTCGTGTGCCTCATTACCATTTGGTTGTGCCATGCCTTTGTATGCTCCTCTGCTAACTTGCGTCGGATTATTTCCTTTCCGGTTTCATGTGGTATTCCGAAAGCGGGTTCAGGTCCTATAAATTCACCTGTTGCCCCTTGTTTGGCCAGCAAGTCGGCCCCCAAGTGTCCAATAATTCCTTGGTCCTTGGGTATCCATACTAGCTGTGTTTTTGTTGTTGTCGCCAGTGCGTCCAGCCTGTTTATGCAGTCTATAACCAGTCTGGACTGAACTATCGGCGAGGCTAGCGCTTTTAGGGCTGCCTGGCTGTCCGACATAATGGTAATTGGTCCTTTGTTGAGTCCCGACTCCATTATGTGGTGGGCACACCAGTCAATGGCGGCCACTTCAGCCTGGAAGATGGAGGCATGTTTCCCCAGAGCAACCGTGAATTGTTTGCTCCGGTTACAGCCTCCATAGATACCAGCCCCGGTTCCTTTAGTGTTTTTGGACCCGTCTGTGTACCAGATGGTTCCTTTACTCGTTCCCGGGTATGTTCCATTTGTCCATTCACTCCGCTGTGGTATGATTATTTTGAATCTGCGGGATGGGTGTACGATTTTAGTGAAATCGGACCTCATTTTTAGGATTTCTTCTTCTTGTAGCACTTTAAATGTTTCCGGTCTAGATGACCCTACATTTAAAGTGTGTCCATTTATGTGCAGTCTGTAGGCTGCCTGTCTGGCTTCCATCATAACATATAGATGTAGTGGTGGAAGCGATAATATGTGTTCCATGGCTGCTGTGGGCGTTGTTCTCATTGCCCCAGTAATCAGCAGACACGCCTGTCGTTGCACTCTTTCGAGTTTTACGGCTGCGCTCTTGGTTTGGGTTGCTATTCACTTAAATTGCTTCAATTTTAGTAAAAATCTGGAAATAATTATATCTGTTTCCAATAAAAGCACAACACACTTGAAAATTCAACTAAATAAACTTTGTTTTTAGAAAATTCAATGCTGACAACTTAAAAACAGCCGTTTACGAAAATTATCTTTGAATTCTTCGACAACGTTAAACTGAAAGTAGATTTGTTGTTAAATTTACCACGTTAAACCAGAGTATAAGTTTAGTTAGTTATCTCTGCGTGTACAGACCAAAATATAACCAATAAAATGAGAGCTCACGCTGACAATATTGACTAGGAGTAAAAATCTAATTTCAACCTGAGAGAGTTTTCGTGAACTGCGAAGAATTAAACAAATATATATTTTTACTATTTTTATATTTACTTCTGCAATACTCAAACACCTAGTGTTTATAAATACCTTTTCGCCTTGCTTTTCACTTAAATTGCTTCAATTTTAGTAAAAATCTGGAAATATTTGTTTCCAATAAAAGCACAACACACTTGAAAATTTAACAAAACAAACTTTGTTTTTAGAAAATTCAATGCTGACAACTTAAAAACAGCCGTTTACGGCAACAGTAAATAAGAAGTACATTTTTTGTTAAATTTACTACATTAAACCAGATTATAAGTTTAATTAGTTATCTCTGCTTGTACAGACCAAAATATAACCATTAAAATGGGAGCTCACGCTGACAATATTGACTAGGAGCAAAAATCTAATTTCAACCTGAGAGAGTTTTTGTGAACGGCTAATAATTAAACAAATATATAATTTTACTATTTTATATATTTACTTGCTCAGTACTCGGACACCCAGTTTTTATAAATACCTTTTTGCCTTAGTTTTTACGTAAACTGCTTTATTTGAATAAAAATCCGGAAATAATTATATCTGTTTCCAATAAAAGCACAACACACTTGAAAATTTAACAAAATAAACTTTGTTTTTAGAAAATTCAATGCTGACAACTTTAAAACAGCCGTTTACGAAAATTATCTCTGAACTTTCCGATAATGTTTTTAAATTCATAATATTACACCAAAGAATAGATTAATTAATTATCTTGATTGCACAGACCAAATACAATAATTAGAGTACACACTGACAATATTTGAGCTAAGAGCAAAAATTTAATTTTGACCCGCGTGAGTTTTTACATTCATAATATTACACCAAAGAATAGATTAATTAATTATCTTGCTTGCACAGACCAAATACAATAATTAGAGTACACACTGAAAATATTTGAACTAAGAGCAAAAATCTAATTTTGACCCGCGTGAGTTTTCGCAAATTGCTAAATTTAAAACTCCATCCTCGAGATGAGAATGAAAATGTGTATAAAAATACACGTTTCGTAAGATGTCTCATTAAAAAAATACTAAAATACTTCTATTAGTATTAAAACCATTTGTATTCAATAGAATACTAATAAATTTAACATTCTTGCATAGATATGTATTTATAACGTAGACATGAAATGTTTGTGTAGATATGTAATAAAAAGTACTAATTTCCGCAATTAATTTAATTAATAAATAATTTTGTAATTAATTTCATAACGAAATTATTATATAAAAAATGTAACTCGCAAAAATGATTTTATTTAATTTCCGAGTCTCATTTTTTAATTTGACGGTACGAAAATTATCTCTGAACTTTCCGAGAACGACGTCGCATTTGTAGTGGACTTGTTTTTTAATTTATAATATTATACTAAAGAATAGATTAATTAATCATATCTGCTTGCACAGACCATATACATTAATTAGAGTTCATGCTGAAAATATTTGAACTAAGAGCAAAAATCTCATTTTCCTTCGAGTGAGTTTTCGTAAATTGCTAAATTTATGACTCCATTCTCCAGACGTGGATGAAAATGTATATAAAAATACACGTTTCATAAGATGTATCATTAAAGAAATACTAAAATCTATACAAATATTTCATTTCTAAGCTTTAAATTATGTATAATAATTTCATTATGAAATATATATATATTTTTTTATTAATATGTAGCTCTTTTTATATACATATCTATGCATTAATGTTAAATTTATTAGTATTCTGTTGCATACAAATAGTTTTAATACAAATAGAAGTATAGTATTAAAACTATTTGTATGCAACAGAATACTAATAAATTTGACATTAATGCATAGATATGTATATAAAAAGAGCTATATATTAATAAAAGAAAATATATATTTCATAATGAAATTATTATACATAATTTAAAGCTTAGAAATGAAATATTTGTATAGATATTTAACAAAAAGTACTAATTTGGTTTGGTCGCGTAGCGCTACGCGACCAAACCAAATTTTCAGGCTTTTCTAAACTCGAAATTTTACTTCATGCCTAATCGGAGTGAAAAACACTCGTTTATGCTTCAATTTGAGCTCTTTTCTAAAAACAACAAATATCTGAAGATTTACAGCGTATAGAGTATATTGAGATATGTATACTTAAAAAAAACTCCTTGTAATTTGTTTGCTTTTGTAAAATTGGTAATCCTGACAGTTCCAACAAATTAGAAACAAAAGACGGTTGTTTATGTTGTGGTTCATCGTGCATGTGTCGCGTCTGCTAAATTTCCCAGGTAATTATTTTCATTTAAAATTATTAATATCAATCATAGATTTTCTTAAGATAATTCAATTCAGATAATTTTAGAACATATTCATTAATTTGCACGTTTGCTATTTGGGCAAACATGGATTTTTTGTATGTATGTCGTGTACCTACATATCTCATCGGATTAAAGGTAAATGGCATCAAGTGCTATATTCATTTCCTATGTAAATAATGAGCTTTACCTCTTACAATTTGTTTACATAAAATTTAAAATAATTTACACATCGCAACTTGTAAATTGGCAAGTTAAATGTGTTAATTTTTAATTACTTTATTAAAAACTGTATAGAGTGAGTTTTGCATAATAATTAACAAAACCCATCATTAATAATTGTTTGTAACAAATAATTGTCATTTATTACTTGGTTGCTTGGTTTAATTTCTTTTTCATTGAGGTTGTAATTTGTTTTACTCCGTACCTACATATAAAGAAATTTAATAAATTAACCTGATAAAATATATATAAATAACACGATTAAAAAAAGTGTATGCATAAACATTATTAAGTACTCGTATTTCTAATTATTTGCAAGCATTTTTTAAAAATTCACGGCATGGTAGCCTGGTGCCATCTAGCGCCTGACCTTGCAACTCCGTGCTCGAAATGTCAGTGTCCGTGTGTCATCATCATCAGTTCTGCGTGACGTTTTTTGTGGGTGACTAGAGATGACGATATCCATTTGGGAAGTGCACACTTAACAACCGCAAATTATCGGAGCCACCCTTTACATGCGACCGCAAATTTAATCACCGGCCGCACTGTGAACGAGCGCAAAATACAAAAACATCACACCCAACGTTTTTAAGGTTAGAAGAGTGCAAAACTTAGACAGACACAGGACTAAAGTGATAAGTGCATCCTCGCTGCGATAAATTGAGTGAGAGTTGAAGGATTTCGTGAGTTCATCTAAGTTAAAAAAGTTCAGCACAACTGCATGAAACTAGACACAAATACATACGGATTAGTTTTTAGTGAGATTTAATCATCCAGCCGGAGGCTAAGAAGGATTAAAAGGACTAGTTTTTAAGAAGGTTTAATATTCAGGGTTTATTAAAATTGTGTGGATTACAAAGCTTTAAAAATAGTGAAGTGTAGTGCGTGGTTTTGATTGAAATCCAGACTAGGATTTAGAAAGAGAAGGAAAAACTGTAGATCAAGGGGCTGTGAACTAGATTTATCTTGACTTATCTTGTTTCTTTATCGAGTTTGGACTTACAAGAAGAAGTTTTGTCTACATTCATCAAATGTATACTTTATCTTTGTATAGATAGCAAACAATAAAAACAAAGATAAGCAGTGAATTATCTGTATTTTTGTGTAAAAACAAGAGGATTTTGTTATTTATCTGGGTTTGCCTGTAAACAGTAGTGGGTTCTGTCGAGTGTGGAAATTATTTTGAGGTTAATTGAGTAATCAGATGAGCCAAGATGTCTTTCGAAGTGCGTGCTTTATACGATTTCTCCGGCGAGCCGAATACCGCAGAAATGAGCATAATAGCGGGTGAGGTTTTAAAGATAATCCGAACCGATGTTGGAGAGGGTTGGTGGGAAGGGGTGAACTCGGCTGGAAAATCCGGGCTGCTTCCTGAGGCTTACGTGGAGAAAATTGAGTCGTCGTTCAATCACAACAATCCGACCCTACCGCCGGTTCCTGCTCCACCTGTTGCTGATAACCAACGGTCTCCAGATGATTGGGATGATGATTGGGAGGACGATACTTATTCGGAGTTGGCACAACCGGCGTATCAACCAGAGCAGATTTATGCAAATGAAATCAATGAGAATTATCATATAGGAGAAGAGGCAATTTCGAAAGATGATAATAAAGGCACTGTTTCTAAGAAGAGTCTGAATCGCTTTTCGGCTTTTGTTAAGAATAACGGAGAGAATTATTTGTTGGGGTATATGAGTGTTTTCGTATCGGATGATGCGAGGATTAGAGTAACAGAAATCGATGAGAATGTTTACTCGTGGCCTGCGATTACGCATGCTTACACAGTGCAGGTTACGAGCCCAAAAAAGGAGTCAAAATTGAAAGGGTTGAAGAGTTTCATCGCTTATCAGTTAACACCGAGTTTTAACAACATTCAGGTTTCGAGGAGGTACAAGCATTTTGATTGGCTTCACGAACGCCTTACAGAAAAGTTCAGTTTACTGGCTGTGCCTCCGTTGCCCGATAAGCAGATCTCCGGACGCTACGAGGAGCAGTTCATAGAGCACAGGCGTGCGCAACTTCAGGAGTTTGTCGATTACGTCTGCCGGCATCCTGTTATGTCCAAATGCGAGGTTTGGCAGCACTTTCTGACTTGCACCGATGAGAAATTGTGGAAACAGGGGAAGAGACAGGCTGAGAAGGATCAGCTGATCGGGGCTGGGTTTTGCTTATGTGTGGAAGCCCCCGATAAAACTTTACTCCCATCTGTTTCTGAAGCTCTCGAAACAATCAACACGCATTACATCAACGGCTTGGACGCAGCAATTAAAAACATGATGCTAGTAACAGCTGATACGACGAAAAAATATCGAACCTTTTACGGGAAGGAGCACATCAAAATCGGAACCACTTTCTTCCAACTCGGAACTGCGATCGAACAAGCGAATAAAGCTGTTCCCTGCCGGCTGGCGCAAAACGTCAAGCACATCGGTTCCGCTTACTCAGACATCGGGGATATGTACGAGAAACAGCCGAACTATGATTGGGACCCTCTCGGGGATAAGCTTTACATCTACAAGGGGATCACGTCCTCGTTTCAGGGAGTCTTCTCGATCAACCGCGGGGCCCAGACCAAGAGGAAGGAGTGCGAGCGCACCATGTCCGGACAAGTTGTCAATGATATCAAAACCCGCAGCGATGTTTTCACTTACATCACGATGGCCGAGTTGAATCATTTCAAAAACGAGCGGGATACGGATTTGAAGCTCGCCATGAGGAAGTTTGTCGAGGAGCAGATCGCGTTTCATAAGAATATCGTGAGTAAGCTCGAGGTGGCGCTAGCGGAATTCGATAAATAAATAAATAATTGTGATTGTCTTTATAAAATAGAAAAAAAATTGAATTTTGATTGATTTTATAAAAACACTAACTGTGTTAGATATAATTTCTTCTTTTTTAATTCATTGAAATGTTTTTAGGAGAAGAAAACAAAAATATCAGAAATTGTAATGAAATTATTTTCAAAGTATTGCTAAAAGTTACGTAACAAAAATGATTATAATTATACACATTTTCAGCCATGCAAATTTTAAAAACAAGTCTAGATTTTTAAAATCTTTTAATTTTGTATTAATAGCGGTCACTCATGACTACCCTGGCCTACTGGGCAAGTTACATGTCGGTTATAATTTACCGCTGTGGACTTAATGTGTTAAAATATTTCATGTTCGTAACATTTTACTTCAATTTTTATCAAAAATATCAGTGCAAGAAAACAAATTAACGCATGATTAATCTGTTGTTTTATTTTTTGTCGCTTTGCACATCTTAACCTTGTAAGCGTTGGTGGTGAATCAGACAATCATCATCACTTACCACAATTAGTAAATTGTTTTGGGAAGAAATGCATTTACTTACATGTGGTGTTAATTTTCTGAAAATTGAGGTTCAAAGAACTATTTCATGATTGAATAAAAAAATACTGTGGGATCATTTAAATGATGATTTAGAGAAGGTGGCATTTTTTTGTGCGGTTGCACAGACTGTTGAATGGTGGAATAAATTTGAGGTTATGCTAAACTATGTGTTAACAGTTAGTAGTGCCAATCTAATTTATAACTTAAAGCACTGAGTGCATAATTCATATATCGGCGGTGCCGATCAAAATCACATTCACCGAGCAGTTCATAAAGTCTGCAGCTACACAGAATGTGCATTGTTTCCGGTGCTCTATCACAGAGCTGACAACTGGTGTCGCCATTGTATAGACCGATTTTCCTGTTAGGTAGCAGTTACCACTCTTTGTAATAATAAACTCAATGCTTAAAGCCTACTCTAAATTATGTTTTAAACAATCTCATGGTATAAGAATAATTTTTATTAGCAAGGAAATTAAATGTATTTTATATAAATAATTTTGTTCTGATTTATTTTATATTATTTAAATAATTTCTTTTAAGAAAGAAATTGGATTTATTTATGAGACAGTTGCACAAAAAAAAATTGAACTGTGGTTGTCTCTGAACTGTCTTTAATGATATTTGAACTAGAACTAGACATTTGAATAATTGAATATTTAGAGTAGTGAAATTTAAATAATTAAAGTATTTAAATTATTTAGTGTTAAAAAATAAATTAGACTTTTTATAACACTTATGACCTGTTTCACCAACTTCAGTTAAATCTTATTCGAAGATTAAATTTATTCGTCGATTAAAATAGACATTTTCTATGTCATGAACGTCGAAACATATAATTTGATTCTGAACGGTGGAGGCTTCTACTTCGTTATACTTCATAATTCACAAATGAAACACGATTTTAACATTGTGTATATAAGTGAGAGTCACTTAATAAAGTCTCACTTATCTTGAACAAGTTTCTCATCTTTCACGTGGTGAAACATATTTAACTATGATTTAAAAAAGGAACCACTTGGTTAAATTACACTAATATTTTAGTTTTTTACTCCAACTACTTTCAACTTTGAGTCATTCTCAAGGAGAACTCCTTGAGAATGAGTCAAAGTGTAAACTAGTTGGAGTAAAAAACCAAAATATTAGTGAAATTTAACCAAGTGTTTTCTTTTTTAAATCAAAGTCTCAGTTATACAAAGTTAAAGTCGTGTTTCATTTGTGAACTATTCGTCTATTTAACTGACTTTGGTAAAACCCAAAATTTATGATTCAAATATTTAAGTGTGTATCGTTGTTTTAGGGGTAAAAATCATTAAATACATGCAAAATTAATACCGTTTAATGACTTCCCTTTATCGAGGGTTTTCACTTTTTGATTAAGTGAGAATAATTTGGATTTTAACTTTAGTTCAGAAATGGACTCAGTTCAGTTTTTATTGGTGCAACTTGTTCTTAAAGTTAAGTAATTGTTTAAAAATACAGTCAATTAATTTACAAAATTTTTGAGAAGTATTTAAATGGAAGGGTATTGTGAAATCATTTAGATTAAAACAAATCAGCCCGGAAACTGTTTAGGGTTAAAGAACCAAATGTTTAATGTGATGTATTAGAGCGTGTAAATAATAATATATTTTTGTACATATTTAAGAGGAGGCGAACTACCGCATAAAAGGTGGCAGCACTGGAATTAGTCTAGTACAGACAAACACACACACACACCGAATTGTATTTCTATAATTGGCTTAAAATGAAAATTTGTGTACCATGTTTGTAATAATTGTCAATGCTTTAAATGATTTTGTGAAACTAAAATTTACAAAAGGAGGTCTCTGTTTCTTCAATAGTGATTCAAGCAGTTTTGGGCATTAATTAATTACAAAGTAATGTAATTACGTAATTAATTACAAAGTAATGTAATTACGTAATTAATTACAAATTAATGTAATTACGTAATTAATTACAAAGTAATGTAATTAAATATCGCATATTCAATAAAATAAAACCTCTAGTGCCATGGAAAATATTGTAGGTTGGCAACTCTGAAATTCTATATAATTATCTTGTCTGACGTTTTCTACACCAATTCCTAGAGCGTGTATCCAACTTAAAATAAAATGGAAAGGTAATTACGTAATTAATTACAAAGTAATTTAATTACGTAACTAATTATAAAGTAATGTAATTACGTAATTAATTACAAAGTAATGTAATTACGTAATTAATTACAAAGTAATTTAATTACGTAATTAATTACATTAGAATGTAATTAAATATCGCATATTCAATAAAATAAAACCTCTAGTGCCATGGAAAATATTGTAGGTTGGCAACTCTGGCATTGTATATAATTATCTTGTCTGACGTTTTCTATACCAATTCCTAGAGCGTGTATCCAACTTAAAATGAAAAGGAAATCAAATCATGGCACTCTAGAGGTTTTTTTTTTTATTGAACATACGATACTTTGTAATATAATTACAAAGTATTTACATTTCAAAGTAGTTATATTCATATAATTACATTGTAGTTACATACAATGTAACTATACATATGAAGGGTCAAGGGAAAACACCAAATGAGTCCCATTTTTAAAATTTGACTAGGGAACAAAATAAAATGTCAAAACTCTGTATGTTTCATAGGTTATTTGTTTTTTTTTTCGTCGTGAATAACTGGCAAACCATTTGTTTGTTTCCCGTTAAGTTTGCCTACCTGAAAATACTTGTTCTAACCTACACAGTGGCGTCAGAAACTATTTTCTGAACTTTTTAGATTTATTTGGGTTTTCCCTTTAGCCTTTCAAATATGAAAATAAAATGTTATAATGACTGTAATTCCTTTTCACTAAAACGAATTATATAACATTTATATTGACAGCATTACTTTGTAATAAATTTGTATAATTACATTGTAATTACATAATTTTGTAATTATACGAAAATAATTACAAAGTACTTATACAGGGAATGTTTCTTTTAAGTATACATATGCATACGCTTTTTTAAATAGTTCAATTTAAAGCTTTAAAAGAGTGTTTTCCACTCCCTGATTAAGCATGAAGTAAAATTTCGAGTTTAGAAAAGCCTGAAAATTTGGTTTGGTCGCGTAGCGCGAAGCGCGGAGCGACCAAACCAAATTTTCAGGCTTTTCTAAACTCGAAATTTTACTTCATGCGCCACGCGTATTAAACACTGAAAACACTGAAACATTGTGAACAAGTGAGCTTCACTTAAAATCAGTGTCTTGTACGCGTGGCGCATGAAGTAAAATTTCGAGTTTAGAAAAGCCTGAAAATTTGGTTTGGTCGCTCCTGGCTTCGCGCTACGCGACCAAACCAAATTTTCAGGCTTTTCTAAACTCGAAATTTTACTTTATGCTTAATCTGAGAGCGGAAAACACTCGTTTATCGCTTCAAATTGAACTTTCTAAAAAGAACAACGAATATCTGAAAATATACAACATATAATTGTCAATGAAAATGGATATGTATACTTAAAAGCAAAGCATTATAATTCCTTTTCTCTAAAACAAATTATTCAAGTCAAATTTAGTTCAATATTAAGTTGTTATCTTAGTGGTTATCTTAGTAGAAAGTAGTGGGTGTTTTAAAAGTAAGATTCTAGCCTTAATAAGAGCCAGTCCCATGAATATGTTAACTGTAGTTAATCCCTGAACTTGAAGTAAATATCAAATTTACTTTAAACCAAAACGGTTCTTACTTTTAAAATGACCCTCGTACTTTCCAACCTTCACTAACTGGAGATGGAACCTTAAGACCAAACCAAATGTTCAGGCTTTTATAAACTCGAAATTTTACTTCATGCGCCACGCGTGGTAAACACTGAAAACACTGAAATGTTGTGAACAAGTGAGCTTCACTTAAAATCAGCGTCTTATACGCGTGGCGCATGAAGTAAAATTTCGAGTTTAGAAAAGCCTGAAAATTTGGTTTGGTCGCTCCGCGCTTCGCGCTACGCGACCAAACCAAATTTTTAGGCTTTTCTAAACTCGAAATTTTACTTCATGCTTAATCTGGGAGTGGAAAACACTCGTTTAACGCTTCAAATTGAACTTTTTAAAAAGAACAACGAATATCTGAAAATATACAACATATAATTGTCAATGAAAATGGTTATGTATGTATACTTAAAAGAATAGTATTATAATATCTTTTCTCTATAACAAATTATTCAAGTCAAATTTAGTTCAATATTAAGTTGTTATCTTAGTGGTTAACTTAGTAGAAAATAATGGGTGTTTTAAAAGTAAGATTCTAGCCTTATTAAGAGCCAGTCCCATGAATATTTGAACTGTAGTTAATCCCTGAACTTCAAGTAAATATTAAAAATCGATTCTGAGTTTGATTTTTTTATTATTGTAATTCCTTTTTTTTAAAACGAGTTATTGAAGTCAAATTTAGTTCAATATTAAACTACAATCTTAGTGGTTAACTTAGTAGAAAGTAATGGGTGTTTTAAAAGTATAATTCTAGCCTTATTAACCCATTAACGCCTGAGATTTTTGTTTGTTTAGAAATGTATTGCCTGTTACGTCCTTCTATTACATATATTTATAAATACGTTTTAAAACAGGATTTTCTTTTACATCACTTTTAGTTTAGGAGATATTGAGTGTTCCATATATGAAACGCTAGGCGTTGAGCAGTGAAAAAACAATGTATGAATAATTTTTTTATTCGAGAACAGGTTACAAAAATCGTATTATATCATTGGTATTTTCTATGGAAAGCAGCAAAACAATCAATGCATAAACCTAATCCACATTTCTGACACTGTGTGCGAACCGCACTTCCCTTATGGATTTTGCTTGCACACCTGCGCCTTTTTCCACCAGGTACATTTTCGATGAAATGATCAGTTCTATCAAACTGAATTTCTGGCAGAATCTTCGATGACGTTGATCCAGAACTTTGCGGTCGTCCTCCATGTTTAGGCAGCACTGCATATCGTGTTAGATAATACTGCGCAATCTGTCGTCTGAATTCTAGCTGACTAATATCACTGCCCCCAGTTCTTTTCAGTGACCATGCATTTTGTACGGCCACATCCACCAGCCAAGTGAATATTGGCCACCACCATTTTTTACCTTTCACACCTATTCTGTAAACTCCCAGATTAGCATCCATCTGATCAGTGCCACCCATGAACTTGTTGTAGATAGAGATATTCCTTGGTCTTTCGATGGATATATGTTTTTTATCTGCTGCTGAATATCTTTTCGCAGTTGTAAGTGGGTACACTCCATGGCATGTCGATCCAACAGTTACAACCGAATTATCCATCCATCTAGTTATGACTACTGAAGTATTGTTCACATTGGTCCTTGCATAGTCGAAGGTGCCTCTTTTCAGTTTCTTCATTTCTTTCACAGTTTTTATGGGACAGTTTTTAGGAACTCTATTTTCACGCATGGTGCCAGTTGCTCCATAGCCTAATCTTTTCAAGTGAATCAGTGTAGCCATTGAGGTAAACAAATTGTCGAAGTAGAATCTGAATGGAAGTACTTTGATTTCTGGAGTAAGCTTCTATGAGTAAGCTTCTATGAACTTCAGTAATGGAGCAGTTGCTTTGCCATACAATTTCTTGTCATTTTCTGGTATTCCTGGCATTGTTCCTTGGTAGATGTCAAAATTTATAAGGTATCCAGACTTTGTGTTGATACACCAAGCTTTGTACCCAAATCGTATAGGTTTCCTACGGATGAATTGCTTGCATCCGTGTCGTCCATAGTATTCAATCATACTTTCATCATAATCAATTTCACGTTCAGGCATGAAATGGTTCTTGAACCTTAGTTTCAGTAAATCCATGAATGGTCTCACTTTTGCCATTTTATCAGTTTTGTCTAATTTATTATTGTCTGCACAGTGCATGTAACGCATGATCAGGTCAAATCTATCTCTCCTCATAGCTTTATAAATCATTTGGTTCCTCATATCGTCTTTTGAGTCCCAAAATGATCTTTTGGACGGGAGGTTGTTATAGCCCGAAACAAATAGGATACCGATGAAACATCTTATTTCATTTGCCGTGATACTTTGAGATATATTACAGTTTTTGAATGCGGCATACTAATTACTCTGATCTGCTAAGAACTCGAAAATTTCTTCATCAAAAAATGTTTCAAAAGCATCAACTGATGCCATATCACGGTAATGTGAGTAATTTGCTTCTGGAAATATGTTTTGGTTTACCGTGATGTCAGTTTTTGACCAGAGGAACTTATGCTTGTTGGTAATAGGACTCTTTTGAAATGAAACTGTTCAAGGGTAAGTTGTCCTCACTGTCATCTGAGTAACATTCTTCGACACTGTCTTCATTTCCACCTTCCACTTCATTCGCAATTTCAGAGATTGCTTTAGTTGTTGATGCTCTTCTTCCATTTGCGAAGACAATTTCAGCTTGAGCTTGTAATTGTCTTCCTGATAAACTGTCCACCAGTCCTCCACCATCTTCATCTGCAGAGTCTTCTTCTGAAATGTCTCCTGGAGGAGTTATATAAATGTTTGAAACCTTATCTTCCCAAAACTCTTCAGATTCAACGATGTCAGTGATTTCTTTGATAGTTAACCTAAAAATAATATTATATAAT
This sequence comes from Philonthus cognatus, assembly GCA_932526585.2. Classification (NCBI taxonomy): domain Eukaryota; kingdom Metazoa; phylum Arthropoda; class Insecta; order Coleoptera; family Staphylinidae; genus Philonthus; species Philonthus cognatus. Next base: position 146,118,603 of record OW052241.1, on the reverse strand, counting down.
ACATTATACGGTTGTTTTAGCCTAGTGATCCATATATGGAGCACCTATCTTGAACTCTCAATATAGTCGCAATCATAATACTTTCAAGTGAAGCTGCAGTATATATCCATAATACAATACAATTGAAAGATAACTATGATAGTTCGGGACATAGTCCCCTATAAATTGGTGTAAAAAGGTGTTAGTTACGGTCGTCGGTCGTCCATTTTGGTAAAAACAACAAACAAGAGAGCAGACGCTGAACAAAACACTCCACGTGCTGTGATTTTGTTTATTTTGACGGCTCTGTGTTGGCTCACTAGATAGGCAACAACTTCTCGCGACATGTGATGCAAATTGCATAGCACAATACTGGATACAGATAATACACAGGGCTTTTATGATGCGACTCTTTTGCGTGCCATATATGGCACGCAAGGCGCTAATGGGTTAAGAGCCAGTCCCATGAATATTTGAACTGCAGTTAATCTCTGAACTTCATGGTCCCCACGTGACAACCATTAAATTATAATTGGAAAAACCCTCTTTCCAATTATAATTTAATGGTTGTCACGTGGGGACCATGAAGTTTTAATAAGTGGAAAAACCCTCTAGACACAATGCAAGTCATGTGGTTTTTCCAACTTATTAAAACATGTCACATGGTGCAACTTCGGTTTTATTGATTCTTAATACTTTTAATGAAATAATCATTCAAAACCGTATGAACATTTTCGAATATTCAAATTTGAATATTCAAATATTTAAATATTCGAATATGCTTTTGGATAAAAATTCGAATACTTTTAAACCTTCTCAGCTTGGTTAGAAACGTTATAAATTCATACACAACCCGTAATTTTTTATCGCGTGCATTTATATTCTAACTATAGCGTTAACACGTAATTTTACACAAGAAAATTTTGTAATGAAAGTTTTTGTTTCGCGCCAGGTACCACTAACAATTAGGCATTCAAATATTTGTTTTAAACATTTTATTGATTGCAAACAAAACCTGCTATATAAAGTTGCGCTGGTCTTGTCACAAAAATGTACACATATATTTGCTTCAATATATCGCAAAATAAATCGTCATTTTCAATTATCAAAAATCGATTCTTGGTTTGATTTTCTTATTTCGCGGCATCACATTTATTAAAGTGGTTATTGTTATTCTAACGAATGTTTTTCACTCCTTGATTAAGCATGAAGTAAATATTTCGAGTTTAGAAAAGCCTGAAAATTTGGATTTTGAAAAGCGGAGCGACCAATCCGAATTTTCAGACTTTTCTAAACTCGAAATATTTACTTCATGCGCCAGGCGTATAAAACGCTAATTTATTATTAGAGATTGATATTTAACGTATTGATAAAGCGTCAATTTATATTTTCATGTAACTTATAAATGAATGAAGAAATAACAAATCTTCGTTTTCCAATAAATTTGATGGATATTGCAGAAAAAAATAAATATGTGAAGTGATTGCCCTAGTTTACTAATTTTTATGCAAGAACGATAGAAGTGGGAAACAATTTAACGAGACAAGCACTAAGTTTGTACTTTTCTTAAAGTACGAGGGTTGCCTTTTATATTTCGGGATTAGAGAACAAAAATAAATATTAATCATTGAAAATCGCTTTATTGTTTTTCAAAATATACCCCATTAAGATCTATACACTTTTGCATGCGTTTGAACCAATTGTCGAAGCACTTTTGCCACTCTGATTGAGGTATCTCCAAAACATGCATTCTGAACGCATCAATCGCTTCTTCAGGTGTCTAGAAACGTTGACCTCTCATTTTATTTTTTACGGATGGGAATAAAAAGAAGTCATTCGGTGCCAAGTCAGGACTATATGGCGGATGACTCATCAAATCGATGTTTTGCGTGCTCAAAAATGCAGTTGTTTGAGCCGATGTGTGAGAGCTCGCATTGTCGTGGTGAAGAGTGATCCGTTTTCGGCGGTTGGTTTTCCTGATTTCTTGGATGACAACTGGCAAACAAAGGGTTGTGTACTACTCAGAATTGACTGTTCTGCGTTGTTCTAGTGGTACGGTTGCGAATTGTCCAGTTTTTCCAAAAAAAACAGGCGACCATTTGCTTGGAAGTGCTTCTGCGCGAACAACTTTTGTTGGATTTGGCTCATCTTGAAACACCCATACGGTCGACTGGTGTTTACTTTCGGGCTCATAGTCGTAAATCCATGATTCATCACCTGTCACGATGTCATAGACGTGTTTCGAAGCACCGCAATTGGATTTTTTTGAGCATTTCTTTGCACCAATCGACAAGCCTTTTTTTGAGCGATTGACAAATTGTGTGGGATCCAACGCGAACAAATTTTTTTGACAGTCAAATGTTCATGCAATATTGAATGTATGCTGGTCCCACTAATGCCTATGGTTGTCTCAACCTCACGATAGGTCACATGACGATCTTGCAATATTTGTTTGCGTACAGCATCAATGGTTTCCGGAACAACAACTGATTTTGGACGACCTCCACGAAATTCGTCTTGGAGTGAACTACGACCTCGGTTGAATTCACCATACCATCAATAAACATTGGTCCTTGATGGAGCTTCATCGCCAAAAATTGAATTATGTTCATCCATGCACTGTTGTTGAGTTAATCCACGTCGAAAGTTGTAAAAAATAGTCGCACGAAAATGTTCACGATTTAATTCCATTCTTTGGCCGAGATAAATCTTTTAAGTTAGTGTAAACGACACAAATAACGCTCATATGTCTTAACGTTCTGAGTACGTATAACCTCAAAAATGTCAAACTTTACGATAGAGCTCTCAGTTGCCAGATTGCAACACTAGGGTTGCCCAATCCCGAAATATAAAAGACAACCCTCGTATATCTATGTTTTTGATTTCAAAATATTTCATCCCTAAATAAGAATGTAGTAAAAATTACAACATGTCAAGGTTTCTTCGCTTAGATAGCGGCCGACTTCCTTCTTCTTAAGGTTCCATCTCCAGATAGTGAAGATTGGAAAGTACGAGGGTCATTTTTAAAGTAAGAACCGTTTTGGTTTAAAGTAAATTTAGCCAACGTTTTTTTCAATAACATTATTTCTACAATCACCAACATTCTTTCGCTATTTTTCGTAATCCGCGTTTGGTTCGAGGCATTTTTCCGAACGGGAGATGAGTTTGACGATCCCCTCGTCATAGATGTCGACCGCCAGTCCATTTAGCTAATCGTTGACCATGTCTGAGGTTTTCCTGCAGTAGCATTCTTGGAACGCACCTGGTACAAATCTTTGCATATTGCAAGTGGTTGCTGACAATGTCATAGAAAACAGATCGGGAAACATGTTGAAAATTGTTATGCCGTTCGTCGATAGTGAAGCACCTGTTTTGCCGAATGTGTGCATCGACGGTTACTTTTAGTTCGTCCGTGATTACAGTTGGGCAGCCTGAAGGTTCCCCATTAAATAAACGGCACCACTTTCGGACATTCCCTTCATTCCCTTTCACAATTTCCCCTTATCGGCATCGGAAACTCGTAGACGTGGAATTGCCGATGGATTTCAGCAGGTCGACTGATGTTTTCATTTAAAAATCTATTCACAGCGCGATCTTTGCAATTGGCGAGATTAGTAATGGACATAGCTGATATTACATTGCTACACAATATCTTCTACTTTCGCTGGCAACTTGAGACTAACTGACAGCGTTGACAAATGACCCCAGAAGACGTTCATAGGTTAAAAGCTATACGCGGAGAGAGGGCGCCAGCGGTTCTTACTTTAAAAATGACCCTCGTATAATAGGAAATTCCGTTTCCCTTCATAAAGTTCTAATTAAGCTTAAATTACTATTGAATAGCAGAGACCAAAGTTTTGTAAAACCTTGTGTTGGATTTTGAAAATAAAATAAATTCGCACAAGATTGAAAGGGTGTAATGATAAATCAATCAAACACACAAAAACTGACTGATTTAAGTAGTCCAATCTGCGCATGCGCTGTTTAAGAAAACCCTATGCCTAACTTAAAACACTGGTGATAATTAGCGTGCTTTATAAAATAAAATTCACTACACTGAAAATAATTACTGATAACTTTAATCAAGTAATATCCTAATATACGAGCCTGTCAAGTAATGTGTTCCGTTAAACATTCTAACTTGTTTAATTGTTTGATTCAAACATGTTACGTGTTTATATCAAACATTCTAACTTGTTGGAATAGTTGATACAGGGAATTTTTCTTTTAGGTAAACTTTATATGTTTACCTAAAAGAAAAATTCCCTGTATCAACTATTCTAACAATAACTAAGCTGTAAATTGTCCGACATCCGTTGTTTTTTGAAAGAGTTCAATTTCAAGCTTTAAACGAGTGTTTCCCACTCCCAGACTAAGCGTGGAGTAAAATTTCGAGTTTAGAAAAGCCCCGTGAAAATTTGTCGAAGGTCGCGCAGCGACCCGAGACAAATTTTCTGGGCTTTTCTAAACTCGAAATTTTACTTCACGCGCCACGCGTGTAAAACACTAAAATACTGTGAAATTCATATATATTTCAACCTCACTTGAGTCAGTTTTTTTTATACGCGTGGCGCATGAAGTAAAATTTCGAGTTTAGAAAAGCCCAGAAAATTTGTCTCGGGTCGCTGCGCGACCCTCGACAAATTTTCACGGGGCTTTTCTAAACTCAAAATTTTACTTCATGCTTAGTCTGGGAGTGGAAAACACTCGTTTAAAGTTGCAAATTGAACTCTTTTAAAAAACAAGGAATATTTAAAGAAATTGTTTGAATGTTTGATTCAAACATGCTACGTGCTTACATCAAACATTCTAACTTGGTAGAATAGTTGGTAGAGGGAATTTTTCTTTTAGGTTAACCATAAGCTGTAAATTCTCCGACATCCGTTGTTTTTTAAAAGAGTTCAATTTGAAGCTTTAAACGAGTGTTTTCCACTCCCAGACTAAGCGTGAAGTAAAATTTCGAGTTTAGAAAAGCCCTGTGAAAATTTGTCGAGGGTCGCGCAGCGACCCGAGACGAATTTTCTGGGCTTTTCTAAACTCGAAATTTTACTTCACGCGCCACGCGTATAAAACACTAAAATACTGTGAAATTTATGTATATTTGAACCTCACTTGAGTCAGTTTTTTATACGCGTGGCGCATAAAGTAAAATTTCGAGTTTAGAAAAGCCCAGAAAATTTGTCTCGGGTCGCTGCGCGACCCTCGACAAATTTTCACAGGGCTTTTCTAAACTCAAAATTTTACTTCATGCTTAGTCTGGGAGTGGAAAACACTCGTTTAAAGTTGCAAATTGAACTCTTTTAAAAAACAACGAATATTTAAAGAACTTGCTTGAATGTTTGATTCAAACATGTTACGTGCTTACATCAAACATTCTAACTTGGTAGAATTGTTGGTAGAGGGAATTTTTCTTTTAGGTTAACCATAAGCTGTAAATTTTCCGACATCCGTTGTTTTTTAAAAGAGTTCAATTTGAAGCTTTAAACGAGTGTTTTCCACTCCCAGACTAAGCGTGAAGTAAAATTTCGAGTTTAGAAAAGCCCTGTGAAAATTTGTCGAGGGTCGCGCAGCGACCCGAGACGAATTTTCTGGGCTTTTCTAAACTCGAAATTTTACTTCACGCGCCACGCTTATAAAACACTAAAATACTGTGAAATTTATGTATATTTGAACCTCACTTGAGTCAGTTTTTTATACGCGTGGCGCATGAAGTAAAATTTCGAGTTTAGAAAAGCCCAGAAAATTTGTCTCGGGTCGCTGCGCGACCCTCGACAAATTTTCACAGGGCTTTTCTAAACTCGAAATTTTACTTCATGCTTAGTCTGGGAGTGGAAAACACTAGTTTAAAGTTTAAAATTAAACTTTTTTAAAATACAACGAATATCTATAGATTTAAAGAAAATAAACTGAATTTGGAACACGCATACTTTAAAGAAAAACTCCCTGCATAAACATTCTACTTGGAAGGCTGGTATATTTTTTTTCTCACATGTTATGCGTATATATCAAACATTCTAACATATGTAAAGTTATTTAAATAACTTTACATATTCTAATATGTTTCACCAAGTGTTAGGGGATAAATTAATTCAAAAAATAATTCTAACATGTTAATATGTTTGATCAAACACGTTACTTGGCAGGCTCGTATATTTTTTTCAATGTATGTGAAGTACAAATAACCGACAGTGATGTAAAATTATGGAGTTACACATAAAATGCTGTCAATTATTTGCTGTGTATAGCTTTATTATTCCTTCAATTACACACTTTATTCAGGGAATTTTTCTTTTAAGTATACATATGCATACGCTTTTTTCAAAAGATTTCTCTTTAAACGAGTGTTTTCCACTCCCAGACTAAGCATGAAGTAAAATTTCGAGTTTAGAAAAGCCTGAAAATTTGGTTTGGTCGCGTAGCGCGAAGCGCGGAGCGACCAAACCAAATTTTCAGGCTTTTCTAAACTCGAAATTTTACTTCATGCGCTACGCGTATTAAACACTGAATCTGTTGAAATATTGTTAATAAAAGAACTCCATTAGAAATCAGTGACTAATACGCGTGGCGCATGAAGTAAAATTTCAAGTTTAGAAAAGCCTGAAATTTTACTTCATGCTTAGTCTGGGAGTGGAAAACACTCGTTTAAAGCTTCAAACTGAACTGTTTTAAAAAAAATCTGAAGATTTACAGATTTTACAGCATATAATTTAAATACGTATACTTAAAAGAAAAACTCCCTGGATGTAATTCTAATCATGTGATAAACAGAGCGTGTGCAGTGATTTAGTGAAATTCTAAAAAAAATATTCCATTGTTAACCTATTATTATTTTATTTTCGATTATGTATTGTATTATATACCTATACCTAATTTTCTACGTCTATGAATATACTTTGTATGATATTTACTTTTTATTATTGTCTGTTTATATAAATAGTGTATATATCTGTGGTATGATTAATATAAAAGATTAAAATATACATGTATATCTACATTGCTTACAATTTGCGTTTTAATTTTTTCGCTCCGATTAACAAAAAAAAGTTCATTATTCGAGCGTTATACAGGATTCTTATCAATTGTTTGGAGTGCGATAACGGGTGAGTTTCAAGGATAATATTTTTAATTGCATAAAGATAAGTTTTGTTTAGTGGGAGTTACGAGTATGGCGTTTTGTGGTGTAAAAAAATGAGAGTATACAGATGTACCGGGTGTTTGATTAAACGTGGCCACCGGCTGTATCTTAGAATTTGTTTTCCCTAACATGCTACGCTACATAGTAGCGTAGTGTGTTAGAGTAAAAAATTGCAAAGTGAAAGTGGCCAAAAGAAATCACTGGAAATTTGTTTTAAGTCCCTACCTCCGCCGCTAGAGGGCGTAATATTTATCGCCAAATACAAAAATAGATTTTTATCAAAAAACTGCTAAATTGAGCTAGGTTAAAAATATACGAATCGTAATCTACGCTGAATTTAACACAATTTTAATTACTAACTTGTTGCACATATGAAGCAGGGAACAGCGGGAAAGTGTAATTATTAAACTGCGTGTAACTTTTTTAGGATTAACCGAAATAAATCAAGTTGGTCTCTGGTTCTGGTGCAAAGGGGAGTGTGCAGTTTTGTACTGCACTTAGGCCTCATTAGGCCCATTTTGCCACCTCCAGTAGATCACCCATCCTCAGTTTAGCCAGCCCACCTTGTTTAGGTATTCTAGCATAGCTGAGGTGGGTAGATCTCTTATGTAGGCCATCTATCACCCAATATGGACTCCTTGATTGACGATAGTGCCGGGCATTCACAAAGAAAATGCCATGCAGTCTCGTCTACCATGCTGCAACCTCTACAAGATGGGGAGTCAACTATCCCCATCCTATAGAGGTGCCCGTTTAGTCCACAGTGACCAGTAAGGATGGCAGTTAAGCGCCTGAGATTCCCTCTAGCTAGCTGCAGGTACCGTTTCGCTGATCTCTCATTGGGATACACAAGTGTTTCCTTAGAGAGCTTGCAGCCCTCGATATCATCCCAACGCATCCTGAATTTCTCGAGGGCATTGGTTTGTAAGTTGGTCTCATTTGATAGGTAATTGAAAGCACTTTAAATAACTGTCTACTCTCGTTTACTTTAGTTCTTATAGAAAGCGCCAGAGGGCGTTTTTTTGAACAACCTTCATATTTTCTAGATTTTCTTAAAAATTTCAAATTATAACTTATAATTTGCTAGGGGCCAAAAGAAATCACTGGCAATTAGTTTCAAGTCCCCACCTCTGCCGCTAAAGGGCGTAACATCTATCGCCAAATACAAAAACAGATTTTTATCAAAAAACTGCTAAATTGAGCTAGGGTAAAATATAAGAATTGTAATCTACGCTGAATTTAACACAATTTTAACTACCCACTTATTTCTTTATGTTGAACATATGAAGCAGGGGAGAGCGGGAAAGTGTGATCATTAAACTGCGTGTAACTTCTTTTAGGATTAACCGATATAAATCAAGTTGGTCTCATTTGATAGATAATTGAAAGCACTTTAAATAACTGTTTACTTTAGTTCTTATAGAAAGCGCCAGAGGGCGTTTTTTGAACAACCTTAATATTTTCTAGATTTTCTCCTACGCTAGATTATTACAGGAAGGAATACTAACAAAAGTGGTGAAAACCTCATCCTGATGTCTTTATCCTAACCAAAGATATAGTAAAAAGTCTGGTTGATTTTCCCATTTTTAACCGCGTACCATATAAAAATATATTTTAAAATCTAGTACCCCTTTAGGCTTTTTTGTTTTATGTTCAAGAGATCAAAAACAATAATTTAAAAAATAACGGAGATCACTTTTCCCCATGTATATGCTTTGGAAAGCGAATATCTAAGTAAATCCAAGATTATTTAAAATCTCAAAATATAGTACGCTATGAGATAAGTAAAATGTTTAAAACAGCGTATATTTACTACAATTAAAAATATTTATTACAACACTTTATTGGAACAATAACAAACAAAACAAACGAAAATAAAACAATTACAATAATTAAATCAGGGTACAGGGCACAATCTCTACAGCAGAGGATAAAAACAAGATGTTATTTAAAATGCAAAATTAAGCTGCATATGTTAAAAATATGTAAATCTTACTCCACTCTTAATTTTTCACCGACGAGAAGTTGGCCACACATTTCCAGCCACGGATTTTTGCGCCTCCACCATCTCACTAATTATGAACAATCTCATTAAAAAAATCATATCTCCCAAGGCATACTTTATTTTCCAAATGTCTTCAATAATTGTTTAATCAATATATCTAGAACGATTATTAATGCTCAGAAAGTTAAAACTCTTGTTTTTTATATTTTTAAACAATATGTCGCGCATATGGTCACATACAAAATTTAAAAAAATCATATTTCCCAAGGCACATACTTTCTGTTCATAATGTCTTCACTAATTGTTTAAACAATATAACTAGAACAGTTATAAATGATCAGAAAGTTATAACCCATTTGTTATATTTTTTATTCAATTTTGTTAATTTAAATCGACATTATTCATAACAACCGTAATAAAAAGGTTTTATTCACTAGTGAACTAAAATTTGTTTAGGTCACTAGTGAGTTAAAAAATGTATTTAAAAATAAATGTAAAGTACATTTTCTTTACAATTTCGTCAAAATTGAATAAAAACATATATACGCCACGTGAATTAAACACCTTTATTCACTCAAAGAAATGATTTCACTCGCGCCGAGGCGCTCGTGAAATCAAAAATCTTTTCGTGAATAAAATCGTGTTTAATTCACTTGATGTATAATATTTATTAAACAATATATTTCTGTTAGCGTATGCCACTACACATACCAAGTTTAAAAAAATCATATCTTCCAACGCACATACTTTATTTTCAAAATGTCTTCACTGATTATGTAAACAATATATCTAGAACTGTTATAAATATTCAAAAAGTTATAACTCTCATTTGTTATATTTTTTAAATAATATATTTCTGTTGGCGTATGGCCACCACACATACTAAATTGAAAAAAATCATATCTCCTAAGGCACATACTTTATTTCCAAATTGCCATCACTGCTCGTTTAAAAAATATATCTACAACAGTTATAAATATTTAGAAAGTTATAACTCTTATTTGTTATATTTTTTAAACAGTATATTTCTGTTAGAATATAGCCATCACACATACCAAGTTTACAAAAATCATATCTTCCAAGGCACATACTATATTTCCAAATTGCCATCACTGCTCGTTTAAAAAATATATCTACAACAGTTATAAATATTTAGAAAGTTAAAACTCTTGTTTGTTATATGTTTAAACAATATGTCGCGCATATGGTCACATACAAAATTTAAAAAAATCATATCTCCCAAGGCACATACTTTCTTTTCATAATGTCTTCACTAATTGTTTAAACAATATAACTAGAAAAGTTATAAATGATCAGAAAGTTATAACCTATTTGTTATATTTTTTAAACAATATACATATTTCTGTTAGCGTATGCCACCACACATACCAAGTTTAAAAAAATCATATCTTCCAAGGCACATACTTTATTTTCAAAATGTCTTTACTGATTGTGTAAACAATATATCTAGAACAGTTATAAATGATCAAATAATATAACTCTCATTTGTTATATTTTTTAAACAATATATTTCTGTTGGCGTATGGCCACCACACATACCAAATTAAAAAAAATCATGTCTCCCAAGGCACATACTTTATTTTCATAATGTCTTCACTGATTGTTTAAACAATATACCTAGAACAGTTATAAATGATCAGAAAGTTATAACTTCCATTTGTTATATTTTTGTAACAATATATTTCGGTTAGCGTATGGCCACCACATATACAAAATTTAAAAAATTCATATCTCCCAAGGCACATACTTTATTTCCAAATTGTCATCATTGCTTGCTTAAACAATATATCTACAACAGTTATAAATATTTAGAAAGTTATCTCTTATTTGTTATATTTCTTAAACAATATATTTCTGTTAGCGTATGGCCACCAGACATACCAAGGTTAAAAAAATCATATTTTCCAAGGCACATGCTTTATTTTTAAAATGTCTTCACTGATTGTGTAAACAATATATCTAGAACAGTTATAAATGATCAAAAAGTTACAAGTATCATGTGTGATGATTTTTGATTTTTTTAAATTTGGTACGTGTGGTGGCCATACGCCCGACAGCAATATATTATTTAAAAATATAACAATTGAGAGTTATAACTTTCTGATCATTTATAACTGTTTTAGATATATTTTTTAAACAATCAGTGGACATTTTGAAAATAAAGTATGTGCCTTGGGAGATACGAATTTTTTAAATTTGGTATGTGTGGTGGCCATTACGCGCGACTGCAATATATTGTTTTAAAATATAACAAATAAGAGTTTTGACTTTCTGATCATTTATAATAGTTCTAGATATATTGATTAAACAGCTAGAAAAGACATTTTGAAAATAAAGTATGTGCCTTGGGAGATACGATTTTTTTAATGAGATTGTTCATAATAAGTGAGATGGTGGAGGCTCCAAAATCCGTGGCTAGAAATGTGTGGCAAACTTCTCGTCGGCTAATTTATCTCCATTTCAATTACCTTCTCGTTTCTTTTGCTTTTACATAAGATGCAAATGAAAATGGAAAAGTCTAATCATTAAGATGGTTGTAACTTTAGTTAGGCTTAACCGAATTTAATAAAATTTGACTATATTGATAAATAACTGAATGTACTTTGAAACACTATGTATTCTGATTTAATTTAGTGTCTATTTTCAATATATCTCCGGTTAGAATAAAGATATCAGGATGCGGTTTTTGCCAGTTCTCGCAGTATTTTAATTATCTGTCGTAACTTATGTATACCTTCTAATTGAAAAATTTTAAAAAAATAGAGAAAATACGTTGATTATCTCAATCGCACCCTCTGACGCTTAATATTGAAACTAAAATAAATCAGACTGAATTTGGTTTTAAAGTGCATTCAATTATCTATGAAATAAGCCAAAGTTTATTAAATTCAGTGGAACCTAATAAAAATTACAGGCATTTAAATAATTAGACATTTTCGTTCTCCCGTGCATCTTATGTGAGACATAAATAAAGGAGAAGATAATTAAAATAAGGTATAATTTACCGTAGGTTAAGGTTTTTATATTTTTCACATCGCTTAATTTGGCATTTATTTGGTCAACATTGTCTTAATCTCAAAATCAGGGTTGTTTAGAAAAACGTTTTTTTTCATTTTAATTACCGTTTTTATTTTACAAAACGTGTTTGTCAAATTTGGTTTGATCGCTTCGCTGCGCTACGCTACACTGTTTGAAAACAAACTGTTTTAAACATAACCCTGCTCAATATCCTATATATCCCTCCTTTTACTCTTTACACAATCATTCTTAGAATCTCCAGCAGCTAAACAATTCTAAGATCTTACACATTTCCTGTTTGCGTCAACTAGTTTTACCTTGTCCCTTCTTTCATTTTTTTTTCACTCATGCCACATACTACAATCGAAAATAATGGCGTTTCTAGGAATCCTAGAAAGTTAACGATTTTTCAAATAAATAAATCTCGCAGGAAATCACGTACACGTGGAAACCGGGCCGAAGAAGAAGCGGTTTGATGGAATACCCATTTTCCGCGGATATTTTCCTTATATGCACACGGCGTGTTTTTCGATCGGTTTTGCGGGACGCGAGCGAATCAATTGACCCCGTTTGTCGCCGGCATGAATGGATGGAAACACGCGATGACCGATTGATTGATTGATGAGTTTATTCAATTAGAGATTGAGTAATTCGGAACGTGCTTATTGATTTTTTTTAGAGATAGGAAAGTCTTTCATACCCTAGAGATAAGGCTTATGTCAAGTCGAAAAGTTATCAAAATTATTTCAGTTTGCTAAAAAAGTAATAGTAGAGAGTTTAAAGGTGAGTGAGTACCATTAAACTTACTTTAATATCAAACCATTGATAATGATCACCTTGTGAGCGAAATGTATATCTGGTATAAAATAATCACAAATTTATTAGAAGAGGTAAAAATTGTTTTTATTCAAAGTTACTCTAATAATGTTTATTAGTAACTCACACAAGTGGTAAAAAGACACGTTAAACTGTATACAGGGTGTCCTTATAAAAGGATTCGAATATTTATAAAATGATTCGAATACTTACAAAAGGATTTGAATCGTCAAACATAATTTGAATTAATTGTAAGGATTAACATGAAAAATGTCTTTTGTGTGTTTAAATTTCTCGTTAAATCACTGTTTTATACGCGTGGCGCATGAAGTAAAATTTCGAGTTTAGAAAAGCCCGGTGAAAATTTGTCGAGGGTCGCGCAGCGACCCGAGACAAATTTTTGGGCTTTTCTAAACTCGAAATTTTACTTCATGCGCCACGCGTACAAACCACTGATTTGAAGTGAAGTTCAGAAACACACAAATACATCTTTAACCAGAGTAACAGGGAATCAGATATTTAGTCTATCAACGATGTTCAGTGTTAATAATACATAATTAGGTTTTGAATATTTTTGTTAAAACAACTAGTAACGATATTTATATATTAATGGTTGCAAAAAAGTAATAAGATCAAATTTATTCTCAAAGGATTTGTATTCGCGATTCGAAAAAAACAGGATTCGAATCATATTTATCTCTTACGAATCCTTTGTTCGAGTATTCGTGATTCGAATCATATTAGGTGATTCGGATTCGTGATTCGAATCTTTCTTACGAGGATTCGTCCCAGCTCTGGTTGAAGTGTATTTTTGATGAATGAATGCTTTTTGGTGTTAATTTATTCTTTCACTGAATGCTCTCCCAGTACGGCCTATATACATCTTCGGGCAATCAGCACAATTAAGCAAATAAACCCCACAGCGTTGATCCTTTATTGTTTTATCCTTATTGTTTCTTATGATTTATTGACATAAATTACTTTGTTAAGATAAATAATTACCATTTTTTGATAACCTTTAAAGAAAAACATTTTTTATCATTCAACTATAAACAACACTTTCTTATTAATTAAATTAATAATTTCAGTTCGTATTCATAAACATCAACATGTTTTTCTTAAAGCGCAAAATTGTGTGTGTAATTTTGCTAATACCAACAGTTATTGCAACAATTCACAGAAATTGCGAAGTTAATGAAAATACCTGCAAATTAATATACAACCCAGTTTGTGCGCGTGACTTTCGTGGGGGTTTCAAGACATTTCCAAGTTATTGTGCTTTAAAGGCCTCCAATTACCAGTTTAACAGGAGTAAACGTTATTAAGAGTTAAATTGTTGATTTTTTTTGTAATTCTGTTTTGTTTTATAGGATGGAAGTTTTACAGCAATGGCGTTTGCAATACAAGTTATTCTGATCTAGTTCAATGAAAAACACAGTAATATTAAAACGGTTTTAAAGTTAAGAATTTATGAATCATATTTTTAATGTGCTTAATAATAAATTTGTAATATTTATACATGTGTTTAAAACTCTAAATGTTGTTAACATGAATAAATTACTTTACTTTACTTAGAACGCATTTCTTATCATGCTCACCATTCGGATCTCTCAAACTACAGGGTTATTCAAAATAAAGAAACAGATTTCAAACATTTATTTCTTCCAAAAAGATAGAAACACAATTCCAACGTTCCTGAAAAGAAAAAAGTTCAATTTTTATGCAATCAATATGACCACAATGTGTTACACGACAAATATCAAAACAATGGCTCATTTTTTGACACACACAAATCAGCTGGTCTCTAGTTTTCGAATTCACAACTTCAACAATTCAATGTCGCATATTTTCAAGAGAGGTTTTAGGTTTTTAGGCTTCTTTTCGTAAACTGTATGAATACGCTCTACATTTTCATTCGATGTGCGTGGAAATTCCGTGCTTTTCTGTTTACAGATGCAACCACCGTCTACGAATTTTTGATGCCACTGGTAAATCTGCTCATGACCAGACGTTTGTTTATTAAACTGACGGCGAAAAGCACGTTGAACTTCAATAATAGACTTTAGTTTTACTAATTGCAGCACACAAGATGCTTTTTCTTGTTGTGTCGCTATTTAACTTCAAATAATCAACATGACAAATAACGGCGCTAATGCTGCTGTGGTTGGAACTTCTGCGTGGACTGTTTAAATTTTAAACTTTTTTCTGTCCAGGAACGTTGGAATTATGGTTCTGCCTTTTGTAGTTTGAAAAAAATAAATGTTTGAAATCTGTTCCTTCTTTTTGAATAGCCCTGTATTATAAATACGAAGGCAGTTAAATTAAACAATAGTTTACACTGGTACAAAATAAAACTGCATTAACAAATTCATCTAATCTATATGGTAGCAGTCATTTGGTTTTCAACACAATTTTTGCTACTACTTTGTCCTTATCACCCACATTTAGTCAAGTAGGGATTATCTATCATAGTACCTTCCACAGCGCGAGCGGGAAGGTCGCTCAAAATTTTGACAATTCTCACGTCGTTCAGATTTTCGTCTAATATAATCGTCGATCTACTTATTTCAATTGCCTCATTTTTCAAGAAAATGGAATAACTCGAAAACTATTTAGTTAGTTTTAGTTAATGTTGCCTTTCGAAAACCAATCATTATATTATTTTAATGTTGTTGAAGTAAATAATAAGTCAGTGTTTTATACGCCTGGTGCTTATAGTAAATATTTGGAGTTTAGAAAAGCCTGCATATTAGAAAAACCTGCAAATTTCCCGGTTTTTCTTAATTCGAAATTTTACTTCGTGCGCCACGCGTATAAAACACTGATTTCAAATGAAGTTCAATACATACTGATTAATTATGTACAGGATGGTTTTTTTCGTTGATATTATAGGGTATAGGCTAAACGGTAAGAGATACAAAAAAACTAAGATATGTGTTCCGTTCTCTTGTTTAGTGTTTAGTTTAATGGCGCAATCAGATCTACGCCAACTAGATTGGTTTAGAAATTACAGGGTGATCCTTAAAATGTGTCGATTTTTATTATCTTTTATGACTTGGTTATTTATGGAGATAAAAAATATTTAGATACGAAAGTTATATGAATTTTTACGTAGAATCCAGTGGTGTACTTCAAAAAATATAGATGTTTTCATTTTTGAGATATTATCAAAACTAACATTTTCTGTATCTGAGTATCTCAAAAAATTGTGAAGGAATTTTTAATCGACAGAACAATCGATATTGGTCAAACATAAATCCTCATCAGAAGGTCGTCAGGGTACAACAAGGACGGTTTGGGTTCTATGTATGGGTGGCGTTATATCAAAACAGAGTCATTAACTACAGTATTTTTAACAAAAATTGGTGTACTGAAGGATACATCCAAATTTTGGAACAATGTGTAAATATCGAGTTGAATAACATGCCATTAGCTACAAGAAATAATGTTTATTTACAACAAGACGGTGCTCTAGCACATACTAGCCATACGCTAAGACACTTAGGTTAGGTGCACACTTAGGCCTGAATGGCCCATTGTGATACCACGACTCCATCCTTTCTTATGACTTGATGGTAAGGCACTTACTAACTGCCAATTTTGGCGAAAGTTGGCTTGGTACATATGAACCAAACAGATGGTCTCCGCGTTCCCCCGATGTTAAGCCACTCGACTTTCATTTTTGTGGATTTATCAAAAATGAAATATATAAAACCTGAAGTAATACTGTAGAACCTGGGTCTCCAAACTATCTTCTTCGCGGGCCACAAATACAATTCTACATAATAAAGTCGGCCAAGATCCGATTAATTTTATAAAATTATGAAAAGTTTAAGGAACAATTGTTACAATATTTCAAAATATGACATTTACAAAAAAAATTACAAACAATCGTGAGCCGGATTCATGCAAGTGGCGGGCCGGATTTGGCCCGCGGGCCGTAGTTTGGAGACCACTGCTGTAGAAGAACTTAGAGCAAATTTTATTAATTGCATTGAAAGAGGGCCAAATATTCACATCTATAACGCCAGCCGTTCAGTTAAAAGCCAAGTCCAAAAATGCAAAGAATGGAAGAAAATTTCAGCACTTTTTGTTTTGTTTTACAGGGAGTTTTTCTTTTAAGTATACATGTCCCAATTACAGCGTATATACTTCAATCTTCCGATATGCGTAGTTTATTAAGAGTTCCATTTGAAGCTTTAAATGGGTGTTTTTCACTCACAGGCTAAGCATGAAGTAAAATTTCGAGTTTAGAAAAGCCCCTTGGGCTTTTTATACGCGTGGCGCATGTACTAAAATTTCGAGTTTAGAAAAGCCCAGAAAATTTGTCTCGGGTCGCTGCGCGACCCTCGACACATTTTCACGGGCCTTTTCTAAACTCGAAATTTTACTTCATGCTTAGCCTGGGAGTGGATATCACTCATTTAAAGCTTCAAATTGAATTCTTTTAAGAAGCAACGAATATCGGAAAATTTGCAGCGCATGCATATGTATAGTTAAAAAATTCCCTGTATATGTATATGAGATAATTGTTAAGTTATAATTAATGTTTGTTTATTTTTTGTAGTTGTCGTTTTATTTTATCAATGTTTCAATATTCTTGTTTACTGGGTTTTTAATATACCTATTATAAATGAAAAGAATAATCATTCAATTCATGGCCATCTAGAAAATCTGTTTTTTTTTATTTTTTGGATTTTAGCTATTTAGGACACAGCAAAATATTAAGTGTTACATATTGTTGCAATTGCAAGAATTTCATTTAAGAAAATGTTAGTTTCGATAATATCTCGTAATAAGTCAAAAAACTTTCGTATTTAAAATATGTTTTTATCTCTGTAAATTACCAAGTCATAAGAGATAATAAAAACCAGTAGATTTTGAGAATCACCCTGTATCTTCTAAATTATTCTAGTTAGCGTAGATCTGATCTGATTGCGCCATTGAACTAAACACTAAAAATGAGAACAAGACACATATCTTAGTTTTTTGTATCTCTTACCGTTTAGCCTATACCCAATAATATCAACGAAAAAAATCACCCTGTATATTTATGATTTATAGCTTTAATAAATAAATTCTAAATAACCCTATTTTGTTATAACGATTTAATTTATGCATGAGACTTAAACTAGGGGTATCAATTATTAGTTGTAAACTAACAATAGTAATCTACTAATTAATCCGAAAATGTTAATATTATCCTTAGAACCGTGTCGAAGCTGTATGCTAATATTTCTTTATGAGGCTGTAAGTCATTAAATCGTATTAACCCGACTTTTGACAATTGGGGTCTGGGGTTTGACTCTACGTGTCAAATGTCCACCTGAAAACATGTCCAACTTTGCTGACATTGATTGTTCTTGTATCATATATTCAAATAAAAGAAACCTCTAGAGTGCCATGATTTACTCTTTTTTCAAATTTAAGTTGGCTACACTTCAGGAATTGACATAGAAAACGTCAAACAGAATAATCATAATGTGTATTTTCATAGTTGCCAACCTAGAATATTTTCCATGGCACTCCAGAGATTTTTTTTAATTAAACATACGATAGATCTATAATAAATTGAAAGTTGCATTATAACAATTTCTGTTTGATTCAACAAGTAACTATAACATTAACTTTTACTCTTGTTGTTTTTATGAAATCCAAATTCTAATAGACATTTCTAAAATTAATTTTTGGACTGAGGTTTCTTAGACCCTACCTGTTGGAACATGCAAAACAATTCCACCCATAAGGTACCGGGTTATTATTGAATGTATTTAATGACTTTTACCCCTTAAGAGAACAATATTGTGATTTACAGGTAAGTTGTGGGTAACTAAAAAAGTCTGAAAAGGTACAATCCCTCCCTAGTCTCAAGAATCTTGAAACATAAAGACAACCTATTTTTGTCTCAATTATTAGCTAAACTGTACCGTTAATGCGGCATGTCACTCTCGCTCAGGTATCAAATTGTTTGCACCTACTAATGACTTAATCCCTTTACCTATAAATAACATCCCTTCGTTTTCACTCGTCCCAGTTTTGTGTACCTGTTTCGACGACACACTTCAACATTCCTGTAAGTTTCCTGTTTATTTTAATATTTGTTTGTATTAAAAGTCTAAAGCTATAGCTATACTGATGAGGGCTAAATCTCGAAACGCGTCTATAGATGACTTAAGACAATTAATAATTATTCCCTGTAATTTTTAAAATTTATTTCAATTTTCTGTTATTTCATTTAGTTTGGTGAGAGAATAATTTGACCTGATGTTGCATTTTGCATATAAATTATGGATAGAACAGTAAAGCTGTCATGTAACTCAAATATTTATTGTATAATTCAATATCTGTCGGGGTATTAGCTCGAGAAGTAGTTGTTTCAATTAATATTTGAAGACTTGTCTCAATGAGACAACATTTTTGCAGAAATTCGATATTAATTTTAAGTCGTTTTTGTATTTTTTTTTCAATTATATCATTATTATATTTTTTAAAACTTTCATATTTTCGGATGACAAACATTTTATGAATCATTATTTATTTTTATAATTTTCCAAAATTTTGGACTTTGTCAAAAATGTCCCCAATTTCACACGTGATTGCACTTTAACCTTATCAATTTCTAATAGTCTCAAGTATCTAAGACAGTTTCAAAATCAGCATACATCCGTTGTATGTAGCGTCAGTATTTATATTTCATCATTCAATCCAATTTCATATCTATTTTCGATTTGTTTGCTGTTAAACAGACACCAGACTGCACTGTAATACAAGAGTGTTTATTTAAAACTCCCAAATGCAAGATAAATTTGATTATATTGGGGGGCATTAAAGGGAGCAATGTGCTGTACTGTAGACAGTATGGATATTTTTAGATAGCCACAAAAATATTAGAGCGTATTAAAATTATGTTTTCGTAAAACTATATTGTTATGTTGTGTAATTTTTTTTCAGATTATTGATAATCATGTAAGGCAAACGTTCCTTTTCGACAAATACAGAGATGGCTCGAATAAGAGGAAGAGATACGGGTTGTTGCAACGTCGAGTTTCTACGTTATTCTCTTTATATCTACAATGTGATATTTTTGGTAAGTTATTAGAGTTATAAGTAGCGATGTTAGTGGTAATTTAAGGTTCCGATAACATTGGTAATTATTATCGATTTTTCATTGCACAATATTTAGTTAGATAAAATAAACAATTTCGAAATTTATTAACATAAGATTAAGCATAATACTGCTTATAAATTTAGAAATTTTGAACTATTTACATCGAAAAATCGAAATATGTATATCCAAAAGAAAAATTCTCTATTCTTTTGGGTATACATATTTCGATTTTTTGATGTAAATGTTCAGATATTCGTAGTTTTTATAAAATCCTTCAACAAGAAGCTTCTACTGAGTGTTTCCAATCCTAGGTTAAGCATGAAGTAAAATTTCGAGTTTAGAAAAGCCTGAAAATTTGGTTTGGTCGCGTAGCGCGTAGCGTATAAAAAGAATACAAATTGAAGCTTTGAACGAGTGTTTTCCACTCCCAGACAAAGCATGAAGTAAAATTTCGAGTTTAGAAAAGCCTGAAAATTTGGCTCGGGCGCGTAGCGAAGCGGAGCGACCGAGCCAAATTAGGCTTTTCTCAACTCGAAATTTTACTTCATGCGCCACGCGTATAAAACACTGATTTCAAGTGAAGTTCGAAATATACTACTAAATCAGTATGCTAAAGATGTAAGTTTTGAACTTTACAATAATTCAGCGGTTTATACACGTGGCGCATGAAGTAAAATTTCGAGTTTAGAAAAGCCTAATTTGGCTCGGTCGCTCCGCTTCGCTACGCGCCCGAGCATAATTTTCAGGCTTTTCTAAACTCGAAATTTTACTTTATGCTTTGTCTGGGAGTAAACCTTCAATTTGAATTCTTTTAACGAAAGTCGGAAAATTAACAGCATTTGCATAAATATACTTAAAAGAAAAATTCCCTGTATACTTTAAATCAGTGTTTTGTGCTTACACTATATGCTTGATCTAGGAGTGGAAACTCACGTTAGAAGCTTCAAATTGAACGCTTTTATAAAAAAATAGATAAAAAATCTACTTTTCATGATTGGAAGTGATTTATTATCAAATAATTAAATTTGTTTTTATATTATTTGGAGTAAAAATTATACTTTTGATAATAATTATTGTGCCAATTTATGATAATAAGAAACAAAGAATGTCAGAGTCGACAATCATGTCCATTTATGTAAAAAGAAAAATGATTTTACATCAAAAATTTCAATTTATACCAAAAATCAAAACACGATTAACATTTTACAGCAGACTTTGACATTACTTTCCCACATCCCAATTACAGCTTAAATCTTCATATATTCGTTGTTTTTCTTTAAATAGTTTAATTTGAAGCAGAACGAGTGTTGTCCACTCCCAGATTAAGCATGAAGTAAAATTTCGAGTTTAGAAAAGCCTGAAAATTTGGTTTGGTCGCGTAGCGCGAAGCGCGGAGCGACCAAACCAAATTTTCAGGCTTTTCTAAACTCGAAATTTTACTTCATGCGCCACGCGTATAAAACACCGATTTCAAGTGAAGTTTAAAATACACTACTAAAGCGGTATGCTAAAGATGTAAGTTTTGAAATTTATAATAATTCCGCGGTTTATACGCGTGGCGCGTGAAGTAAAATTTCGAGTTTAGAAAAGCCTGATTTGGCTCGGTCGCTCCGCTTCGCTACGCGCCCGAGCCAAATCAGGCTTTTCTAAACTCGAAATTTTACTTCATGCTTTGTCTGGGAGTGGAAAACACTCGTTCAAAGCTTTAATTTGAATTATTTTTAAATAATAACGAATGTCGGAAAAGTAACAGCATGTGCATATGTACACTTAAAAGAAAAGATCCCTGTATACTTTAAATCAGTGTTTTGTGCTTTCACTATATACTTGATCTAGGAGTGGAAACTCACGTTAGAAGCTTCAAATTGAACGCTTTTATAAAAAATAAAATAGATAAAAAAATGTACTTATCATAATTGGAAGTGATTCATTATCCAATTATTAAATTTGTTTTCATATTATTAGGAGTAAATATTATATTTATAATAATAATTATTGTGAAAATTTATGATAAAAAGAAATAAATATTTAATTGATGAGGCGGATACATGATGAAACTCCATAATACTATTTGAAATAAAACAACACAGTTGGGAGGGTTTCACTTTTATTGTTGAACACTGCAACATGTTTCACCACACAGTGGCTTCATCAGGCAGATGAAATTATCATTATTTATCATTATTCATCATTATTTCATCTGCCTGATGAAGCCACTGTGTGGTGAAACTGTGTTGTTTTATTTCAAAAAAAAAAAAAAGAAATAAAGAATGCCAGAGTCGACAATCATGTCCATTTATGTAAGAAGAAAAATTATATTACGTCAAAAATTTACCTCTGTTAAGATAGCAGTGCCAAATGGGCAGAATGCACTGTAACCTATACTAGAATTAAGGGCTAATTAAGGGCTATTTTAGTGCCCTATTGTCGATTTTAGTGCTCCACCCTTAAGGGTGTAAATCGCAACATAGCCACCTTAACATGAATCTGGCAAGGCAAACTTACAAATCAGGAATTAAAAAACATTTTCTGTACGACATAATTAAGGGCTAATTAAGTGCCCTATAAGCAATTTTAGTGCTCCACCCTGTACTTAGAAAAAAAATATTTTCTACTACAATTTCACTTTTCTCGAAAATGGACGAGCAGACTGCAACACAACTATAGAATAATTTAGAGCTCCTTGCTTACTAATTAAGTGCCCCATTAGCGATTTTAGTGCTCCACCCTGTACTTAGAAAAAATATATTTTCTACCCCAATTTCAGTTTTCTCGGAAATGGACGAGCAGACTGCAACGAAACTATAGAATAATTTAGAGCTCCTTGTCTACTAATTAAGTGCCCCATTGGTGATTTTAGTGCTCCACCCTGTACTTAGAAAAAAAATATTTTCTACCCCATTTCACTTATCTCGAGAATGAACGAGCAGACTGCAACGAAACTATAGAATAATTTAGAGCTCCTTGCCTACTAATAAAGTGCCCCATTGGTGTAAAATGTAAGTTTGTGTTACATCTCGAAAGCCAATATCGATGTAAAAAATTCGTTAACATTTTTTTATTTAGTGTAAAATTAGCTACAACTTTATAGTTTTCATGTGTCTTTTTTATAACCGAGAAAAATCGATTTGAATAAATTGCCACTTTACACATTTATGACAATGTTTTGTTACCCTTGACTTTTTCAAAATTAAAAATTTAAAAGTGTCTTTATATTCAGCTCGTAAAACTGCACTACTTTGCCCATTTAACCGTTTCTCTATCTATTATAGTTTCCGAAATCCCAATTGAGAACATGAAAAAAACTCACCCTGTACATACAGGGTGAGTTTTTTTCATGTTCTCAGTTGGAGACATCTTAAATAATATCATTAATTAAGATCTCGTCGATCTTACGTACTATGAACCCATTATGATCCCAGTTTAAATTTATAGAGACAATTAACAATTACATGAACTATTATTATACAGAGTGTCCCGCCGAAACACATTAAAAGTATATGGACTGTTTCTGCTGTATGTTAAAAAACTATGTGTAATTTTCATAAGTGTGCTGTGTTCTATATATTTCAGTAGTTGTGAAAATAAATTTGACAAAACATCAAACATTGCATTTTGAATATTGATGTAAAGTTGCCTCTAAAATGCCAACTTCCGAAAGAGCCCAATGATGATTTATTTTTTGAAAAATGATATAAAACATGTTCAAAATATACTACTATACTACTACCGGGCTTTCATTAATTCCCGAACCCCACGTGACCAAAAATAATAGGCAACCAAATGTACAAGGTGGTATGGCTCACACAAAAATTCCCTAGATTTAAAAATATTTATTCGCCGGCGTATTTTTATGACGACTGAAAATATTATATTTAAAATGATTAAAAAATAGGCTCATCTTCAAAAATGCAACTAATTTTTATTAATTTTTTCGTTGTAAATACCATTTTCGCAGTATTTGCTTATCCTAGCAAATTGACTCTGCAAAATAAATAGAAATAAAACTCAATGTTTCAACATAATTAAACAATTTTTGCTTATCTGAAAATTCCGGGCGAATCTTGTAAGATCTCAAAGGTTGGTTTAACGATGCACCGCGCATAAACGTTTATGTCAAATTTGACTTTAGTAACGTTTGGTTACTTTTTTCAAAGCCTCCAACGTACAAATACAATAATTTACGCGGCAATTTTAAATTTAGTCACTTGAGGTTCGGGAATTAATGACAGCCCTGTATATTTAGTCAACTTTTAATCTCGATTCTTTCAAATAAACACCCTGTACATTATTACATATTCTTAGGCGGAATACAATTCTGCATTGATTTACACCAGCATACCCTATCTTCTTTACTTTGTAAGAAAAATAAGAGAAGATAGGTATACAGAGATTTCATTTAAACCATTAACACTAAAATCGCTAATAGGGCACTTAATTAGTAGGTAAATAGCTCTAAATAATTCTCTAGTTTCGTTGCAGTCTTTCTGTGGTAGAAAATATTTTTTTCTAAGTACAGGGTGGAGCACTAAAATCACCAATGGGGCACTTAATTAGTAGGCAAGGAGCTCTAAATTATTCTATAGTTTCGTTGCAGTCTGCTCGTCCATTTTCGAGAAATGTGAAATTGTGGTAGAAAATATTTTTTTTCTAAGTACAGGGTGGAGCACTAAAATCACCAATGGGGCACTTAATTAGTAGGCAAGGAGCTCTAAATTATTCTATAGTTTCGTTGCAGTCTGCTCGTCCATTTTCGAGAAAAGTGAAATTGTGGTAGAAAATATTTTTTTTTTTAAGTACAGGGTGGAGCACTAAAATTACCAATGGGACACTTAATTAGTAGGCAAGGAGCTCTAAATTATTCTATAGTTTCGTTGCAGTCTGCTCGTCCATTTTTGAGAAAACTGAAATTGGGGTAGAAAATATTTTTTTTTCTAAGTACAGGGTGGAGCACTAAAATCACCAATGGGGCACTTAATAAGTAGGCAAGGAGCTCTAAATTATTCTATAGTTTCGTTGCAGTCTGCTCGTTCATTCTCGAGATAAGTGAAATTGGGGTAGAAAATATTTTTTTCTAAGTACAGGGTGGAGCACTAAAATCACCAATGGGGCACTTAATTAGTAGACAAGGAGCTCTAAATTATTCTATAGTTTCGTTGCAGTCTGCTCGTCCATTTTCGAGAAATGTGAAATTGTGGTAGAAAATATTTTTTTTCTAAGTACAGGGTGGAGCACTAAAATCACCAATGGGGCACTTAATTAGTAGGCAAGGAACTCTAAATTATTCTATAGTTTCGTTGCAGTCTGCTCGTCCATTTTCGAGAAAAGTGAAATTGTGGTAGAAAATATTTTTTTTTCTAAGTACAGGGTGGAGCACTAAAATTACCAATGGGACACTTAATTAGTAGGCAAGGAGCTCTAAATTATTCTATAGTTTCGTTGCAGTCTGCTCGTCCATTTTCGAGAAAACTGAAATTGGGGTAGAAAATATTTTTTTTTCTAAGTACAGGGTGGAGCACTAAAATCACCAATGGGGCACTTAATAAGTAGGCAAGGAGCTCTAAATTATTCTATAGTTTCGTTGCAGTCTGCTCGTTCATTCTCGAGATAAGTGAAATTGGGGTAGAAAATATTTTTTTCTAAGTACAGGGTGGAGCACTAAAATCACCAATGGGGCACTTAATTAGTAGACAAGGAGCTCTAAATTATTCTATAGTTTCGTTGCAGTCTGCTCGTCCATTTTCAAGAAAACTGAAATGGGGGTAGAAAATATTTTTTTTCTAAGTACAGGGTGGAGCACTAAAATCGCTAATGGGGCACTTAATTAGTAAGCAAGGAGCTCTAAATTATTGTATAGTTTTGTAGCAGTCTGCTATTTTTTTTTCTAAGTACAGGGTGGAGCACTAAAATTGCTTATAGGGCACTTAATTAGCCCTTAATTATGTCGTACAGAAAATGTTTTTAATTCCTGATTTGTAAGTTTGCCTTGCCAGCTTAATGTTAAGGTGGCGATGTTGCGATTTGCACCCTTAAGGGTGGAGCACTAAAGTCGACAATAGGGCACTAGAATAGCCCTTAATTAGCCCTTAATTCTAGTATCTAGTTACAGTGCATTCTGCCCATTTGGCACTGCTATCTTAACAGAGGTTTAACATTTTACACTAATCAGATTTTAGGATTACTTTACCACATCGCAATTACAGCTTATATCTTCAGATCGTTGTTTTTCTTTAAATAGTTCTATTTGAAGCATATCGAGTGTTGTCCACTCCCAGATTAAGCATAAAGTAAAATTTCGAGTTTAGAAAAGCCTGAAAATTTGGCTCGGTCGCTTCGCTTCGCTACGCGCCCGAGCCAAATTTTCAGGCTTTTCTAAACTCGAAATTTTACTTCATGCTTTGTCTGGAAGTGGAAAACACTCGTTCAAAGCTTCAATTTAAATTATTTTTAAATAAGAACGAATGTCGGAAAAGTAACAGCATGTGCATATGTATACTTAAAAGAAAAAATCCCTGTATCCTTTAAATCAGTGTTTTGTACTTTCACTATATGCTTGATCTAGGAGTGGAAACTCACGTTAGAAGCTTCAAATTGAACGCTTTTATAAAAAAAAAAAATAGATAATAAAATGTACTTATCATAATTGGAAGTGATTCATTAACCAATTATTAAATTTGTTTTCATATTATTAGGAGTAAATATTATATTTATAATAATAATTATTGTGAAAATTTATGATAAAAAGAAACAAAGAATGCCAGAGTAGACAATCATGTCCATTTATGTAAAACGAAAAATTATATTACTTCAAAAATTTCGATTTATACCAAACATCAAAACACGAGTAACATTTTACACTAATCAGATTTTAGGATTACTTTACCACATCGCAATTACAGCTTATATCTTCAGATCGTTGTTTTTCTTTAAATAGTTCTATTTGAAGCACAACGAGTGTTGTCCGAACAAAATTAGGCTTTTCTAAACTCGAAATTTTACTTCATGCGCCACGCGTATGAACCGCTGAATTATTGTAAAGGTCAAAACTTACATCTTTAGCATACTGCTTTAGTAGTATATTTTGAACTTCACTTGAAATCAGTGTTTTATATGCGTGGCGCATGAAGTAAAATTTCGGGTTTAGAAAAGCCTGAAAATTTGGTTTAGTCGCGTAGCGCTATGCGCTCCGCGACTAAACCGAATTTTCAGGCTTTTCTAAACTCGAAATTTTACTTCATGCTTAACCTAGGATTGGAAACACTCGGTTTAATCGAAGGATTTATTATAGAAAGAAACAAAGAATGTCAGAGACGACAATCATTCGATGATTTACATTTATGTAAAAAGAAAAATTATTTTACGTCAAAAAGTTCAATTTATACCAAACATGAAAACACGATTAACATTTTACACCAACCAGAGTTTAGCATTACCTTACCAAATCCCAATTACTACTTATATCTTCAGATCGTTGTTTTTTTTTTTTAAATTAGCTATTTTTAAATATTAACGAATGTCGGAAAAGTAACAGCATGTGCATAATAACAATAATTATAATAATAATAGCTTTATTCACGTATGCTACATAATGCAATGATACAATACATTATATATGATAGATGTGAAGCGTCAAAACAATATCAAAACAAATTTTGTATAGTATGTACAGGACACTTTTGCCACCGATCGAGGTTAAAACTTGAAGTAATTAATTGTGTATACAACTCTATTTAGTAGCATATTTTTTATGACCTTTTTAAATTGTGGAAAACCAAAATTTTTAATGTCGTTATCTAATGTGTTGTAAACTTTTTTACCTTCGTTTGTAAATCATTTATTATATAGAGTAGTAGTGTGTTTATCAATTCGTATTAAGTCACAGTGTCTTGTTTTGTTATTATGATTTTCGCTATGGGTAGCGAACTGATTTAAATTAGATTTAATGTAATAAACCATTTTGTAGATGTAACTTGCTGGAAACGTTAATATTTTATAAGTTAAGAAGGCATTTTTACATTATTCTGCTCTGTTTAGATTGAACATAGTCCTGATAATTTTCTTTTGGGCTATAAATACTTTATTTGAATCAGAGCTCCTGCCCCAAGCCAGGATATTGAATGACATATGGGAGTAGGCCATAGCATAGTAGATAGTCAATAGAGTATCAATATCTGTTTGTTTTTTAATTTAAAAAATCCCATAGTGGGCTTGGCTTAGCTTTTTACATACATGATCTATTTGAGTTTTCCATGAGAGGCTATGATCCACATAAGTACCCAAATATTTTACACAACCGCTCATAATATATTCCACATTATCAACATTGATTGTGAAGTTGGTTGGTAATTGTTTTCTTTTGCTTACATGCATACACATAGTCTTTGCAGAATTGAGCATACTTATATACTTAAAAGAAAAAATCCCTGTATACTTTAAATCAGTGTGTTGTGCTTTCACTATATGCTTGATCTAGGAGTGGAAACTCACGTCAGAAGCTTTAAATTGAACGCTTTTATAAAAAGAATAGATAAAAAATGTACTTATCATAATTGGAAGTGATTCATTTTCTAATAATTAAATTTTTTTCATATTATTTGGAATAAAAATTAAATTTATAATAATAATTATTGTGCCAATTTATGATAAAAAGAAACAAAAAATATCAGAGTCGACAATCATGTCCATTTATGTAAAAAAAAAGTTATATTACGTCAAAAATTACAATTTATACCAAACATCAAAACACGATTAACATTTTACACTAACCAGATTTTACCATTACTTTACCACATCGCAATTACAGCTTATATCTTCAGATCGTTGTTTTTCTCAAAATAGTTCAATTTGAAGCGTAACGAGTGTTGTCCACTCCCAGATTATGCATGAAGTAAAATTTCGAGTTTAGAAAAGCCTGAAAATTTGGCTCGGGCGCGTAGCGAAGCGGAGCGACCGAGCCAAATTAGGCTTTTCTAAACTCGAAATTTTACTTCATGCGCCACGCGTATAAAAACATAAAATATTTCGATGTTTACAATATGCTAATTTTCTTATAGTATGCTTAATCTGGGAGTGGAAACCACTTGTTTAAAACTTCAAATTGAACTCTTAAAAACAACGAATGTTGTATGTATATTTAAAAAAAAATCTCTGTATTTGATTCATACTGCTTTGTAAATAATATTTACTAAAACATAGTTATGTTAATATTATTTGATGATGTACAAACAGATGGTCTATTTGACTTAATTGAACGTGATTCGTGGGTAGATTTTTCTAGCCGCAGCGCGACTTAACCCACGGATGCGTTCGAAGCTCTAACCATCCACGTAGGTGTAAACAGTTAGATGTTTTTGTGTGCCTGTTCATTTTTTTACAACAATATGAAATGGCCTTTCCTATATAAATCTATTTTAATGGGATGTTTGTGCCCGTCTTACGACATCGCTTGCATGCAATGAATAAATTAATTGTACATAATAAGTTCGATCTCAAGGAAATTACTTAATATGTGATTTGCCGAGTGTAATAAAATATCGTATGTTCAATAAAAAAAAACCTCTAAAGTGCCATGATTTAATCTTTTTTTTAAATTTAGGTTGGCTACACGCTTTAGGAATTAACATATAAAACGTCAGACATAATAATTATAATATATAATCTCATAGTTGCCAACCTAGAATATTTTACATGGTATTCTCGAGGTTTTTTTTATTGAATATACGATATTATGATTCAAATAAGCAGATTTGCAAAACATAATTAAATATTATGATTCAAATGAGCAGATTTACGAAGTATAATTAAATATTATGATTCAAATTCAAACAGTGTTTATAATTTGTTTGTTTATGTTTATAGATTGCAGGATTGTTGGTATTAGCAACAGCAATATGGACGCTTATCGATAAGTACCAATATGTAGCACTTCTGACCACAGCAACATACCCGATAATCACCTACTTTTTGTTAGCAGCTGGGGCTCTAGTAGTTGTAGTTACCATTGTGGGATGTTGTGGAGTTTCCAAAGAAAATAGACCATTATTATTAGTGGTATGTAACGAGCATTATAAAATTAAAAAAAATGATTAAATGCGTCATCAATGTTGTAATGTTCTTATATCAGCAGATTAAAAGTAATAGTCATTAAGTGCTGGTAATTACCCGTATATTACCCTAGCGTTTCGGTAATATTGGTAACATTCTGTTGTACACAGGTGCAGGGATGAGAACATGTCAAAATATTTCCCAGAGAAAATTAAATTTTGTTTGTATTTACTTTTATATAATATACAGGGTGGTGAATTTTTCAATGCTCACCATTGGTACCTCGGAAACGATAAGATACACGATGTCGCTTAAATTACAGAAAAGTAGCTCATTTTAATGGCGATTGAGAACCTGAAAAAAAATATGATAATTTTAATACGTTCCTGATTTATCGCGAAAATTGTGATTTAAAAAAAAATTAATATCTTCCCTGCCATTGGCGGTATTTTTATCAAACTTGGCAACTGTAAATTTGGACCCTCTGTATCGAATGGCGCCGACAGAAATATTCTAGGTACTCTAGATTTCGAGTTACGATATTTAACTTTTTTTTTTAGGGCAGCCATACTGGATTTTCACACTTCTAGGTAGACCAAAAATGGTAGCACACATAACCTCTGATTTCCAAAAAACCTGTAGAAATTTAAAAATGAATGTAAATATTTGCTTAATTCGCGAATGCTTTGAAAAACAATTGGAAGAATAATTAAAGTGACAGTCGGTAGTGCACGTTGTGATCTTATGGCCGCCATTTTTGATCTTGACAGCCTTAGATAGAAAACAAAATATTTTTTCAAAACATTTTATTAATGCAACTTTAACGAGATAAGTAAAAAAAACAGTAGTAGATAATTATAATTATTTAAATTATGCGCCGTTTTGCCTGATGCAAAGATTGGTCCTAAGATTCATTTTATCTACTGCTCTTTGGATTGTGCGCTTCTGAATGGAGTCGAACGCATTTTTGATTTTTAGACGTAGATGTTCGATATCTTCAGTTTTACTTTACTTTACTTTATTGGTGCTATTAAATCAGTTTACACAGGTCAAGAATACATATATAAGTAGTAAGATAAAATAAGACATATAACAATAATAAATAAATATAAGCACAAAATAATATAAGAAGAGTACAGGTTTTAATTATGAGTAGTTACAATTAAAATTAACTTAGGACTTACATACAATAAATAAGTTTCAGTTGAATAAACAAGATCTTTGACAGTGCCCCACAAAAAATAATCTAAAGGATTTATGCAGGGCGATCGTAGCGGCCAACGATCGGGACCAAACGTGCCAAACCATGAATATGTGTGAGGCCCAGCTCCGTCTTGCTGATACCATTCAAGATTTTGAATTGTGAGTAGTGGTAATCCGTCTAACATATCTTCTAAATTTTTCTGCAAAAAATTTAAATATGCAGCACCATTTAAACGTCCATCGTGGAAAAATGCCCTTCTTCGCCAAATTTGAAGAAAAATGGACAAAGAATAGCATCACCTAAAATACCAGCCCATATGTTTAAAGAATATCGGACTTACGGCATCATTTCTCTTATTAAATGAGGTTTCGCCGTTACAAAGTAGTGCAGTTTTTTTTATTAAAGCTTCCGGAATTTATGGATAAACACTCATCGCTCCATAAAATGTTTCTTCTTGGAAAATTATTATCGTGCCGCAGTTTTTCGCGAAACCAATTGCAAAACTCCAATATTTGAATC
Organism: Philonthus cognatus; assembly: GCA_932526585.2. Classification (NCBI taxonomy): domain Eukaryota; kingdom Metazoa; phylum Arthropoda; class Insecta; order Coleoptera; family Staphylinidae; genus Philonthus; species Philonthus cognatus. Next base: position 146,086,754 of record OW052241.1, on the reverse strand, counting down.
ACAAGAATGAAGAATTTGTACCGGTATGAATTTTTAATCGTGATACTTATATTTTTTTATAATTTTCCTCACATATGAGTCTTCAATACCGCAACCTTAAGATATTCTTCGACTCGAAGTTGTTGGATCAATCATAACGTGAGAAATCCGCTGAAGCATTATTTGATAGGGTTGTCGTCTCTCTGGATACATATTTTCATATAATTTACCTGCCAAAACAGAATTTCTATTGCTTCAAATGTAGACTTCGTACATGTCCTGCTTTTACTCGTCGGTGTACATTAATTTAATTAAACCAAGAAACAACTACTATGTATACGCACTTGTGATCGCTTTAACAGTTCGCACTACCAATGTCACATTAAATATTCTTCCAATTGTTTTTCAAAGCATTCGCGATTTAAGCAAATATTTACATTCATTTTTAAATTCCCACAATTTTTTGGTAATCAGAGGTTATGTGTGTTACCATTTTCAAAAGCAATTTTTTAGATCTACCTAAAAGTGTGAAAATCCAATATGGCTGCCATAAGGAATAAAAAAGTTGACTATCGTAACTCGAAATCTAAAGTACCCAGAATATTTCTGACGCCAATCGATACAGAGGGTTCAAAAATATGAAGTTGTGAAGTTTGATGTAAATACCGCCAATGGCAGGGAAGATATCATTTTTTTTCTAAAACCACGATTTTCAGGTTTGTCGCGAAAAATTAGGAATCTATCAAAATAAACATTTTTTTTTTTCAGATTCTCAATCGTCATTAAAATGAGCTACTTTTCTCTAATTTATGCGACCTAGTCGTTATCGTTTCCGAGATACCAATGGTGAGCATCGAAAAATTTACCACGCTGTATACTTGTTGAAGTGATTTATATAAAAATAAATAATAAAAGTATGTTTTAAACTTTACTAGAAATCAGTGTTTTATACGCGTGGCGGATGAAGTAAAATTTCGAGTTTAGAAAAGCCTGAAAATAAATTTTTAGGCTTTTCTAAACTAGAAATTTTACTTCATTTTTAATCAGGGAGAGGAAGATACTCGTTAAGGGTAAGCCATTGAACACTATAAATTGTTTATGTATAACATTTTTTACTGACACATTTTTGTTGATAACGTTTCCAATTAGTAAGTAGCTAGCTTTGTTCAATTTCAGATTTTATGATATTTTTAATTTTGATGATTTGCGTTTGAGTATATTGTACGTATATTTCTTAATTTTAGTTGATTTTGTTAATTATTACGAATTGTGTAATTGTTATGTTTGTTCAGATTTTTTTTTAATATTATAAGTTTTGATTGCTACCTGTAAATATGATTTTTTTTGTAATTTTGTCAAGTTTTAGCTATTTATCATATACTTTGTTTACTCAATATTCATATAATTTTTTTTTTTTTTGTGGTAAATTTTGACCATGTTGCCCACTTGTGTTGATTTTGACGAGATTTTAAAGATATTTTATTACCTTTAATGATGTTTGTTGGATTTAACGAATGCATTTAAAATTTAAATAATAATATTTACTATTATTTAAAATTTTAAACTAAATATTGCATTCTAAAATTTGATGTTTGATTTTCTTCTCTCAATTTGTGAGACATTACCTTTTTTTTCATTATATCAATTTAAATATTTCTTTTGACCTATTTATTAAGGTTGAATTTTTGTCTCGATTAAATAGCATTTTACCGATTTGTATAACAAATTACAAAAAATCGAAAAAAAAATTGAGTTGTTTATTGTTTTCTTAAATTGTTGATTTAATTGCATTTAATTTATTGATTTCTATAAAAATATATAATTGGACTTTTTCTTGAAATTGTATTTTCCACAAATGTTGATAATGACAATCAATGAGATTAACTTAGAAAACAATGACACTGTTACCTTACTTTAGATCACAAATTGATAAATTTCGTGAAAGTGCTTGACTTCGCTATTTTGAAAATTTCAGAGTGGTTTTTTCTTCTTGATTAAGCATGAAGTAAATATTCCGAGTTTGAAAAAGCCTGAACATATGGAGACAAATCCAAATTTTCAGACTTTTCCAAACTCGAAATATTTACTTTATGCGCCAGATGCGCTAAATGTTGGTTTAGCTTGAAGTTCAACAACGCATTCGTTTTCTAATAATTTCGAGTGTCCGAAATTCTGTGAAATGTTTTTGTCTACAGTTGAATTATATATAATAATTAAAGCTATACTGAAGAGAGATAAATCTCGAAACGAGTCTATAGATGGCCTAAGACATTAATTTTAATCCGAGTCCTTCCATTTCTAATATCTTATAATTTCTCCTTACATTTTTCATTTTTGTTAGTTGGATAGAAGAGAATTTGACCTAAATATTACATATTCTTTGAGAAAGCGTCAAATAAAATAAGATTTTAAATATTTCCTTGTATAATTCAATATCCGCAGGTGTATTTTCGCGGAAAGTAGTTGTTTCAATGGATATTTATTGTCTTGTTAGTTATGACACATCGTTTGCATTTTACACGAAAAACATTTTCGTAATTTTATATATTAAAAAAACAACATGGAAAATGCAAAAAAATCGATATCACGCTGTTTTTTTAAACTTTATAGATTCCTAGAAAATGCTCACATATTCTTTTAAATTTTACTTTTATATATTTTGAAAAAAACGGAAAATTCTATAGATGTGTGATTTTCCTTTTATTTCGAATCTGTACAATTATTAGTATTTCAAGATTTTTTTGCTGTACAGTAAATTTTATGTATAACATATTGATAATTAAATAAATGTCACTAGAAAATAAAATACATATAAGTGAAACAAAACCAAGTGAATTTAATTTACAAACCATTATATTTTAAAATGTTTTACCAAGTGATTAATGAGAAAAAAGTGTCCGATATAAAAAAAAGTCACTTGGTTTGTTTCACTACTATTTTTTATTCTCTCCGACTAGTTTCTCAAGGAGTATCAATATTGTAAACATGTTTCATCAAGTGATTAATATGAACCAAATTGAAGATAATTTATGAATAACTTTAAATTACCAATAATTACCATGATTCTGGTAATATCAACGAGAATATCACCTAATTTTAAATTACCGGTAATTTACATCCCTGAGCGTACCCAATATTAATGACTATTGCGTTAAAATCAACAATTTAATAATTCTAGCTAATCGTTTTGTTTATAATTGTATGTAATAAAAATACTGTATTTTTTAGTATATATTCTTTCTACTACTTATATTTTTAATGGAAGCCATGGTTGGAATACTGGCTTATGTGTACCTCGAACAAGTGCACAATGAGCTCGAGATGAATCTCAACAGCACGTTTATTGAGACTTACGGAATCTCGGAGGATAAAACTGTAGCTATAGATTTTCTTCAAGAAGAAGTGAGTTTAATCATTTTTTCTTTAAATCTCTAGATATTTTTCTTGTTTTCATGCATAGGTGGCCAATCCGCGGCACGCCGGTTGTCAATTTGAGGCCCGCAGAGCTGAGCAGTTGAACGAAAGTGTTAATTTTTATTCTGCTTAAAACACAAATTCTTCTACCGTACGATCGTTAAAAACATGAGTTAGAGTAGGCTTTAAATTTTAAATTAGATTAGCATTACTGACTGTTAACATATAGTTTACCATAACCTCAAATGTATTTCGTCATTCAATTAGCATTCTGGGTACCCGCACACAAAAATGTCGCCTACTCTAAATCATAACATAAATGATCGCACAGTATATTTATGCGAGAACGTAAATTAATAATGTTCATTTTGAAAACTGTTTGCTGATTAGGCTTAGTTCTGCCAAACAAATTCAAGGTTAAATATTGAATGGATTGATTGAGTTACGTGATGATAAAATTAAATTGACGAATAAAGCACTACTGCTAAATTTGTCAATTGAATCTAATAAATATGTTTCATTTTTAGTTTTGTTAAATATTCTTCAAAAAATAATATACAGGGAATTTTTCTTTCAGGTATACATATGCATAGGGAATTATTGAACAAGTTATTGATGTTTTAGTTCGACTGCTGTGGAGCATCAAGCTTCGAAGATTGGAACTCCAGCAAGTGGCGTTTAGAAAATTTATCAGAAGAAAATCTGGTTCCTGATTCCTGTTGCAAAACTGTTACTTCAGGATGCGGGAAAAGGAATCATCCTTCGAATATCCATTATTCGGTAAGTGCAACATATATTTATATTCTTGGGCTTGTAATTTTGTAAACCGTTTTTGATTATGGTGTTCAAAATTGATTATCACGTTTCTTCTTTTCATTCTCATTTCTATGGTTCTTTCTTTCAAAAATTAATCATCATTTTCTATTATTCGGTAAGTACAACATATTAATTATTGTAGTAATTCCTTTCTTCACTCAAGTGAAAAAAGGAATTACTACAATAATTAATAAAACACTTAACGTGATTAAAAGAAAATTATTGAAGTACAACATATATTTATAACCTTGGGCTTGTAATGTTGCAAATCGTTTTTGATTATGGTATCCAAAATTCATCATCACATTCCTTCTTTTTATTCTCATATCCATGTGGTTTTTTTTCAAAAATTAATCATCATGTTTGTTTATTGGGTAAGTGCAACATACAGGGAATTTTTCTTTCAAGTATACATATCCGGATATATTCATTGTATTTGTTCAAACATTCGTTGTTTCGAAAACCGTTCAATTTGAAGCTTGTACCGAGTGTTTTCCACTCCCAGACTAAGCATGAAGTAAAATTTCGAGTTTAGAAAAGCCTGAAAATTTGGTTTGGTCGCGTAGCGCGAAGCGCGGAGCGACCAAACCAAATTTTCAGGCTTCTCTAAACTCGAAATTTTACTTCATGCGCCACGCGTATAAAACACTAAAATATTGTGAAATTTGTATATTCGAACTTCACTTGAAATCTGTGTTTTATACGCGTGGCGCATAAAGTAAAATTTCGAGTTTAGAAAAGCCCAGAAAATTTGTCTCGGGTCGCTGCGCGACCCTCGACAAATTTTCACGGGGCTTTTCTAAACTCGAAATTTTACTTCATGCTTAGTCTGGGAGTGGAAGACACTCGTTTAAAGCTTCAAATTGAACTCTTTTTAATAAAACGTTTATCTATTATTATTATAAGATTTTTACATCATATAATTGGGATATGTATACTTAAAAAAGAACTCCCTGTATATTATATTTATATCCATGGGCTTGTAATCTTGCAAACTGTTTTCGATTATAGTGTCCAAAATTCATCACCACGTTTCTTCCTTTCATTCTCAATTCCATGTGTCTTTCTTCCAATAATTAATCATTATGTTTCATTCTTCCAATTTAATTTCAATATGTCACCAAATCATACTTACATCAAAAACTATTGATTTTTTAATGCCTTCTAACCATCTTCCTTCCAACATCATCTGCCATAATTTCACGTTTTCGACTATTTCTTATACTTTCTTTAATCTTCTAGGGTTGTTTGGAGAGTATGGAACAGCACATGATTAAACACTTAGGTGTGTTGAGCGCTGTCGGGTTGGGAATATGCGCATTGCAAATTTTCGGAATCGTCTTCGCCTGCTGCTTGTACTGTAAACTTCGACATATCTTGGACATAAAACCATTGTAGTAATTTAAGCAAAAAAGGAAACTTTTTGTCTACTTACAAGAAAACAGAAAAAAGCCAGTCATTTAGTTGTAATCGTAATTTATTTTGTATATTGTTATATTATATAAACATTGAAGTAGATTGTGTACAACAATAAATAAATCTTTACCTCAGTCCTATAACAAACAGTTTTATGAAAACTATAATGTGGTTACGTTGTAATTCTCCTATAAAAAGGCCGAAATTTATTAAAAATAATTAAATATGCTATATTTTAATTTCTTAATATACTTCATGTTTATGTATCGTATGTTCGAAAAAAAAAAGAACTCTAGAGTGCCATGATTTTATCGTTTTTTTTAATTTAAGTTGCCTACTCGCTTTAGGCATTTATATATAAAACGTCAGACATAATAAATATAATGTATAATTTCAGAGTTGCCAACCTACAATATTTTCCATGGCATTCTAGAGGTTTTATTTTATTGAACATACGTTATAATACACTATTTTATAATTAGTTTATTCAAAAATTTGTTGTGTCCTACTTTTGGGGACAAAGTATAATTAACGATTATACTTTGTCGCCAAAAGTAGAAGGATCTATGCCAAAATATTAATCACTTTATATTTTGTAACATTGATGACATGCGAAATGTCCATCTCAATCAAATAAACATAACCTTTGAATTAGTTTTAACTGACATTGATGAAACCCGATATTAATCTTTGAATAACGTTTAACTGACGCTCATTAAGAATGTAAAATAACTTCAGAAGTTTTTGATACAATTGGCGATTGGATGATTTTGATTTATAAAAAAATATAGGATATCTTTAATCACAAGTTCATGGAGATTGTATTTCTGGAATTACATTTCCTCCTTCCATGGATTTTAAGTTGATGTAAAGCAGGTCTTCTGATGACGTCAGGGATACAAAGAACCAAGCCATGAAAGCCAAAAACGCTCTTGAAAATGATAGCGAGTTCCAAATCTTCAAATCCTCATTCGTTATCTGAAATATGAAATACACGTAAAATCTAAGCTATTAGACAATTCTAAAATAAATGTTTTTATTCATTAAGGCTTTTGGTAACAACTTATTGTTAAGAAAAATTGAACTTCAATAGTTTGCACAATATTTACAAAATACAGGGCTATTCAAATAGAAGAAACAGATTTCAAACATTAATTTCTTCCAAACAAAAAAGGTAGAACTATAATTCCAACGTTCCTGGACAGACAAAAGTATAAAATTGGCGCATTGGCGCTGTTGCTTGTCATTTTGATTGTCTGTAGTAAAATGGCGATACAACAAGAACGAGCACTTTGTGTGCTGCAATTAGCAAAACTAGTCCATTATTGAAATTCAGTGTGCTTTTTACCGCCTCGTCATAAACAGATTTTCCAGTGGCATCGAAAATTCGTAGACGATGGTTGCATCTACAAACAGAAAATCACGGGACGTCCACGCACATCAAATGAAAATGTCGAGCGTATTCGTACAGTTTACGAAAGGAGACCAAAAAGATCCACAGCACTAGAAACACATGGTGCTTATATTGAATGTATAAAAAATTTAACTTTTCTCTTTCCAGGAAAGTTGGAATTGTGTTTCTATCTTTTGTAGTTTGGAAGAAATAAATGTTTAAAATCTGTTCCTTTATTTTGAATAACCCTGTATAAAAACGATTTAATGCAGAAGGTCGATATTAATTTTAATTCGTTTTTATATTTTCTAAACAAATTATTATTTAATATGAGATAGAAGTTATCATTTATTTTTAATCATTTTGTTTATAAAAATTAAAGTTATTTTTATAACCGATTTTTTTTTTAGGACATACGATCAACAATTTCAACAAAAGATAAGTCTGCAAGATTTTTTTTAAGTACTAAAACACGCGTATTACTGCACTTAGTTAAAATTCTGCCCTTTTTTAAATGATTTCTATGAGCGAATTATTATATTACATACTAAGATATTTTCTTTTAAATATACATAATGTATATAATGGCGGCGGTTAACAACCTCTTAGCCGTCACTCACTGTAATACGTGTAATATCAAAGTTACGAGCCAAGATGAAATCACTGTGTGCTACTCATGTGACTCATCGTTCCACATATCTTGTGCAATCAAGAGAAATCATCCATCTTTGGCACATAAAAACTACAAATGGATATGCGACAACTGTGTGGAGAACAAAACTAACAGTAAGTCGAATACACACAACACATACATAACTCTTAATGAACACTACGCTATTGTTAACGAACTAAAGGATAACATATCAGAAATGTTTATAATGATGAAACAAATGCATCAGGATATCCTAAAATAAATAAGCAACCGAATAATGGAACCTGGAATGGAACACGGGAACCTGTAAACTCAAAACCTAATTCAAATCACAAACAAAAGATGGCACAAGAATCCACAAACAACGACAAATTCCATGCGAGCGAGATGTCTAGTAAAAAAGATTCCACAAAAAATGTAAACAATAAAGAAACCAAAACAGAACGTATCAATAAAACCGGAGCGATTAAAAAAACTCAACCGGCTATTAATTTAGCCCAATCTGCGAAAAAAGTAGACGAGGATGGTTTCCAAACAATCTCTTACAACAGAAACAAACGTAGAAGTGAATCCATTAGATGAGAGGCAATTAACATCCCCATTAAAGGAGTTCCGAAAATGCACCACATACATGCTTGCAGATTAGACCCGTTGATCACCCCGGACAAACTACAAGAATATCTAAGGGAGATATGCCCCAATGCGAGATGCCAAAAATTACAATCAAAATATCCCGAAGAATACTCGTCATTTAAAATCTCGGATACGGCAGAAAACATCCAGCTACTAAAAAATCCTAACATCTGGCCGCCCGGAGCACGTATCAATCATTTTTTACCGTGGGTAATGAAAAGGAAAAAAAACAACATAAATAAAAATAAACTTATTAACATTCTTCACCAAAACGTTCGATCACTGGGAAACTCTTTGAACCAATTATATTTTTGCGCTCAAGAGTATAAACTTAATTTCATTTGCGTATCTGAACACTGGCAAACAGAGGAACAAATTACGTTTTTAAAAATACCGGGTTACAAACTTACCTCTTCGTACTGTAGACCCCGAAATAAACACGGCGGAGTGGCTATATATGCGGAAGAATCAAGGAAATCATTATTGCGTACAGACATCGAAAATCTGTCAGAAGAATATGTGTTTGAATGCGCGGCTAATGAATTTTATATCGAAACAAACTTTTCAGTAACCATTATTGTTATTTACCGTACCCCCGAATCAGATATAGATGCGTTTATAAATAAACTAGATGAACTGTTAAAATTATTATTCGAGCAAAAACAAATATTTTTTATCGCAGGCGACTTTAATGTAGATATATTAAAACATAACAGGCACTCTTCATTATTTCTAGATATTATTGATTCCTATGGTCTTTCTCTTCTTATAAATAAACCTACTCGTATTAGTGCTTATTCTTCTACTTGCCTAGATAATATAGTTACAAATTGTGTTGATGCAAACTGTAATATAATACAAACGGCGATCTCTGACCACACGGGTCAAATTGTAAATGTACCCGTTGTACCAAATATTAATAGTATCAAAACCAAACTTATATCCAAACGAACGTATCATAAAGATGCTATTGAAGACTTTCAAAACTCACTAATGCACACGACCTGGGATTCAGTTTACAGTATTAGTGGTACAGATAACAAATACAACACCATCTTATCTATTTTTAAAGACGCTTTTGACAAGTTCTTTCCCATTCGAACTTTTACGCAAACAAATAGAAAACATAATATCTACGGTGATCCCCATTTACAATATCTTAAAGAAAAAATACTAGTTTACGAAACAATTGCCTTATACAACCACTCGTTTAAGACGATATTAAAAACTTACAAACAACAATTCACATCACAGTTGAATATAAGCAGGCGTAATTATTATACAAACCGAATCATTAATGCCGAAAACCGAAGTAATGCCAGTTGGGGAGTAGTAAAAGATTTAACGCCTAACAATGTGAACCCCGCCGTACCTACCGGAAACTTAAGTGAGATAGCTAACAACTTTAATACATTATTTATAAATAGTGCACAACACATAGCGTCAGTAAATCAACAGGGAGATGAGATAAACATGTCGAACAATCAACACTCAATATTTCTGGACCCAACGAATGAACAAGAAATAATAAACATTGTCATGAGTTGTGCAAATAAAAAAAGTAGCGGATTTGATGACATCCCGTTCTTTCTCATAAAACGAATTATTAAATATGTAGCGGAACCCCTGTCCCATATTATCAATAATTCATTTATTATAGGTACTTTTCCCAACAATTTAAAAACGGGAGTAGTAAGACCTATTCACAAAAAAGGTGATTCTAACGACCTCTCCAATTATAGACCAATAAGCGTTTTGCCATCTTTTTCAAAAATATTTGAACAAGTAATGACAAAACGCTTATTAACTTTTTTCAATAAATATCATTTACTCAACGACAATCAACACGGCTTCATCAAGAAAAGAAGCATCAACACAGCATTATGTAACTTCACTAAGTTAATTTACAACACATTAGATAACGATGAACTTGCTTGTGGAACATTTCTAGACTTGTCAAAAGCGTTTGACAGCATTCCACACAATAGATTATTAGACAAGTTGTATTTATATGGTATACGTGGTATAGCCAACCAATGGATACAGTCATATTTAAGTTTCAGACAACAAATCGTTAAAATAACACAATCAAACAACATTTATACATCTCTTCCACAAATAATTATCTGCGGCCGTCCGCAAGGAAGCGTGATGGGCCCCTTGCTATTCAATTTATATATAAATAATATTTTTGAATACGAAACTTCACAAAATTATTCCTTGGTAAACTATGCTGACGATACCAACATTGCAGTCAAAGGTGCAGACTTCATTGAACTGAAACGAAATGCAACATATATATTACAGCATGTAGAGAAATGGTTCATGCAAAACAACTTGCTTCTCAATAAAAATAAAACCAAATTCATGTTATTTCAAATACACAACGCCCAAAATTTACCTAACACAGTTTGCATCAACTCCAGTAACTACAATATAGTGAGCTCGACAAAGGTTCTAGGCGTTACACTAGATACATCACTGAAGTGGGGGCAGCACATACAAAATCTATGCCAAAAACTTTGTAAAGTCTGCTACATGCTGCGAGTGCTGACAAAAAACGTGGACACCAACCTTGCAAAAACTGTTTACCATTCCAATTTTGAATCACAATTACGATACGGAATCATACATTGGGGTGGTAGTACAGACACAAATAGAGTTTTAATTTTGCAATAACGTGCGCTTAGAATTATTTGTAAGCTAGGACCCAAAGACTCTTGTAGACATTGGTTTAAAGCATTAAATTTACTAACTGTTGTCGCTATGCACATTTACGAGTGCTTAACCTTCATGCGCCTTCAATACTCTAACTTCACAAGTAATGAAATAACTCACAATTATGACACACGTAACAAAGTGAATATGATATATCCACGGGTAAAATTAACGCATACCCAAAAGAGCGTTCACTATTTATGCCTACGACTTCATAACCACCTAGCTTTTGAAATAAAAAAAGAAAAAAATTTCAAACACTACAAAAACAAAATTTATTCCTATCTATGCAAAGTTGAACCATACTCATTAGAGGAATACTTTAACTTTAAGTCATAGTGATGTTTCCGTTGACACTATTTTATATATTATACGATGTAATTATTCTTTGTATTTATATAAAATAAAGCAGTATTGTATTATATTGTATTGTATTGTATACGCTGTACATGTTCAGGCATTCGTCGATTATATAAAAGTAATCAATGGGAAGTTTCGAACGAGTGTTTCCACTCTCAGACTAAGCATGAAGTAAAATTTCGAGTTTAGAAAAGCCTGAAAATTTGGTTTGGTCGCTCCGCGAAGCGGAGCGGCCAAACCAAATTTTCAGGCTTTTCTAAACTCGAAATTTTACTTCATGCGCCACGCGTATAAAACACTAATATATTGTGAGGTTAAAAATATACTTAAAAATACTTATTTTAAAATAAGTAATAATCAAAATATTTAAATAACAAATTATTTACATATTGATAATGAAGGTTTAAATTAAATTACACTTGGTTTGTTTCCCAATTTCACAATTTAAAAAAAAAGAAAAAAATTGTGAAACAAACCAAGTGTAATTTAATTTAAACCTTCATTATCAATATTTAAAAATGTTTCACCAAGTGAGAAGTGAGAAAATTATTCAAATTATTTACATTTTTCTTGACACATTCTCAAGTGAATAATATCGTATGTTCAATTAAAATAAACCTCCAGAGTGTAATGAAAAATATTGTAGGTTGGCAACTATGAAATTATATATTATAATTATTATAAATTTTAAAATAAAAACACTTGGTTTGTTTCAGTAACGTTTTACTTATTATTCCGACTAGTTTCGGCTTCTAGCCATTATCAAGGAATGTACAGAGAATACTTTTTTACACGATATTTATATACAATCATGTTTCACCAAGTGATTAATGAGAACATTGTGAAAGATATTATAATTATTATGTTTGACGTTTTATATATCGATTCCTAGCGCCTGTAGCCAACTTACATTTTAAAAATGATTAAATCAAAGCACTCTAGAGATTTTCTTTATTGAACACTCCATACAATGTATTAAATTAACTTATTTAGTAATTTAATTTGTAAAAAATTAATAATATTGCGCTATTGCATCAATGGTACTTAATGGGTTAACCCATTAAGCGCCATTGGTGCATACACGCAACATTATTTTTTTGTTAACTAAATTACTAAATAAGTTAATTTGATATGTTATATTATTTGACCTGACTTGAAAATGTATAAAGAAAAAAGCAAATATTTTGTTATTTAAATATTTCGCTTATTACTCATAAAAAAAATGCAGTGTATTTTTAACTTCACAATATGTTAGTGTTTTATACGCGTGGCGCATGAAGTAAAATTTCGAGTTTAGAAAAGCCCCGTGAAAATTTGTCTCGGGTCGCTGCGCGACCCTCGACAAATTTTCTACGCGGGGCTTTTCTAAACTCGAAATTTTACTTCATGCTTAGTCTAGGAGTGGAAACAATCGTTCAAAACTTTATATTGCACGTTTTTACATAAAATCGACGAATGCCTGAAAGTTTACAGCGTATACATTATGTATATTTAAAAGAAACAGTATGTAATACAATAAGTCATTCATAGATATCATTAAAAACGTGCAGAATTGGAGCTAAATTTAACTTTTAAAGTTAACTCTGTCACTGCTCGACCGTTAATGGGTTAATGTAAGTAACTAAAACAAAATCTTAATTTTATTGAATTAACTCAATATTTGCAGCCATTCGTAATTAAAAAAATAAAACGTTAAATTCTAAGCTGCTAACGAATTTTACTTCTTGTGTGAACAAGATGTAAAATTTTAATCTTTTCAAGTAACGAGATTATTTTTCAGAACTTAATTATTATAAACCATTTCCTTTTAGAGAGCGCAAGGCGTATAGAACTGAATATTGTTGCCTTGAATCTACGCCGTTTACGTGAAATTAATCTGGATAATTTGATATAATTTTCTCTATTTTATACTTACGTTGTAAGCATAGGAAAAATCCTGTGCGACCAAAGCAATCTTATCGTCAGTCGGAGTTGTTGCTAAATGTAAAACTAAAGTAGCCACATAAACTATGATAACAAAACTGCCCTTTCGACTTTTCAATAATTCTTTCAGGGATTCGACATCGATGTGTGCTATATCATATCTGAAACAATAAACAAATATTTCTGTTACAAATATTTAGACTGAAAAGTATTTTGTACATATTCAAAAGTTCGTAACCAAATTAACAAGAATTGACAGTGGTTCCTAAGGTGGGACCCTACAGGAGGGCAATATGTTTTACATTGAATTATTTTTTTTACTTACTAGAATGCTATTTTAAGTTTATACTTGTTACTCTGTAATTACGTTTTTTGCGTGTTGGGTATGTTATGTTATGGGGTCGATGGGTCTTGTGGCCTCTGGGCCTTCCGAAATTACCTCGACCTGAAAGATCTTTTGTAATTATCCCTGACCTACTTGAGTCCCTCAATGTCTAGACCTCTTGCGTAGTCTACAATAACTTGCGGGCTAATGTGTACCATGTCATCAGGCTTTAAAGTGACCGGTAACAGGTAGTTCCCTCTTTAAAGGGACAGGGCAGAGCATTCACAAAGTAGGTGCTCTGCTGTTTCTTGTGTCTCGTTGCAGAATCTGCAATTGGCATCAGTTGTCTGACCCATCTTCGTGAGGTGGTATTTTAGAGGAGAGTGTCCGGTTAGAAGGCCGGTTATGAGCCTGAGGTTGCCTTTGCTTATTATTATTATTTTTACTTACTAGAATGCTATTTTAAGTTTATACTTGTTACTCTGTAATTAGGTTTTTTTGCGTGTTGGGTATGTTATGTTATGGGGTCGATGGGTCTTGTGGCCTCTGGGCCTTCCGAAATTACCTCGACCTGAAAGATCTTTTGTAATTATCCCTGACCTACTTGAGTCCCTCAATGTCTAGTCCTCTTGCCTAGTCTACAATAACTTGAGGGCTAATGTGAACCATGTCATCAGGCTTTAAAGTGACCGGTAACAGGTAGTTCCCTCTTTAAAGGGACAGGGCAGAGCATTCACAAAGTAGGTGCTCTGCTGTTTCTTGTGCCTCGTTGCAGAATCTGCAATCGGCATCAGTTGTCTGACCCATCTTCGTGAGGTGGTATTTTAGAGGACAGTGTCCGGTTAGAAGGCCGGTTATGAGCCTGAGGTTGCCTTTGATTAGCCTGAGAAACTGTCAAACAGTTTCTCAGACTAAGCAAAGGCAACCTAATGCTCATAACCGGCCTACTTACGGCAGAGAAGGCGATAAACCTTTTCGTCTGCCTCAAGCCAGGTGTGTTTCTTAGGTGAGCACTTTTGGCAGTATCATCGATCATTCCCTTGATGCGGACTTCAGTTATTCCACTATAGGGTTCTGGTCCAACAAATGGAGTTTTGGAGCCTTTTTTAGTGAGGCTGTCGGCAATTTTATTGCATTTGATCCCTTCCAGGTCATGAACCCAAAGCAGTCTAACTTGTTCCTGGCCAGCTGCTTTAGGGATAGATTGCACTCCCAGACAGATTTAGACTTACATGTGTAACGGGGCGGTCGAACCGGGGTTGGTTTTATATGTATTTTTGAGAAAAATAATAAATTATACTTGAGTTATTTAAATAATTAAATTACGACATATGCCACTTCCGGTCGAAACCCTATCACGTTCCGTTAGCTCAATTAGAAAAAAAAACTGTAAACGTACATGTTTTAAATCGTTTCGTCTCGAACCACTTTTTCACTCGGGGAATTTATGAGATTCAATTAAAATTTAATAAAAAAAACTCTCTCTTTAAAATTCAACAATAAATAATAAATTTAAAAAAAAAAATCAAACAGTTACAACAAATATAAAGTTAAAAAAAAGTTGAATAAGAGATTGAATAATTTTACAAAAAATAAATTATGTTTAGACAAACAAGTTAAATAATAATGATTTAAAATCTCATAAATTCAAAAGAACTATTAACTGAAATGACCGTCGATCGGTCACCACCAGAAACACCACTTTGACTTGACACTTTGAAAACACTTGCATGGGTAATACTTCGAAAAATACTTTTTGAAGACGTTTTGAATACTGAGAGAATACTGAATATTTTCTGGCCGTCGTGCGACTTTATAGCCCGAAAATTCACCACGGGATGAGTTGGGGGTAGCAGAGCCATGGAAGGGTTTTTTCACCCTTACCTCATTGGTTAAGGACGTGGTAGGGATGCTTACTTCCCGAGGCCCATTGGTCAACCCTTGGCGTGGATAATCACTCTCAATTCTCATTGGCTGATCCAATGCTCGACGCTGATTTGCTGAGCGTCATTTTTGCAACAGCGAAATTGAGAGTGACACGTCTCTGATTTTGCAAATTATACGAATATTTTCAAATATTTTTATAATTTGCTTAGTCTTTTAATTTTGTACATTTGTGTACTATTTGGTGTTTTTGTTTTTATGGAGCGCTGATTGACGGTCTGGTGCTCTTTTAGAACTTTGGTGAATTTAAAATGAAATGTTAAAAATAAAAATGTTTGTATAAACTATTAAAAATACATATATAAAATATACCTACATATATAATGTTCGAAAATAAACGTCACGATTAATGCGTGTACTCAAATTACGTGACATAGTTAATTAATGAAATATATACAAAAGGAAAACTGATTTTAAAGTCTGATTGAAATTATATTTCAACTTATGAATATGTACAAATTCGATTAAGGCATGAGATTAGAATAAGTTAAATTACTCAAGAGTATGTTTAATTAAATTATGTTGGAGAAAAATATGTTTTGCTAAAACTGTACACTATAGAAATATTTTACGATGCCTTAATTAGGGTCGACGTATTTTCGGGACTTTTTGTTGTAGTCCCTTTCTAAACATACTTGGGCGCATGTGTTCAAGGCCTCAATTTTTGCCTGAAATATCGATTGGGACCGTCCTAAGGCCCTCGATAACTCGAATCGAGGGCCAGTGATACCGATTCCGACTCCATTTTCAGTTTTAGATCCGCCAGTGAACCAAACAATCGAGGAGCCTTGTAACTGCTTGGCTTTCGCTGCAACACTATGGCCGCCTTGGATAGCCACTTCAATCGTTGTATCGAAGTCGTAGGCAGACATATTGTTGTTGAGATGTCTTTGGGCATGTATACCGCTCAGAGTGCTGAGGATTTTTAGGTGCCCATTAAAATGGCTATATTTTGGAGTATTTGTCTGGATTATTCTTAAAACGTCTAGAACAGCTTCCCTTTTCACGTGCAGATGCAGAGGTGTGAGGTTTAGCATAGCCTCCAGTAGGGCAGGTTTCGGTTTGTTGGACCATTTTCAAAGGAATGTTATATGTTTCACCAAGTGCCAGATGAGAAATTAATCTAAGAAATTTAAGGTAAGTCTGCAAGATTTTTTTTTAAATACTAAATTGCGAGTATTACTTGACCCGTTAACGCCCGAGCAATAATAGAGATAACTCTAAAAGGTAATTTTAGCTAAAATTCTGCCCTTTTTTAAATGTCTATGAGCAAATTATTATATTACATACTAGGATATTTTCTTTTAAATATACATAATGTATACGCTGTAAATGTTCAGGCATTCGTCGATTATATAAAGTGTTCAATTTGAAGTTTCGAACGAGTGTTTCCACTCCCAGACTAAGCATGAAGTAAAATTTCGAGTTTAGAAAAGCCTGAAAATTTGGTTTGGACGCGTAGCGCGAAGCGCGGAGCGGCCAAACCAAATTTTCAGGCTTTTCTAAACTCGAAATTTTACGTCATGCGCCACGCGTATAAAACACTAATATATTGTGAAGTTAGAAATATACGTAAAAATACTTATTTTAAAATAAGTGATAATCAAAATATTTAAATAACATATTTACATTTTTCTTCACACATTCCCAAGTGAAGTCAAATAATATCGTGTGTTCAATTAAAATAAACCTCCAGAGTGTAATGAAATTTATTGTAGGTTGGCAACTATGAAATTAAAATGGCTATATTTTGGAGTATTTGTCTGGATTATTCTTAAAACGTCTAGAACAGGTTCCCTTTTCACGTGCAGATGCAGAGGTGTGAGGTTTAGCATAGCCTCCAGTAGGGCAGGTGCTCATAGCTCCAGTGATGCCCAACATGTGCCTGTTGGCTAATAAAGGATATTATTATAATATACTTACTTATCGAAAACTGATATTAAACAAAGTATGCACAATACGTAGAACAAGATGACGTATGTGTCGCTGTAAGCCGCGTAGTTCCTTAAAGTTTCCGGATTTGTGGAAAACTGATTCGTGCTAATGTAGATAAAGTGGGCGAACCCTAGGCCTCCCAAAAGTCCATGACAGAAAGTCGTGAATTTCCTCCAGTATTTTTGCACGTTGATCGCTGATTGCAGGGGTGTAAAAATTGGCCTAGTAAATCTAAAAAACAATAATCATCTATTAATACAAAATTATTTCAAAATATGAAATAATTTCCTTATAATTAGACATTAGAAAACAGTTTAACACAGTATTGTGTAAATTAATAGAATCATATCAACAGGGTGTTCCACCTAAAACTACCCAGATTAATTCTGTGGTTTTGAGGAAAAACCAGTTAAGTCGTTTTTACATGATTTCGAGTAATTTAAGTTTAAAGTTTCACAGGTCAACTTTATAAATACCTTGTAATGGCTCCGAATATCCATCTAATAGTATGTATATTGAAACAAAAGTATATAAAACATGTCAAACGTGTGAATATGTCTTTTATTTAGCTAGAAATTAAAGGAAAACAGATAACTGGTTTTTCCTCAAAAAAGTCAGATAACTGGGTTTTTTAAAAAAATCGCAATTTGACTATTATTTCACGTAATTTTAAATAGTCAAGATATATTCGACCATGATTTAGTAAAAAAATTGTATCACCCTCGTGCCAACATAAATATCGTCATACTTTGTACCGACCGCTGGTATTAAGCACGCCTTCGAGATTCATAAAGTAGCCACCAATTGGCGGCGTCGTCGACCTTCAGGAGATTCAAGCCCCAACATTTGAACACAACTTATAATAGCACAGACCTTTTGATTAAAATGAAAGTGTAACAACTCACACAAAGCCTGACTTTAAATAACAAATGGATTTAATCTGACAATACTCGAGCAGTTCGAAGGACCCATCTTTGGAATCCCCAGGTTAGTAAGAAAAATGTTCAGTTGGGGCATTATGTTGTTGGTGCTCAGGACTCATTTGCGGAATCGTAAGGTTGGTAAATGTAACTTTTCTCGGGTCCTGTTGACAGCGATCAAAAGATAACCTACTTAATTTTTTTAGGTTCTTTACAGTTGACACTTCGACCGTTTCTGAAGAAAGACGAGCAATTGCAGAGAAGTCTTCTTGAAAATGAACTATCGATGGAAAACTTAAGTTTATCCTCTGGAGATGTGACGATTCAAGGTATTTATTTAAGAAGGTGGTCATTTATTTAGAAGTCTTTTTCATTGACAGCTTACAACCATTTTATATTGAACAAATTGCAAAATATACTTAAAAATTGTTACAATTTCATCACTGTTTCACTAGGTTACGATACAAAGCAGGATTTGAGTACTCTGGTACGTAATGGAGGCGACAATCAAACGAGGATCAGGTTAGAATTTTCGACTCCTATTGGGCGCAGAGAACGTACTTGAAACGACGCGATTTTGTGAGAGGCTTGATAACACTCAAACCTGTAAAAAAGCGCGAAGGGAACTTGAGGCGAAAACAATTCATAGCGGTGCGCAGCAAGTCTATCGACCAAAACGTTTGTCGTAAGTGTTTTCGACTAACTTTTGGCGAGACCGAGTCTTTCATTGAAAATTGTCTGACTTACATATGGAAGGAGATGGGTCAGTTGCCTTTGAGTGATCGAAGAGGAAAACGAGTTTTTAAAAATAAGATCTCAGACACAATAATTGCAGAAGTTAAAGCTCACATTGACAAGTTTCCGGCTTATGAAAGCGTCGCCACACGACAAAAAGGTATTTGCCAATCGGGCTGACTGTTCTGGAGATGTACGCTTTATACAAAGATGAAGTGCAGAAACCTGTTAAGTACTGGATATATAAAGTGTTAAAGAAAACAGGACTTCAATTCAAACAACCACAACTTGACAAGTGCCATAAGTGTGACATGTTCCATGCACAATTAAGGTACGAAACTGATGAAACTAAACGAGAAAAGACACGACACTGCAGAAAGATCACCAAGAAGCAGCAGATACGGCGTATTCAAGTAAATCTGCTGATAAGAAGGGGGCCAAAACATCCGAGGGCACCCACCTCTTCTGCACCTTCTTCCTTGCAAACATCTGTAGCTTTCTACAAGAGACAACTGTGGACCTACAACTTGACCGTCAATGTCAACACGACACCGAAGACGACATGTTACATGTGGCACGAAGGTGACGCAAAAAGAGGTGCCAATGAAGTCGCGTCAGTCTCTACAAATTTGCAAAACAATCCGTCAAAGTAACGTTTTTTGTGGCATAACGTAAAATGGATTAGATACCTAAAAGAACAAGATCTGATTTTCTATAAACAGAATTTTCAAGATGGAGAGTTCTCTGAATTACATGTACGCAGACGTAATACTTGTAATATTTAAAACGAACAGCTTCAACTTAGATACACAGGGCCTCACGACATAAGCCGCGAGAAGAAATAAGACTTGCTCTCCATGTTGGATCTTTTGAGACCAGAAGTTCACGACTTTTACAAACTCGTACTGAGGAGTTTGTAAAAGTCGTGAACTTCTGGTCTCAAAAGATGTGAATTCTCTAGTGCGAAAAATTTTGATCCGGATTTAGACGACGACGATTCAACTGAAGAGTTTCCGGAAGCGAATGAACAAGCAACAGTTTGAAACGGAAGCGTGAAAATTGTAATCGCTCACCTAAAGAACAACCTAAAAAAGTGAAAACTGTACATGCGATTGAAGTTAATGTCGGACGATCTAACCGAATTTCTTCGCGTCAACCTGTCGATTATTCTTCGATTAATTAGTTACTGTACTGCGTTACATGATGTGTATAGAAAATTGTAGCCACTTGTTTTTTATCTGTAAGAAAAAGTTACGTTTATTTCATAATTTCTGTGGCTTATTTTTTCAAACCCTTTTACACCTTGTGTAACTTCCTTTTTCAAACATGAAAAATGTCCGTATATCATTCGATATATAAATATATCGAATTATAATACTCATATATGTTCTTTCATGAAATATATACACTGAATATGTATAAACGTTAGCCATATATGGTAAAATCTGGATGTTAATACATTTAATATGCATTCAAATGGAACGTAACTGGTTTTTCCTCAAAAAATGTCACATAACTGGTTTTTCCTCAAAAATGACACTTAACTGGATAGGTTTTGTATAAATTGTGCTAAATGTGTAACAGATAATATCATTTGGAGTTCACCAAGTGAAAATTGACGTAAATAACTATCATTGTCCGCACATAACTTAATTTGACCAAAAAAGTCACTTAACTGGTTTTTCCTCAAAACCACAGAATTAACAACAATCTAAAAATGTTATTAAAGTTTTGTTTGTTGTAATCAATAGATGTTATTCAAGACTTCGAATTAAAATAGAATTGGTATCACCCATAAGTACGGTTTAGCTGTCAGAGGCGTGAGAAAATGTCATTCGATGATCAGAACTTTGTAAGTGACTCTTTCTAAAAGAATGGAATATTTTAAGACATTTTTATCATTAAATAAATTGCATTGGCCATTTTTAGGTTATAACAAATTTTTATATTTTCAAGAACTTTTCCCACTGAGTAAACACAATTAAGTAATGTTTCATCATCATTAAAACAACGTTTAATGTTGCTACAATGTTGATATAACGTTATTTGTTTGTTTTTGCTCAGTGTGTTAATACAAGCATTTAAAGTTATGCAACTTTTCAAAATTTGCTTATCTAACAATAAAAATAAATAAAATAAATTGAAAATTACATAAAAATTTTATTAACAATAATATAACTCAATTATAGCCGACAGTTCTTATAAACTTTGATACACATGTCAAAAATAATTAATATTTTCAAAATATAGACTTGAATAACATCTATTGATTACAACAATCAAAACTTTAATAATAGTGTTAGTTTCTTGTTAATTACTCTGGTGAGTTTTTGATAAAACATCCTGTTTATAATATATTTACAAGAGAAATAGAAAATATTTTATTTATGACAGATCTTCCACTATCAAAAAGACAAGTGTTCTATTTATACCTTGATTGTATATTGAAATTATTTTAGTTAAAAAAAAATGTTAAAAGTGCGATTCTTTTCGCAATCTACAACAAGTTAGTCTTACAAAGACTATATCAAACACTCATTGAAACAACTACTTCCCGGGCTAATACCCCGACGGACATAGAATTATACAACAAGTGTTTGCTGTTACATACAGTAACCTACTGCAAATGTAACAATTTGGGTCAAATTATTCAGGCCATCTATAGACGCGTTTCGAGATTTATCTCTCCTCAGTATAGCTTTGCCATTCCCTCTAAACAATTTGACACCTTAGACTGGCGGTCACGTTACCGTTCAAACATTAGTATAAATGAAATTGCCAATTCTTGGTTGCAGAATACTTCAAACATTAAAAGTGCGATTCTTTTCGCAATCTACAACAAGTTAGTCTTACAAAGACTATATCAAACACTCATTGAAACAACTAGTTGTTTCAATGAGTGTTTCCAGTTGATGTTCGAAAGTTGGTCCCTAAGTTCCTCTTCTTTGTTGATTATATCAGTTGCCATCTTATTGTTCTGCGATCGTAGAATAGATTTAAACGAAATTGGATTTATAGGCGGTACTGTTTGTCCACTTATAAGTGAAACGTTAGCCTTCTTTGAATATGTGGCCAGTATTGCTTTGGATTCCATCTGGTTAGGCGTTAGCAGCACATGTTGTGTGTGTATGATGCAATCCTGGGTTATTTGGATTACTCCTGTGTTGCTAAGTTGAACATCCTCTCGTGTACCATTGCAGGATATGGCTATTTTGAAGGGTGATGGTGTGATGAATAACCATGTGTTTGACATATGTAGTTGCTTCCATGTAATTGAATGTAATGGGAAATTTCTTGTTCTGCAATGTATCTTGTCATCTCGGTCGAATATTTGACTTATGATGCATTCGGGATGTGTCTCGATGTCCATGATTTGGGTGGGTGCGCAGACATACTTGTGTCGTGTCAGTGTTCTGCAAGCCGAAAATTCTGTCTTGCAAATGGAGTAGAGTTGTTGATTGTAGTCAACTGCGATGATGTCTTGAGATATATCCAGCGCCTCGTAGTATGTTTTATGAATTTGACATGGTGTCGCTGTTGCTTTCATTATTGTGAACTGTGATGTATCCACAATAAGGAAGTGCCCATAAATGTGTATTGTGTTGCTATCCTGTTTGCTTTGCACTTTTGTGATAGGTGCGGATAGTATTTGTAGATTGGATGGGAGCTTTAGGTTTGCATGTTTTATGATGGATTGAATCTGAGAAGGAGGGATTAGAATATGGAAGTTATTTTGTCTGTAATGGATGCTTAAAATTTTGGAGAAGTGTTGGTAGGTTTCGCTGAGGATATTATGTGCTGTTTGATACGCACCAAGGAGATGGATATTTAACTGGTTGGAATTGATGGCTGCATACCATTTTGACATTTCACGGATTAATTGGAAACCTTGGTTTATCTTTAGTTGAAATTGTTCCAACTTCTTTGCCATGACTTCTTCTGTATTGTTGAATGTTGCCATGGCAGATATCATTAATTTTATTTGATGTTGTGCTGAGTGGATGAGCTGCTTCTGGTTGGCATCAAGGCGGTCAATATCTGTGTAAACTTCGTCATTAACTCCAAATACTGCGGTCATCAATGTTCCTAGTAATCCTCGTTTGTTGCGTGATTTGTCTTGATTTGCTATGCCTGAGAAAGTTTCTTCAATATTTTTTAGTATTTCTCTCAAATGATGTACCAGACTCTTGCATTCCACCTCTGTTGTTACTTTGTGGGTTTCTTTGCATAGTTGTAGAAATCGCAAGGTGACGTTACTAGCTCGACGTACATCATCCTCCAAAAGAGTTCGGTTATATTCTGCATGGATGCGAAAGGTTCCTCTCTCAGTTTATGTGCTGCCAAAGTGTTCAATATATAATCCGCCGTGGGGATGTTTAATTGTGTAATAGCTGCTTGCAACTTGAAAAAACTGTAAGAGAATAAATATTAGTATGATGACTGGGCTTTTTTGTTTTCTAATTCTTTTTTTTAAGTTAGTGCCATATGCGTGTGCTGCTCTGTTTTCATATTTGTTTCTTCTTTTTCGTTAGTTTCGTCTTTCGGAAGTGGAGTAAGATGATGTATCGCCTTTATTGTAGTATTTCCTCCACTTTTCATTACTGTGACCAGTCTGACTATTCCATCTTTTCCTGGATGAGTTTTAATTATTTTACCTAATGGCCAATGCTACGGTTTGGCATTATCTTCTTTGATTATAACTATTGTATCTGGGGCCATATGGGGCTGCGTTTTGTTCCATCTGTATCTCACTTGAAGTTGAGATAAGTATTCGTTGTGCCATGCTTGCCAGAAATCTGTCGCTTTCTGGACGTAGATTAGCTTTTGGTTGATTAATTGAAATCTGTCGCTTTCTGGACGTAGATTCGCTTTTGGTTTGAAATTGAAATCTGTCGCTTTCTGGACGTAGATTCGCTTTTAGTTGATTAATTGAAATCTGTCGCTTTCTGGATGTAGATTCGCTTTTGGTTGATTAATTGAAATCTGTCGCTTTCTGGACGTAGATTCGCTTTTGGTTGATTAATTGAAATCTGTCGCTTTCTGGACGTAGATTCGCTTTTGGTTGATTGAAATTGAAATCTGTCGCTTTCTGGACGTAGATTCGCTTTTGGTTGATTAATTGAAATCTGTCGCTTTCTGGACGTAGATTCGCTTTTGGTTGATTAATTGAAATCCGTCGCTTTCTCGACGTAGATTCGCTTTTGGTTGATTAATTGAAATCTGTCGCTTTCTGGACGTAGATTCGCTTTTGGTTGATTGAAATGGAAATCTGTCGCTTTCTGGACGTAGATTCGCTTTTGGTTGATTAATTGAAATCTGTCGCTTTCCGGACGTAGATTCGCTTTTGGTTGATTAATTGAAATCTGTCGGTTTCTGGACATAGAAAAATTAACTGGCGCTTAGGCTTGGTGCGTGCTAGACCCAGCTTTCGGATTGATAGGAACTAACTGGTGCTTAGGCTTGGTGCGGGCTTGACCCAGTTAGCTGTTTTGTTCGAAGGACCATGTAATAGTTCAGGGTAGAGTAGTGGATTTAAAATAGGTGTATATTGTAACATAATAACTTAAATACATGACATAGTAGTTAATGGTTTGAGAGTCGAAATAACTCTGGTCAGTTGGCCTCCTCGCGGGTATTTATATTTGGTGTTGGTGCTGACTGGTAGCGTTGGCCCGGTGATTTGGGACGCCGATGGTCACAAAGTCCACAAGTCCGTTGCTGAGTTGCAGAAGTTGTTGCCGTGGATCGGCCGGACAGGCGCTCGTCATTCTTGCGTAAGTGGGGCATCAGGTAATTGTCCGGAATTGTGTTGTGTTATGATTGCATTATTGAACGAATGATGCAATCGTAATAGAATAATTAATAATTAAATATATGTCTAATCATAGGTTTTGAATATTTTTGTTACAACAACTGATAACGATAGTTATATTATAATGGTTGCAAGAAATTATAAAATCAAATTTCTTCTTAAAGGATTTGTATTCGTGATTCGCAAAAGCAGGATACGAATCTTTGATTCGAATCATATTTATCTCTTACGAATCCTTTATTCGAGTATTCGTGATTCGAATCATATTACGTGATTCGGATTCGTGATTCAAATCCTTTTTACGAGGATTCGTCCGAGCTCTGGTTGAAACTATAGTCACTTAATAAAGTCTCAGTTATAGAAACATAAAAAAGTTGAAGCTTTCAATGAAAAAAGGTGCAAATGGCTTTTTTCGACTTGAAACGATATTTATTCAAAATTCAAGGTTTATACTTCTTTAGTTATTTCATCAAAAAGATTAATGGATGAAAATTAATCAAGCTCATAGATCTGATTACACCCAAAACATGTTTTTAACCGAATATTTAGTAATATCAACAAAAATGCAATAATTCCAATAATTTGCACAATACTATAACTTGGAGAAGACTTAGTTTTACATTCGCCGCTTGTATAAAAAGTGTTCATTTTAAACGTCTAACAAGGGTTTCCACTCCTTTGATTAAGCATGAAGTAAAATTTGGAGTTTAGAAAAGCCTGAAAATTTGGTTTGGTCGCGTAGCGAAGCGAAGCGACCAAACCAAATTTTCAGGCTTTTCTAAACTCCAAATTTTACTTCATGCGCCAGGCGTTTTAAACACTGATATATCCTGTAGTTAAAAATATACTACTTTAGTATATTGTTTTAGCAATATATTTTAAACATCAGAATATTTTAGTAGTTAACCAACCAAATTTTCAGGCTTTTCTAATTTCAAAATTTGACTTCATGCGCCAGGCGTATACAACACTGAAATATTGTGAAGTTCATAATACACTGCTTAGATATTAGTCGCCCAGATGCAAAACCAGCCATACGTGTTTTGAAAAACTTGTGGAAAAATGACAAAAACTGATTTTGCGACGCATTTTAAATAAAATAAAATAGTGTCTAATATGCATTGTATTGAATCTGGACAAGAAAAACTAAGTAAAACTAAGTAAAAAGGCTTTTCAACTGAAAAAAATATGTTAGCTTTTGTAACCGAAAAATGTATCAAGCTTTCCATTCTACAGGTTTTCTCAAACTTAATTTTATAGCAAAAATAAATTGATTGTGAGTTACGTGAAGATCAAATTAATTTGACGAATAAAACACTAATAACTTTTTTTTTTGTTTGTTTTGTTTTTGACATAGATTAATAACCTTTCTTCACACTTTTATAGTGCGAAGAAAGGTTATTAGTGCTTTATACTATTATTAGTGCTTTATTTGTTAAATAAATTTTATAGGGTTTAGGATGGGTTTTAAAAATCATTTTATTTTTATAATTGTAGCCCGAGACGAGTAGAATCCAAGGATACCAAAATCTTAGAATCAAAAAAAAAGGTGTATGGCTGGTTTTACATCTGGCCGACTCATATATACGTTAATTATTTATAGCCGATTTAGCTTCATATTATGTTTGATCTTAAGTTAATAAATTTTACAAAATTTCATTTTTTGTAAGTGCATTAAACGTGCACTTTACACAAAAATAAAACTGGTGTAATTTGTGCCAATTCCAATTGTTACCTCCAGCATCTAACACATACGTACTTGTCACCATTAACTGTACTAATTGTAAAAACATACTGTTGTCTAATCGGATGGTTCTCCAATTGACTGGAATCCCGCGAAGAGAGCTCGAATTTATTCTTTTTCTGAACGTAAAGCTTGTCACTTTTCCTCGGGCTTTTCCTGATTTTATCGTGTCTTCCAGTAAACTCATCAACCCCATTTTCGAAAACATCGTCTTGTAGATCGTCCAGAGCCAACGTGATGTCGTTTCTGGGCTCGAATTCGTCTTCGCGTTTGCGGTGCTTCCGTTTTGCTGACATCGGGGAACACTCGTGCTTCTTCTTTTTGCTTTTGCGCTTTTCTTTCGGGATCATCATTTCTCTACTATCTCCCATACCTAAAGTAATGATAAATTCATCAAACTCAAGGAAATAGCCAAAAATGGATTACCTGCAAATGTTAATTGTTTTTTTTATTTTTACATACATAGATATTTTAAACTAAGTTCAATTCTGAACTGCAAACTGTTCAAATGACATTAGGCTAGCAGAACATGTCTAAGCATAAGTAACTGTTATTCAGAAATGATCTTAATTCAATATGTTATGTCAAAGGTCCAACATTTAATTTGATATATAAATCTAGATTATTTAGTAATAATGAGATACACTAACATCTTCAAAATTCGTTCTTCATATCGTATTATTTGTATCTTTAGTTATGAGATTACTTTTCATACGCTCTGTCAAATAAGCGAAATATGAAGTAAATAAAATCTGTAACCATGGATCAAATAATACCTTTTACAACTTGTTACTTGAAAAATGTGGATTTTTTAATTACGTGTCAGTAACTATAGATAGCATACAGGGACTTTTTCTTTTAAGTATACAAAATCGGTAACCATGAATCAAACAAAACCTTTCACAACTTGTTACTGGTAAAAATGTGGATCTTCTAATTAAATGTCAGTAACTATAGATAGCAAACAGCATGCGCTGTAAAATTACAGGCATTTGTTGTATTTTAAATGCGTTTAATTTGAAATTTCTAACGAGTGTTTCCACTCTTTGATTAAGCATGAAGTAAAATTTCGAGTTTCAAAAAGCCTGGTTTAGCGCGACCAAACCAAATTTTTAGGCTTTACTAAACTTGCAATTTTACTTCATGCGCCATAAGTATAAACCACTTAAATATTCAGAACCTAAAAATATACTGCTAAAGCAATATGCTTAAGTAGCATAGCAGTAGGATATTTTGAACTTCAGGATATTTTAATATTTGATACACCTTGCGCGACCAAACCAAATTTTTAGACTTTACTAAACTCGCAATTTTACTTCATGCGCCATGAGTATAAACCACTCAAATATTCTGAATCTCAAAATATACTGCTAAAGCAATATGCTTAAGTAGCATATTTTAAACTTCAGGATATTTTAATGTTTTCTACAACTTGCCGATGAAGTAAAATTTCGAGTTTAGAAAAGCCTGAATATTTATTTCATGCCTAATCAAGGATTGGAAACACTCTCTAGTAGCTTCAAATTAAACGTTTTTAATTAAAAACAAATGCTGTAACATTTACAGAGTGTACGTCAGGATATGTACACTTAAATGAAAAGGCAAAGGGATATAAGTGCATAAAACTTGATTTTATGAAAATGTTTTTCTAAATTGAGAACATACAAGGAGTTTTTCTTTTAAGTATACATATCCCAATTACAGCGTATACATATACTGTATATCTTTAGATTTTCGTTGTTTTTTTAAGAGTTCAATTTGAAGCTTTAAAGAAGTGTTTTCCACTCCCAGATTAAGCATGAAGTAAAATTTCGAGTTTAGAAAAGCTTGAAAATTTGGTTTGGTCGCATAGCGCGTAGCGCTATGCGACCAAACCAAATTTTCAGGCTTTTCTAAACTCGAAATTTTACTTCATGCGCCACGCGTATAAAACATTTAAATATTGTGAAATTAAATGAATACTCTTCTAAATCAGTATTAAAAATTAACTTTTAGCAGGATTACAAAATATGCAGCTAAACAAGAATATTATGAATTTCACAATATTTCAGTGTGCTACACGCGTGACGCATGAAGTAAAATTTCGAGTTTAAAAAAGCTTGAGTTTAGATTTGGACGCTTCGCGTCCAAATCAAAACGCTCAGGCTTTTCTAAACTCGAAATTTTACTTCATGCTTAGTGTGGGAGTGGAAATCACGCATTTAAAGTTTTAAATTGAACTTTTTTACAGCGTTTGCATATGTATACTTAAAAGAAAAATTCCCTATATTGTAATTTAAGGAAAATGAACCAATATTTACTAATATCAGTAATATCCCGTTGCGAACAAATTAATGAGTAAGGCATATTGGTTGTAGATTTCGAAAATAATCGCACCTTTTAAAAAATCGAAAAAATCCTATTCAACTCAATAAACTATTATTGTATGTTTAATATAAAAAACCTCTCGAGTGCCATGATGTTATCTTTATTTTAATTTAATTTAAGCTTTAGAAATGAACATATAAAACGTCAGACAAAATAATTAATGTATAATTTCAGAGAGTACACTTAAATGAATAGGCAAAGGGATATAAGTGCATAAAACTTGATTTTATGAAAATGTTTTTCTAAATTGAGAACATACAAGGAGTTTTTCTTTTAAGCATACATATCTCAATTACAGCGTATACATATACTGTATATCTTTAGATTTTCGTTGTTTTTTTAAGAGTTCAATTTGAAGCTTTAAATGAGTGTTTTCCACTCCCAGATTAAGCATGAAGTAAAATTTCGAGTTTAGAAAAGCCTGAAAATTTTCAGGCTTTTCTAAACTCGAAATTTTACTTCATGCTCCACGCGTATAAAACATTTAAATCTTGTGAAATTAAATGAATACTTTTTTAAATCAGTATTAAAAATTAACTTACAGAGCAGGATTACAAAATATACAGCTAAACAAGAATATTATGAATTTCACAATATTCCAGTGTGCTACACGCGTGGCGCATGAAGCAAAATTTCGAGTTTAGAAAAGCCTGAGTTTGGATTTGGACGCTTCGCGTCCAAATCCAAACGCTCAGGCTTTTCTAAACTCGAAATTTTACTTCATGCTTAGTCTGGGAGTGGAAATCACTTATTTAAAGCTTCAAATTGAACTTTTTTACAGCGTAAATGTATACTTGAAAGAAAAATTCCCTGTATAGTAATTTAAGGAAAATGAACCAATATTTACTAATATCAGTAATATCTCGTAGCCAACAAATTAATGAGTAAGGCATATTGGTTGTGGATTTCGAAAATAATCGCACCTTTTCAAAAATCGAAAAAAAATCTATTCAACCTAATAAACTATTATCGTATCAGAGTTGCCAACCAACAATATTTTACATGGCACTCTAGAGGTTTTATTTGATTGAAATTTGATATATCTCTACATATTTTTGTTACAAAATGTGTGGACTTACCCATTTCTGAATCTCCATGTTTTTTCTTCCTAGATTTCGATTTTTTTAATGAACCAGACGTAATCATATCGTCATTTTCCCGATTGTAAATATCTTGAATACTGTTGTACATATTCCTCTCATCAGTGTCCATTTGGCCATAATCTTTGCGACGTTTGTAATGCTTTCTTTCCTCAGGACTCAACAGCTCCAAATTACCTACAATATTTTTATGAACATTTTTGTAACTGTGTAAACGAAGAAACAATCAATACAATTAGTTAAAATGTTTCATCAAGTGATCAATAAGAACCAAATTAAAGTTAAATTAATACAATTACAAAAGAAATAAGATTTTAAATGCTTCATTGTATAATTCAATATCCGGCGGTATATTTGCACGGGAAGTAGATGTTTCAATGGATATTTATTGTTTTAGTAGACTAATAAATTAAGACTTTATGTTTGCAGTTTATACAAATATTTTTGTAATTTTATATATGACAATTGAGTCGCCGAGATGCTAAACCAGATACGTGTTTTGACAAAGTTGTGAAACTTGTGGCAAAATGACAAAAACTGAAATAGTGTTGAATGAGCCTTGTATGGAATGAGGACAAGAAATATTATGTAAAACTCAATAAAAAGTTAAGAGAAAAAATATGTAAGCCTTTGCAACTGAGTA
Organism: Philonthus cognatus; assembly: GCA_932526585.2. Classification (NCBI taxonomy): domain Eukaryota; kingdom Metazoa; phylum Arthropoda; class Insecta; order Coleoptera; family Staphylinidae; genus Philonthus; species Philonthus cognatus. The sequence goes on along the minus strand of OW052241.1, from coordinate 146,055,925 downwards.
ATGTAGCAGGTTTTGTATTCGACAGGATTTTTCAAACTCAGTTTTATTATGACTGGTTTTGCATCTGGGCGACTCAATTACAAAAATTAAATCGGATCAGTTGGAGTGTAGGCTATTTATTTTCAATTGCGCAAATTTCGTCTTTTTCAACCTACTCCACTGTTTCTATCTCTAATCTGAACACATTTTATATTTCTTACCTGACAATTCCTCAGGTATTTTCTCTTCCTCATAAAAACTCAAACTCTGCGGCCTGGAGTCTGAAAAAGTCGCGTGCCTCACCTCCCGCTTAATCTCCGACTCGATCAAACTTATAATTTTCGAATTAATCTGCGTATCCCCATCCACGCTAATATCCCTGCTCGGCGTGTTATGCATGCTGCAATTATCATTTCTAATATCCTCCCTCACGTAGGTTTTATTAGATCCGGAACTTTCTTCGGAACCCTCGGTTCGCAAAGTCTCGCGATCCGAGGAGATTTCCCGCTTGGAGGTTTTGTGGACCTGGGCCACGATTTCCGATTTCATTTCTTCTTTCGTTTTCAGTTTTCTGGGTCTCGAGAGCTTCACACTCATGGTACGTATACGCGCCGGGTGCTTGGAAGTTCTGCGTCGGAAGTAAATTTATTGATTTTGTGTGGGAGTTTTGAGACGCGCGCGCATTTTGTTTGTGTTTCAAGGAAATTTAAAACAGTTAGCTGTAAACCAAAATGAGAATCGACAAAAACAATTAACATAAAGAAACATAGAAAAATGAAATGTCTAATATAAATTGGAAATTACATATAAGGATTTTTTCTATTAAGTAAACCTACAATTAGGAGCAAAACAATGTAAACCCCTCCTGACAAAATTAAGCGGCCTTTTTTTTAAGTATTCCTACAATTAGGAGCAAAAAAATGAATACCTCTCCTGCCAAAATCAAGCGGCCTACTCTAAGTGATTTAATTTATTGTTTAATATTTTTCATAAAAAAGTTACAAGTGCTGACATTACTTTTATATCCATTCAATTATTTGTTGATATGGGTAAATAAAAAGTAATACTAATGTAATCAGCGTTGTTTGTTTAAAACACTTTGTTTTAAAACAGTGTCTTAAACATATTTAAAAACAGCCGTCGTGTTTCAAACGGTTTTGTTTTAAACATGTTTTAAACGTTAAATTTGTTTAAAACGTTTTTTTTTATATATACAAACATCTTCATTGTGTACTATTACATATATCTACATTTATCAATATTATAAGTATACATTGTAACTGAGAGGCTATCGACCGTTGGTCTTTCAGCCTGAGTTCTTGTCAATAATTTTGTTCTTTGTCTGTCTGTTAGTCATGATTTACGTAAGATGTTATGAATTGATGGTGATTTGTGGATGTGAGAATTTAGGGGGGATGTTTGTGTTTCGTGTTAGGCATAGATGATTGAGGATGTCGTGAGGGTTTGATGAACATTTTTGGGAGAGTTGGAAAATTCGTTCTTGGATAGGGAGAATTTTTGTTTTTTCATATTAAAGGGTGTTGGAGGGGTTGTGAAGTGGGTTGTTGGGGTGTCTGATTTTGGTGAGGACCTTAAGGGCAGATCGTTCTGCGACCTAAATATTATTTAGGGTTAGCGGACGGGGATTGTGGAATAGGATGGAAGCGTAATCCAGTAAGGGCCGGCAGATGATTTTATAAATATGGACGGCTGTTTTTGTTGTAATTCCATTATTTTGAAAGGTTAGTGATCTGAAGTGCCGTGCCCTATTTTGAATTTTGGTTTTGAGGATTTGTGAGTGGAGATTAAAGTATAGTTTTTGATCGAATGTGACACCAAGGTACTTGCATGAAGGGGATGGACGGATTAATTCGTTATTTAGGGTAATACTAAATGGGGAGTTGTGTGATCTATGGTAGGAAATAAAAAGCTGGGATTTATTAGGATTAATAGAAATTCTCCATTTAGCAAACCAAAGGGAAAGGGTCTCGATCAGTCCTTGGAGAGTGGAAAGGGCTCTGGGTAGAGTTTTTTCGTGGGTTACGAAGGCAGTGTCATCGGTAAAGAGAAGAAGATGTAGTGCTGTGAACACGAACATTTAGGAATCTATTGGTGAGGAAGCTGTCAATAAGGAAGATGAGCTGTGATGGGATTTTAAGGGAATTGCACTTGTATAGCAAACCTCGATGCCAGACAGAATCAAAGGCTTTTTTAATGTCTAGAAAAAGAATTGTTGATTTTGTATTTTCGAGGTGTGCTGGTCGGCAATTGGATTTTAGGATAGTGGGTGGAAGGGCGGTGGATCTGTGTTTATTAAATCCAAATTGGTGTGGAGGTATGCGATGGGATATATGGGTCAGGATTTTGTTTTTGAGGATTGCTTCGAATGTTTTTCCAAGACTGGAAGGAGGGTAATTGGTCTGTAGCTCGAAACTTCTAGAGCGTCGCTATCGCGTTTAATTATACATGTAATTTTTCCCTGCTTCCATTTTTGGGGGATTATTTGGGATTTGTATACGGAACTGAAAATCTGGATAATGTATTTATGGATTCATTCTGGGAGAGATTTGAGTACTGAACAGGGAATATTATCATAGCCGGAAGCCGTGTTTTTGCCCTTGTGTAGAACAGTAAAGTACTCTTCCTCTTTTATGTCATCATCAGGAGAATCGGGATTGTGGTTATTGATGAAGGATTGGTACCAGGAATTAATCGTTTTGTAGAAGTCGTCATTATATGGAGTCGTCTGTTTTTCTGTAAAGTTGTCCTTGAACTAGTCTACAAATATGCCAGCAATTTGTTGAGCGTCATTCGTCACTTCATTAGTTGTCGGATGTCGAAGTTTTTGTAGTACGTCGGTCTTTCTGTACTTTGATAGTTTTTTTTTTATTTCATTCCAATAGCTTTTAACATGTCGTTTATTAATGTCTTCACATGCTTTGATCCAACTGTCTTGCTTATAGTCTTTAATTAGTTTATGAATGTTTTTATTTAAGGTATTGAATTTTTCTCTAAGAGTTTGTTCATCTGTCTGATGTAGATCTCTGTACAACTGTCTTTTATATTTAATGAGCCTGAGGATATATTTTGGGAGTGGGTATTTGTATGTAGGCTTAGTGCAGGTTGGTGTATTATTTTTAATTGAGTCTGATAATACTCTAAGGAAGTGGGAAATGGTGGGGTTTGATATATTTTGATTAAGCGATATAAATGTCTTCATGTCTTTGGTCACTTTTTTTATGTCGCAGTCTATGTGTTTATGTAATGTTTTTTAGGGAAAAGGTGTGGGTCGATGAGTTTGTAGGGTAAAGAGGATTGAAAAATGATCAAAACATATATCGGGAATTAGGTTAATATCTGTGATAAGGTGTTGTATGTTGCTTGTGCACAATAGGACATCGGGAGTGGATTGGTTTTGAGACATAATAAAGGTAGGTGGAGTATTAATACGAATAAAATTGGAATTCGACATAAAAAAGGAGAGCTGTTTTTGTTTTAATTTGTTCATGTTGATGTCTTCGATTATGATAAAATGGTTGTATAGGGAAGCTTTGGTTAATATGCTTATTCGATGGAGGAGGTAGTGTGTATATAGACTAGGAATAGGTGTACGGTAAATTGTGGTAGCTGGATTTTACAGGGTGGGCATTCCTTAAGAATGTTATTGATTTTGGGAGGGTAGTTTTTTTATTATCTTAAATTTGCTAAATTATATTTTATACTACTTCAGTAAAAAAAATTGTTTACGTTTTAAATTTTAGCTAAATTGTTGAAGATTTTTCAAATTATATTATTAATTACAATATTTTATTACAGTAAAATATCACAACTGTGTGTGCATTAATGTGATTTTTAATTATAGAGAATTTTTCTTACAGGTATACATATGCATACTTTGTAAATTTTACGACGTTCGTTGTTTTTTTAAAAGATTTCAATTTGAATCTTTAAACGATGGTGTTCCACTCCCAGACTAAGCATGAAGTAAAATTTCGAGTTTAGAAAAGCCTGACAATTTGGATTGGCCGCGTAGCGAAGCGGAGCGGCCAATCCAAATTAGGCTTTTCTAAACTCGAAATTTTACTTCATGCGCCACACTTATAAGACACTGAAATATCGTAAAGTTTAAAATATACGGCTTTAGCAATCTAATATGTAGATGTGAATCAAACATGAATCAAATTCTGCGCTGAACAAATTGTTTAAGACAGTGATTATAGGCAATCCAATAACTGTAACATATATTAGGTTGCCTATAATCGTTATTGTATGTGTGTATTTTTTGAACTTCACTGTAAATCAGTGTTTTTAAGCGTGGCGCATGAAGTAAAATTTCGAGTTTAGAAAAGCCTAATTTGGATTGGCCGCTCCGCTTCGCTACGCGGCCAATCCAAATTCTTAGGCTTTTCTAAACTCGAAATTTTACTTCATGCTTAGTCTGGGAGTGGAAAACCCTCGCTAAAAGCCTCAAATTAACCGCTTTAAAACAACGAATTCCCGCAAATGTAAAAAACACTGTAATTATCAGGCTATGTATACTTAAAAATTAAAATGTCCTGTATATTCTGTTTTAAACACGTTTTGAACGTGTTTTAAACATGTTTAAACATATTTTATCCACGTTTTAAACATGTTTTTAATTGTTAATGTTTTAAACGATGTTTAAATAAAAAACACGTTTATTAAAAAAAACAGCTTGTTTTAATTAAATTGAAAATAAACGTTTTTTTTAACAACCCTGAGTGTAATACTTGTATAATACGTTGAATGATCATTTTCTATAAATTACTGTCTTTTTTTCAACTTTTAAATCAGTTTTGTCAAAATCTATTTTCATGCATTTGGCTTTTAGGGTCCTAATTTCTGAGAAAATCTAAATACATTTATTATATTAAAACATAAATCAATAAAGAAGCAAACAGGGCCGGCAGATCATTTTATAAATATTGACGGCTGTTTTTGTTGTAATTCCATTATTTTGAAAGGTTAGTGATCTGAAGTGCCGTGCCCTATTTTGAATTTTTATTTTGAGGATTGGTGAGTGGAGATTAAAGTATAGTTTTGAATCGAATGTGACACCAAGGTACTTGCATGAAGGGGATGCACGGATTAATTCGTTATTTAGGGTAATACTAAATGGGGAGTTGTGTGATCTACGGTAGGAAATAAAAAGCTGGGATTTATTAGGGTTAATAGAAATTCTCCATTTAGCAAACCAAAGGGAAAGGGTCTCGATCAGTCCTTGGAGAGTGGAAAGGGCTTTGGGTAGGGTTTTTTCGTGGGTTACGAGGGCAGTATCATCGGTAAAGAGAAGAAGATGTAGTGCTGTGGACACGAACATTTAGGAATCTATTGGTGAGGAAGCTGTCAATAAGGAAGATGAGCTGTGATGGGGTTTTAAGGGAATTGCACTTGTATAGCAAACCTCGATGCCAGACAGAATCAAAGGCTTTTTTAATGTCTAGAAAAAGAATTGTTGATTTTGTATTTTCGAGGTGTGCTGTTCGGCAATTGGATGTTAGGATAGTGGGTGGAAGGGCGGTGGATCTGTGTTCAATAAATCCAAATTGGTATGGAGGTATGCGATGGGATATATGGGTCAGGATTTTGTTTTTGAGGATTGCTTCGAATGTTTTTACCAAGACTGGAAGCAAGGTAATTGGTCTGTAGCTCGAAACTTCTAGAGCGTCGCTATCGCGTTTAATTATACATGTAGTTTTTCCCTGCTTCCATTTTTGGGGGATTATTTGGGATTTGTATACGGAACTGAATATCTGTATAATTTATGGATACATTCTGGGAGAGATTTGAGTATTGAACAGGGAATATTATAATAACCGGAAGCCGTGTTTTTGCCCTTGTGTAGAACAGTAAAGTACTCTTCCTCTTTTATGTCATCATCAGGAGGATCGGGATTGTGGTTATTGATGAAGGATAGGTACCAGGAATTAATCGTTTTGTAGAAGTCGTCTGTTTTTCTATAAAGTTGTCCTTGAACTAGTCTGCAAATATGCCAGCAATTTGTTGAGCGTCATTCGTCACTTCATTAGTTGTCAGATGTCCAAGTTCTTGTAGTTCGTCGGTCTTTCTGTACTTTGATAGTTTTTTTTATTTCATTCCAATAGCGTTTACCATGTCGTTTATTAATGTCTTCACTTGCTTTAATCCAACTGTCTTGCTTATAGTTTTTAATTAGTTTATGAATGTTTTTATTTAAGGTATTGAATTTTTCTCTAAGAGTTTGTTCGTCTGTCTGATGTAGATCTCTGTACAACTGTCTTCTATATTTAATGAGCCCGAGGATATATTTTGGGAGTGGGTATTTGTATGTAGGCTTAGTGTAGGTTGGTGTATTATTTTTAATTGAGTCTTATAATACTCTAAGGAACTGGGAAATGGTGGGGTTTGATATATTTTGATTAAGCGATATAAATGTCTTCATGTCTTTGGTCATTTTTTTTATGTCGCAGTCTATGTGTTTATGTAATGTTTTTTAGGGAAAAGGTGTGGGTGGATGAGTTTGTAGGGCAAAGAGGATTGAAAGATGATCAAAACATATATCGGGAATTAGGTTAATATCTGTGATAAGGTGTTGTATGTTGCCTGTGCACAATAGGACATCGGGAGTGGTGGATTGGTTTTGAGACATAATAAAGGTAGGTGGAGTATTAATACGAATAAAATTGGAATTCGACATAAAAAAGGAGAGCTGTTTTCGTTTAAATTTGTTTATGTTGAGGTCTTCGATTATGATAAAATGGTTGTATAGGAAAGCTTTGGTTAATATGTTTATTCGATGGAGGAGGTAGTGTGTATATAGTAGTAGTAGTAGTTTATTCATGTTAAGTGCATAATCAGCTTACATTCGTCAAGTGTGTATAATAAAATATAAAAAGTAGAACAAAACATTAAATAATGACTTCTTACAATACTGTGCATATATAATACAAAGTTGAAAAAAAAATACATAAACAAGACAACTAGTTGATTATATAGTAAAATCTAATGATTTATTGGATAGGGGACGCTTCCCGGGCACTTGCATTAAATTGCGTACTTAGCGGTTAAGCATTCGTTCATGCTATAGAATGCTTGCCCCTTGAGGTAGTTTTTTATTGTGTTCTTAAATTGTTTAATACGAAGAGATTTAACCGGTTCTGGCAGAAGATTAAATATTTTTGGTCCGAAATAGTTTGTACCATTCTGTGACTTACATAAGCGAATGTTTGGTAGGCAAATGTTGCGACTTGCTCTAGTGTTGTGATGGTGTATGTCCGTATGAGTAGGATAAGATGCTAAGTTTTTTCGAACATGCATCAGACATTCCAATACATACAATGAGGGGAGTGTTAGAATACCAAGATCTATGAATGTAGCTTTGCAGTCATGTTGGTATCCTAAACCCGATATTACCCTTACCGCGCGTAGCAGAATGTCCCCATGCCAGAATGCTGTACGATAGGTGGGATTCGCACAAAGCAAAGTATGCAGTACGTAAGGCTGCAGCTGGTAGACTTGATTTTAATTGACGCAGCAGGTATATTGACTTGCATAATTTCGCTTAATTAAGTACGTATTAATTAAGCGACAGGTGGTGGGATGGAAATTATAAAAATACAATTTCCGTAAAAGGATATCATGGTTGATGCAATCGAATGCCTTACTAAGGTCCAGAAATGATGTCACTGAGTGCATACCAGCTTCGAAATTGCTAGTAATTTCCTCAGTTAGGTTCACGATCGCATCGGCCGTAGACTTCCCCCTCCGAAAACCGTATTGTGTGGAGGAAAGAAGTTGATGGGTCTCCAAAAAGTCTATAATTTGATTTAGTAAGACCTCAAATACTTTTGCTACCACTGGTAGTACAGCAATTGGTCGTTAGTTGCTAACATTTTCCCGATCGCCTTTCTTAAAAATAGGAGTGATATCCGCTTTTTAAGGGATGATGGAAATACGCTATCCTCAATACAGATGTTTATCAGCTTCGTTAGTGGAGTAACTATGACATCTATAACACTCTTAAGCAAACCTGTTGTAAGACTATAGATGTTTCTTGATGGGGAGTTTTTTAGTCCAAGTACTATATCTCTGACTTGTACAGAACTGGTTTTCTTAAACAAAAAATATGTTGAGCAGTTAATGTAACAGTCTAACATAAATGTTGAGGGTGTTTGAGTTGGGTCAGGAAGGCTTTGTGAAATGTTCACCGCCACATTAGCAAAGTAAGTGTTAAAAGAATTAGGACAAATATCACAGGTTATATCAGGGTGTGTTGATGGTTTTTTATTGATTAAGGACCAAAGTGCTTTCGGGCTGTTTTTTGAGTTTTTGATAAAGGAATCATTGGCTGTTATTTTTGCCTCGATAAGAGCAGAGTGGTAACCGCGCTTGTATTTTGTGTAGTATTCTTTCAATGAAGGGTTTCTATTATATGCCGATTTTATTAATAAAAGCGTTTCGCGCATGTTATGCAGCTTTGTATTAAACCATTTTATATGATTTTTCCTTGTCGACACTTTTGTTTCAGGAAATGAATATATGCAGTATTCGTGTAATATATCTGTGAATGTGTTAAATTTAGATTCGGGGCTGTTGTTATTATTAATAAAACTCCAGTCTGTTGAATTGAGTAGCCGAAAGTAAGTATTTGTGCCAACTTTAGTAATTGGAGGGATTATTTTTTGTCTTCCAGTATTTGGAAGGTTATTTATTTTGTAATTAACCTCTATGCCAGTGTGGTCGGACAGACCTGCGTCACAGGGTTGTGTATTTATATTGGATGGATGCTAGTTCGAAAAAACGTTATCTAGGCAATTACGCTTACGTGTATTAAAATTTACTGTGGTCGAGAGACCATAAGTAGCCAGTAAGTCGCATAGGTTTCCGGCCCGGGAGTCACTGGTATTAAACTTAACGTTGAAGTCTCCGCCAAGGAATACGGTTTTGCGAAAGTCAACACTATCCAATAAATCACCTAAAATTGATAAAAACAAAGTAAAATCTGCATCTGGAGGTCTATATATATACAAATAATAATAGTCTCGAGAGATGGCAGGAATGACGCAGCTATTTCACAATGTTTCTCTGCTGATACGACTATTGAGATATGTAAGGCATTTGCTTTCTATATTATTGTGGGTGAGCTGCATCACTCCTCCATGTTGAAATTGTCTCCGAGCGAAACTAGATGCCACTTGGTAATTTTCTAGTGACAGGACCGAAATTTCTAGCTCTTTGAGCCAGTGTTCGCTAATGCACACGATATTTATGTTGCGATTGCTTATGAGAAAAGCTTCTAGTTCGTTTATTTTGTTTCTTAAACGTTGAATGTTGATAAAATACATTTTTATATTCATTTCTCGGTCGGTTGAGGTTGCCCTGGATTTATTACTTAAAGTCTGGTTGCTGGGCAAATCTTCTAAAAATATAACGATCGAAGACAATTCCGGAAGGCCATGATTTTGGGTCCATAAGCAAATCATGGTATTTGTGGTCGGCGCCTATTTTAAAGGCCGGACGATTCATCTTGGTTTTTAATTTTTCACATGAGAAAGTAGATGTGTTAATAAGCTTTTCCACGTGATCTCTCATATCTTCTTCGGTTACACTGTGCTTTACCCGTTTGAGAAATATCCATGTCTTCTTAGGTTCCGCCTCCAGTTTGGATTTAATAGAGCCACCGATACCGACAATTGAAGTATTCTTGGAGAATTTACGCTTTTTTTTGTGAGTAACAGTAGTGAACGGTAACTTACTGTTGAGGCTTTTCATATTCATTTCCTTAGCCTCCGCTGATAGGGTGTTTACGATTCCATGGTTAGAGGTTGCGAGGTCAGGATTTTTGTTTGTGTTTATTTGCGAGCTCAGATTTATAGGCTAGACTAGGAATAGGTGTAGAATAAATTGTGGTAGCTGGATTTTACAGGGTGGGCATTCCTTAAGAATGTTATTGATTTTGGGAGGGTAGTTTTTTTAATATCTTAAATTTGCTAAATTATATTTTATACTACTTCAGTAAATAAAATTGCTTACGTTTTAAATTTTTGCTAAATTGTTGAAGATTTTTCAAATTATATTCTTAATTACAACATTTTATTACAGTAAAATATCACAACTGTGTGTGCATTAATGTGATTTTTAAATACAGCGAATTTTTTTTTTTCAGGTATACATATGCATACTTTGTAAATTTTACGACGTTCGTTGGTTTTTAAAAAGATTTCAATTTGAATCTTTAAACGATAGTGTTCCACTCCCAGACTAAGCATGAAGTAAAATTTCGAGTTTAGAAAAGCCTGACAATTTGGATTGGCCGCGTAGCGAAGCGGAGCGGCCAATCCAAATTAGGCTTTTCTAAACTCGAAATTTAACTTCATGCGCCGCACGTATAAAACACTAAAATATCCTAAAGTTTAAAAAATACGCCTTTAGCAATCTAATATGTAGATGTGAATAAAACATGAATCAAATTCTGCGCTAAACAAATTGTTTAAGACAGTGATTATAGGCAATCCAATAACTGTAACATATATTAGGTTGCCTATAATCGTTATTGTATATGTGTATTTTTTGAACTTCACTGTAAATCAGTGTTTTTAAGCGTGGCGCATGAAGTAAAATTTCGAGTTTAGAAAAGCCTAATTTGGATTGGCCGCTCCGCTTCGCTACGCGGCCAATCCAAATTCTTAGGCTTTTCTAAACTCGAAATTTTACTTCATGCTTAGTCTGGGAGTGGAAAACCCTCGTTAAAAGTCTCAAATTAACCGCTTTGAAACAACGAATTCCCGCAAATGTAAAAAGCGCTGTAATTATCAGGCTATGTATACTCAAAATTACATACATTATACAGGACATATTCTGTTTTAAAGACGTTTTGAACGTGTTTTAAACATGTTTAAACATATTTTAACCACGTTTTAAACATGTTTTTAATTGTTATTGTTTTAAACGATGTTTAAATAAAAAACACGTTTATTCAAAAAAAAAACAGCTTGTTTTAATTAAATTGAAAATAAACATTTTTTTAACAACCCTGAGTGTAATACTTGTATAATACGTTGAATGATCATTTTCTATAAATTACTGTCTTTTTTTCAACATTTAAATCAGTTTTGTCAAAATCTATTTTGATGCATTTGGCTTTTAGGGTCCTAATTTCTGAAAAAATCTAAATACATTTTTTATATTAAAACCTAATCAATAAAGAAACATTTTGTGTAAATAAATAACAATTTACATTTATTGCATAATATTTCAGTACGAAAATAAATTACATTTTACAATATTAATAAAACGCAACATAAGCATAAATATGAGTATTACAAAAAATACGCAAACATATTAATTTATATAAATAAAAATCCTTCAAACAGAGTAAATAAAATATTTTTTTTCAGCTTAAAAATCCTATTATTGCAACTAGAAATAAATACAGAAATATAATTACATATATTAGTACATAATATGGCCAAACAGATTACAAAACTACAAAATATATAAATAATAAGATTACACTTTCATCCACTCACTGTGGATTACTAGATAGAAATAAATATAAAGATTAATTTATTGCTTCCCTAAACATACTAGTTCTTATTTTATTAAAGCATCATGAATATTAAAATATTTTGATGATACACAAATTATTCCTATTAAAACAAAATTGAATCACGAATCCTTTTTCACTTAACTGTTCGAATACCTCTTTTGAATCATCTAAAAGAATTCGAATCCTGAATGATTCGAATCCAGTCCAGCTTTAAAAAAATTTATATTTTATCCTTATATTGTTTCAATCAATCTGTTGATTGCCATAATGACGTGATAAAGGCGTCAATTCAACGTCAACGTTTGTTTATTTTGTTACGTTTAAATTTATAACTGTACAACTGATTTGTATATTTTTTTGTAAAAAGGAGATACCGTTTAATAAAGAAACTAAGTTTGTTTGACCGGTTTCTCCTTTTTACAAACACTCACATCAGTCTGGTCTTGAGTAACAAAAAACAATCGACTGTCTTTATTACCCAGCAAAATGAACGGAAATGATAAATTTAAATTTTTTTATGCTTCATATAAACACGGATCAATTATCATGATACTTAAATACACTAAAAACTAGTCTTTTTGGGAAATTATGCCATTATTTATAAACTTTAGTAATAAAATATATACCTTAAAGCTTTTAGAAACAAACTTGAGGTTTCTTAAAATACTGAATTAAATTTCTTCCAATTGTTTGTAATTATTAATTACTTATTGAAATTATTCAGAAGATTATCTTTGTACGAGGGTTGATCAAATAGTATATTTACACAATGCACACGTTTCTTTACAGACTTTGTAACCTTAGTAATTAAATTTATGAACAAATCACACTGGTGATATTAAACTGTTCATAAACTTATTGCAGGCTTTGTAACCTTACTTATTAAGAAAAGATTGTCTTTGTACAAGGGCTGATCAAAAAGTCAAGTTACACAATGCGCACGTTTCATTGCAGACTTTGTAAGGTAAATAAATTTATGAAAAAATCACACTGGTGATTTTAAACTGTTCATAAACTTACTTTTCAGATGTTTTTATAATTATAGCCTGTACTGCCTTTTATTTTTAAGCCAACGTAAGATTTGCTTGTAATAAACATTCCAAATCAACGTTTCTTCATATTTCAGAAAAATCTTGATTTGATACTCTTCACGTTTTCGCATATCAAAAAACCAAAGTTTATTTCCACAAAATATACAAAAAATAAAACATAATTAAATCGTTTCGACGTTCATAGAACTTACATATACGATATATCATAGATATATGGGACCAAAAATCACCGAGGGTTCAACAAGAAACGACTTGGAACCAGAAACAATCGAGCTCGAAAGATAAACTTGAGCAGCGTGATGATTCCGATCGAAACCCAAGCGCCCGTTTACTAATCGGCAAATATTTTTAAACTTAAGATTAAACTCTCTCGCCGCGAATTTCAACTTTGATTAAGCGCCGAAATTAATTTTTGGAAATTACCTTCCAAAAAAAGCCTAACTGGCTCGAATAAAGCGTAGTTTACCCTACGCTCGATTAACCTAAAGCATTCGCACGTATTGATAACTTCAATACGCGAAATATTTATGTACATTTGATAACTTCAAAATGTGAACCCAAATTAAATTAAATATTTACAAAGAACTGGTATTTACACGCACAAAAAAAAAACAATACAAAGATCCGCACCCGCAACCTGTTTTAAAGCAAACGCTTTGTATTTTTATTTTTTTCGGCTGGAATTACAGACAGTACGGGTGGCAGAATTGGTACACAAGCCTCTGCGATCGTTCCGTTTTCTTCATGATTCCCTTTTTGTAATATTGCCTTATCGATCTGCTGAGTTTGTCGTAGTTCATGGCGGGGCGGTTTTTGCGCTTTCCCCAGAGTCTGGCGACTTTGACGGAGTCTTCGATTTTGAACACTCCCCTGTCCCTGTCCAGCCATCTTATGCAGGATCCGTGGATTTGGGGGTTGTGAAGGAGTTCCTTGAGGAACTGCCAGAGGTGGATGTGCGATCCGCCTGATGGGCGCGAGGTTGTCGGTTTGGCTTCTGATGTCGGTGGATGCATTTCTTCATCTTCCTCTGTAATTAATGACATTAATAATTAAATCAAGCGTTAGTGGCTAAATGGTTAAACCTATGCCAGTAAACTATCCAGTAAACAATGTGATAGTAAACAATCATGCTAGTAAACAATAACAAAAAAATAATCAAAACGTTAAGTTTAAAGATATTTAAAATAAATTGTAGATATACAGCCGTTAATACCGTGCGATCATTTAAAACATATTGTAGAGTAGGTTTTGAATTTTAAATTAGATTGGCGCTACTGACTGTGAACACATAGTTTACTATAACCTCAAATTTATTCCACCACTCAATTAGCATTCTGGGCAACCGCACAAAAAAATGCCGCCTATTCTAAATTATAATTAAAATAATTGCACGACAGAATTTCCGCTAATATCATTATAGTTTAATGCTAGTTCATTTCTGTGAAACCCGTACAAACATTATACCATCAGTTCGTATTAATAGAACAAAATATTTATGTAAATGGTTAGTTTTGAACTATTGATAGAATAAACGTGGCAACATCGCATTTTCATGTGCACCAACTTCGGTTTAATTCAATTTTAACCATTTAGAGGTTATGTTACATTGTTTATGTTTCTAAAAATGTTTCTTCCGCTGAATTGTTTTATTAAATTTAATGTGTAACGAATGATTCCACTCCTTAGGTAAGCATGAAGTAAAATTTCGAGTTTAGAAAAGCCTGAAAATTAGGTTTGGTCGCGTAGCGCGAAGCGCGGAGCGACCAAACCAAATTTTCAGGCTTTTCTAAACTCGAAATTTTACTTCATGTGCCACGCGTATAAAACACTGATTTTAGGTGAAGTTCGAAATATTCTACTATAGTAGTGTGCTAAAAACGTGTATTCTGGACATTACATCACATCAGTGTTTAGTACGCGTGGCGCATGAAGTAAAATTTCGAGTTTAGAAAAGTCTGAAAATTTGGTTTGGTCGCTCCGCGCTTCGCGCTACGCGACCAAACCAAATTTTCAGGCTTTTCTAAACTCGAAATTTTACTTCATGCTTAGTGTGGGAGTGGAAAGTTCAATTTAAAATACTTGTAAAAATAGGACTTTTAACACATAGTTTACTATAACCTCAAATTCATTCCACCATTCAATTAGCATTCTGGGAAACCGCACAAAAAAATGCCGCCTATTCTAAATCACAATTAAAATGATTGCACGACAGAATTGCCGCTAATATCATTATAGTTTAATGCTAGTTCATTTCTGTGAAACCCGTAGAAACATTATACCATCAGTTCGTATTAATAGAACAAAATCTGCATGTAATTGGTTAGTTTTGAACTATTAATAGAATGAATGTGGCAACATCGCATTTTTATGTGTACCAACTTCTGTTTAATTCAATTTTAACCATTTAGAGGTTATGTTACATTGTTTATGCTTCTAAAAATGTTTCTTCCGCTGAATTGTTTTATTGAATTTAATGTGTAACGAATGATTCCACTTCATGCGCCACGCGTATAAAACACTGATTATAGGTGAAGTTCAAAATATCCTACTAAAGCAGTATGCTAAAACGTGTATTCTTAACATCATATCACATCAGTGTTTAGTACGCGTGGCGCATGAAGTAAAATTTCGAGTTTAGAAAATCCTGAAAATTTGGTTTGGTCGCTCCGCGCTTCGCGCTTCGCAACCAAACCAAATTTTCAGGCTTCTCTAAACTCGAAATTTTACTTCATGCTTAGTCTGGGAGTGGAAACACTCGTTTGAAAGTTCAATTTAAAATACTTGTAAAAATAACGAATATCTGAAGATTTACAGCGTATACAGTATATTGAGATATGTATACTTAAAAGAAAAACTCTCTGTATATATAGATAGAAATAAATACAATTCAGTGTACAAAACATTTTTTTGGGCACCAGATAAAATCCAGGGCTGAAGGAGTAAAAACGAAACGAATGGCTAAAATTTTACAGCGCATGCATAGAAATATGTAAACTTAGAAGAAAATATCCCTGTAGGTATGAATAAACAATTTATATAGGTACCTAAATTACAAATTACATTTGTAACGTTTTATTCAAATAATCGGCTATAATATAACGTACTAACTAGCAGAGACTAAACATGTCTCTTCTAAAATGTATTCGTAAGGTAGATTATGTTTTTTTCTGTCTTGGGCAAATCAAAAAATCAAACAAGTATCTGTAAAATTAATTAATTAAAATGGTTGCTCATTCAATAATAATTAATGATTTAAGTAACTTGAGTAATCTTAACCTATTTAAAGAAAGAATCATCTTAAGTAATTTTAACTGTTAGGCCCGGTGCACACATCCGTTTGTTAACCGTGCGGCGACGCTGCGTCACCGCAGTTACGGCGAGAAGTACATACAATCTAATCGGTCGATGCAGCCCGCAGCAAATAAATGCACACATCCCTTTAAAGACGCATGTACTCCGTCAGTTCTTCAAAAATCCACCAGACATTGGAACAAATTACTTTCTAATTTGTTTTGTCTGATATTATTATTCATTTTAAGAAACAGTAAGAATATAAATGTATAGATTATCTTCTTACTTTCTTTCACAGATTTCTAAGATAATTCATTGATAAGAACACTATTTCAAAAATTTAAAACTATAATCTGTTTAATAACTAGGAGGAGCGTTTTAAATTTCACGCGCCAAGACCTACAACTCTGATTGGCCGAGAGCGCGCCTATTTTACACTATGCTAATTACGTCATTATTAGACGCAACAGCTGACATAACCTTAATTCGAAGCGTTACCGAGTTGCAACGTTGTCTGTTTCGTAATAACATTTGTGCGGTGTTTCTTTAGCATAGTTAAACGTTAGTTTTGTTTATATTGTTGTGATGGATTATGGACCCAATACAAGCTCGGTGATAATATCACCTTCACCTCCAAAAAAGCGTAAGAAGTTGGATTTGGTTCATTTATATATGTCTGAAAAACAGTGCATAATAAATATGTATAAGCAGATGATAACAGATGATCAACATATGAAAATGACTGCTGTTGTATCAGACATTATTGGTGCAGTAGGTGAGATATCAAATAGCATAAGAATATGCATCAAATAATAAAAATTTTAATTTTTAGGAGTTGTAAATTCCACTGTCGTACTATTAGCGAATATAAGAAATCCGGAGAGATTTGTAGCCCTCGAATCCTGGATTCGAATCCCTTTAGAGGATTCAAAAAAGGCATTCGAATACTTTAGTTCAAATGGATTCTTTACATTTTTTTAAGAGGATTCGTATTCGAGTCTAAACATGGTCAATTTGAATCCTTATAAAAGGATTCGAATCCTTGTAAAAGGATTCGAATACTTACAAAAGAATTTGTTGAATCGTCAAAAATAATTCGAATTAATTGTGAGGAATAACATGAAAAATGTTTTTTTGTCTGTTTTTAAATTTCACGTTAAATCATTGTTTTATGCGCGTGGCGCATGACGTAAAATTTCGAGTTTAGAAAAGCCCAGAAAATTTGTCTCGGGTCGCTGCGCGACCCTCGACAAATTTTCACGGGGCTTTTCTAAACTCGAAATTTTACTTCATGCTTAGTCTGGGAGTGGAAACGTTCGTTCGAAACTTCAAAGTGAATGCTTTGATAAGAACATTAAATGATTGAAAATGTTTTTAAAGAAAATAATCTAGTTTTCAACATTTTGTTTAATATTGTTTGAAGTAAAGCTGACATGGTAGCCACAATCTGAAATGTTAAATTTTTTCGACATTTCCCTGACTAAAGATTTTTTCTCTGGCCTTTTAATATAACTTTTTTCTGTGGGAAACTCCCATTCTGTTTAATAGTTTTCATTGTTTTTGCCATTATTTAAGTTAATTTTTTAAATTTTAATTACCTGCTGATTTTGACAAATTTAATAATATCATATGGCTTTTTTGTTAGTGTTTTGGTCAATTTGAATATAATTCCATGACTTTACTCTGACTTTTCCGGTTTTAATGATATTCACTGAATTTTTTAATTACGTAAATTTCAGGCATTAGTCGATTTTATAATAGAGTTTAATTTGAAGTTTTGAACGAGTGTTTCCACTCCCAGGCTAAGCATGAAGTAAAATTTCGAGTTTAGAAAAGCCCCGAGAAAATTTGTCGAGGGTCGCGCAGCGACCCGAGACAAATTTTCGGGCTTTTCTAAACTCGAAATTTTACTTCATGCGCCACGCGTACAAAACACTGATTTGAAGTGGAGTTTAGAAACACACAAATACATCTTTAACCAGAGTAACGGGGAGTTAGATATTTAGTCTGTTATCAACGATGTTCAGTAGTTATAATAAATAATTAGGTTTTGAATATTTTTGTCAAAACAACTGGTAACGATATTTATATATTAATGGTTGCAAAAAAATAATAAAATCAAATTTATTTTTACAGGATTTGTATTCGTGATTCAAAAAACGGGATTCGAATCTTCGATTCGAATCATATTAATTTCTTAGGAATCCTTTATTCGAGTATTTGTGACTCGAATCATATTAGATGATTTGGATTCGTGATTCGAATCCTTTTTACGAGGAGACAGATTATTATATACATTCCATATTATATTATGAACATAATATACATATGTTTTACTTCACAGATATATGGCGAGATGCATTTTAATTAAACTGGCGATATCGTACGATGAAAAAGAAAATACTTAACCACAACTAAGAAGTACAAAATGGATATTTGATTTTACTTAAAGAGTAATTATAAAATTATTTAAAAATGCCGCCAAATTTATCTAGTGATATTTCTGGTAACTTTTTATAGTGTAAATTGGGCTTTGGCACTTTCTCCTTCTAGTTTTAAAACAGAATATAGGCCCGACAAGCGCGGACTGGTGTTTTTAAGAGACCCGCGACCTCTCGAGAAAATCCTAAGCATCGGCCCCAAAGGCCCAGTTTTACCAAACATCACACGGCCCTATATTTCCCGGTAGATTACTCCGCGTCTGGGGTCTAGAATATGAGGTTTTGTAAACGTTTCCAGCATTGTGACTTAAAAATTCCTATCAGTATAATACCCTTTTAAATATGTTTCGATAACCTTCCAAAAAAATCAACGTTACATTTATAACATCTTTCACAACTAACGTATGCATTTATTTGTTGCAGGCACGCAACGGCACCGCAGCGGTGCCGTGTGGTTAAGAAACGCGTGTGTGCACTGGGCCTTAACGGATGTGTGCATTTATTTACGGCAGGCACGCAGCGTCACCGCAGCGGTGCTGTGCGGTTAAAAAACGCATGCGTGCACCAGGCCTTAGAAACAGCTGAAGTAGTTGTTTCAATAAGTGTTTGATAAAGTCTTTGTAAGACTAACTTGTTGTAGATTGTGAAAAGAATCGCACATTTAATGTTTGAAGTATGCTGCAATCAAGAGTTGCCAATTTCATTTATACATTTGTAAAGAAGTTTTTTTTCGTTAATAAATAAATAAACACCATTAACAGATATAATTATAATCAAAATCTAAGCAAGAGGATTTTTTTAGTAAATTAAAATATAGACACATGGTATCTGAATCATAATTAGTGCCAGAAAAACTAAACTCATAAACTTGAAATAAATTATAAGTTTTATAAGTTTATATAATATATAAAATTACGAAAAAACTATTCGTGAAAATGCAAACAGTGTCTTAATTAATAAGACAATCTAAGACGATAAATATCCATTGAAACAACTACTTCCCGTGCAAATACACCTCCCGATATTGAATTAGAATATCCGGAGGTGTATTTGCACGGGAAGTAGTTGTTTCAATGGATATTTATTGTCTTAAATTGTCTTATTAATTAAGGCACTGTTTGCATTTTCACGAATAGTTTTTTCGTAATTTTATATATTATGTTTAAAGTGTGCAAACTATAAGAAGCGTAAGCTTATTTTCTCGAATTCATATAGTTTTGAATTTTAATTTATCTTTTTTATAAGTTTAATTGTTTAAGTATACTGAAATTATCCTAAATGCTAAAAAAGCGCCTGCTGTATGTAGATTGCGAAAAAAATCGCACTTCTTTACAAATTACAAAATGAATACAAAATACAAACAATTGCTTTGATTTTGATTCTAATTATAGCCGTCAATAGTGTTAATAATTTATATCCCATATTTTCTTGATAGGTATTGTTGGTAAATTTCTTTTTAATTCTAATTGGAAATTTTGAATTGGTGTTATAAATTATTAATTGATATTTATTGATTCATTTTATGCATGCAATATCTGCAATTCTAATGCCATACCTTCCCTCTTTCGAATGATTTATCGCGCGATTGGCATTTAAGTGCAGAAGTTTAAGTGCTAATGAAAATCCATATTGAATTCACACATGTGTGCTGATAACTGTAATTAATTCCAATCGCCAATAATTATGCGCGATAAATTGTTTTATAGAAAACATTGTAACGTTTTCTTTAATATCTTAATATTTAACATAAAAACAACACAAATATAATTATTTGACAACATTTGCTTAATTATACATTTTTTCTAGTTTTCTATCGAAATAAATCTCTAATCTTAATCATTATATTTTAATTATTGTTTGACTTTCTTGAAATTATGATATCGAATATGGAATTTTGACCAGGTTCAGGGCCACAAAATGCCAAACTTAGTTTAAATAGTAAGAAATGTTTTATACTATTGTTTGAGTTCTATTTTATTTTTCAAGATAGGTTTGCACTCCTTGTTTAACCCTTTCAGACAAGGCCGTAGCCAGGAGAGGGATATGGGGGTTCATTTTTGTATGTAATAGGGGCCCAGAAAAAGCAACAACAATATTTATGTATTCGTGAGCTGTGTGAATATTGTTATAATAGTAATAAATAGCGGTTAAATTCCTTTCTTCAATGTTTTTATTTAAGTACTATATGTACATTTTGAACACTTAGTGTCCATTATCAATAAATAACTAACTATTATAACAACAATAGTTATTTAAGTACTATATGTACATTTTGAACACTAAGTGTCCATTATCAATAGTTAAGTAACTATTATAACAACCATAATATTAAAAAAAAGTTATAGCTTATGCATACATGTATGTATATTTAAAAAAAAATCCTAGTATGTTTACCAAATTATATTGGTGGCAAAAGCCACCGCCAGGGCCGAACGGGTTAAGTTTGAGGTAAAATTTCGGATTTTCAAAAGCCTGAAATTTTCGATTTTCCGGGCTTAGCGAAGCAATAATTTAAAAGCGATGTTAATCCTTGCGTTGATTTTCTCGTAATCGTGTTATCAAAAATTAAACAAAAGTTTAAATAATACCGATGACTTTCAATATTTCATTTTTACGCTTCTATTTGTATTATCCGCGATTAAAACGGTTAGTCATCGTAAACTTGATATAAATTTATCGCTTCATAAACAGCGTTTCGAAATGTCGAACTCTGACCTTTCGAAGAAAACACAAAGTGATGGAATAATTTTTAAACAAAAAAGATATCTAATGTTCAATAAATAAAAAAACCTCAAGTGTGCCATGATTTAATCTTTTTTTTAAATTTAGGTTGGCTACACGCTTTAGAAATTGTCACATAAAATATCAGACATAATAATTTTAATATATAATTTTAGATTTGCCAACCTACAATATTTTCCATGGCATTCTAGAGGTTTTTTTTTTATTGAACATACGATATTTTAATAGATATCTAATAATAACAATAAAACAATGTTTGCTATATCAATCATTCTTGTGATATATGTGTTGTAAATCTGATATTAGTATTGGTTAACTATTAACGATTATTTTCCCAATATTGCAAATAATATCTCTAGTCAAAATTCTACACCAAACACCTCACATGTTATTTCAGCACATCCAGTGCCTTTTAAATTTACAGAAATTAGTCTTATTATTGTAAGAGATACTTTTAAAATTATTTCTAAAAGCAATTGCTCCGACATTTACGGGTTTTCTTTTGAAATTTTAAAGATAATATTAAATGTTATTATAAGTCCGCTAACAGCATTAATAAATGAAATCTTGAGATTTAGTATTTTCCCAGATCTGCTAAAATCGACCAAAATTGTGCCAATATTTAAGAAAGGGGATAATAACGAGCCGTCTAATTATAGACCAGTTTCCATCCTTCCCATCTTAAGTAAAGTTGTCGAAAAAATAATGCAGAAACAAATAATTTATTGGTTTGAACACAATAACCTGTTCACGCAAAAACAATTTGGTTTTAGAAATGCCCTCTCTACGAGCGATGCCATTCTAGCCTTCGTCGATCACATATTAAATGGTTTTGAGTGCAAAATGTCATCAGTTGCATCATTTTTTAGATCTGACGAAGGCGTTTGATTGCATTTCACACGACATTTTGATAGACAAAATGAAGTTATACCATTTTGATAGCACAAGTACAAATCTATTATCGTCCTATTTGCGGCACAGATCACAAGCTGTTTTCTATCAGAATAACAAATCCACCACTAAGTTGGTTACAAGGGGTGTGCCTCAAGGATCGATACTTGGACTGACCCTTTTCATAATTTTTATGAATGATCTTGTAATACATTTAAACAACACAGAACTTATTTTATACGCAGATGATAGCACTATAGTTGTCACGGATAGGATGTGAAGCGAAGCGAATATGACCAATCGCAAAGCTCTGAAACTGGTGACGGATCGGTGTAACCAAAATGGGCTTATACTAAATGAAAATAAAACTAAAACCATGTCGTTTTCATTAAAAGAACCAGTAGAAAAGGATGCAACGTGTTTCTTGGGATTGCACGTGGACTCAAACTTAAGATGGGATGTAGAAGGCAATAAGTTAGCTGGGAAGATCTCCAAAAATATATACTGTATAAGAAATTTAGTACGCAAGATCAGTGACAAGTCTACGTTAAAAACAGCATACCACGGATTAATCGATACCCGCTTAAGATACGGCTTACTAGTGTGGGGTCACTCTGCCTCGAGGTATAGATTGTTTCGGCTGCAACAAAAGCCATTCGAATCATCGCATCCGCCCCTTACAGAGATGACTGTAAACACATTTTTAAAACATGGCAAATTCTACCTTTACCATTCCTTTATATATATGAATCGCTCATATATATAAAGAAAAACCCTTTAAGTTTTTCAATACATGATCATCATAGCCATAACACTAGATTTAAGACAGATCTTTACCAACGAAACATGAGGTTTACGAAATCACAAACGGCAACGAGATATTTCTCAATAAAATTATTCAATAAGCTACCCGAGAGTCTAAAAACGTTGGATCTTATGCATTTTAAATCTAAAATAAAATATTCTAGTCACAAATGCGTTCTTTTCAATTGAGGAATTTTTAGTCAGAGATGGCAGTATTTTTAAGTAATTTTTATATTTTAATATTTTAATGTGTTCTTGTATTTTATTTTCCGTGTATACTCTTGTATTTGTATATTTCTACCCTCTATGTATTTACTAGTTTTAAGCTTATTCTCCGATGACAAGTGTAATGACAATGTATGTTAGTGGCACAATAAATGAATTATGAATTATAAGTAACTTTAAGTATTGACAAGTGTCTTTCTGCTGATAAAACAATAAATAAAAGAGAAAAAAAAAATGTTTGAGTTTTAAGACTTGATTAAACATAATATAACATGTCTTTAACTGGTTTCTCATTGATCACTGAGTCAAACATGATTAAATGTGTTTGAAACTTTGAATCAGAAGAAAACTCAATTGATTTGTTTTAGTTTTTTTTCAAGACACTCTTGAAAAAAAAACTAAAACAAATCAATTGATATAATATAATAATCTTTTTTTAAATTTAGGTTGGCTACACGCTTTGGAAATTGTCCCATAAAACGTCAGACATAATAATTCTAATATATAATTTCAGAGTTGCCAACCTACAATATTTTTCAAGGCACTCTAGAGGTTTTTTTATTGCACATACGATATTTTTAATAGATATCTAATAATAACAATAAAACAATGTCTGCTTCATCAATCATTCGTGTCATATACAGAGAGTTGTATCTAACACCGAACATTTTCATAACAAGCATTTTTCTTTTAAGTATACATAGGCATACGTTGTACATTTACCGATGATCGGTTTATTAAAAGAATTTGATTTAGAGCTTTAAACGAGTGTTTTCCACTCCCAGGCTAAGCATGAAGTAAAATTTCGAGTTTAGAAAAGCCTGAAAATTTGGTTTGGTCGCGTAGCGCGAAGCGCGGAGCGGCCAAACCAAATTTTCAGGCTTTTCTAAACTCGAAATTTTACTTCATGCGCCACCGGTACAAAACACTAATGTATTGTAAAGTTTAGCGGTGTGTTTTAATCTCCGTAATATGTCAGTGTCTTGTGCCGGTGGCGCATGAAGGAAAATTTCAAGTTTAGAAAAGCCTGAAAATTTGGTTTGGCCGCTCCGCGCTTCGCGCTACGCGACCAAACCAAATTTTCAGGCTTTTCTAAACTCGAAATTTTACTTCATGCTTAATCTGGGAGTGGAACACACTCATTTCAAGTTTCAAATTTAACTCTTAAAAAAAACAATGAGTATCTAAAAATTTACGGCATATACGCTGTAATTGGGACATACTTGAAAGAAAAACTCCCTGTAAAATGTTTAGTGTTTTATAAAACTCTCTGTATGTGTTGTAAATCTGATGTTAGTTTTGGTTAACTATTAAGTAACTTTTTGTATTGACAAGTGTAAAGCGTCCTGCTGATAACACAATAATTATAAAAGAAAAAAAATAGTTAGAGTTTCAAGACTTGATTAAACATAATATAATAAAATCTAATATGTCTTTAACTTGTTTCTTATTGATCACTGAGTGAAATTATCATGTTTCACTCAGCGATCAATGAGAAACAAGTTAAGGACATGTTATATTATGTTTAATCAAGTCTTAAAACTGTAACTATTTTTTATTCTTCTTTATTTATTGTGTTATCAGCAGGAAGCTTTACACTTGTTAAATGTGTTTAAAACTTTGAATCAGAAGAAAAATCAATTGATTTGTTAGAGTTTTCTTTATTTTTTTCAACTTCTATTTGGGTGTGAGTTACTTTCCCTAATAAACAATTTATTGATTTAAAATTAACTGTAAACTATATAAAATTAGCAATATCCTAAACCTATAAATCGTGTTGCTATTTTTGGAGTAGAAAAACATTGTAAAAAAGTTCAATATTTTGTTTATAACAATAACAAACAAAAAAAACAACATTAAAATTCCGTGTGTGTAAGCAATAGAAAGTCGCAGTGATTCATCAGAATTAAATTAAAGGCAGGCATGAAGTAATTGTCCGTTTTGTGGCTTGGGAGAAAATTAGAAAGCACTTGCTTGCGAATGTCCAAAAAATAAAATATGTAAGAATAATTGTTCATAATTTTCGAACGGCCAAAGAGAAGAAATCATTTTTTTAAGAATGATAATCTAAAATTGTATTTTAAGAGACAGTATGTATTTTTCTTTTTATTTTGTTTTATTGTAAAGAAAAGCGATGATCGGTATTCCTCAATAAATATTGGGAAATTTATCAATTTATTTTTTGTTCATTAATAACACAATTTTACAAAATAACGATCACTATTTGTTTTGATTCTTAACCCATTAAGCGCTATTGATGTAATAAAAAAAACCGTTGTTGGCATCAAAACTTAAACCCATCTCCAAATAAATACAATACAAAGTAAATTTCAATTTTTTTGTTGCACATATTAATTTACTCGCAAATGTATTGTAATTATATTTTTATTTCTGAATATTTCTATGTAAGACTATTTGTCTGTTGGGAATAAATATTATTATTATACTACCCAGGGTTGTTATATTTAAAACACTTTGTTATAAAACAGTGTTTAAAACTTGTTTAAAAACAGCCGTCGTGTTTTGAACGATTTTGTTTTAAACATGTTTTCAATCTTAAATTTGTTTAAAACATGTTTTAAAGGTTAAATTTGTACAAAACGTTTTTTTTTATTATCTTAAATCTGCTAAATTATATTTTATTCTACTTCATTAAGAGTTTTTGTTTTCGTTTTTAAATTTTAGCTAAATTGTTGAAGATATTTCAAATTACATTATCGAACACAACATTTTATTACAATAAAATATCACAACTGTGTGTGCTTAAATGTGATTTTTAGATACAGAAATTTACACCGTAAATTTACGACATTCGTTGTTTTATTTAAAAGGTTTCAATTTGAATCTTGAAACGAGGGTTTTCCACTCCCAGACTAAGCATGAAGTAAAATTTCGAGTTTAGAAAAGCCTGAAAATTTGGATTGGCCGCGTAGCGAAGCGCAGCGAAGCGCAGCGGCCAATCCAAATTAGGCTTTTCTAAACTCGAAATTTTACTTCATGCGCCACCCGTATAAAACACTCAAATATGGTAAGTTTCAAATATACAACTTCAGCAATCTAATATGTAGATGTGAATAAAACGTGAGTCAAATTCTGCGCTGAACAAATCGTCTAAAACAGTGATTATAAGTAATTTTTGATGCCAAATAAAGGTTGTTTATATATATATTACTAAAAATTAAAATAATTATCAATATTTACTGTGATATATTTGATATTTTAAATTATCGCCAACAATTATTTTTTTTTAAGAAATCAAGCGTTTTTAATCTCTAATCTTTTATGTAGCTGTCATCTCGGCTATATAATTTCCATTCGAGCGAATTTTCTTTGTTGAGACCGCTCGAGGGAACCGACGACCAACCACAAAGAGAACCACAAACTCGCAAGGAAAAAAAATAGTAACTGGTCGTCCTTCGTATGTAGGTTGCGCGGCGAGCGTTCGTTCCGCCATTACGAATCGAAGAAAGAGAAGAAAAAAAAAAAAAAAACTGCGATCATTAATAATAATACAGACATGAAAATGCGAAACGCTATTAAGAACGCTTAATGAGATTCGGTCTTATTTTATTCATTGGCGGGTGCGGTTTTTGAATTGTTTGAGCAACAATTGGCGCCATGAATGAATGTTTTACTAAATTTATAAAATTACTTCAAAATATAACTTCAAGTTTCATTTTTTTTAACTTGATTGTTTGTAGCATTAAAACAAAGTAGTTTTTAACAATCGATGAAACTTTGTCATTATTAAACTTAAATAGGTTGATTGATAAGGCGTTGAGGTGTTGAAACCCCATATTCACTTTGTATAAATAACATTCTATATATATATATATATATATATAACAATTGTTTCGCAAATTCATTGCTTCTTTAGGCGAATGAAAGTTTACAGTATGTAAACTGTAAACTTTCATTCTTCTGAATAAGCAACAAATTTGTTGTGAAAATAAACACACTTATTTAAAAATCATGAAGTTATTCAGAATTTTATTTAAACAAAGTGAATATGGATTTTCAACACCTCAATGCCTAATCAATAACTAGAAAATCAAATCGATTGTGAAAAACTACTTTGTTTTAATACTACAAACAATCAAGGTACTCTGAAATTGAAAACATTAAAAGAGCGATTACTTTAGCAATCTACAACTTATATTTAAAAAATATAAAAACGAATTAAAATTAATATCGTCTTTCTGCAAAAATGTAGTATCGTTGAGACTATGTTTAAACTCTAAAGTATAAATGAAATTGCCAATTCTTGGTTGCAGAATATTCTGCAACCAAGAATTGGCAATTTCATTTATACTTATGTTTGAACGGTAACGTGAGCGCCAGTCTAAAGTGTCAAATTGTTTAGAGGGAATGGCAAAGCTATACTGATGAGAGTAAATCTCAAAACGCGTCTATACATGGCCTGAATAATTTGCCCCAAATTGTTACATTTGCAGTAGGTTACTGCAAATAGGTTACTGCAAATAGGTTACTGCAAATTGTTACATTTGCAGTAGGTTACTGCAAATGTAATAATATGTCCGGCGGGGTATTAGCTCGAAAAGTAGTTGTTTCAATGAGTGTTTGATGCAGTCTTTGTAAGACTAACTTGTAGATTGCGCAAAGAATCGCACTTTTATTGTTTCTAAAGTTGTTCAAAATTTGTAAAGAATCATCTGCTTTTCAAAAGTTACAGAAAAATTGCTAAACAAAACGGAATAATATAGGAATGCTACATACCATCAGATATATCACCACTGGAGGCATTTGATGTGGTTTCAGGTAGCCAATGCATGTTGAGATCGTCCTCCAAAAATGCTGCTTTCCATATTTCTAACTGTGCATAAAGCATAGCACCACCCTAAAACAATAAAGATACGAATTGCTAAAGAAATAAAAAATATTGTTTTGTTTGTATTTTAGCAATATAATTGATTAAATTGTTTTTTATAGTCGAGATAAGTTTAGCACTGTATTGTATTTCCCGCTACGTTTCAAATATATACACTTGCGCCATATTAAATATTTTGGCGCCTAATTTTAAGTACAGGGAGTTTTTCCTTTAAGTATACATATTCCGATGTGTAATTTATAAATGTTTAGATATTCGTTGTTTTAAATTTATTTTTAAACTCTTAACGATTGTTTCCACTCCCAGTTTAAGTATCAAATAAAAGTTTAAGTTTAGAAAAACCTGAATATATTATTGTTTATGTGACATACAGAACATTTTTCTTTAAAGTATACATATCCAGATGAATATAAATGCTAAGGCATTTGTTTTTTAAAGCCAAATTTTAAACTTCTAACGAGTGTTTCCAATCCCAGGCTAAGCATGAAATAAAATTTGGAGTTTAGAAAAGCCTGAAAATTTGGTTTGGTCGCTCCGCGTAGCGGAGCGACCAAACAAAATTTTCAGGCTTTTCTAACTCAAAATTTTACTTCATGCGCCACGCGTGTAAAACACTGATTTTAAGTGAAGTTCAGTATAATTTGAACATCACGTTAAATCAGTGTTTTATACGCGTGGAGCATGAAGTAAAATTTCGAGTTTAGAAAAGCCTGAAAATTTGGTTTGATCGCTTCGCTTCGCTACGCGACCAAACCAAATTTTCAGGCTGCTCTAAACTCGAAATTTTACTTCATGCTTAGCCTGGGATTGGAAACACTCGTTAGATGTTTAAAATTGAATTATAATAAACAAATGCCTTAACATTTATATGCATCAGGATATGTATACTTTAAAGAAAAACTCCCTGTATTTGTACACTTGTGTAATTTGTGTGATGTAAAATAGTATTTAATTCAAGTATTGCTAAGTAGAAATTACCAGAATGGACTTTTACCAAGTTCTAAAATGCATTAGTAGAGCAGAGTATGTTTTTTTTTCTAAGAGTTTTTAAAGTTGGCAGAAAAATGAAACAAACATTGCTACAATTATTTTATTAAAATGGTCTAAGTAAATTAAGTAAACGTACGTATGTAACTTTATTAACTTTTAAAAGCATAATTTATTCTTTGAGATTATATTTTAGTTAAAATGATTACAAAATATGTGTATATTAATTGAATAATGTGCAAAAAAATTGTTAGGTGACAAAATATTTCCTACAAATTTGGAATTTTTAGAAAAACAAGTGAATTATATGTTTTAGAAATATTTATTTATTTATTTCTCAACAGATACAAAGATCCATTTACAGAGAAACTTAACCTAAATTAAATTAAAACAATAATAGTAATTGTGAAAAATTAATTAATTTATGTATACATTTCTATCATAAAATGTAAAATTTCAATAATTAAGCAAAAATCAATAGGTTTTTTTTTTTTACTTTTTAGCTAAAATAGGTTTGTTGTCAAAATACAACATGCAGCATTAAAGGCTGTGCTCAATCCGTACTGTCATTTACAATCGTTTAATAATATGAAGGCTCATGAAGTTGTGGTTTAAAAATATATATTTTGGTAGATGATTATGCACTCTTGCTGGAAACAATTGTAGTTATCAAATAAAATGGTCTGTATTGATACTATGAACGACTTTTTGTTCAAAGGAAAAAGTAGATTTTTTAATAACCATACATTTTATGAGAAAATGATATTAGAATTATAAAATCACAAAATCATTGCGGAGGGCATAATGATGTTACATTTTAGAGCTTTTTCATTTTATTTTTTACTAAACTAAAATAACAAATTAAATAAAATGATCATGCCCTCTGAAATTGAATTTTAGACAGATCTGCAAAGAAAGAGTTAAAAAATTTAAAATAATAACAAAAAACCAGTATTCTTAGTATCCATAGGAAAGAGCGCACTCTTAAGAGTTAAATTACTTTTAAGTGAATATTCGTGGCAGTAACATTACCTTTTTTGAATTAAATTATGTTTACTGTTACAGTTTATCTTTTTTGTAGCTAGCAATGAATATTTAATAATCTTCTAACATATTTCCTTGCTAAAATATTTAAACCCTTATTTAATAATGCATTCTTATTGCATAATATTTTATTAGACACTCGTGTTATTTTTTCATTTTTGCTTAAATAAATTATGTTATTTATGTAAAATGTTGTTGTATGCATAATATTTTATCTAGTGACGTAAAATTACCGATAATTTAAAGTTGGGTATTATTCTCGGTAGTATTACTGGAAATATGGTAGCAATTGGTAGGTAGGTAGGTAGGATATGGCAACAGCCGAGGCTGTTCACTTAGGCCCATAGGGCCCCTAGCAATTGGTAAGTAGTTTAAAGGTAGACAACTTACTGTACAGCAAAAAAATCATGTAATTCCGAAAATTTTAACATTCTAAATAAAAAGGAAATCAAAAACTATCAAAAAGTACAGTTTACAGTACGTTCATTTTGTTAAATGCATAAAAGTAAAATTGATAAGACTATCTGGGAATTATAAGCCCCCCTCCCCCTTCCCAAAAAAAGCACAGATATTGTTTGTGTGATATCGATGTTTCCGTAATATCGATTTTTCGCATTTTCGTAGGATTTTTTTATAATCCTTTCAAATTCACAAATGAAACACTTTTTAACTTATTTTGTATAACTGAGATTTTAGGATCATTTTTTAAATGCTAATAATTATTACTATTTACAATTTCAAAATAAAGTTTTAATATAATTTAAATAAGACATTTTTGTCAATTTTTAAAAGCTCTTGAAACTATAGTCACCCAAGTTTCAAGAGCTTTCAAAAATAGTAATAATTATCAGGATTTAAAAAAATCGTCGCAGCCCTCAGACATCATCATCAGACATCATACTTGTCAAAATCTTAAGAATTTTTCAAATGAACACAAATTTACAACAACAACAGGAATATTGGACAAACACAAAAGATCAAATAACCAAACTTGACTTTTTAATAAATATCCTCAACAAACTTATTATACAATTCGTAGTAATTAATAAAATTGACAAATGTACATAAAATATACTCACAGGCAAACCGTCAAAATTTATTTAAAAAAGAAAAATTCGTAAACATCGAAATTTTAATTTCAATAAATTTGTTTAAATTGATAAACACAATATAAAATGATAAAAATCATCATAATTTGAAATTGTATGACGTTTGATTTAATTACTTGCCTTTAGCGAGTGTCTTTCACTCCCAGATTAAGCATGAAGTAAAATTTCGAGTTTAAGAAAGCCCTAAAATTCGGTTTTGTGCTATGATGGACACATCACTATTTTTTTTTTATAATAAACAATGTAATTTAACAATAAAAAACGTTTTAACTTTGTTTGACACAATTTATTTTTATGTGACTGCAGTTTCGGCAAATTTAGCTTGCCATTATCGAACATGAAGTGTTCAATAATGGCAAGCTAAATTTGCCGAAACTGCAGTCACATAAAAATAAATTGTGTTATACAAACAAAGTTAGAACATTTTTTATTGATAAATTAACATGTATAGCGAAGTAGAAGCCTCCACAATAAAAAAAAATAATTTTATATTCTACCTCACCCTTCACAATTTCTGCAACTAATATTTATCTTATTTTCCCACACGAGTTCGCTACAATTACTTGTAATTTATCACTCGTTATTAACTTTTCACAATATTTTCTTTTTTTATCTCTCTACCTCTTATTTACAATTGTGTGTGCCTGTTTTATGTTTTCAATTAAGCCAAGAGACTTAATTAGTGCTCATTCTTATGCCGAAGGTTGGCTGCTTAGGATAGATTGCGAACAAATAAGATCAGCATTATTTCAAAACAGTTAGCTCGGTAATTATGCAGATTATATAACAAATGAATGATACAATCTTTAAGTCAACCTTCTTTTGTATGCTCACGGTATAAATCTTTCGAGCTTTTGACATAGATAAATAACGGTCTTATTAAACAAACAAATAGCAGTAAAAAATCCGCTTTTATAATTGTTACTATGAAGGATTTTCATATACTTAGTTAATTTATTTTAATAAACAATAATAACAGTTTTAGATAAAACTAGTCGTATTAGTAGTAATTTTCGTCGGTAATTACCACTGGTAATTTGCGTCGGTAATTACCACTAGTAAATTACATAGCTGTTTCGGTAACATTGATAATATTATTTTGTGTGCATTTGCAAGAGAAGATTAAAGGTAAAAAAAATACTTTTCTAGAGAAAATACAATCTGATTTAATTTACTGTTATGTAATGATAAATGTACAATATATATGTATAGTTATTAAAGTAATTTATTTAAGGATAATTAACAACAGTATATTTTGAACTTCTCATCAAATCAGTGTATTGTACGCGTGGCGCATGCAGTAAAATTTCGAGTTGAAAATTTGGTTTGGTCGCGTAGCGCTACGCGACCAAACCAAATTTTCAGGCTTTTCTAAACTCGAAATTTTACTTCATGCGCCACGCGTATAAAACGCTGATTTAATGAGACGTTCAAAATATACTGTTATTAATTATTTTTAAATAAATAAAATAATTATTACTATTTAAAATAATTATTACTATTTAAAATTTCAAAATAAAGTTTTATTATAATTTAAAATGAGAGATTTTTGTCAATTTGTTGTATCCTTTTTAACTTGTATCAAAGTTGACATTATCTGTCAATAAAACGACAATAAACTTATTACGCCAATTTTCAATTGTTTCAACGATGAAACAAACGAGTGTCTTCCACTCCCAGACTAAGCATGAAGTAAAATTTCGAGTTTAGAAAAGCCTGAAAATTTGGCTCGGGCGCGTAGCGAAGCGGAGCGACCGAGCCAAATTAGGCTTTTCTAAACTCAAAATTTTACTTCATGCGCCACGCGTATAAAACGCTGATTTAATGTGAAAATATAGTCGACTATGATGAAATGCTATCAAAATGTTATACTAGCGAAATTACCGTCAAAATGTTACTATAGTTATTTAATAATGAATTAATATTATTGAGATAATAACCTTATTTTCACTTGTAAATTGGTTGCACATTAAATCAGCGTTTTATACGCGTGGCGCAGGAAGTAAAATTTCGAGTTTAGAAAAGCCTAATTTGGCTCGGTCGCTCCGCTTCGCTAGGCGCCCGAGCCAAATTTTCAGGCATTTCTAAACTCGAAATTTTACTTCATGCTTAACCTGGGAGTGGAAGACACTCGTTTGGTTTATCATCGAAACAATTAAAAATAGACGTAATAAGTTTATTGTCGTTTTATTAACACAGAATGTCAATTTTGATACAAATTAGAAAGGATTCAAAAGATAAGATAAAGATTAATTACAGTCAATTTAATGATGTAATACTATTAAAATGCCATAATAGTATTTCATCATTAAATTGACTGTAATTAATCTTCATCTTATCTTTTGAATCTTTTTTAACTTGAATCAAAATTGGCATTATCTGTCAATAAAACGACAATAAACTTATTACATCAATTTTCACTTGTTTCAATGATGAAACAAACGAGTGTCTTCCACTCCCAGACTAAGCATGAAGTAAAATTTCGAGTTTAGAAAAGCCTGAAAATTTGGTTCGGGCGCGTAGCGAAGCGGAGCGACCGAGCCAAATTAGGCTTTTCTAAACTCGAAATTTTACTTCATGCACCACGCGTATAAAACGCTGATTTAATGTGAAAATATAGTCGACTATGATGAAATACTATCAAAATGTTAAAATAGGCAAAATTACCGCCAAAAATGTTACAATATTCATTTAATGGTGAAATAGTATCAAAATGCCATAATTGTGAAAATACAGTCGACTATGATGAAATACTATCAAAATGTGATAGCAGAGGAAATGCCGTCAAAATGTTACAATAGTCATTTAATGATGAAATACTCTAAATATAATAATAATGTTATCTAGAAATAAAATTAAAACTATTTGGAAAATAATCAACATCACAATTACTATCCACATTAGACATAATAATGAAATACGACCGACGAGAAGCCGGTTAACTTTAGCCCAAAACGGAACACACTATCATGCACCAAAATTATTTAACAAATTACCACAAGAAATAAAACTTCTCAAAGGTAAATTGTTTAAAATAAGCACCAAGAAAATATTACTTAAGAATGCATTTTATTCTATAAAGGAGTATTTATCGCATAATTTTAATATATAAGTGATTTTATTTTAATTAATAAGGGTGTCCCAACAAGAGCGCCGGATTTAATTATAAAGAAAAACATATTTATTTTTTGAATTAAGCAAACATTTTTGTTTCAACATAAAGAAAAATAGTTCCGATTAAACATGAAATACAACATCAGGCAAATGGCCACCACGAAACCCCTGGCACAGGGTTATTCTTTTGTTGAAATTTTAAATAACGTTTTCGCATAAATGTGGCTGTATTTCACCAATAACGCGCCAGATTTCCTCTATAAGATGTTGAACTGTTTCAGGCTTATTTGCATACACCTTTTGCTTCACATAGCCCCAAAGAAAAAAGTCCATCGGCGTTAGATCGCACGATCTTGGTGGCCAATGTTGATCGCCAAATCGAGAAATGACACGGCCTGGAAATTTGGTCTGCAGTAACACCACTGTTTCACGTGCTGTGTGATAGGTCGCACCGTCTTGTTGGAAAAACATGTGCTCCACATCAATTACATCCGATTCGGGCCACAAAAACTCCGTTAACATTTCCCGATACCGCACACCAGTAACAGCGCATTTCCAGCCGCATTTTCAAAGAAATACGGCCCAATCACTCTGCCAGCCCAAAATGCGCACCAAACCGTTACTCGCGGTGGATGCATTGGCTGTTCGAGTACCACACAAGGATTTTCAGCACCCCAAATCCGACAGTTTTGTTTATTTACGTATCCGTCGAGTTGAAAATGTGCCTCATCTGAAAAAATTATTTTCTTCGAAAAATCCTAATTAATTTGATGATGTTCCAACACCCAATCAGCAAATCCACGGCGCTGCTCATGGTCCCTTGGCTTCATTTCTTGCACCAATTGAATCTTGTACGCGTGCAAATGCAGATCTTTTACCAAAATTCGTTGCATAGTGGTTTTGGAAATGTTTAATTCTTGACCACGATGCCAAATGGAAGTTCCTGGATTCTCGGCCACAGATTCCCCTACAAGGACGACGACGAACAATGGTCTTCTGATCCATCAGCGTAAATTTGGTCTCAAATTTTGTAATTAAACGCCTCACTGTCGATTCATTTGGCGCATAATGGCGACCGAAAACTTGACGTAATATGCGAATTGTTTTCGCAAAACTTTCACCATTTTTGTAATGTGTTTTTACAATAATTAAACGTTGTTCGTTTGAATACTTCTCCATATTCTTAAATCGCGTGGTCTGTACTTGACAACTGTCAAAAAAAAATCACCGTACAACTCGTATTAACAAAATGGCGGCAAATTTAAATCCGGCGCTCTTGTTGGGACACCCTTTATATTAATTTTTGTGATTGATAATTGTTTTGTATTTTAACTTTTAAAAAAACGTTTCATATTTATCAAGCATATATTTTATATGTTATACTTGTGTGAAACAATGTTTATCTGTTTTTAATAATATTTTTATAAATTTTACAAAGATTGATTAACAATATTTATAGGTAAATGACTTGTGTAAACGTTTGTAAAGCACCAAATAAACTGATTGGATTTGATAATATTATTTTACACAGTTTATTATATGAAAAAAGAGCATGAAAATAATAAATGTATCTTATGATAAGGGTTTTTATTATCATTAAACTGGTTTACCGGTAAATGGTTAATAATTCTCTCCAAAATTTGGCGATGTTTTACTGGTGCTTTGGTTATTTCGCCAAGCCAATTTTATAAGATATTTTTTGTACAAAGTCGCATAAAAATAATTTAAAATTTGTTGATTATTAATATTCTTTGTTAAACCAATAAACCAATTTGTAATAGGTTACAGCAAAAAACTTTATCCAGAAGTATGACTTCATTCATTACCGTCATACCTGCAATTTTTCCCACGATTGGAGTCGGCGTGATTCAGCACTGCGGTTATTTCTAAATAACTATTCAGTGTAATTATGTTCAGAAAAAATCTTTAAGCTATCGAAAAATATATAAAAAAAAAAACGCTGATACAGAGATACCAACCAATATTTTAACCATTCACAAGCAGTTAAATAGGACAGTACCTTTTAATATCAAGGATAGATGAATATTTGTTGATTGTTAGAAGTAAAAGTTCAAATGTGTAAAAATGCGAGCTATTTTTGTGGAAATATTCGATGTTTTTAGAATACCTTAAACATTTCGTATGGTAAAATCCAAATTGTTTTTTTATGAAAAAAATCCTGTTACGAATCGTTCTTGTATATTTTTATTTTTTTCATTTTTTTTTCATTTCATTTATTTAAACAGGAAACCCCTATTACATATAATACATACATAACAAATACCTAACATACAATAAAATATTGCAAACTTAATTAGAATAACTAGATTATACACTAAAATTATACATTATCTTATTATTATTTTATTATTTAATTGCTCTACCCTACTAACATTCCTCAAAATAGGTCGTCTTTCAGAAATACGAAATAAACCTTGTAATTCTCTCGTTTGTGAATTATCACGTTTTGGAAGTTTATCTGAACGCCTTTTCGAATAGCAGGGGAGTTGTTTTGGTTATTCGTATTTTCGGAAACTTATTAACTATATTTTAGAGAGAAAATCCAGATTTTCTCTTTCATGGAATTTCTTACCACCACTTCTTTTGGGATCATCCCCCCGAAATACGAGTGACCAATAACAGCGACTTTGCCCCCACATTCCTAAGCATATTTTTCTCAATTTATATCTTATAATTTTAAGATAATCATTCTAGTTTTAAACTTCAAACTATAAACATCAAACCTTAAACAGCAAATCTTAAACATCTAAACATCAACTGTCAAACATTTCGCTGTAATTATTTTGAATTTTGAATATACCAAGTTAAATGTGCTTCGAAGTGTTTTTCTTAATACAAAAAACTTAAACATCTGCCTTAGAGTGGTGATATATTCCAGTGAGATAATTCATTAAGCTTTAAACAAACACCACATCGCTACAAATCCAAAGATCCAAAATTTTAAAAATTGTAATCCCTAATTTAAACTTACATAAGTACTCTTTATTTTAAATTTTACTGTAAATCAGTGTTTTATACGCGTGGCGCATGAAGCAATATTTCGAGTTTGGAAAAATCTGAAAATTTGGATTTTCCGGGGCGCGACTTGCTTTGCTCGCGCGCCCCACAATATACGATTTAGTCATTCTAGAGGGACAAAATTCATGGACATGATTCTATGGCTTATTTTGGATTAAATTTTAAATAAAAGTTAATAGTTTTACAAACAATGATGTAAACGTGACAATAATTAAATTAAGTAAGCGATTTGAGATTAATTTTTAACAAATAAAGTTTTTGTTGTAGTTACATTTGCATAAATTTAACATTATCAATGTCACCTAACTCATGTTGTTGGGTTTTTCTTATCCATAATATTAAAAAATAAATATATATATGATATAAAATATTTTTTGTGTTATTCACAATACTGTCGGATAATTTGATATGAACAAACGTACATATTATCTCGTCGTGACCCTGGGTGTAGTATGAATGTGTGTGATTGTCCGAATGAATAGTTAAATACTACAAATTGTAAATTGTAATAAATTAATTGATACAAAAATATATAGATTGATGATGGCTAATGGGCAAGTTCCCAAGGCCAGGCAAATGCCAAAAAAAAAACGTACATATTTCTAACTATTTAAAACTGCACATCTTTGTAATCTAGTCGGGTTACGGCATAATGATAGTTCATTGTTTACAATGTATTATCATGTCATTTGATTTTATGTATAGTTTTATTTTTTATATAATTTAACCTGTTTAAACCTGTTTTGTTCTTTTGTTCATATTTTTTTTAAATCTGTACAAAATGATATATATATTTAATTTTAATCTGTTTATTACCTTTTAACAGTTTTAATAATGTTAAGCATAGTTTTGTATATTTATTTATTATTATAATGTCTTTAATTTAAAAAAAAATTAACTGTAAGGCTATCATGCGTGCACTGTTATTTTATTTTATTTTATTTATAATTTACAAGTTTTATTATATATACCTTTCATACTTATATTATTTGTACTCATATCCGATTTTCTTGACCTGTGTAAACTGTACTGTATCAGCATCATTAAAGAATAATAATAATTATTATTATTAGATCTACAGAAAACTAAAATATAAACATTTTGTGTATTTTTATAAGATCTACAACTTTTATTTGAAGATTTTTTTAATATTTACAGTAATTTAAGAAATATTGACAAGAAATAAGAGGTTTACACTTAATTTATCATCTAATAAAAATTTTAAATATCTTAGAAATCGCAAAAAATCGCACAATTTTACAAAGTTTATCGTCAATAAGACATCTTAAAGGTCATTCAAGAACAGGTAGTAAATTATGCCGATGTATGACACAAAACATATGAATGTTTATATCACATGTTTATTTTTATTTTTATATAAATTTCATAACCTATTATATTTTTGTTATAAAATATTATATTTACACAAATTATACACGATATTGTAGCTACATCTATGTAGAAAATAATACCAAAAAGAAAATAATTTCCAGCTTTGATCAACCAATGCAATATTAAAATAATTGGCAACCAAACGAAAATGCAATGAGATGTTTATTACAATTTTCCTAGTAGATATCGTAGAGAATTGATAGTAAACTGATATCGTAGAAAATTGATAGTAAACTGAGATAATGTATCAGAAACCCACCGACTCCTCATTCAATTACCATCAACAATGCCCGCATTACCTCATCCCCAACCTGCAAATACATGGGCGTATTATTTGAGCAAAAATTCAATTTTAAAAAGCATACACTGGCCATTAAAAACAAAATTTGTGCTAGAGGTAAGCACTTTAGATGCCTCACTTATAGAGGTAAAGGTATAAAAATTAACACCGCCGCACATATATATATAAAATGATATGTAGACCTTTGCTTGACTATGGAGCCGTTCTCTTGTCACAATCCCGCCCCTCCGTATTAAAACATATTCAAATTTCCGAACGATCATCCCTCCGTATTTTAACTAAATTACGGCATCCACATAACCCCTTATATAATCCATCAAACATCCTACTCTACAATAGTACGGGAATTACACCTATCCAAGACCGCCTTTTAGCCCTTTCCCAAAAATTCTCCACTAACCCTGAAAATCTAGAGCTCCTAGATAAACTATGTATCCCCAGAAATCCCGAAATCCCTCCTAAATGCAAACACCCATCAGAAACCACATATGAATTCATCAAACATTTCACCTCGCTAGACAATCACAGTTAACAATCATGACGGACTAAATAAATGACAAACCAGGGTAGAAAGACCTCAGGTCGATAACCCTTTGGTTACATTTTTTAAATTATAAGAATACATATGTTAATAATTATTGTATTGTAAACAACCAATAAATATTTCTTTATATATTTGTATCAGAAATCATTTTCTGATGTACATGAACAATTAATTGCGATTCATTTGTAATTTTCATAATTTAATAATTTGAATTTTGTTCCGCTAGATCGGTCAAATCGCCCCGGCAAATCCAAATTTTCAGGCTTTTCTAAACTCGAAATTTTACTTTATGCTTAGTCTGGGAGTGGAATGTCAATTGTTCGTATTCAAATTAACATATACAGAGAGTTTTATGTAACACCGAACATTTTCATAACGATAATTTTTCTTTGAAGTATCCATATGCATACGTTGCACATTTTTCTATGCTTGGTTTATTAAAAGAATTATATTTAAAGCTTGAAGCAAGTGTTTTCCACTCCCAGGCTAAGCATGAAGTAAAATTTCGAGTTTAGAAAAGCTTGAAAATTTGGTTTGGTCGCGTAGCGCGATGCGCGGAGCGGCCAAACCAAATTTTCAGGCTTTTCTAAACTCGAAATTTTACTTCATGCGCCACCGGTATAGACACTGACATATTACGAAGTTTAAAACACACCGCGAAACTTTACATTGTGATTTGTACCGGTGGCGCATGAAGTAAAATTTCGAGTTTAGAAAAGCCTGAAAATTTGGTTTGGCCGCTCCGCGCTTCGCGCTAAGCGACCAAACCAAATTTTCAGGCTTTTCTAAACTCGAAATTTTACTTCATGCTTAGCCTGGGAGTGGAAAACACTCGCTTAAAGCTTCAAATTAGATTATTTTAATAAATCGAGCATCGGGACATGTGCAACGTATGCATATGGATACTTCAAAGAAAAATTCTCGTTATGAAAATGTTCGTTGTTACATAAAACTATCTGTATGTCCTATGATTATAAGGAAACGTTATCCACGCGCGGGCATAATTGCAAACATTACGCCACTCGTCAAGAATAGGCTATTTCCTATTATTACAGAACTCTATTATAGTTTATTTCTAACCACCCAAAATGTGGAAAATGTTTCATAATTTCGATTAAAAAAAAAAAACCTTACAACCGTCAAAATATATAGTAACCGTCACGAAAAACAAAACGCATCAAAATATCATAATAGCCGAAACAAATCATAATGGAAAGATTTGATGTTAAGTTACTTGAATCTCGCCGTAAAACTAAATGTATTTCTTTCCTTTATAAACTTTTGCACAACACAATTGATTCGCCTGATTTCTTAGCTAAACTTGGACTGCATATTCCTCCTTTTTCCAGCAGGCAGAAACCAACATTTTATGTATTTGTGCATCGAACTAACGCGGGATTAAAATCTCCTGTTAAAATTATTTGTAATTGTTTTAATACAATTTCGCATTGTAGTGACATCTTTCACGATTCTCTAAAAATGTTACTCTGTAACTTGGAGCCAACTGTGAATTAATTATTTTTACTAAAAATTTGTTTTTATATCCACAAGACACGCCTTTAACATTTATTAAGTAATTTTATTGTTACAGAATTATTATAATTTAATTATTATTATACTTTTATATGTAACAGGCTTATGTTTTGTTTGTCTTGTAATTGTGAAAGGTTTCCTGTTGGACAATAAATTGATTATTATTATTATTATTATCATTAATACAATTAATATAATTTATACAATTAATACATTCTATTATAGCCAGAGAATTTAATCATTAACATAGATTGATATAATTTGAGAAATATATCAATTATTGTCAATCATAAAAATATAGAATGAACATTAAAACTACTATAATACTGTAAAAAATGCCAATCCATATTATCAATGACTATATATTGTATAGTATACACGGTGTTTCACCTAAGACTTCCCAGACTAATTAACAACAACATATAACACGTATAATACACTGAAATATCGTAAACTTTAAAATATAC
Source organism: Philonthus cognatus (assembly GCA_932526585.2). Classification (NCBI taxonomy): domain Eukaryota; kingdom Metazoa; phylum Arthropoda; class Insecta; order Coleoptera; family Staphylinidae; genus Philonthus; species Philonthus cognatus. Next base: position 146,014,573 of record OW052241.1, on the reverse strand, counting down.
GGCTTTAGCAATCTAATATGTAGATGTGAATAAAACGTAAGTCAAATTTTGCGCTAAATAAATTGTTCAAAACAGTGATTATAGCCAACCCAATAACTATAACGTATATTAGGTTGCCTATAATCGTTGTTGTATGTATGTTTTTTTAACATCACTGTAAATCAGTGTTTTTAAGCGTGGCGCATGAAGTAAAATTTCGAGTTTAGAAAAGCCTAAGAATTTGGATTGGCCGCTCCGCTTCGCTACGCGGCCAATCCAAATTCTTAGGCTTTTCTAAACTCGAAATTTTACTTCATGCTTAGCCTGGGAGTGGAAAAGACTCGTTAAAAGCCTCAAATTAAGCGCTTTGAACCAACGAATTCCCCCAAATTTAAAATACGCTGTAATTATCGGAATATGTATACTCAAAATGCCCTGTATGTTCTGTTTTGAACAGGTTTAAAACGTGTTTTTAATTGTTTATGTTTTAAACGCTGTTTTAATAAGAAAACACGTTTTGTAAAAAACTGTTTGTTTAAATTAAAAAAAATGTGTTTTTAACAACCCTGATTTTAAGTTATGCATACTAATTTTGAGAAGTTGTACTACTTATTGTGCGTGTATTAAAAATTCTTGGAAATATAAAAATTGGTTACTACTCAAAAGTGACCAATGCAATTTAAAATATGCATATGATAAAAATGTCTTAAAAAGTCCCATTTATTTCAAAAATATCACTTCAAAAGTTCTGATCATCGAATGACATTTTCTTACGAAACCGTAATTATAATAGAATAGTATAGAAGCTTTATGAGTGATACCAATTCTATTTTAATTTTAAGCCTTGAATAACATCTGTTGATTACAACACACAAAACTTTTATAACATTTCTAGTTTCTTGTTAATTAGTCTGGGGAGTTTTAGGTGAAACACCTTGTATTTGATATTTTGTAAAATCCAGCAGAAACATTTACAATTCTATAAATTTTACGTTGATTTGATGATTTGTTAATTTGTTTTATATAAAAAAAAACAAAACACGTCCTACTAAAAATCATTGATTTTATTGCAAAATTTTAACTTTGACTCAATATATTATTATAACGTGTTAAAATATTTTAATTTCATTTAAAGTAGATGCTAGTTCCATTAAAAGTTAATACATTCTGTGAATTTCCCGTTGATTATGAGAAACTTTGATTTTTCACAATTTTCCAAACAAAATAAAACCGTTTTAACTTTGTTTGTATAACACAAAAAATTGTGTTATACAAACAAAGTTAAAACGTTTTTTATTGATAAATTAACATGTATAACGAAGTAAAAGCCTCCACAATACAAAAAATAAAACCCTCTTTGGTTCTTTAAGGAGTGCGCATTTCATCACTGCATTTAGGCCTTATTAGGCCCATTGTGCTAAAAAATAAAACCCTTTAATAAGTACACTGCGCCGCAAAATTAACGCAAAATTCGAAGTTTCGTTTAAAAATTAATTTTATTGTTTTTTATTTTTTTTTTCTCCATTATTTTCCCGAAGTGGTTCCTAATAGATACTTATTAGCAAAAACTGAGAAAATAAACAACAAACTGCAATTCTGATCCGCAAAATAGCGTGTAACAGTCGTACAGTTGGTTTTAATAGCGAGTATTGCCTCCTCGAGCATTGATGACAACTCGCATCCTTCGTGGCATACTGTCAATAAAACTTCTGACTTGTTGCTGCTCAATTTCTTCCCACACTTGCGTTAATCTGAGTGTTAACTCTGGAAGGTTTGCAGGAGGTTGCTGCAAGTCTTTAATCTTCTGCCCTACAATGTCCCACAGATGCTCTATGGGATTGAGGTCGGGACTTCGTGCTGGCCAGTTCATACGAACAATTCCCACATGGTCAAAGTACTGGTTCACAATTCCTGCGATATGTGGCCTGGCGTTATCTTGCATAAAAAGGAAATTATCCCCAATAAATGGGGCAAATGGTACAGCATGATGCTCAAGCACCTCTTCGATGTATCGATGTGCATTTAACCGACCACCATTAATGTGTACCAACGCTGTTGTTGCTTGCGACGTGATGCCTGCCCATACCATGACAGAGCCTCCACCATATTGCACCGTTCCTCGTATGCACGCCTGGCTGTATCTTTCACCAGGACGTCGATATACTCTTCTACGGCGGTCGTCACTATACAGACAAAATCTGGACTCGTCACTAAACATTACTTTACCCCAATCAGCATTGTTCCAATTAAGATGTACCTGTGCAAACCTTAAGCGCTCTCGTCGGTGCTTTCTGGTTAACAAAGGACCTTTAGCGGCTTGATAGGGTCGAAGATCAACTCCAACAAGTCTTCTTCTGACCGTATCCTGACTTAGTCGACGACCATAGGTTAGAACAAATTGTTGTTGCAGGTAAGTGCTCGTTAGGAATCGTTGCCTTAAACTTTGAAGTTGCATAAATCTGTCTTCTCTCGGCGTTGTCATTCTTTTTCGACCCTGGCCGCGTCTTCTTTCGTGACGTCCTATTTCTCTGAAGCGGGAAAGAACTCGCGATATTTTGGAATTAGCAACATGCAAACGTTGGGCAATGTAAGTTGCAGTAAACCCTTCTTCTTGCAGCGCCATTCTTCATGTGTAAGATTTCTTGAAACTCATCCAGGGGGATTCATTTTTGTTTGTTTTTACAATTTTCTAAATAAACTTCCAGAAATCAAAGAACTTATTTATCAAACGATACTCGCCTTTTTTAACAAGAATATAAAGACCTGTTTGGGAGATAATAAGCTTTGTTTTTAGCCTACTAATACATATTTCCAGTTTTTGTGATAAACAGAAAAAGAAAAGAAGGCTCAATTCAGGAAAATCAATAAAATTAATTATTTTAAACGAAATTTCGAATTTTGCGTTAATTTTGCGGCGCAGTGTATTTTCTTTTAAGAAATTTTAACTTTGATTCGATATTTTATAAAATCTAGATAAGATATTTATGTTTCTATTACAGTTAAACAAAGTGTGCTTATGATTGCGTAACAATGTGATTTTTAAATTTACGAAGTAAAGCGTCAATTTTTTTATAATTCGTCAAACAAATTTCAGCGTAAACTCAATATTTTCAACAAAATCCCACCTTGACGCGATATTTCAGAAAAACATATTAATATACTTACATTGTCTCTTCAGAATGTTGAAGATCATTTCATTTCCAAAAAAACGTTGTAGTTTTAAAATATACGAAGAGACGCGATATTTTTTTTTAAATTCGTTAAACAAATTCCACCTTAAATTCGACAATTTATTTGTCTCAACAAAATTCCACTTTGACGCGCTATTTCAGATAAACGAATTCACTTATTTGCATTTTCTTTTCAAAATGTTGAAACTTAATAATTTACAAGGAAACGCGTTCGTGTTGAAATTTAAAAAATGTACGTTTATGTTTTTATAAACAAATTTCTGCGTAAACTCGACATTTTCTTTCCCTCAGCAAGTTTCCACTTTGACGCGATATTTTGGAAAAACCAATTGACGTATTCGCATTTTCTCTTCAGAATGTTGAAGCTAGTTCATTTCCAAGCAAACGCTGTGATATTCATAGTTACGAAAAGACCTGTTTTTTTTTTTATAATTCTGCAAACAAATTGTAGTTTAAACTCGATATTTTGTTTGATCGACAAAATGACTATTTTTTCACTTGTCAAACAACATTTTTTGTTGCTGTTAATTTTTTTATTTTAGAAGTATTTTAGTTCATATATTGTCAATCTAGACAATTTTCGACATTTTCTTTCCCTTAGCCAACTTCCACTTTGACGCGATAGTTCGGAAAAACCAATTAACGTATTCGCATTTTCTCTTCGGAATGTTGAAGCTTGTTAATTTCCAAGCAAACGCTGTGATTTTATTATTTACGAAAAGACGTGTTTTTTTTTATAATTCTGCAAACAAATTCCAGTTTAAATTCGATATTTTCTTTGATCAACAAAATTACTATTTTTTCACTTGTCAAACAACATTTTTTGTTGCTGTTATTTTTTATATTTTAGAAGTATTTTAGTTCAATATTGTCAATTTAGACAATTTTCGAGATTTTCTTTCCCTTAGCCAACTTCCACTTTGACGCGATATTTCGGAAAAGCCAATTGACGTATTCGCATTTTCTCTTCGGAATGTTAAAGCTTGTTCATTTCCAAGCAAACGCTGTGATTTTATTATTTACGAAAAGACGTGTTTTTTTTATAATTCTGCAAACAAATTCCAGTTTAAATTCAATATTTTCTTTGATCAACAAAATTACTATTTTTTCACTTGTCAAACAACATTTTTTGTTGCTGTTATTTTTTATATTTTAGAAGCATTTTAGTTCATATATTGTCAATTTAGACAATTTTCGAGATTTTCTTTCCCTTAGCCAACTTCCACTTTGACGCGATATTTCTGAAAAGCCAATTGACGTATTCGCATTTTCTCTTCAGAATGTTGAAGCTCGTTAATTTCCAAGCATTCAGTTTTTATAATTCTTCAAACAAATTCCAGTTTAAACTCGATATTTTCTTTGATCAACAAAATTATTATTTATTTCACTTTTCAAACAACATTTTTTTGTTGTTAATATTTTTATTTTAGACGTATTCTAGTTTATTTATTGTCAATCTAGAAAATTGTTTATTATTGATTTCAGGTTTTCATTGCATTTTTTGAAAAAGTTTAATTTGAAGTTTCAAATGAGTGTTTCCAATCCTTGATTAAGCATGAAGTAAAATTTCGAGTTTAGAAAAACCAGAAAATTTGGTTTGGTCGCGTAGCGCGTAGCGCTACGCGACCAAACCAAATTTTCTGGTTTTTCTAAACTCGAAATTTGACTTCATGCGCCACGCGTATAGAAAACTGATTTTAAGTGACGTTCAAATATACGCGTGGCGCATGAAGTAAAATTTCGAGTTTAGAAAAACCAGAAAATTTGGTTTGGTCGCGTAGCGCTACGCGCTACGCGACCAAACCAAATTTTCTGGTTTTTCTAAACTCGAAATTTTACTTCATGCTTAATCAAGGATTGGAAACACTCATTTGAAACTTCAGATTAAACTTTTTCAAAAAACGCAATGAAAACCTGAAATTAATAATAAAAATTTTCTATACTACTAAATCAGTATTAAAATTTAACTGCTAAAGCAGGATTTAAATGTACTGCTAAACAAAAATATTTTGAATTTCACAATAATTCAGTGTACTATACAGGTGGCGCATGAACCATAATTTCGAGTTTGACAAAGCTCAAACTCAAAACATGTTGAAACTCATTAATTTACAAGGAAACGCGTTAATTTTGAAATTTACGTTTATGTTTTTATAAACAAATGTATGCGTTAGCTCGACATTTTCTTTTCCTCAACAAACTTCCACTTTGACGCGATATTTCGGAAAAACCAATTGACGTATTCGCATTTTCTCTTCAGAATGCTGAAGCTCATTCATTTCCAAGCAAACGCTGTGGTTTTCATATTTACGAAAATACGCGTTCAGGTTTTATAATTCTTCAAACAATTTCCAGTTTAAAGTAAATATTTTCATTGATCTAAAAAATACAATTTTTTCACATTTCAAACAAATTTCTTGTTGTTGTTAATTTTTTTATTTTAGAAGGATTCTAGTTCATCTATTGTCAATCTATAAAATTGAATATTATTAATTTAAGGCTTGCATTTTTTTTTTTTTGGAAACGTTTAATTTGACGTTTCGAACGAGCGTTTCCACTCCTTGATTAAGCATGAAGTAAAATTTCGAGTTTAGAAAAACCAGAAAATTTGGTTTGGTCGTGTAGCGCGTACCGCTACGCGACCAAACCAAATTTTCTGGTTTTTATAAACTCGAAATTTTACTTCATGTGCCACGCGTATACAACACTGATTTTAAGTAAAATTCAAAATATACTGCTTAATCAGTATTTAAAATAAACTACTAAATCAGGATTAAAATATACTGCTAGACAAAGATATTTTGAACTCCACAATAAGTCAGTGTTTTATACGCGCGGCACATGAAGTAAAATTTCGAGTTTGGAAAATCCTGAAAATTTGGGATGGTCGCTCCGCTTCACTACGCAACCAAACCAAATTTTTAGGCTTTTCTAAATTCGAAATTTTACCTTATGCTTAAACAAGAAGTGGAAACACTGATTAATAGCTTTATATTTCAAATAAGCGAATTTCTTGTTTTCTTTGATTAGTCAAATAAATGTGGAAGTGTGGCCCGACGGTAATTATTACTTTTAAAATTTGGCCTGGCTGCTAATAAGCTTGACCACCTATTCCTAAAGTACCGTGCAATCATTTAAAATATGATTTAGAATAGGCATTGAATTTTAAATTAGATTGGCACTACTGACTCTTAACACATAGTTTACCATAACCTCAAATTTAATTCTTCATTCAATTCGCATTCTGGGCAACCTCACAAAAAAAATTCCGCCTACTCTAAATCATAATTTAAATGATTGCACGGGATATGGAGACAAATGAGTTTTCCTGAAAATTCCAATAATTTACACAATTGTGTAAATTTTTTTGATATGATTATTAATGAAACTCACAACGGGCCTAATGAGCACAATGGGTCTAATGAAGCCTAATGGGCCGAATGAGGCCTTTGTTTTGTTTATATATATTATTTTAAGAATTTTTACTTTTGTAATATTACTCTGTAATTGGGATGTTCTGTTGGGTAATAAATATTATTATTATTATTATTAAGTGCAGTGCAGGAATGCGCACTCCCCAAAGAACCAGAACCAGTGAAACTCATCAATGTTCATTTTTTTAAACATAATAGTTGTTTGTGGATGCATTTTTGGTGAAAGGATAATTCAACCGTCTGCATCTGTATTTGTCTGTTGTGGGCGAAAACGATTTTACTTTCTTCGGTGCGCACGGTCGAAAAGTGTTGTCTGGGTCCGTCTGACCACCGGGCAGTAAATTCAGGTCGGCCAGATCTCGGCAGGTTAAAGTAACGGTACCCGAACACACTCGGAATTATTGCACAGGTCTTCCAGATATTCCACTACCTGACGACGTAAACGTCTCGACGGACGATATACCGTTCGAAAGGTCTTTTGTCAACCATTCACGAGCACCGGTGAAAAAAAAAAACGAAACAAAAAAATGCAGACAGAGGAATTCTTCCAAGAAAGATCAAAGATGATTGGTTCTTGATACAACATAAGGATAAAGTAACAGGTGAGAATGATTTCTTTGGAATTAATGACTTCTTCAAAGCACGAAAGAAGAACATTGGTTTAATGTCAGAAGTGTAAAGCATTTAATAATAAAAAATAAATCATTCAAATGCTCACACTTCTGACATTAGACCAATTTTATTCTTTTGTGTTTTGAAGAAGACATTAGTTCCAAAGAAATTATTTTCAGCTGTTACTTTATCCTTATGTTATTTTAGTTTAAATGACTCTCTGTAAAGACATTGAATCACTAGATTTGTGACAAAAAAAAAACTCTAACAAGCACTAAAATGCAGATATGTTTGAATAACAAACAATTTGCTTGAATCCAACGAAAATCACTGATTTGGCAATATTGAATCACTAGATTTGTCACAAAAAAAAACTCTAACAACCACTAATACGCAGACATGTTTGAATATCAAACAATTTGCCTGAATCCAACGAACATCACTGGTTTAGCAACATTGGATCACTAGATTTGTCACAAAAAAAACTGTAACAAGCACTAAAATGCAGACATATCTGAATAACAAACAATTTGCCTGAATCCAACGAAAATCACTGATTTGGCAACATTGAATCACTAGATTTGTCACAAGAAAAAGCTTTAACAAGCACTAAAATGCAGACATGTCTGAAAAACAAACAATTTGCCTGAATCAAACAAAAATCACTGATAGTTCAACATTGAATCACTAGATTTGTTACAAAAAAACTCTAACAGGCACTAAAATGCAGACATGTCTGAATAACAAACAATTTGCCTGAATCCAACGAAATTCACTGATTTTTCAACATTGAATCACTAGATTTGTCACAAAGAAAACTCTAACAAGCACTAAAATGCAGACATGTCTGAATAACAAACAATTTGCCTGAATCCAACGAAAATCACTGATTTGGCAACATTGGATCACTAGATTTGTCACAAAAAAAACTCTAACAAGCACTAAAATGCAGACATGTCTGAATAACAAACAATTTGCCTAAATCCAACGAAAATCACTGATTTGCCAATATTGAATCACTAGATTTGTCACAAAAAAAACTGTAACAAGCACTAAAATGCAGACATGTCTGAATAACAAACAATTAGCCTGAATCCAAAAAAAATCACTGATTTGGCAACATTGAATCACTAGATTTGTCACAAAAAAAACTCTAACAAGCACTAAAATGCAGACATGTCTGAATAACAAACAATTTTCCTGAATCCAACGAAATTCACTCATTTTTCAACATTGAATCACTAGATTTGTCACAAAGAAAACTCTAACAATCACTAAAATGCAGACATGTCTGAATAACAAACAATTTGCCTGAATCCAACGAAAATCACTGATTTGGCAACATTGGATCACTAGATTTGTCACAAAAAAAACTCTAACAAGCACTAAAATGCAGACATGTCTGAATAACAAACAATTTGCCTAAATCCAAAGAAAATCACTGATTTTCCAATATTGAATCACTAGATTTGTCACAAAAAAAACTGTAACAAGCACTAAAATGCAGACATGTCTGAATAACAAACAATTTGCCTGAATCCAACGCAATTCACTGATTTTGCAACATTGAATCACTAGATTTAACACAAAAATAACTCTAACAAGCACTAAAATGCAGACATGTCTGAATAACAAACAATTTGCCTGAATCAAACAAAAATCACTGATTTTTCAACATTGAATCACTAGATTTGTCACAAAAAAACTCTAACAAGCACTAAAATGCAGACATGTCTGAATAACAAACAATTTGCCTGAATCCAACGAAAATCACTGATTTGGCAACATTGAATCACTAGATTTGTCACAAATAAAACTCTAACAACCACTTAAATGCAGACATGTCTGAATAACAAACAATTTGCCTGAATCCAACGAAAATCACTGATTTGTCAACCCTGACCACAAGCCCGCTCTTTCGGTAAAGTAGCGAAAACTTTAAAACAGTTCATCTAGCCCAAGAAGTAAGTATTTTCAGCTTAAAAGAGCATTCAAAATTAGATTTTCCGGAAGCAATTGTTTATATTCTCTTAGGCATCTTCGATGTCAGAGACTTAGAGCAATAGAAGACGTTAGCAGTTCACTTTTCTAACTATGACATTTCTTGTCATTGTTGGTGCCACTATAGAGCATTAGATGATGTAGCTATCGCATTTTCTTAATAGTTTTCACATTTTGGCTTAATATAGTCAAAAATGTTCAGTACTTCACAACAATGGGCCGGGACCACACTAACGAGGACCTTAAAGTCCAAATCGCGTTTATAGGTATCCTGTGCCGGAATACTGAACAGAACTTCAATTTTGATTTCTAACCGTTTCTACATACAGAGAGTTTCATATAACACCGAACATTTTCATCTAATACAATTTGACGCCTTTAATTTTTAAATAATGTGTAAATTGGGTTGCCTATATGACCATTACATGTTGTAGCCAATCAATCGCAAATAATGCCTCAACTTGTACATACAGGGAGTTCTCCTTTCAAGTATACATGTCCCAATTACAGCGCGTATGCCGTAAATTTTTAGATACTCGTTTTTTAAAAGAATTCAATTTGAAACTTAAAATGGGTGTGTTCCACTCCCAGAGTGCTCCCAGAGCATGAAGTAAAATTTCGAGTTTAGAAAAGCCTGAAAATTTGGTTTGGTCGCGTAGCGCGAAGCGCGGAGCGGCCAAACCAAATTTTCAGGCTTTTCTAAACTCGAAATTTTACTTCATGCGCCACCGGTACAAAACACTGACATTACGAAGTTTAAAACACACCGCTAAACTTTGCATTGAATCAGTGTTTTGTACCGGTGGCGCATGAAGTAAAATTTCGAGTTTAGAAAAGCCTGAAAATTTGATTTGGCCGCTCCGCGCTTCGCGCTACGCGACCAAACCAAATTTTCAGGATTTTTTAAACTCGAAATTTTACTTCATGCTTAGCCTGGGAGTGGAAAACACTCGATTAAACTTCAAATTAACCTCTTTTAAGAAAACAACGAATATTTTAAAATCTACAACACGTAATTGAGATATGTATACTCAGTAGATTTGGCAAATCTGATAATAGAGGCAATTATTCCTTTAAGTATACATACAGGGACATTTTGTATTAGGTACACATATGCATACGCTTCTTTTTAAAGAGTTCCATTTGAAGTTTAAAACCAGTGTTTTCCACTCCCAGACTAAGCATGAAGTAAAATTTCGAGTTTAGAAAAGCCTGAAAATTTGGTTTGGTCGCGTAGCGCGAAGCGCGGAGCAGCCAAACCAAATTTTCAGGCTTCTCTAAACTCGAAATTTTACTTCATGCGCCACCGGTACAAATCACTGACATTACGAAGTTTAAAACACACCGCTTAACTTTGCATTGAATCAGTGTTTTGTACCGGTGGCGCATGAAGTAAAATTTCGAGTTTAGAAAAGCCTGAAAATTTGGTTTGGCCGCTACGCGCTTCGCGCTACGCGACCAAACCAAATTTTCAGGATTTTCTAAACTCGAAATTTTACTTCATGCTTAGCCTGGGAGTGGAAAACTCTCGTTTAAACTTTAAATTAACCTCTTTTAAGAAAACAACGAATATTTTAAAATCTACAACACGTAATTGAGATATGTATACTCAGTAGATTTGGCAAATCTGATAATATAGGCAATTTTTCCTTTAAGTATACATACAGGGGCATTTTCTATTAGGTACACATATGCATACGCTTTTTTTTAAAGAGTTCCATTTGAAGTTTAAAACCAGTGTTTTCCACTCCCAGACTAAGCATGAAGTAAATTTTTGAGTTTAGAAAAGCCTGAATATTTGGTTTGGTCGCGTAGCGCGAAGCGCGGAGCGCCCAAACCAAATTTTCAGGCTTTTCTAAACTCGAAATTTTACTTCATGCGCCACCGGTACAAAACACTGACATTACGAAGTTTAAACACACCGCTAAACTTTGCATTGAATCAGTGTTTTGTACCGGTGGCGCATGAAGTAAAATTTCGAGTTTAGAAAAGCCTGAAAATTTGGTTTGGCCGCTCCGCGCTTCGCGCTACGCGACCAAACCAAATTTTCAGGCTTTTCTAAACTTAAAATTTTACTTCATGCTTAGCCTGGGAGTGGAAAACACTGGTTTAAAGCTTCAAATTATATTCTTTTAATAAACCGAGCGTCGGCAAATGTACAACGTATGCTAATGTATACTTAAACGAAAAATTCTCAGGTTCGGTGTTACATAAAACTCTCTGCATAGGCTGAATATAGTCTGAAAAGTTAAGTGTTCATTACCACTGGATCGGGACCACACTGACGAGCACCTTGATGTCCGATACGCATTCCTGCCAGAATACTGAACACAAATTCAAATTTTGATATTCTCTCTGTTTACATCAAACTCTAAATGGTAGTTGAATTTTGTAATACTTGAGCATACATTTACATTTTTTAAGTTTGCTAATGAATATTGTTTAAAGTTCATTATCGTTTTGATTTGCATTTTGTATGCGTTTCACCGAACGTACAAAAATCGCCGAGTCTAAAAGCGCGTTCCGTGTTAGTCCTATTTGCGATGTGGGTCATCTTCGATGTCGAAATGACTTTCTCTGGCTGTCAGTGGTCATCGGCAATGTTTCTTGCGTGTAAACAGTTTTACATATGTAATATCTCCCTCTCGCTCCGACGACACCGGCTCCGCGCTTCCTTCCTCTTTCACCAGAAGCGGAGGAATGCGCCTTAGAGGACGTCCAATGACATTGCCGAAGGCGAATAACTTTGGTGCATCGAGAAATATTTTCAACAAAACTTCATTTCACAACTTAGGATAATTACATTTGAAATTTCTAACTTGCGAGTTTAGAAAAGCCTGAAATAATTAATTTATGCTTAATCAAGGAATGGATAATACTTGTTCCAATATTATTGCCCACTTAAATAAATATGAAGATATAAAAGATTAATATTTTTGCTTCTTTGGTAAATTTTTACATTTTTGCCAATTTGTCCTAATTTGTAATAATGAATTATTTGATCGTAGAATCAAGTTCTAACATCAAAGCAATCAGTTCTCCTGGTCCTGATGGAATTCCTCCGTCAATAATTAAAGCATGTACCAATGAGTTATGCATTCCTCTAACCTTGCTGTTTAACAAATCTCTTCAAGATGGTAAGTTTACTACTGTTTGGAAACGTTACTATGTCATCCCTATTTTTAAGTCGGGTATCAAAAAAGATGTACAAAATTATCGTCCTATAGCCATTCAGTCATGTATCCCGAAACTGTTTGACAAAATTGTCTATAAATATATGATGCTGCACTTTTCACCCACAATAATTGATCAACACCATTTATTCTTTCCTTCCAGGTCTACAGAAACAAATCTTTTTATTTATTCAAAATTTATATCGGGCACTTTGGAAGAGGGCTCGGTTGTGGATTCCATCTACACCGACTTCTCCAAAGCCTTCGACAGGGTTAATCAAACGAGGCTTTTGTATAAACTTTGCTCATATGGCGTTTCGGGACACATGCTTGAATGGCTACGGTCCTTTATTTGTAACAGGAAAATGTTAGTTAAAGTAAATAATATCACCTCTGACATTATAATTAACGCAACCTCAGGTGTGCCACAAGGCTCCCATTTAGGACCGTTACTTTTTCTTATATTTATAAATGATATTGGTAAAAATCTTGCTTCAAATGTTCTTTTATACGCAGATGATATGAAAATATTTCGTAATATAAAGTCTATACATGATTGTAATACCCTTCAAAATGATCTAAATCAGATCATGATTTAGTGTAATGAGAATAATCTATATTTAAATATAAGTAAGTGTAAATCCATGCGTTTTTCTTGTAAAGAAGACTTAATATTACATTTTGAGTATTTTTTAAATAATCTTATTCTTCTGAAAGTTGATTCAATCAATGATTTGGGAGTCTTGTTTGATGCCAAGCTTTAATTTAATGATCACATCAACATAATCTCTTCCAAAGCGTTGCAGATGTTTGGTTTTATTCGTAGGTTTACTTCACATTTTGATTCAATTAGAACTTTTGTATCTCTTTATATATCTTTTGTAAGACCTATTATGGATTACTGTGCAACTATATGGTCACCTTATTATAAATGTTACGTAGATCGTCTTGAAAATGTACAGCGTAAAATGATAAAATTGATTTGTTTTCGTTGTCATGTATTTTATCATGATTATGATATGATACTTAAATATCTTGGGTTCCCTCCTTTAGTTAATTGAAGAATCTACTTTTTATTATGTTTTGCGTATCGCATATTAAATAGCAGAATTGATTGTCCTGAGATACTCTCATCTATTTCATTATATGTTCCTACGCGCATTACTAGGCAGCAGCAGCTTCTTGCAAGCAAGTATCACGCAACAAATTATGCTTACAACAGCCCTAGAAATGTTATAATTATTAACATTAATGTGTATTGTAAATTATTTGATGTTTTTGGTGCCAATTTACAACGCTTCAAAAGAATATGTAAAAATGTGCTTAAAAGTAGTGCTTAGTGCATCTTTATATATAAATGTATATTTCTCTTTTTAGTTTAGTAGATATTCATATTGTAATGTATGTTTTTTTGTTTTGCTGTTATTTCATTTTGTTCAAAAATCTATTTAATATTGTTATTTGTATTTGTTATTAAGATGTAATGGCCTACCGTTATAATAAATAAATAAACAAATATTTTTGCTGCCTAGGTAAATTTTTACAGTTTTGCCAATTTGTCCTAATTTGTCATAATGAATTATTTAAAATTTGTGATTTTTGTTACATATCGAGATACAGCGATTTTTCTTTTAAGTATACTTTCACATAAAATTTGAAATAAAAACACTTGGTTTGTTTCACTAACGTTTTACTTATTATTCCGACTAGTTTCGGCTTCTAGCCATTATCAAGGAATGTACAGAGAATACTTTTTTACACGATATTTATATACAAAATCAGGTAATAAGGGCGTTCATTATTGGGGAGATCCATAGCTCGTCATTGTCATTGACCACATGTTTTCCCGATTTTATTGCTTTATTTATCTCCAAGCCTTCTCTGAAATTCAGTATTCGACCCTTATTGCCTGTATACAATATTTTAAAATTATTGCTGTTGTATAGATGACCGGCTGTGATGCAGTGTTTGGACATACCCGTTGACTGTTTTTTATTTAGAACATCTTTTTTATGTTCGTCGAGACGGATTTGGAATGATCGTCCGGTCTGTCCTATAATATTGTATTCACTAACGAAACAAACCAAGTGTTTTTATTTCAAATTTTATTGTAATCATGTTTCACCAAGTGATTAATGAGAACATTGTGAAAGATATTTCACATATTTCAATTATATAAACATTTGTAAAATGGGTGAACATATAATCAAACCTGAGCAGTATATTTCAAACTTCACTTTAAGTCAGTGTTCTATACGCATGGCGCATGAAGTTAAATTTTGAGTTTAGAAAAGCCTGAAAGTTTGGTTTGGTCGCTCAACTTAATGAACCAGGAAGACCAGGAAGAAGAAGAAGAAGGAGATGAAGACGAAGAAGAAGAAGAAGACGAAGAAGAAGAAGACGAAGAATAACAAGAAGAAGAACCTCTAAATAAACTGTAAACAATAATCATTCATAGTTTAACGAAGAAGAAGAAGAAGAAGAAGAAGAAGGAGATGAAAACAAAGAAAAAGGAGACCAAGAAGAAGAAGAAGGAGATAAAGACAAAGAAAAAGAAGACCAGGAAGAAGAAGAAGGAGATAAAAACAAAGAAAAAGAAGACCAGGAAGAAGAAGAAGGTGATGAAGACAAAGAAGAAGAAGAAGAAGACGAAGAAGAACAAGAAGAAGAAGGTCTAAATAAACTGTAAACAATAATCATTCATAGTTTTACGAAGAAGAAGACGAAGAAGAAGAAGGAGATGAAGACAAAGAAAAAGAAGACCAGGAAAACGAAGAAGGAGATAAAGACAAAGAAAAATAAGACCAGGAAGAAGAGGAAGGAGATAAAGACAAAGAAAAAGAAGACCAGGAAGAAGAAAAAGGAGATGAAGACGAAGAAGAAGAAGAAGAAGAAGAAGACGAAGAAGAACAAGAATAAGAATCTCTAAATAAACTGTAAACAATAATCATTCATAGTGTTTAAGCAGTTAGCCAATTTTGCAGATGTTCCCATTAAAACCCTAAAGAACAATCCTTGTATATTTTTAAAATAATTCAATGGATTACGTATTCAATCTTAAAAAGTGTCTGTGCATACATATAATTACAAAACCCGCTTAATCGTTTTTATCCATATCCCATAAAAGATAAACGCGTCCTTGCCAGTCTGACTCTCCGAAATTGTACGCTCTCGGTTTTATTTTTAGAAAATATTACATTCTACTACCAACCGTAAGTGCACGCGCTGTCGGCCTCGAAAGTGTAAATTATTTTGTTATTACAGTTTCACGATTATGACAAATTACGAACGAATATTACAAAAAAGAAAACCGAAACTCACTTGTGGAGATCTCCTGATGAAATCCTCTTCTGACAAACACACCAAGCCCGAGCCGGTGATTTCCCATTGTTCCGGTACCGGCGCTGGGATGTGGAATTCCCTGGACGTCCATTCTAGCCATGATAGAACGTTCGCTTGTGACCATTGAGATGGATCTGAAACAAAAATAACACTAAATAAGTTAAGATTTCGTAAAACACACACACAAAGCACTTGATAAAAGAATTAAACAATCAGAAAATCAGAGCTTTATTAAAAGTTAGTTATTTTTTTTTTTAATACATTTATTATACAGAGAATTTTATGTAACACCGAACATTTACATAACGAGAATTTTTTTTTTAAGTGTCCATATACATACGTTGCACATTTTTCGATGCTTGGTTTATTAAAAGAATTTAGTTTGAAGCTTTAAGCGAGTGTTTTCCACTCCCAGGCTAAGCATGAAGTAAAATTTCGAGTTTAGAAAAGCCTGAAAATTTGGTTTGGTCGCGTAGCGCGAAGCGCGGAGCGGCCAAACCAAATTTTCAGGCTTTTCTAAACTCGAAATTTTACTTCATGCGCCACCGGTACAAATCACTGACATATTACGAAGTTTAAAACATACCGCTAAACTTTACATTGAATCAGTGTTTTGTACCGGTGGCGCATGAAGTAAAATTTCGAGTTTAGAATAGCCTGAAAATTTGGTTTGGCCGCTCCGCGCTTCGCGCTACGCGACCAAACCAAATTTTCAGGCTTTTCTAAACTCGAAATTTTACTTCATGCTTAGCCTAGGAGTGGAAAACACTCGATTAAATCTTAAAATTGGATTCTTTTATTAAACCGAGCATCGAAAAATGTGCAGCGTATGCATATGGATACTTCAAAGAAAAATTCTCGTTATGAAAATGTTCGCTGTTACATAAAACTTTGTGTATATTAATTAGTTTTAAACTATTCAACCGTTGCACATTTTTATTTTGCAATTTAACTATATTAAACATATTCACGTACATCCATGGACCCAGGTGCAATCATTTTGTACTTTAAATGACCCCACCCGGCGGGACTCACCGCGAACCGCGACCCCTGGGTTAGGAGGCAGGGCCTCTATCCACTACTCCACCGGGTTCCTCAAAAGTTTGTTATATTTAGCAAAATCCTTTATAAACTGCAAGGATTTTGTTGGATATAACAAACTTTTTATAAAAGAACAGGGCTTGAAACAAGAGAACCTTTCCATTCAATAAAGAAAGCATAGGGTAACATAAAGTCAAAAATGTTAGCAGCTATTTTGCCTGACTATTTAAGACTTAACTAGCCTTTGTACCATATTTTTGATATTAGCATTTTCAAATAATAGGCAGAAAATTTTTGAGTGAAACACCACCAATAATATCAATAATCAATACAAATTGGATAGATTGATTAATTGAGAAATGATATGGTTATCATTTCTCAATTAATCAATCTATCTATTTTGTATTGATTGTTGATATTATTGGTTCACTTTCAACAAGAATTATTTATTGCAGACCAGTATTATTTGTACTATTTATTAATGATATTGGCCAGTATATTAAATATAGTAATTATCTTCTATTTGCCGATGACTTGAAATTGTTTAAATCTATGAAATGCCTGGATGACCAACATAAATTACAGTTGGATCTGAATAGTTTGTCCACGTGGTGTGAAACTAACAAATTATTTTTTAACTTACAAAAATGCAGCTCAATTTTATTTTATCGCCGTAACAGAATGGAATTTAATTATGCGATATGTAATCATGCATTGCTTTGCGTTGATAACATCAAGGACCTGGGTGTCATATTTAATTATAATTTAAACTTTAGCCATCATATTAAACGCATATCTAACAAAGCACTGGGAGTCCTTGGTTTTATTGGACGCTTTTCGAAAGATTTTGATGTTTCCGTTTTACTTAAATTATATACTTCCTTGGTCAGACCTCACTTGGAATACGCATCTGTCGTTTGGTCTCCTCATACGAGGGTACTTTCAGCAGAGCTGGAGAAAGTACAGAGTCGCTTTTTGCGCTTAGTTTCTGCTAGGCTAGGCAACACTAGATACCAATTCAGCAATAGTACTATGCATAATATGTTGTGTCTCAGCTCGTTGGAAAATAGAACAATAATAAATGATTTGTGTTTTCTATTTAAGCTTATACACGGCAAGATAGACTGCCAAAGCTTATTAGAACAATTAGACTTTTATGTGCCTGCTAGAGGTCCCAATAGATCGAAATTTTTATTTTATTTGCGCTATCATGCAGTTAATTACGCAAAATGTAATCCAATATGCAGAATGATGAGTTACTGTAACGAATTAAACAATAACAATCATTTTTTATTACATCATTCTTCATTTTCAACATTTAAGGCTAATTTGAAACGAATCAATTTATCCGCTATTGTTAATAATGTTTTATCTTAATTTTAATTACTTAGTTTGTGAACTCATATAATTTTAATTCGATATTATATTATACAATCTAGTCTTTACTGTGATATTTTGCTTATCAATTACTGATATTAATTTTAATATGTTATTTGTACAATTTATTAGTTGTTTATGTATTTGTCTTTGTATCGATTTGTTGATTTTATCTCTAAATAATGTATTCACTCTTTAGTATTTTTTTTATTATTATCATTTTAACTCGCGTAAAGTAAGAGTAACATGAACACGTCTAATACAAGTGTTATTTTTCTGTTATCCACTCTGTATAAATAAATATACTAATATTATAAATTTATGTAATAGGAGATTCCGTAAATAAATGAAATGAAATGAAGATTTGCGTTAAAAAGATCTTATTAATAATTAATAATGTTTGGTTCCCATACTTTATATTCTTTATTTTCTTCATCCACACAATTTTGCACTTTTAATTGTTCTAGTTGTTGAAATGAACTGACCATATATTTTTCATCGATCAATTTTGGGTGTGGTGGTTTTTGGCCTTCGATTAGCAGAACACAACAGATCGATTTTTTTTGCGTTTGCAGATACGCACAATTTTTGCCCACGCGCTGATTGGATTTTGATTAATAGTCTTGTCGGCGAACTGGATTTTAAGTATGGGTTGTACGCTGATTGTTTATCAGATCTGGTTTAACTCGAACGCGAAATTTATATTCACTAATGATAAGTTGTTCTTCAACACGTGTCGTTATTTTATGATTGAGCGATCGAGTTAAAAAATTAATTGTTCAACAAGTTATAAATGCGCAAGCTCACATTTCCATGACGAACAAAACATCTTTTTAAATTCTTGCAAGAATTCGAAGTTAGATTTCCAAAACTTTTGTTTAAAAAAAATACCATTCATAATACTCTCATTTTGTATACAGGGTGATTTAGAACAAGTGTAATAACACTCTTTATCCATTTTTCTCTTAAAAGTATTTAATAATAAATTTCCTAACAAAACTCATAAACTAGATATCGAGACTCACGTTCTCCGTATATCAAAGACTACTTTGCTGGCCGAGTCCCACCACAAAGTAGTTATTTATCGCCGTGTTTATAATCGGCTTTCGCAATACATAATGTATCTTGTACATTATATGCCCAGGTGCGGCAAGGTTAGATTATTTATACGTTTTCTGCGAGGAATTACAGATTCGAATCGAAGAGATCTAACTCGGTAGATTAAAATGGGTGCAGCGGTAATTAGCCGAGAACAACAAACAGCAAAATACTCTTTGATCTAGATATGTCAAAATATGATATACAATTGTTTACTTGGAAGAAAAAACAGGGACATTTTAAGAAACGTGCATTTTATGATACTCGTTTATTTCATACAATTACAAACATGTTTACAAAAAAGTGAACTTTCTAGTAGTTTTGTAAATCTAAAAAATCTCTGAAACTATACAAAATGAAGTATAGTAACAGTTTTTGCCGTTCTCTTTAGCATAAGAGGAAGCCTCTATGCTAAAGAGAACGACGAAAACTGTTGTTAACACTATACCGGGTGTTCGATTAAAAACGCCCAAACGCCATAACTCTGTTAGTTATTGGCCGATTTAAATGAACTAAAAAACAAAGTCAATGGCGGTTTCAATACTATAAATGTACAGTATTTATATATTTTTTGAAAATTCATTTCCAAATAGTAGTCAACTTTAAATTTTTTAATAGCTGCATATACTTTTCTCATTTAATTATGTTAGTTATATTTTTCCGAATCAAATTATGCCTGATATTTTGATTTTAATTTACTATTTATGCCAGAAAAACAATATATAAATCGTGTGCCTTGGACACACATCCATTTTTGTTTGCGTGGACATTAACTACAATTTCTTTAACATTCGGGTTGGTTTCTATTTTAAAAATACATTTAACTTCATGCATTTTTTTTCTATTGGATATGCAGACATGTCTTGTTTTCTAAGCAAGCGCAATTAGCAAGCAGAGTATGTATGATTTGCAAACGGATTTCTGGAGCACTGGAATGATAATGCGAGTTTTGGGTTTGCACTTTCACACGTTAATGGAATACTCTGGTTTTCTCACGAAAGGAGTAAACGGAAGAACTAGGCCGGATGGTATCAATCAGTGACATTTGCATCTCTTTTAACTTTAAATGAGCACGTTTCTTCTTCTTTCATAATGAACCAACAATTAACGGACATTCTTCAGACTTGTCGTTTGAGATCATTTTTAATGGTCAGCCAAAATAAAAAAAAACTGATCCAGTTTTTAACAATAAACTTTGTCTCTAGAAAAGTCTATATTTCTTGAAATTATTCGCGATTCATTTTAGTGGCCAGCAAAAATAAACCAAGACCCTAATATTGATATTTATTTTTAAAGCAAACCACGCAAATCATTTAAAATTGACCTAAAAATAGAATATATAAAATTTCGAAAATGTTTTTCGTATAAAATGCAGAACACATTGTTTGCATTTTACACGAAAAACCTAATTAATAAGACAACCTAAGACAATAAATATCCATTTAAACAACTACACCTCCGGATGTTGAATTATACAATAAAATATTTAAAAATAGAAGCCTAGAATCTCTTTAAAAACCGTATTTTTTACTAATCTATACAAAACACATAAAATTAAAGTTATGAGAGCATAATTTAATATATCAATTGAAGAATGCATTTTTTTAATGAAACTATAAAACTATAAAAAAAACATTTACTCGCAGTGAACGTAACAAGTAAAAATCATCAAAAATAACGAGACGAATAGAAATTTATTTATTTATTGCAAATCCTAAAGTTATAGAAATAAAAGAATGTAGGATTTTAAGATTTTACATTGCCTATATCCAATTCCAACCAAGTTATAACAATTGACATTTTCATATTTTCATTTTCAATGTAAAAACTATAGGATTAATATTTCTCGATTTCTTGTTTATTTTGATACTAAAAAATGTTCACTTTACATACCTGGTGAAATTCCAAGCGTCGTACAAGTCTTGTCAACATCCTTCCTCATCTGTTCAATAGCCAAATCCAAAACGGGCTCGATTTTCTCCCTGGCTAGCTGCTCGCTGCAAATCCCCTTCTGCAGGTTCTCATCGGGCTCCTCCATTTTCACGTCGAAACCGAAATCGAACGTCTTGATGTTATACTTCTTCTGAAAACTGGTATCCCGCAAAACTTCCCTTAAAAGCTGGTGATCTTGAGGCTTGGATTTATCCTCCTCGATGTTCGGCGAATAGGGCTGTAACAGCGTACCGAAATCGACTGTACTCTCTTGTTTGATTTGTTTGTCTAGCAAAGAGTTGCCTAGTAATTCAAAAACATTCCTCTCATCAATGCTTGGTTTCTCTCCTTCGGTGAACACTTCTTTTTTGATAAAGCTCGTGTAGTCCTCGCTTGTATAGCTTGAGTGAGGGGAGTTGTACAGTGATATTTCAGGTGAGCTGGGGTAGTAGCTGAACTCGTTGGGGGAGAGGAGTTGCGGGGAGTAGGGGGTTAGGGCTCCTATGGGGGAGTTGGCGTGGTAGTTTTTGGACGTGGGGACTTCTAGGTAGATGCCTGCGGGCGATGGCGGGCTGAGGAGTTTTTGGAAATCCGGGCCTAAGTCCACTTCTGATTTTTCTTCTGTCGTGGACGTGGTGGAGTCTGAGTAGAAGGTCGTGTAGACTTTTGG
This sequence comes from Philonthus cognatus, assembly GCA_932526585.2. NCBI lineage: Eukaryota > Metazoa > Arthropoda > Insecta > Coleoptera > Staphylinidae > Philonthus > Philonthus cognatus. The sequence goes on along the minus strand of OW052241.1, from coordinate 145,992,723 downwards.
AGGGTCTTGTTGCTGGAGGTCTTCGCCTGGGAGGAGGGAGAGGTCGAAGGTGTCGGCGAAGTTGCTGTAGTCACAGGGTGGGGTGAATCCCGCTGAGGGGACAATTTGTGACATCTGGAAAAAATAATGAAGAACAAATATTAACAAATTCTCAAACGATTCGTTGTTTATCACTTAAGCACTCAATACACGCCCACTATACTGTTAAAAGACATGCCTACTGCAGTGTCTTGAAGCACGCCAACTTGATTATCTTAAGACATTATTTAATAGCTGAGGCTGTTACTTGGTGAAATTCCATATTAACACTTTCAGTAAATAACAAACTTGGTTAAGATTTCACTGTTTATTAGTTGACACTGCAACAACTATTTCGCCACACAGTGGCTTCATCAGGCAGATGAATGATTATTCATCTCCCTGATGAACCCACTGTGTGGCGAAACAATTGTTGCAGTGTTAATTAATAAACAGTGAAAACTTAACCAAGTGTGTTATTTACTAGAAGTGTTAAGACATTATTACTATAGTGTCTTAAGCCACGCTTACTAGAGTGTCTCAAACCACTCCTTATCTTAAGACGATTAGAGCTGTTCCAAATACAAGTACTCTAAGCAAAATCTACTCAAGAACCAAGTACAAGTACGTAACCATGAGTACTTAATTAGTTATATGAGTACAAAGTAGTGACTAAGAAATTTGATAATAAATGAAAACTATTGTTGTCAATTATAGACTACAAACACTAAATTAAACACGAAAATAAATGCCAAAACCCGAACTATATTAGTTTTTTCTCAGTATATCAAAAAAATAATCATAATTATTTCAAGAAACAAACTCGCGGCACACCGCATCTGGTTGACAGCTGTCAAAATCGATTGCACCAATCGATTTTGACAGCTGTCAATCAGATGCGGTGTGCCGCGAGTGTGTTTCTTGAAATAATGGGCCTTGATTAAGTTATCATGTAACGTAACCCAAATCGTAAAGCCGAACTTTACAATAGGTCATCTTATCTACCCTAGCTCCACAATTTGTCCTCTAACCTAACACAACTTCACTAAATTGTGAAACTATTTAGTGAAGTTGGGTTAGGTTAGATGACAAACTGTGGAGCTAGGGTAGGTTAGATGACCTATTGTAAAGTTCGGCTTTACCATTTGTCATCTAATTGTAAAATTAGATTATATCCAACCTAACTTTACAATTTAATACATTGCAGTTGGGTTAGATAACTAATTGTGAAGTCAGGTTAGATGATACAATATAACTTAACTTAAGAAATCGAAATCTAACCTAACCTTTCGTCACTTTTTGGCGTACTTTCGACATTTTATGATGATGATTTCAAGAAACAAACTCGCAGCACACGGCATCTGGTTGATAGCTGTCAAAATCGATTAGTGCAAGTGGGCATTGATTAAGTTATCATCTAACATAACCCAGTTTTTACAATTTAGTAAAGTTGGGTTAGATATGATTTATGTTAAAATGTAATAAAATATCAAATATTATAAAAAATAGTCTACAGAGTGATTATCTTATCTAACTTAACTTGAAAAATCGAAATGTAACCTAATGTAACTTGAAGTTTCATCACTTTTTGGCGTACTTTCGATATTAAATGTCTCTCTTTGGCATTTCGAGAGCGTGTGGAATATTTGTTTTGACAGTTACAGCAAAGTTTTATAGAAAAAAATTAATTATTGTCCATCATAGCACTTTCCCCGTTATTTAAACAATTAATAATTGATATAGTAAACTTATTCCACTTGTCAATTGATTTAAGATCATTTAGATTAAATCAGCGTTTTACACGCGTGGCGCATGAAGTAAAATTTCGAGTTTAGAAAAGCCTAATTTGGCTTGGTCGCTCCGCTTCGCTACGCGACCAAGCCAAATTTTCAGGCTTTTCTAAACTCGAAATTTTACTTCATGCTTAATCTGGGATTGGAAACACTCGTTTCATCATTAAAACAATTTATAATTATTGACAATTGTTGTTTTATTGACGGAGTAAGTTCTATGATGTTAAAACAGAATATTAATTTTAATACAAGTTACAGAGGTAGCAGTCGTTTTTTTGCCATAACAGTGAAAATAGTCAACAAACAATTGATATAGTAATGTCACAATAATTAGGAACATTCAATTACGTTGTGTCAATTGTGCCAACAAACAATTGACATAGTAATGTCACAATAATTAAGAACATTAAATTACGTCACGTAAAGTCAAAATATCATGATGGCGAAAAGATTAGGTAAGATAATAACGTTACTTTCGTCGCAATTTGTTAGGTAACATAATTTAATTTTACTAAATTATAGACATAAAAAATTGTCAAAATGTCCTAAATTGTTATAGTTGGCCAAAATTGTCATTTCGTGTTAAAAATATCAATATACTCGACAATTGTTGTGTTGTTGGATAAAAACTCGTTACATCATACAGCGGTGACATTTACAGCCAATATTGACGATGTAGAAACGTTCACTCCTCCTCATTCTGTCAGGAATTATTAGAATGCAAATTATGTAGAAATTAATAAATATTTGAGTTTGATTGATTGGGATGCACTCTTTGGGGAACGTGATATCAATAAGATTACACAGTTATTTTATGAACATTTGTATTATGTAATTATTTGTATGTACCCATGAAAGTGATTTATGTGAACAACTACCCCTGTTGGTTTGATTTTTCACTAATTAAAATGATTACGGAGAAGAAAGCTTTATATGCAAAGTACAAACAGCACGGAATCGATGAAGATTGGCAACGTTTTTGTGAATTGAGAAGAGAATGTGAAAATCGCTGCAAAATCTTAGAGAATCAATATATAAAAAAAATGGAGTTAAATATAAATAGTCAACCTAGGAAGTTCTGGCAACACGTATCAAAGCTGAAAAAGCAAGATGGTTTTCCACGAATAATGACTTTGAACGGCGTTATCTTCAGTAATTTGAATTCAATTGTTAACGCTTTTGCGGATAGTTTTGCTTCTAATTATAGATCACCACAACTTGATAAGCCATTAGTGAAAATGCGTATTCTTGATGAAAAGGATAGTTGTGGAGGTTTCATTATTATTATCGCGGACGTTTATGATGAGTTATCACTATTATCAAATAATTTTAACTGTGGACCTGACGACATTCCCGGAGACTTCTTGAGTAATTGTGTGTGCTCTGTTTCAAAACCTATATATATATATATATATATATATATATATATATATAATATTTCAAAGGTCACTGTCTCAAGGGGTTTTCCATGATTTATGGAAACATAGCTTTTTGATGCCTATCCATAAATCTGGGAAAAAAGATGTAATTAGTAATTATAGGGGAGTGGCGCACCAATCAGCTATTCCAAAAATCCTAGACAAAATTGTTTCATGTCAGTTAAAGTGGCTGTCTAAGAATATAATTATTCAGGAACAACATGGTTTTTGTATTGGACGGTCCACAGTTACAAATTTATTGGAGTACCAAAGCTATATATTAGATGCCTTGGAGAAGGGACATCAAGTTGATGCAATCTACACTGACTTCTCCAAGGCATTTGATAGAGTTAACCACAAATTATTGATTAACAAGTTAAAGTGTTTTGAGTTTCATGGTACCGCTATTAAATGGATTGATTATTTCCTATGTAATAGATCACAAATTGTGAAAATAGCTAATTGTCTATCAGAACCTATTCATGTGCCTTCTGGGGTTCCGCAAGGAACCCATTGCGGACCAATCCTTTCTCTTCTATTTATAAATGATTTAAGCAAGGCATTCATAAATTGCGAATATCTGTTTTTTGCAGACGATTTAACACTATTCAAATCAATTAAATGTCCTGCTGATCAGCGTCATATTCAGTGTTGTCTTGATAAGCTTGTGCAATATTGCGATATTAATGATTTAGCCTTAAACATTCAAAAATGTAAATTCATTCAATTTTCACGGAGGTCTACTACAATTAATTTTAGTTATGAATTAAGCAATTCCAACTTAATGCAAGTTGAGTGCATTAACGATCTAGGAGTAATGTTTGACGCTAAACTGACATTCAATCAGCATATTGATTTAATTACTAAGAAAGCACTTAAAACCCTCGGTTTTGTATTTAGGAACGGTAATAAATTTAATCTATCAACCATTAAATTACTCTACTACTCTTTGGTTAGATCAAAATTGGAATATGCTAGTATGGTGTGGTCTCCATACTATAGTACATATATTACTCAACTGGAAAGGGTACAAAATAAATTTACTCGATATGTTTTATTCAAATTCGGCATTCCAGATCAAAACCCAAATATTCTATTGAATAATTTAAACCTTGCTTCATTTAGATCTAGGAGGATTGAACTGGATTTATGTTTTTTTCATAAACTTGTCTCTGGCGAGATTAATTCTATTAAGTTACTTGGTTTGCACGTCATATGTGCCTGTCCAGCTGGCGACCAGATCAGGACCACGGTGTTTGGCACACCGAAGCTAAACCTGAAGGACCTGGAAAAAACTTCACCTGACAAGATCCTAGACTTCATCAAGAAGATGGACTTGGAAGGTGAGATGTAAGGTCGGATGTTCGACCTTAATTGTGAGCCACAATAGATCCTTGCGGTCGCAGTGGAGGATAGCATAACTACCCACTCACTTTCAATAGAAATAGAATACTTGGTTTGGTAGAATTTAATGTAAACCCATATTTAACTAAAAGTAGAAGTAAGGATGTGTTTTTTATTAGTAGATGCAGAAATAATTACACTTTCAATGGTCCTCTTAATAGAATTATGAGATGCATTAATCATTGTAATGCAAGCGGCACTTTCGACATTTTGGGCACTGATTTTGTTTCTTTTAAAAGGAAGATAAAACATTTATTTTGAAATTGCGGTCATTCTATTGGCAGGGTGCTATTTCTAGTTAGTTGCATAACTATTATTATTTAGTTTAATTGCATAAGTATTATTTTGTTAAAGTTTGGGGAAGTTCTATATGATTTTTTTTTTAACTTTTAATTTTATATAATTGATTGTATCATTAATTACGGGCATGATTTTAGTGTAGTTGAATTATTGTTTGTTTTCAATATATTGTGAAAATTTTGGTATTTTATATTTGTTAAATGGTGATTCCGTTTAATAAAGATTATTATTATTATTATTATTATAATTTTATTCACTTAAAATGTAATTTTTTGCATAATTTGTATTTTCAACATGGAATAACGACCATATAAATATTTTGTAGGGTAAATATATTTTGCACTTCTCATTATTAATTTATTATTTTATTTTTAGACAAGTATTCGCCATCATTAGTATAAAACTACAAGAAAAATAATATAAAAATTACTATAACATAGAGAAAAAATTGAGTTTGCCAATAGTTACTACTATTTTTCAAAATTATTATTATTATTTTTAGACTGATGATTGCGAAGAGCCAAATCTAATATAAAAATAAAATAATAAATTTAGAATGAGAAGAACAAAATAAATGTATCTTACATTTAATCACTCATTATAAAATGGACACCAACACTTCTATTCATAAATATATTATTTAAAAAATGCAAAATGCGTTAAAACGGAAAATTATCTTACTATTATAACGAGAGTTATGTGCCGAAAATGTCAATTATTGATATACAACGAGTGTTTTCCACTCCTAGATTAAGCATGAAGTAAAATTTCGAGTTTAGAAAAGCCTGAAAATTTGGTTTGGTCGCGTAGCGCGAAGCGCGGAGCGACCAAACCAAATTTTCAGGCTTTTCTAAACTCGAAATTTTACTTCATGCGCCACGCGTATAAAACACTGATTTTATATGAAGTTCAAAATATTCTACTAAAGCAGTATGCTGAAAAAGTGTATTCTGAACATCGCGTCACATCAGTGTTTAGTACGCGTGGCGCATGAAGTAAAATTTCGAGTTTAGAAAAGCCCCGTGAAAATTTGTCTCATGTTAAAATACTTCATTATATAATGTAAAAAAATCATTTTCCACAAAACTGACATAAAAAACCTATTAAAATTAAGATGTACAGCGAGATTTTCTTTCAAGTATACATATTCCAATTATAGCATATATGCTGTAAATTTTTAGATATTTGTTGTTGTTATAAAGTTCAATTTAAAGCTTTAAACGAGTGATTTCCACTCCCAGACTAAGCAAGAAGTAAAATTTCGAGTTTAGAAAAGCCCCGCGTAGAAAATTTGTCGAGGGTCGCGCAGCGACCCTCGACAAATTTTCACGGCGCTTTTCTAAACTCGAAATTTTACTTCATGCGCCACGCGTACTAAACACTGATGTGACGCGATGTTCAGAATACACTTTTTCAGCATACTGCCTTAGTAGAATATTTTGAACTTCATATAAAATCAGTGTTTTATACGCGTGGCGCATGAAGTAAAATTTCGAGTTTAGAAAAGCCAGAAAATTTGGTTTGGTCGCTCCGCGCTTCGCGCTACGCGACCAAACCAAATTTTCAGGCTTTTCTAAACTCGAAATTTTACTTCATACTTAATCTAGGAGTGGAAAACACTCGTTTTTAGCTTCAATTTGCAAAAAACAACGAATGTTGAAACATTTACAGCATAACATGTGTATACCCACAAAAAATATTTCCTGTATTTAAAACAAAAATTATCATAATAATCTCATTCATCACTCTCCAAACAACAAACGACTGATTTAAATCTAAATCTCTTTTAAGATTCCTTTTTTTTAAGATCATTGTACGGAAATCACCCACAGACAAAATTACGTCACCGAATTTTTTCCCTGGATCTCACGCGCGGTTTTTCCGACGCCGATTTTTATTATTATAATTAAATGCAAATTCGCAATTAAACAATACACGTAATAGCAAAAAAAACAATAAATGTTTATGTAGGTTGAATTATTCATAAAGTTTATGTAAGAAGTTGGTCTTGTCCCGAAGCAAAATTCATACGCGATTATTATTATGGCAGTATAATCTCGAGATCTTGTAAATAATACTGTTGTGTTTTTAAATTAAAACAATGATTAATTTGATATAAAAAATCTTAAAATATAACTTAACTTGTGATACTGATAATATTAAAAGTAAGTTGGAATGAAAGTCAATAGAAAGTTTAAAATAATAAACCCTCTTAGGCACATTTGCAGCCTTGACTGATTAACTTTAATCATCGACTAATCGTTGATTAAACCTGATCTTGTTAATAATACTGTTATGTTTTTAAAATAAAACAATGATCAATTTGATTTAAAAAATCATAAAATATAACTTGTGATACTGATAGTATTAAAAGTAAGTTGGAATAAAAGTCAATAGAAAGTTTAAAATATTAAACCCTCATGGGCACATTTGCACTGATTAACTTTAATCATCGATTAATCGTTAATTAAACCTCTGGTTAAGTAATAATTCTAGAATATAAGAATGTTATACATTTGTTAAATATCTAAAACAAGTTTCTTTTATCTATATGCGATTGTGTAAACAATTTGTAAATACAATTATTGTTCACCAGTTTATCGGTTATCACGTCTGTACAATGAATTTCAATATGCGACAGACATATTTCAACCTTCAATTAAGACATTTTCAAATGAACTATTATTTGTATTAAAATAATTATTTTTGTTGTTATTTCTTATATTTTTATTTTTAGTTTCACTTATGTATAAGCGTATTAATCTTAGTTTTAGTTTTACGTCGTTTAGATATAGTACATGTATTGTAACCACCCTGTAATAGAACGTCTAGTCCAGTGATGGGGAAACTACGGCCCGCGGAAAGGTTTAATCCGGCCCGTTTAAGAGTGCCGCCGTGAGAATGTTGAACGCGTTCTTACTTCGTAATGTGACGACCCGCATAAAAACTACCTACCTACGATTAAGCATTATTCTTTGGCCCGCTACGATTGTCTGGTTATTACAAATGGCCCGTCTTAAAAAAAGTTTCCCCACCACTGGTCTAGTCTGTTGGGTTTTGAGGAAATAAATAAATAAATATACTAATCACTGATTAAGTTAATCGACTGCACCCAGACGGGCATTAGTTCGCAAAACGATTTAAATAACGTTTGATCAACATAACAAAATTTAAGTTATTGTAATTTTAATTAACCTAATAAAACACTAGCACTTTTTTCACTAGTGTTTTAGTGAGGAAACTGTTTTAATAAGTTTAATTGTATTAATCTCTTTACGTAACTCAAACCAAATACATATTGCAATGTTCATCAAACATTATTAAAATGTGTTGGGTTGTGACTAAATTATCAACTGATACCGTGCGATCGTTGAAATTATGATTTAGAGTAGGCGCCATTTTTTTTTCTGCGGTTGTCCAGAATGCTAATTTAATGATGGAATACATTTGAGGTTATGGTAAACTATGTGTTAACAGGGCAGTAGTGCCAACTTAATTTAAAATTCAAAGCCTACTCATGTTTTCAATGATCGCACGGTATAAAAACCCAGTAAGTTTGTTTATGCCCAAGGACGATCGAGTATACGGTAAGAAGGATCGACAGAATCGAAGATTTTAGAGTTGGGGTAGAGATCGCTTACGCCACAAATGCGCGCTGAATTTAAATGTGGTTACTTCATGGCAAACTTTAAGTAAACATGCATAAGCTTTACATTTTCTGACATTCGGTGTTTTTTTAAAAGAGTTCAATTTGAAGCTTTAGGCGAGTGTTGTCCACTCCCAGACTAAGCATGAAGTAAAATTTCGAGTTTAGAAAAGCCCCGTGAAAATTTGTCGAGGGTCGCGCAGCGACCCGAGACAAATTTTCTGGGCTTTTCTAAATTCGAAATTTTACTTCATGCGCCACGCGTATAAAACACAGATTTTAAGTGAAGTTTGAATATACGTAAATTTGACAATATAATAGTGTTTTATACGCGTGGCGCATGAAGTAAAATTTCGAGTTTAGAAAAGCCCAGAAAATTTGTCTCGGGTCGCTGCGCGACCCTCGACAAATTTTCACGGGGCTTTTCTAAACTCGAAATTTTACTTCATGCTTAGTCTGGGAGTGGAAAACACTTGTTTAAAGCATTAAATAGAATTTTAAAGAAAAACAGGGAATATCCGCAATTTTTGTATCAATTCCATGGTATGTCATTATTTTTATAAAATCACATTACTTTTTTTTAATCATGTAGGTGTTAATTTTCTGACATTCGTTGATTTTTAAAATAGTTCAATTTGAAGCTTTAAACGAGTGTTGTCCACTCCCAGACTAAGCATGAAGTAAAATTTCGAGTTTAGAAAAGCCCCGTGAAAATTTGTCGAGGGTCGCGCCGCGACCCGAGGCAAATTTTCTGGGCTTTTCTAAACTCGAAATTTTACTTCATGCGCCACGCGTATAAAACACAGATTTTAAGTGAAGTTTGAATATACGTAAATTTGACAATATTATAGTGTTTTATACGCGTGGCGCATGAAGTAAAATTTCGAGTTTAGAAAAGCCCAGAAAATTTGTCTCGGGTCGCTGCGCGACCCTCGACAAATTTTCGCGGGGTTTTTCTAAACTCGAAATTTTACTTCATGCTTAGTCTAGGAGTGGAAAACACTTGTTTAAAGCTTTAAATAGAATTAAAGAAAAAACAGGGCTAATCCGCAATTTTTGTATCAATTCCATGGTATGTCAATATTTTTATAAAATCACATTACTTTTTCTTAATTATTTTAGCTGTCAATTTTCTGACATTCGTTGATTTTTAAAAAAGTTCAATTTGAAGCTTTAAGTGTTGTCCACTCCCAGACTAAGAATGAAGTAAAATTTCGAGTTTAGAAAAGCCCCGTGAAAATTTGTCGAGGGTCGCGCAGCGACCCGAGACAAATTTTCTAGGCTTTTCTAAACTCGAAATTTTACTTCATGCGCCACGCGTATAAAACACTAAAATATTATGAACTTTATGTATATTTGAACCTCACTTAAAATCAGAGTTTTATACGCGTGGCGCATGAAGTAAAATTTCGAGTTTAGAAAAGCCCAGAAAATTTGTCTCGGGCCGCTGCGCGACCCTCGACAAATTTTCACGGGGCTTTTCTAAACTCGAAATTTTACTTCATGCTTCGTCTGGGAGTGGAAAACTCTCGTTTAAAGATTCAACACCCCCAATAATGGTTTTGACAATCAACAACAAAAAATTGAGAAATGGAGTTATGCTTGTATTAGACGACACTATTTTCTTGTACAAGAAAATTGTATACTATTTTCTATCATGGGGTAATACAGAAAATATGACCAAACGCAAATCTTGTACAATTTTAAATAATGGCAATAGGACATGTTCCATTTGGTTTGGTCATATTTTCTATGGTACAGCATTATAGAAAATAGTATACTATTTTCTTGTACAAGAAAATAGTGTCGTCTAATACAACCTTTAGGCCACTTTCAAAATAAACGGCTTATCAAACAACGGTAAAAAATAAATTAGTTAATAAAGCAAATCAAACTGTTTTTTATTAGTCTCTAAACTATAATAATGTTTAATCGACGGAGTAATCTTATTTCATTAATATATAGGTATTTGATTGAAATTCACATGGTTTGTTTTACTAATAAATTGTTTTATTTTTAACTAGTTTCGGCTTAATGCCATTTTCAATAAAACAATTTATTAGTAAAACAAACCAAGTGAATTTTAATCAAATACCTATATATTAATAGAAATGTTTTACCAAGTGATCAATGAGAAACAAGTTAACGATTTATTTCATTATTTAAATACTTACTTACAAAATTGTATACAAAGATAACTTCAGAAAAACTTTTAGTTTATAAATATTTTTTTTTTTTAATATTTTAATTCACTGTTCTTGCTTCATCACAATACGCGCGTTCGCGTGAAATTGCGCAATTCCACCCGCTGTTCTTAAACAAAAACCGATTCTAAAACGCAAAATGTTGCGCCGATAATGAAAATATTTAATATTTCATCATTCGTGTTTCGGGTAAATTTTTCTCTCGCGATAACCAAGAGAAAGAGATAACCTCGGACGAAAAATAAAGTCTCTTGATTTTTCTGCCTCAGAGTTCAAAGATCGGACGTCTTTTGTTGATACTTGATAAATCATCTTTGAAAATCGTGCACAATTGTTAGATTGTTTAGAAACTACTAGTAAGCCGCTAGAGGTACAGTTCTATTCAATAAAAAAGCATACACATAGGCCCGTTTGCACCCAAGTCAATTAACTTAATCAGTGATTAGTACTTCTTCAAAACGCAACAATTTTATTTACAAATTGTTTACACGGTCGCATATTGAGGAAAGAGACATGCTTAGGATATCTTACAAATGTATAACATTCTTATATTCTATAAATTTGTTAATGTTAAAATGGTATTTTACCGTAAATAAATAAATAAATTTTACTCAATCAGATTAAACCTCTGATTAACTCAATAATTAGTGGATAATTAAAGTTAATCAGCCTGGGTGCAAATGGGCCTTCATGTTTTATATTGTAAATATCGATTATAATTCAAGTGATGGAATGGTAAATAGTGAATGTTTTAAATTTGATAACCTACTAATACAATTTAAAAAAAGCCAGAATTGCATTAGCGAAAGACTGTCGAAATCGGGTTTAGTAGTTGTACGCTTTTTTATTGAATAGAACTGTACGTTCGGGTAAAATTTTTGAAAATCAGGCACTAGAGTTAGATTGTTTAGAAACAATGTAGATTGTATACAAACATATTCGGAAAATATACGATTTGTAAAAAAAATTAGTAAAAATCTCAGAAATTGTTGCCTTTAAGCTTTAGAATAAATCAGTGTTATATACGCCTGGCGCATGAAGTAAAATTTTGAATTTAGGAAAGCCTGAAAATTGGATACAAATTTTCAGGTTTTTCTAAACTCGAAATTTTACTTCATGCCTAATCTAGGAGTGGAAGACACTCGTTATATTGATATTAAGGATTTCGATATAAATATATTGGTTCTATTTTATTGATTTTATTCGAATTTGTGATTTTTTTAAGTATTTCACTAACTTCCATACATTATTATTATTTATCCTATTTAAATAATTAGAATAGTTTTAATAATTTGTTATTTACGATTATTCTATTTACTTACGATTTTCTATAAATTGAATTATTTATGTTATTCTGTTGTAAAATGATTTTTTGACGTTATTAAATTAATATGATTTTTTTTTATTATACATTTTTTCAATCTTGATTTCATTCACTTTGTGGTACATTTGAAATAATAATTATATGGAGAAAGGTAAATAAAAAAACATTAACTATTTTTTTAGATAAAGAAAGCATTTAACTATTAATACCACTTGCATTTTTAAATAAAGTCAGCATACAAACACGTATTAAATGTTTTCTTTATCTCTTTATTAAATATTTTATAAATTATCATTAACTTTGTATTTATTGAAAACGTGTTTTGTCAAAATTATAAAAAAAAAACAGAAATCTGTTTAGTGCAGGATAATGGATATCTTTTGTTTTAATACCATATAAATGTTCTTAAATTTCTTGAAAGTATTTATTTGAATACACTCTAAGAATCAGCATACATTTTTCAAAAACCTAGTTTTTTACTTTCCCCCGTATGTAATACAAAGGGAAAGTATTGTTTTCGTGAAAATTTTTGAATCAAAAATTTTAGCGGAAATATCCGTTTTGAGGTCCCCTGAGTCGAATAAGACCATTTTTGAAAAATGTCTGTCTGTCTGTCTGTCTGTGTGTCTGTGTGTGTGTCTGTGTGCGCTGTACCGAAAAAGCCGCTAAAGATATCGAGATGAAACTTGAAACTTAAGCTTTTTGTTACAATCGGAAGAACTGAAAAGCTTTTGGTGAAAATCGGAAAACCGGAAGTGGTACTTTACTCTTAGCGTTTTTCAGTTTTTTCAGATTTTTTCAATAAATGTTCATCAAACAAAAAATTCTTTCAAATAAAAGTTGTAGATAATAATAAAATAAAGATGTATTGTTCACTTACTTTTTGTCATAGCAATCTTAGTTTTTAAGATATTTCAAAAGTTGTGTGTTTTATCTAGTTATTGGTGTGTGACAGTGTATGTGTCGATACAATTGAAAAATGTTTCAAATAAAAGTTGTAGGAAATAAAAAACTAAAGATTTTTTGTGGATTCACTTTTTGTCATAGCACTCTTAGTTTTAGCGATATTTAATAAATAGTGTTTTTTATCTAGTCATTGATTTGTGTCAGTGTGTGTGTTGATACAATTGGAAAATGTTTCAAATAAAAGTTGTAGGTAATAAAATATTAAAGATTTTTTGTGTCTTCACTTTTTGTCATAGCACTCTTAGTTTTTGAGATATTCAATAAATATTGTTTTTTATCTAGTCATTGGTTTGTGTCAGTATGTGTTGACCCAATTGAAAAATGTTTCAAATAAAAGTTGTAGTTATCAAAAAGTTGAAGACATTTTGAAAATAATAATGCTACAAATATTTTAAAAGTGATTTAATACGCAATTTACGGGGGAAAGTACTATGATGGACACATCACCATTTTTGTAATTTAATGTTGACATTGAACTTTTATATACGTTAAAAATACAACATTTACTACTTTCTAAATTCCTCAATTTTTGTATACTATTACTTGAGGTAGTAATTTTAAGTCAAAATTGATATTTAGTTTAACCGGTTTAATTTTGTTTTAGTTAAGTAAATCTATATTTCTCGTTCATTTTTTTTATGTCCAAGCAGAAATGTTAAAAAATCGACCAATTTATAAAGATTTGAAACGCATCAATCTGCTGTGTGCAGGATCTTGGATGTTTTTTTTTTAATTTTAATAACATTAATTTTCTTAAACTTTCTGATATTATTGATTTAAATACATATTAAAAACCAGCAAAGATTTTTCAAAAACCTAGGCTGATTTTTATGTAATTTTGAGCCTTTAGGTAGTAAATATCGCATATGAACCACATTTTTCATTTTTTTAGCAAAACTCAGTAATGTCAATTTCATTTACGTTTTATGCATTCAATAAGTTTCTGAATTATTATAAAAATCGCAGACTTGACTTAAAAATATATGCAGTTTAAATATCACTCAAGAAAATTAAAATATTTTACTTAGTTTTTTTTCCTGTAATTTTAAGTCGAAATAGATATTTAGCTGAAACGGCTTGATTTGAAAAGTTATTTGTTTTAATTATTTTACAATTAAGTATTGTCAATTTAATTTATATTTTATTTGTTTAATAAGTTTCTTGAATATTTTGAAAATCGTAGACTTGACTAAAGATGCACGCAGTTTTATAATCAGTAAAGAAAATGTAAACATTTAGCTTAGTTTTTTTTTCTGTAATTTTAAATTAAAATTGATATTTAGTTAAAAAAATTATCATTTAAAGCATTATAATTAAATAAATTATAAACTGATATTATTGATTTAAATACATATTAAAAACCAGCAAAGATTTTTCAAAAACCTAGGCTGATTTTTATGTAATTTTGAGCCTTTAGGTAGTAAATATCGCATATGAACCACATTTTTCATTTTTTCAGCAAAACTCAGTAATGTCAATTTCATTTACGTTTTATGCATTCAATAAGTTTCTGAATTATTATAAAAATCGCAGACTTGACTTAAAAATATATGCAGTTTAAATATCACTAAAGAAAATTAAAATATTTTACTTAGTTTTTTTTCCTGTAATTTTAAGTCGAAATAGATATTTAGCTGAAACGGCTTGATTTGAAAAGTTATTTGTTTTAATTATTTTACAATTAAGTATTGTCAATTTAATTTATATTTTATTTGTTTAATAAGTTTCTTGAATATTTTGAAAATCGTAGACTTGACTAAAGATGCACGCAGTTTTATAATCAATAAAGAAAATGTAAATATTTTGTTTAGTTTTTTTTTCTGTAATTTTAAATCAAAATTGATATTTAGTTAAAAAAATTATCATTTAAAGCATTATAATTAAATAAATTATAAATAACAATATTTCGATATGGCCACTCAGTGAGGAACTATGAATAGTAGTCTACTAAAATGTATTAAGGATTACAAAAATGTTAATATCATCCTTAGAACCGTGTTAAATCTGTAAGCTAACTTCTATTAATAAGGCTGCATGTTAATAATTATTTTATTATATTATGTATAAGGTGTAATAAAAATCAGTGTGCGCTTTGGTACACATCTAAATTTCTTTTTGTTTCTCTACCTGAGCTTGTTTTTCCTTGTGTTATATTTCTGTTTTTATATTTTTTGCAACGTGTTACAGATTATATTCAACTGGATTTATTTAAAATTACGAAAAAACTATTCGTGAAAATGCAAACAGTGTCTTAATTAATAAGACAATTTAAGACGATAAATATCCATTTAAACAACTACTTCCCGTGCAAATACACCTCCGGATATTGAATTATACAATGAAATATTTAAAATTTTATTTAATTTGATTATAAGAAGCGAAAGCTTATTTTCTCAAATTCAAATAGTTTTGAATTTGAATTTATCTTGTTTGGATTTATTTGTTTACAATGAATAAACAAATAATTGACAAGGAAATGTGAATATTATGAAATAATATCTAATTTGAAGATGTATTAAACAGTCTAGTAATAAATCTACAAATTATAAAATATTTCGTATTAATCACATTTCCTTAGCAATTATTTATTTAAGTTTATTAAACCTATTTGGTATTCCTTAAGGATCTATCTTATCGCCAATTTCAATTACATTTCCAAATGTTTTTGTTTTGATAGAAACATGTGTTTTTTAAATTAAAAAAATGATTTATTGCCCTCATTTTCTTTGTATTTAAGGAATACTAATATTTTATAATAAAAAAATAATGAAAAAATTGCCGATTATTTATTTCTCAATAAATTTATAATCTAGTTTCTAGATTTATTTTCAATAAATCTATAAACTAATAAATATGAATTTTGGTTTATGAGTTGAGGGTTTAAACTAAACTCAGTATCAACGGCTATTGATTATTAGTACATCGTACTCGAAATGTACATGGCAAAATAAGTATGTATTGCGAAGAAAGTGTTTGTGCTTTTATTGCAAATCTAGTAAGTCATTTAAAATATGGTTTTTAGTTCATATAAATATTAAAAAAATCTACTTTATTGTAGATTTATTAAAACGAAATAAATCTAGAATGTAGTTTAGATTTGTTTTAATACATGTACATTATAAACTAGATTCTATATTTAACTTATATTTTCATTTATATTATAAAACTTTTATTAACTACCAATATTATTTATTCAGCTTTCTCTTGAGCATTAATTGATTTCTTCGTTCGATTTGACCGGCGACCGACAACAATTACAATTCCGCGTTTGCGGAATGTCCGTTTATGCTTTACTTAACAATAATGTCAGATGGAAATGCGCGAAACGCTAAAAATACTTGGCGATGACTCAAACAAGTGCGAATTTCTCTTTGAAGCCTGGAAACTTTTACTGCCAACTCGGGATTTACGATGTTTCCTCAAAAAAAAGAAGGGAAAAATCGCACACCATCGCGAAAATAAACAAACGAACAGATTGTAATAATAGTTCGCGGGCGTCAGATGGTGATGATGATGATATTAGTGATGATCTAAAAATGTGTGCACGGAAAAACCAGAGCATGGATGTTAAAACAATCAATTGTTTCTATTCATAATAATAAAAATTAATTAGACTTTTAAAAAATAGTTTGAGTTTAATATAATATAAAGTGTACATATTTCGATGTATGCGCTGTAAAATTTCAGGCATGCATTGTTTTTTTAAGCTTTCAATTGAAAGTTTCGAACGACTGTTTCCAATCCGGGACTGAGCATGAAGTAAAATTTCGAGTTTAGAAAAGCCAGAAAATTTGGTTTGGTCGCGTAGCGCGAAGCGCGGAGCGGCCAAACCAAATTTTCAGGCTTTTCTAAACTCGAAATTTTACTTCATGCGCCACGCGTATAAAACACCCAAGTATTGTGCAATTAAAAATATACTGCTAAATCAGTTTTAAAAAATATACTGCTAAAGAAAGATTAAAAATACACTACTAAACAAGAGTATTTTGCATTTCACAATATTTGAGTGTTTTATACGCCTGGCGCATGAAGTAAAATTTCGAGTTTAGAAAAGCCTGAAAATTTGGTTTGGATAAATATGATTCGAATCAAAGATTCGAATCCTGTTTTTTGAATCACGAATACAAATCATTCAAGAATTAACTTGATTTAACTATTTTTTGCAACCATTCACATATAAATATCGTTACCAGTTGTTTTAACAAAAATATTTAAAACCTAATTATTTATAATTAAAACTAAACATCGTTGATAACAGAAATTTTATATCTTGTATAAAATACAATTTACCAACCAAACCAAACAATTAAAACTAAACTTAACTTTAACTTTTCTTTTTTTATCTGATTCCGTGTTACTCTAATTAAAAATATATTTGTGTGTTTTTGAACTTCATTTCAAATCAGTGTTTTGTACGCGTGGCGCATGAAGTAAAATTTCGAGTTTAGAAAAGCCTGAAAATTTGGTTTGGTCGCTCCGCGCTTCGCGCTACGCAACCAAACCAAATTTTCAGGCTTTTCTAAACTCGAAATTTTACTTCATGCTTAATCAAGGAGTGGAAACAATCGTTTAGCTTCAAATTGTACCCTTTAAAAAAACAACGAATGCTTCAACATATATGTTTATGTCTCACGAGCCGCCACTGATAGTAAATATTTTTGTTAAAAGTCAATTTATTCTGAAAATTTCCTATGCCTTTATTATTTTTAAGTTTTTTAATTCTGTTCAGAAAATAGAGGAAAATTAAACGTTTAGTCAAAGAGGATACTAAATACTATACTATACTATACTATACTATGGTATCCTCTTTGGTTTAGTGTACCATTTTTAGGCGTTTATTATGATATAAAATAATATTAAAACACTTAACTTTGTTTTACCAATTTAATTAACTTTTTACAGTGACTATAGTTTCGACTTGATGCTGTATTATAAAGACAATGTACAATGTATTTTAGGTACTCAGTTTGATAATGACTAGCTTGTAGTCGAAAATATAGTCACTCTAAATAGTTAATTAAAGTGGTAAAACAAAGTTAAGTGTTTTAATATTATTTTATAAGGATGTACCACAAAGTGAACCAAATCAAGGGTTTAATATGATATTTTAGAAATCAAACCCTGTAGAATATTTTCAGAATTTAGCTAATTTCCTAATTTCATAAGATAAAAATCACGTTATAACAAACAAATCAATCTATTCTTTCATCATTAAATTTAAAAATTCAACTATAGTTGAAAGAGTAACTTGAATTATATTGTATATTTCTGCATGTGGCAGGTAAACTACACTACTCACATTTATTTTCAAAATACGTTAATTTTATATTGGATTTTTTACTTTATCGAGAGGTAAATAGCACTGTAAAATTTCAAAACTGTGACTTGGTGTAGTTTACCTCTTATATACAGATTTATACTTGATACTCGTTGCGCTACTTTCTCGATGGAACCAAAATTTTTCAAAACCCGTTTTTTTATTCTGTTGAAATCAGTATTTTTAACTTTATCGAGAGATAAATAGCATTGTAACATTTCAAAAATATGGCTTGTGGAAGTTTACCTCTCACACACATATTTACACTCGATACTTGTTGCGCTACTTTCTCGATGGAACCAAAGTTTTCAATTGGGTAAAGTAAAACACTTATTTTTCCCATATTTTTATTTTCAGTTGTCTAATACGTGTTTTGATCAATATTGTATATTATAAATATATAAATATCCAGAATTAGATTCAAAAATGTTTCACCACGGGTTAAGTGAGAAATTAATTAAACACTCACTGAGCAAACACAATTAAGTAATGTTTCATCAACATTAAAACAACGTTTGATCAAGATAAATTTAAATTCAAAACTATTTGAATTCGAGAAAATAAGCGTACGCTTCTTATAGTTTGTACACTTTAAACATAATATATAAAATTACTAAAATGTTATTCGTGAAAATGCAAGCAATGTCTTAATTAATAACGTTTGATGTTTGATAACGTTATTTGTTTTTTTTTACTAAGTGACCATATTGTATATTGATTTGTATTTCTATTTTGTTTACAAAATCCGTATAACATTGTTAATACAGTCATGTGAAATATTATAAACTTAATTTGAATATTCATTAGTTTACATTCTTTCGTTGATCGAAATCTGTGTAAATATTTGGTAATCCGTTTTAATGGCACGCATGTTTACAAAAAAAATGAAAGAATATGTTTTTTTTGTAGCGAAAAGGATGCATAATAGGATACAGCAAAAATTTCATATGCCTAATTAAAATTTCCATAACACATTTCTTCCTAGTTGTTAACAAGGTTGCGGATTCGTGAAGAATTTCTTTAGGAAAATTTAACTTGTTTTTCGTTTGTTTTATGATGACTAATATTAACATTTTTTGAGATATATGTAATTGAATTTTAGACACATCCGTTTTAAAATCGAATTAAAAAAATCGCAATTGCTTTCAACAAGAATTTGTTTTTTTTAAAGTGAAACATTTATTTTATTGGAATTGCCACGACATCGACTGGACATCTAATCTAACTTAATCTTAGAAACGGACATTTATTCTTAACTAAGTAACGGATCTGTAACATAATTTAGGTAATGATTTCTGTTACCTAACAAAATAAAACATAGCCATTTAGTTTGAATAGGTGTAGATTATATTAGGTTAGATATCATTTACTTAGATTAGGATAAAGTAGATAATATTTTTTTATATTAGGTTAGATTAAGTATCAGATACTTAGATTAGATTGTGCATGTTACTTCGATTAGGTTGGATTAGATGTAAATAATTTAGAATAAGTTAGGTTAGATTAAGTACCAGATTATATACACTTAGATTAGATGTAAGAAGCTTAGGCCGGGTTAGATAAGCTGTCAGACACTTAGCATCGGTTACATTATATATAAGTAACAACCTATCCCACATAAATACTTAGGCAGGGTAGATTAGCTTATATTCACTTAGATTAGATTGGATTAGATTAAGAAACGTAGGATGGGTTACATTAGATGTCAGACTCTCAGCACTGGTTACATTATATATAGTATAATATATAAAATTACGAAAAAAACTATTCGTGAAAATGCAAACAGTGTCTTAATTAATAAGACAATTTAAGACGATAAATATCCATTGAAACAACTACTTCCCGTGCAAATACACCTCCGGATATTGAATTATACAATGAAATATTTAAAATCTTATTTAATTTGATTTGTTACAACGCTCTATTAAAGTATATGTAACGTTTAGGTCAAATTCTCTTTAAACCAACTAACAATACAATTTTAAATAAAAGGAGAGATAGCAACAAATTAGAAGTGAATGGACTTGGATTAAAACTAATGTCTTAGGCCATCTATAGACGCGTTTCGAGATTTATCTCTCTTCAGTATAGCTTTGCTTATGACGTTTAAAAAAATAGGAATTAAATTAAAACAAACTTGCTTGGAAAAAGTATTGTGTGTGGAATGAACAAGTACACAGAAATAGAATGAGTGAAAATGATGGTCGGTATTTATAGGTTAAAAAGGGGATTATGTCATTAGCAGGTATGAAGAATGAGAGACCTTATTATTTACCTTACGGTCCAGTTCAAACAAGATAAATTCAAATTCAAAACTATTTGAATTCGAGAAAATAAGCTTACGCTTCTTATAGTTTGCACACTTTAAACATAATATATAAATTTACGAAAAAAACTATTCTGAATAGTTTTTTTCGTAATTTTATATATTATGTTTAAAGTGTGCAAACTTTAAGAAGCGTAAGCTTATTTTCTCGAATTCAAATAGTTTTGAATTTGAATTTATCTTATATATAGTATGTCCGTATTTCAACAGAATGTATAGAGATCTCAGTTATTTTAAGAGATAGAGAGTCGGTTAGATTGGGGCAAAGTTGCATATTTGTTAATTTTGAAATATCTTTTTTTTGTTTTTGAAATATTAGCAAAACACTGATTTTTTCAAAATTCGTTTTTATTTTTTTATTCAAAAACTACTGAATCTAGACATTTAGAACTTTGACATTATAAAGGCACTTTTTAATGAGGAATCTAGTAGGATATTTTATTTTAAAATAACTATAACATTTACCCGGGGACCATAGCCAACTTTTGCATTTTTTATGGATGCCATTTTGGATTTTCATATTTTATGAATCAAAAAATAAAAACGAAATTTCAAAAAATCCGTTTTTTGACAATATCTCGAAAACAAAAGAAGATATTTTAAATTTGTTTTTAAAATAATCATAACTTAGTCAAACCTAAGCGACTATTTAACATAACCTAAGTAAATAAATCAGTTTCTCTGACATAATCCAACCTAGTATTAAAACTTGATTAGGTTTAGGTTATACATACCAATTACTTAGATTAGAATAGATTTAGTGTCTGTTTCTCAGATTGAGTTAGGTTATGTAACAACTATCTAGTATTTAATAATAATGACTGACATCTAACCGCAACATCTAAGTGAAGGATATCTTACTATTATCTATTAAGTGACTATTTAATATAATCTAAGTAAATATATCAGTTATCTGACATAATCCAAAATGGTATTAAAATTTGATTAGGCTTAGATTATACAT
Organism: Philonthus cognatus; assembly: GCA_932526585.2. Lineage (NCBI taxonomy): Eukaryota > Metazoa > Arthropoda > Insecta > Coleoptera > Staphylinidae > Philonthus > Philonthus cognatus. The sequence goes on along the minus strand of OW052241.1, from coordinate 145,971,043 downwards.
ATTAGGCTATACATACCAGTTACTTAGATTATAATAGATTTGGTGTTCGTTTCTTACCTAGATTAGATTAGTTATCAGTTACTTAGATTAAGCTGGATTAAATGGCGGATGGATTAATAAAAATATGTCAGATTCTTAGCATGGGTTAAATTAGATATAACTGACACCTAATCTAAATTTGGGTTGGGTTATAATTGTCGAAAAGATACTCGGCTTAAATCATGTTAGGAACCAGGTATTTAGATGATGTTTGTTACAGAATTTAATCTAACCTGATATAAGTTACTGGTACCTAACCTAAATATGGCTAAATTGCAGTATTAGCATAAAATTCTGCAATTATATAATAGGTTAATTTAATTTCCTCATAAAAACGATAATTGAAAATGAAGTCGGTTGAATTAAATCCCATTTATTTAGATTTTTTTGTGTATATTGAAGTAAAAGATAGATTAGGTTTGATGCCCTTAATTTCAATTAGGTTAGATTCGATTATTTTTACTCATCTAATGTAAGATAAAGAATAAATTCGGCTAGATTAGATCCCATTTCATTATATTTTTGTGTATAAAAAAGTGAAAAACACTAAAGTTATGTTTGATGGCAGTAATTTCGATTAGGTAATTCTTACTTATCTAATGTAAGAACGCTTAAGTCAAGTTGGTTATTTTTTGTTTAAGTAATACTTATCGAAATGATACTCAGCTTAAATTGTGTTAGATGCCAGATATTTAGATAAGGTTAGTAACTGAATTTATTCTAATCTGATCTAAGTTAGTGGTACCTAACATTATTTTGGATAAATTGCAGTATTGCCATAAAATCCTACAATTTTATGATTAGATCCCATTTAATTAGGTGTTTGTGTATAAGGAAGTGAAAGGTACTAAAGTTATGTTTGATGCCAGTAATTTCTATTAGGTTATTCTTACTTATCTAAAGTAAGAACTCTTAGGTCAAGTTAGTTATTTGTTGTTTAAGTAATACTTAATGAAATGATATTCAGCTTAAATTGTGTTAGATACCAGATATTTAGATTAGGTTAGTAACTGAATTTATTCTAATCTGATCTAAGTTAGTGGTACCTAACCTAAATTAGGTTAAATTGCAGTATTACCATAAAATCCTACAATTTTATGATAAGTTAATTTTTTTATAATACCGACTATTGAAAATAAATTCGGTTAAATTAGATCCCATTTATTTACGTTTTTTTTGTGGATAATGAAGTAAACAATACTTATTACGTAATTTCGGTTAGGTTAGATTTGGTTAAATTTTTCTTACTCATTTGATGTAAATTCTGTTAGATTAAATCTTATTTATTTAGGTTTTTTGTCTATAAAGAAGTAAAAGATATTTAAGTTAAGTTAGATGCCAGTAATTTCGATTAGATTAAATTATATTATTCTTACTCATCTAATCTTACCAATCAGTAAATAACCGAATTTATTCTAACCTAACCTAAGGAGTCTCTGAAATGTACATTTGGTATAAAATAAATTTGTGAAGAAAGATTAAAAGTGTTTTATTTAAACCTAAGTAACTGGTACCTAACCCAAATTAGGTTATAGCAGTGTTGCCATCAAATATTGTTGTTTTATGATAGGTGAATTTAAGTAATCTTTGAATATACTTTTTGATTGTTTAGTCATTTCGTAACAATGCAATAAAATTATATAAACGTTGAAATCACTTCCACATTCTTTCATGCATCATATGTGATACCGAGAACTGTTTAATTATTCCATCTGCGAAGGCAATTCAATACAATACACTAGGCAAGGTGTATAACCTCACATTCACTCACACCTCCCAAAAAAATTTGCTCACACCTCCTCACAAAGAAAAAAAAGGACACGCCCAAAAATTAGGAGACCATCCCCTTACAATTGCAAAATTGATATCAATGAAAAATTATATGTATGTTCTTTAATATTTGTTTACTGATATCAAACCAATCAAATTTCATACAGTATATGATATGATATTAAATTTTTAGAAAGATGACCAACCTAAAAATCTTTTATATTTGAAGCATCAAAAGCATTTTTAAAATGTTGGAAAACTCATCATTGATATTAAACCAATAAATTCTAAAGGATTAATATAAAATAATTTATCCTTCACATTTCTAGAAGAATTAACCAGTTTCTAATATCTTATTAAACTAGATACTTAACTAATTATTACCAATCACCAGACTGATATTAAACATTGATAAATAGAAATGTTATCACCCTTTACACTTGAATATAAACATAAAAGATGAATGAAATAGCTGATTGAATTTAAAGTATAGCAAAGATTTTTGTAAACTTATAACTGATAAATGATAAGTCATACATTTTCAAAGGAATAAAAATTAATTCATTGTTCATATCAACATTAATTGAGTTATTGGTTTTGGCGGCGGAATTAATTCAAAAAATAAAAAGGAGACTTTGTTGTAGAAATTTGTATGTAATTTCTTATTTTTAATTCTTTTTTTAAATATATATGCCTATATTTCGCTAATGGCTGTTGGCTTCTTCAGGGAAAAATTAAGGTCGGGCAGTGTAAAAAAGTTGCCATGAAGAAGTTAACAATCATTGGCGAAATATAGGCATATATATTTAAAAAAAAAATTAATAAAAGAAATTACATACAAATTTCTACAACAAAGTGTCCTTCTTATTTTATGAATTAATTATTGTTGATATGAACAATGAATTAATTTTTATTCCTTTGAAAATGTATGATTTATCAGTTATAAGTTTACAAAAATCTTTGCTATAATTTAAATTTAATTAGCTATTTCATTTAAAAAATAAATTACATACAAATTTCTGCAGTAGTCTTCATTTTATTTTTTGAATTAATTTGGTCGCTAAAACCAATAACCCAACAATTATTGTCAACTTGAGGGCAAAAAAAATGTTCATATCAACTACAAAGTAATGCTAAATCAAACATTAACCAATCTAAAATATCAATTTTGAATCTAAATGTTTGCATATATTCGAATACTTATAGCTGATAATTAATGAGCCATATACCTCTAAAGCCTGGGTCTCCAAACTATCTTCTTCGCGGGCCACAAATACAATTCTACATAATAAAGTCGGCCAAGATCCGATTAATTTTATAAAATTATGAAAAATTTAAGGAACAATTGTTACAATATTTCAAAATATGACATTTACAAAAAAAATTACAAACAATCGCGGGCCGGATTTGGCCCGCGGGCCGTAGTTTGGAGACCACTGCTCTAAAGGAAACAAAAATACATTCGTTATTCATATCAATACTTTGTGGTACTAAATAAAACATTAACAAATCTATAATAGATTTGCACCTTTATTATTTAAGCTAGCTGAAGAAATTTAGTAACCAAACTAACTGAAGCAATTGAAAACCAAAATCAAAACACCCTTACTCTTCATATTCCAAAAAAATCCATAACCAAACAGCTCCTCCACATTTCTACCGCCAAAAAACCCGGCACTTGCAAAACTAAACCAAAACACCGCACGCGCTCAAAAGTACCAAACCATCCAAACGACCAAGTATCACTGAACCCGAAAAAAAGCCATCGCCGTCTTTCTCTAACACCTGACCGCGATATAATGCCCTCTCTATCGAGCTCACCTTGGCGCCGAAAACCAATTCCGCATAGAGTCGAAGTAGGAAGGACAATCGCAAATTCTGACTATTACGTCATTGGCGCCTTTGCGTGTACTGCGTCAAGAGTGATGGTATGCTCCTTTTTTTATTCTGTTTGTTTGAGCTGAAACAACGTCACTGCATTTTTCCTGAAAAGCCAACAATGTTCGCATTGGCGACGAGTTTATTTCAGGAAAATTCTGGTGGATTGATAAGATTGTTTACGTGCGGAGTATTGTTATATAAAAAGGTATTCACGTGAGTGTGTGTATTTTTGGATCAAGGAAGGTGTGTGAAATTTTGGAATTCCAATGAGTTCATTTTTTTTGTTGATCTGGAGAGGATGTTCTTAGCCTTGGATGTTGATTCATTAATTTTTTCGATCAATCTTATTCTTCTTTATGAATTGGTTAGGTAATAGGCACTTATGTTAGAAACATTTTACTTATTAACGTTTAAATAGGTTTGATTCTATTGGGTGTCCAATAATTATTGAAGACCTGGGTGACTTTGGATAAACCACGAATGTTGATTCTTAGTTCACAATTATTGAATCTGACGTTTGTAAAGGCATTTCAGAGTACAGGGTGTCCTTTTTGGACACCCTGTACTATCATATAGCGTTGTAACAAATCAAAAAAGATATTCAATAATTATTGTAGTAATTCCTTCTTCACTGATTACTTTTATCATACTACATTTCGAACACTATGTATTCATTTTTAATAGTAATAATATTGAATAAGAACACATAGTGTTCGAAATGTACATTTAGTATAATGAAAGTAATCAGTGAAGAAATAAATTACTACAATAAATAATAAAACACTTCACGTAACTAAAAGAAGAATATTGAAGATATTCAATATTTATATATTGTATAATTCAAAATCCGGCGGTGTATTTGCACGGGAAGTAGTTGTTTCAATTGTAATTCGGTCTTATTGTGTGCACTTTTTACGAACAATATCGTAATTTTTATATATTATATCTAGAATGTTATTTCTCTTCATAATTAAATAATTAACATTTACTTTAAAACGGATCTTCGCTATCTGGCTTTTAAATGTTACAAAGATAGGGATTTTGCTTTATGCGTTTTACCGCTGTGGCGGCCTTAATTGGTCTTCGCGGTTTTATGGAGGCGATAATTTTTCGTAATTTATTCGCTTCGAGTTGAAGAAGCGCAAAAATAAAAACGCGCACTTTATCGACCAGGTGAAAGTAAAACGACGTGCTAAACTGCTACTAATTAAACACGCTGTGTTAATAGTTAGTGTTATTAAGACATTTTGAGGGAACTTTACTTAGCAGACAATAAAATTTGCGATTTATGCTGAAGGTTGAAAAAGAATCATATATATGTTGTTTATTTTAGAACTGTGCTTTTATTCATTAGAAATTAAACTGATTAGCACGTCGGGCTTTTGAACAGTACTTTCTCCTCAAATTATGCTTTTAGTGGGAGTTTGGTTTTAACTAATAATTATATAATTTAAAGATAAATGATTGTTCAAAAACCGCACTTCTTAGTCAGTTTTAATATTTATATACCAGCTTTAACAAATAATTGTTAGAATTATACTCCCATATAAACTGCACTTATTTTGTATTTAAAATACATTTTTATCTACAATTTTTTTATATTAATTTAAAATAATAAAATTAAATGGGTTTCCCGCGTAAAAAGGACGCTAATAACACCCAGTCTGAGGCTAAAAGGTAAGTGACACGAGGCTACTTTCCCACTCTTTAACCCATTAACGGCCGAGCAATTATAGAGTTACCTCTAAAAGTTGATTGTAGGTAAAATTCTGCACTTTTTTTATGATTTTTATGAATGACTTATTGTATTACATACTGTGATTTTTTTGTTGAATATACATAATGTATACGCTGTATATTTTCAGGCATTCTTTGGTTTTATGTAAAAACGTGCAATATAAAGTTTAGAACGAGTGTTTCCACTCCCAGACTAAGCATGAAGTAAAATTTCGAGTTTAGAAAAGCCTGAAAATTTGGTTTGGTCGCGTAGCGCGAAGCGCGGAGCGGCCAAACCAAATTTTCAGGCTTTTCTAAACTCGAAATTTTACTTCATGCGCCACGCGTATTAACACTGAATACATTGAAATATTGTGAACAAGCGAACTTCATTTGAAATCAGCGTCTTATACGCGTTGCGCATGAAGTAAAATTTCGAGTTTAGAAAAGCCTGAAAATTTGGTTTGGCCGCTCCGCGCTTCGCGCTACGCGACCAAACCAAATTTTCAGGCTTTTCTAAACTCGAAATTTTACTTCATGCTTAACCTGGGAGTGAAAAACACTTGTTCGATAACAACTATTAGAACCTTTAATGACAACACTGATTTCTTAAAGAAAGTGGAAAACTGACAAACTGTAGTTATTTTCATAAACTTTATGAGTTTCGTTGATCAGCTTGTTCATTTTTTTATAAGTTTCGGTGTTATCATTAAATGTTTTGGCAGTTTTTTAACAAGGGTGTTCCACTTCCAGATTAAGCATGAACTAAAATTTCGAGTTTAGAAAAGCCTGAAAGTTTGGTTTGGTCGCGTAGCGCGAAGCGCGGAGCGGCCAAACCAAATTTTCAGGCTATTCTAAACTCGAAATTTTACTTTATGCGCCACGCGTATTAACACTGAATACACTGAAATATTGTGAACAAGCGAACTTTACTTGAAATCAGCGTCTTATACGCGTGGCGCATGAAGTAAAATTTCGAGTTTAGAAAAGCCTGAAAATTTGGTTTGGCCGCTACGCGCTTCGCGCTACGCGACCAAACCAAATTTTCAGGCTTTTCTAAACTCGAAATTTTACCTTATGCTTAACCTGGGAGTGGAAAACACTTGTTCGATAACAACTATTAGAACCTTTAATGACAACACTGATTTCTTAAAGAAAGTGGAAAACTGACAAACTGTAGTTATTTTCATAAACTTTATGAGTTTCGTTGATCAGCTTGTTCATTTTTTTATAAGTTTCGGTGTTATCATTAAATGTTTTGGCAGTTTTTTAACAAGGGTGTTCCACTTCCAGATTAAGCATGAAGTAAAATTTCGAGTTTAGAAAAGCTTGAAAGTTTGGTTTGGTCGCGTAGCGCGAAGCGCGGAGCGGCCAAACCAAATTTTCAGGCTTTTCTAAACTCGAAATTTTACTTCATGCGCCACGCGTATTAACACTGAATACACTGAAATATTGTGAACAAGCGAACTTTACTTGAAATCAGCGTCTTATACGCGTGGCGCATGAAGTAAAATTTCAAGTTTAGAAAAGCATGAAAATTTGGTTTGGCCGCTACGCCCTTCGCGCTACGCGACCAAACCAAATTTTCAGGCTTTTCTAAACTCGAAATTTTACTTCATGCTTAACCTGGGAGTGGAAAACACTTGTTCGATAACAACTATTAGAACCTTTAATGACAACACTGATTTCTTAAAGAATATGGAAAACGGACAAACTGCAGTTATTTTCATAAACTTTATGAGTTTCGTTGATCAGCTTGTTCAATTTTTTATAAGTTTCGGTGTTATCATTAAATGTTTTGGCAGTTTTTTAACAAGGGTTTTCCACTCCCAGATTAAGCATGAAGTAAAATTTCGAGTTTAGGAAAGCCTGAAAATTTGGTTTGGTCGCTCCCCGAAGCGGAGCGGCCAAACTAAATTTTCAGGCTTTTCTAAACTCGAAATTTTATTTCATGCGCCACGCTTATTAACACTGAAAACACTGAAATATTGTGAACAAGCGAACTTTACTTGAAATCAGCGTCTTATACGCGTGGCGCATGAAGTAAAATTTCGAGTTTAGAAAAGCCTGAAAATTTGGTTTGGCCGCTCCGCGCTTCGCGCTACGCGACCAAACCAAATTTTCAGGCTTTTCTAAACTCGAAATTTTACTTCATGCTTAACCTGGGAGTGGAAAACACTTGTTCGATAACAACTATTAGAACCTTTAATGACAACACTGATTTCTTAAAGAAAATGGAAAACGGACAAACTGTAGTTATTTTTATATATATATATATATATATATATAATATTTATTTATACATATAGACGGTCAAGCCTTTTTGAAGATAAAATACAGATTTTTAAAATATTACAATTAAAACAAATATAAACATAAAATAAGAACACCTACATACTAACTACAATAAATAACATACAATATATCTTTTATAACGAGAACAGATTAAATTAAATTAAATTAAGTGCATTAAGTGTGCCTTGAAAATGTTGAGGGAGTTTCCAAAAAAATCGAGCGATAATGCGACACTGCTAACATGCCTGGCGATCCATGGCATGGGACTGTTCATACCGTACGTGGTTCTATAGTGACCTATATGTAGAAGATCATTCGATCTTAAAGCTCGATCCTGCACATTGAGGTTAATCAAATTATGCAGATTTATGCAATTAATCATCCCATTAAGTAATTTATACATAAATGTTATGTCCATTTCCTTCCTTCGAATGTGCAATTCAGTAAGACCAACATATTGACAGGATTGCTGGGGCGTAAGATATATGCCAATAATGCTCAACTTATATGCTAAGACCTTGGAAAATTTGTATTGTATAGACTCTAATCTGTCTACATGCGTTTTGAAGGATGGTGACCAAATAAGGCAGCAATAATCCAGGTGTGATCTGACTAGTGCATTATACAAAATCACAAGAGCACGTACATTAATAAAATCAGTTGTAGATCGTTTAATAAACCCTAGCATTTTATTAGCCTTGTTCACTATGTAGTCAATATGTAGCCTGTAAGACAGTTTAGAGTCCAACAGCACTCCAAGGTCCCGGATACTATCTACTCTGCAGAGAGAGGTATCATTCAAATGATATTTAAAATATATTGGTACTTTACAGCGTAAAAACGGCATAAACTGATATTTACTTATATTTAGTGCCATATCATTATTTGTGCACTAGCATTGTATTAATAATAGATTATGTTCAATGATTGAGCAATCATTGATGTTGTTTATTTGGAGGAATATCTTGAGATCATCCGCAAATAATAAGTGTGGACACGTAAGTATATCGGATAGATCATTTATGAAGATCGAGAACAGAAGCGGTCCTAAGTGAGAGCCCTGCGGAACCCCTGATATTGCCCATATTTCATTAGAAATGTACCCATTGATTTTGACGTATTGAACTCTCCTAGTTAAATAAGATCCAAGCCATTTCAGTAATGAATCACCTACACCATAAGCATGCAGTTTATGCAATAATATTGAGTGATTGACACAATCAAAAGCTTTGCTGAAGTCCGTATAAATAGAATGGACTTCAGCTCCGCTTTCGGAAGCACGGACTATATAATCAGTGTAAATAAGAAGATTTGTTTGCGTAGAACGACTAGTATAAAACCCGTGGTGATTATCGCTAATAATGTTTTTAAAAGTACTGAATAACTGATTATATAGTAGTTTTTCAAATATTTTCGGTATGACTGACAATATGGAAATTGGTCTGTAGTGTTTCACATTAGATTTCGCGCCTGATTTGTGAATTGGAGTTATGAAGGCAGATTTCCATATATGAGGAAAGATACCAGAGCTTAACGACAACGAAAATAATTGGTGTAGTGGAATATAAAGTGAATTACTACAATTACGTAGAAATATAGAAGGTATGTTATCAGGGCCTGGACCTGCAGTGACGTTTAACCGAGAGAGTTCAAATAAAACTTGATCAGCCGTTAAACATATGTTGTTCAGATTAGTTGATATGTTAGATTTAAAGTCCGATGCTATTACAGATTCTACTTTATAAACTGAAGAAAAGTAAGTAGCGAATAGGTTTGTACCTGACGATACACTAATTTCGTTGAGGGACATCATTAAGGGAATTCCCGAAGACTTGTTCTTTTGATGAACGAAGGACCAGAAAGCCTTTATATTTTAGGAAATAGATTGTTCAATATTATCCAAATACTGTCTATAGGCACAAATTAATTTCAGTTTTGCAAATCCTTCTAAGATTTGTAAAGGAATTGTAGTCTGAAATAGCGGAAGAAAGTTTCCTTTTTTTGTGGAATTCCTTTTTAGATTTTAATAAATTGATCAACTTACTTGAGAACCAGCTCGGATAAAAATCGTGTCTTGTGCGTTTCTTTGGTACGTAGAAGTCAAATACAAGGTAAATAATGTCATAAAAGATTTGAGTTGCCTTGTAAATATCTGAACAATCATATAAACAGGACCAATCGACACTTGATTAAAAGTTATTGATATTATCAAAATTGGCTCTACTGAAATCTGGCTTAAATTTATAATAATTTTCAAGCACATCATGTTCATCTACTAATACATCGATAATTAGTGGTGGATGATGACAATCAGGTAAAATTATTGGTAGGCATTTATTAACTGTTAAGTGATCATAATTGGAGAGGCACAGATCTAGCACAACATCATTAACGTTTGTTATAGAATTAAATTGATTCATACAAATAGAGCTTAAGCTATCACAGAAAATAACCTCAATAGGAGAAGACAAGTTCGTTGGAGTTAAGCCGTAGCTATCGCAGTCATTGACCCAAGTAATATTAGGCAAATTGAAGTCACCCATAATAATGATTTTGTAATCAGGATAATCTGTGGATATTTTTTCAAACGCTTTACAATAGTTTTCATACAAGCATGGGGAAGAGTTCGGGGGAATATAACAGCAACATATGATCAGTTTAACAGAGCCCTTGTTAATTTTTATGGTTACCATTTCCAGACTATTATCTGTTACAATTCTGATAGATTGAATATATTTTTTATGGCAATGAGCCATAATCTTTATGAGTTTCGTTGATTATCTTGTTTATTTTTTTATAAGTTTCGGTGTTGTCATTAAATGTTTTGACAGTTTTTTAACAAGGGTTTTCCACTCCCAGATTAAGCATGAAGTAAAATTTCGAGTTTAGAAAAGTCTGAAAATATGGTTTGGTCGCTCCGCGAAGCGGAGCGGACAAACCAAATTTTCAGGCTTTTTTAAGGGGGTATTACCATTCGGAAGTTTTAAAAAATTGATTTTTTTTGCATGTATTGATACTTGATAGTATCTAGTTTCATGTCCGAAAGCCGTTTTCCAATAGGCGAATTCGTTAGTTAGATTTTTGCTTGTTGAAGTAAACAATGCTGAGTAGGTGGCTGGGTGGAAATACGCAGAACTCAAACGAAAGTTTGAATGCTTGTGTCTGGAAGCTGGCTTCGAAGCACCTCAACTGTGGTGCAAAAACCGTCGCTATCGCGTCTTTCATAGCTACCAGCATTTTCAACGACGGATACTCGGCAGTTTTTAAGACGATAGAGACACTGGGAATCCATATCGGCCTGCAAGCCAAGGCTTTCCGGTGCGGACCGACGCGGAGCGCGAGATGTGGGACGAATTTTGCCTGACTCCAGCAACTCATAAGGCCATCCAACAACGCTGGCAGTAAATCATTCAAACCCAGTTTTTACAGGAAGAGGAGGGCCTAGTATACGGAGCTGGCATAGCTGACTAAAGCCAAAAATCTCCAAAAATAGTTAAAACTCTTGTCAAAACTTTAAACGCGTTTTTCTCGAAACCACTTTTTTTTCGCTGGCCGGAAACTTTCTTTTCAAACTATGAAACGGATTGACTTGAGCTTTTAGTGTTCGGTTCTCCACATTTTCCTCTGGAGTTTGAACCACCGTCATTCAAATATATTAACATTTGATATTTTTCATAGAGCCTTAAAGTCAGAAAAAGGGGGGCAAAAAGCGACCACTTTTTTCGAATGGCCTCCATTTTGTTATTTATCGAGATTTTTTATTGTTGGTGGTTCAAACTCCAGATAATTTAATACAGATTAATGACTACTACTTAATTTTACGTTTCAAATCACAGAATCGAAAAAATCTTTCCGGCCATGAGGAAAAACACGGCGGACACGGCCTTATTTGAGGCCAGATTTAGAGGTTTAGCCGGACGATTGAAAAGAATTAAAATTAATTTTTTATAGTTTATGAATCTATAAACAAGTTGCAAGAAACCGCAAGATCGCATGTATTAAATTTCCCAAAAATAAAAATTCTGAAAAACCGTAAAAAAAACGCTGTCCTAGTGGTAATACGCCCTTAAACTCGAAATTTTACTTCATGCGCCACGCGTGTAAGACGCTGATCTCAAGTAAAGTTCGCTTGTTCACAATATTTTAGTGTATTCAGTGTTGATACGCGTGGCGCATGAAGTAAAATTTCGAGTTTAGAAAAGCCTGAAAATTTGGTTTGGCCGCTCCGCGCTTCGCGCTACGCGACCAAACCAAATTTTCAGGCTTTTCTAAACTCGAAATTTTACTTCATGCTTAGTCTGGGAGTGGAAACACTCGTTCTAAACTTCATATTGCACGGCTTTTCAGACTTTTCTGAACTCGAAATTTCACTTCATGCGCCACGCGTATAAAACACTAAAATATTGTGAAGTTAGAAATACACTGACATTTTTTTTAAATGAGTTATAATCGAAATGTTTAAATAACAAAACATTTACAATTTTTTTTCATACATTTTTAAGTCAAGTCAAATATTATAATATATAAAATTAACTTATTTAGTAATTTTATTAACAAATTAATAATGTTGCGTGTATGCATCAGTGGCGCTTAATGGGTTGAATCAGTGATAAGTAACTTTTGTTTACTACTAAGCCACAAAAAAAATCTGGTGTGGGTCAGAAAACATATTTTTGATTTTTGTACAAACCAGGGGACCCTATCAAAACATCCACACTATTTTTATCATCTGTAATGCTGGTCTTTTATCTATTTTTTTTACATAATTTTAAAAATTTCCTTTAAATTAAAATGCACCTACTCGTATGTACTAACTTTTGAAAATTGAAATAAGTATAATATTTTGTAGTTTCTCCATTAAAATATGAACATTTCCTTGAAATTAAAATGTACCTACTCGTATGTACTAACTTTTAGAAATTTAAAAATGTACAATATTTTGCTGTTTCTCCATTCAAATATGCTTTCTACATTAATAATTGTGTGCTTAATGTTACGCAAATTGTAAAGATTTTCTTTAAAACCAATCGTTTGGTTTTGTTTTTAAAGCCAACTTTGCTAAAACAAAAGAATTAACGTACATGAAATTTCCGCTCTTCAAATTTCATTCTTGCGTATTCTTCACAGAGACTGTGTGGATGTTTTGATTGGGTCCTCAAACCAGCATCTATATAACAATAATCCACTAGATTGACCTAGGTCTATAATCATTTACAATCAATTAGCAAAAAAAAGAAAGCTACACCATCTTCGGCTCTAAATCTTTAGGTACTCGGTGTCAAAATACTGAACCCAAATTCAATTTGTAATCATTCGATTAAAAATTATAGTCAATCTATTATAGGTCTTGTAATCATAAATCTCTTATGTTTTGTTTTGTGTTGTAGGCGTTCACTTTGTAGTACATCTTAGATAAACTTGTAAATAAAACACTTTTAACTTTGTTTAACCACTGTATTTACACTTAATTTTGTGACTATAGTTTTGCTAGTAGTCATTCTCAAACAAAAGTAAATAAAAATTACATATTAAAAACTATTTATGTGGCTTTAAAGAGAGAAGTGTACATTGAGAATGACTACTAGCTAGTCGAAACTATAGTCACAAAATTAAGAGTAAATACAGTGGTTAAACAATGTTAAAAGTGTTTTATTTACAAGCTCTTATGTTTTGTATAATGTTTGATACATATTCAGTTTTTTTTTTATCAATTTCGTTGATTTTCTTTTTAAACACAAGTTTTCTGTTCAAACTGTTTCATTTATGATTCATTTATAGTTACATTGTAGATATTTGTTCTTCCAGGTATCGTGACATTTTTGTGAAAGTCGAGCCTTGTCTATATTGTATTTGCCATTTAGAATCGACAACACGTGTCGCTGTTCATTTCGCAAAAGCAGCATTTATTATTCAATAAGAAAATATTGTCTTGGAGTGGTGTTAGAATTCACGGGCTCGGCCTCCATTGTATTCAGATTCTAACTGCAATAGAACGAGCTGCGTGCGAACGGCCAATTGCACGTGTCTTCCTTTCTGCAGGTCTTTGAGTTTAACGCAAATGTAAATAATAAAATAAGAATGTCTTGTGAGAATATTAAGAATTTGCAATAGAGCACGTTTGGTTGGGTTTAGGCTAGCCCTTGAATGCATGATTTCTTTTTTAGATTATTTTTTAATGAAAATCTACAAAAATATTAATATGTATAAATTCCGCTTCTGTTTGGGTTTTGCGTCACGCAAATATTTTAAATTTTGACTTTTTTAATGGGTCTTTTTCATTATTAAAGCGCCTTTTAAAAGATTTGTAACTTTTCTTGATTAGTTTTAAGTTTAGTTTAGTTTTTGTATATTGTATTTTTAATGTAAATGGCAAGCCGTTGAAATAAATAAATAAAATAAATAAAGTATAAATATTTTTTACAAATTAGGGTTTGCTACAAAAATGTCTAAACTCTGTTTTATTTTTTAATATGACCAAACTTAGGGTGTATTTACTGCGAACAGTTGCAGTCCTGCTTTAACACTAGGGTATTTTGAACATCAAATTTTGAGAAGTTGGTAAATGATTATCAATGTGACAAATAAATCATAATTTGTCGAATAAATTGTCACGCTGCAGAGATTTTCAAAAAAGAGAACGGTACAACTTGTAACTTTACAACACATTTTTTCTTTTAAGTATACTTTCACATATTCCATATAAACATTTGTAAAATTAATGAACATGTGATCAGAACTTAGTCAAAGTATATTTTGAACTTCACTTTAAATCAGTGTTTTATACGCGTGGCGCATAAAGTAAAATTTCGAGTTTAGAAAAGCCTAATTTGGCTCGGTCGCTCCGCTTCGCTACGCGCCCGAGCCAAATTTTCAGGCTTTTCTAAACTCGAAATTTTACTTCATGCTTAGTCTGGGAGTGGAAAACACTCGTTACAGTTTTTGAATTGAACGTTTTTAACAAGATCACGAATGTCTGAAAATTTACATTGAAAAATCGTAACATGTATACATAAAGGACAAATTCCTTGTATTTAGAACTTTTTTAAAATTTGAACATATAAATGGGCAGATAATAAGGAAGACAGATATTCTTGAGCAAGGAATATTACCTGATCGGAGTATCTTACCTGATCCTCAGAGATATTTTAACAAATTGGTTGTAGATACAAATAATTTGAGACGGTGACAGGTAAATACATTTTTAATCGTAATCTTTGTGAGTTAATTGAATTGACGGGTCCAATGCAATAACCAGCCAAGTCCAGTTTTATAAAATGTTGAGGAGAGACAAAAAACTGTTTACATCCAAGAAAAATAAAACATAATGATTATTATGCATGCAACTAACAATACACCAATGCACTGCAAATTATTTAAACCTGTGATGAATTAATTTCTCACTTAACCCGTGGTGAAACATATTTAATTAATACGCTTTGATTAAAACACTTGGTTTGTTTCACTGATTTTTTATTTTTACTCCAACTAGTTTCGACCTTAGGTCATTCTCAAAAAGAAATGTGACATATCTCCTTGAGAATGACCTAAGGTCGAAACTAGTTGGAGTAAAAATAAAAAATCAGTGAAGCAAACAAAGTGTTTTAATCAAAGCGTATTATTTAAACCTGATTGTTGCACGCTATAACACAAAATTTTAAACTTTGTAAGATTATTGAATACTTAACCCATTTTCTCATAAAAATGGACTTGGCTGATTATTGCATTGGATCCCTCATATTAATTTCAGATTTTCCTTCACATAACCTACAAATTAATAGTTGATTTACAACATAACATGTGATTAATGTTGTCCTAACCTAAAACACACAAATTGATTGGTCATATTATAAAAAACAATCAAATTATAAATGTGTTTTAATAATATAAATAAATGTATACATTTTTGTGATAAATGGAAAAATTAGAATATTCAAGTAAAGATCAATTACTTTTTGTAAATTTTTAGCTAAAATAGGTTTGTTTCCACGAATTCAAATTGTGATCATTTTAAATGACAACATGATGCATTTGAGGGTTAAAATTTAATCTAATTGATTGGCTGACAGGGCTTTGAAGGCAGAGGCATTAAATTCCGAAAGGAAGAAAATAGTTTAGGTTACCATTTGTAAAGTTGGTTTTATTGTTTACTGGTAAGTAAGTTGAATTTTACACAAGATATAATATAATGAAAATAAAAACTGTTGACGGTACAAATTAGAGAATTAGATCAACTTTATCTAATGTAGGTACTTATGAGTTGGAATGCAGGGCCAGCCAGAGTAGGGTACACACAGTGCGATCAAACCGATTTTTCAAAATCAAAATGGTTTTATTTTCTTTAAGTAAATGTAGGTAGTGTAATTAATAATTAGCAAAATGCAATAAATTGTTAATTTGTTGCAAAGTAGCAAATCAACTTAGAACCTGTGCTCGTTTTTATTACTTCTGGCCCTGCTAGAGCGTATGGTTCTCCAATATAAAATTATAGTATGTGTCAACAATAAATTATATTTTTTTGCCAATTTAAACCGTTGAAAACCGGAAACACATAGAGGTGTTTTGTTAATACTAATAGTTAAGAAAAAGATTTCATAATTTTGACATTTTTACAATATCACATAGTACACAAGGAATAGATAGAATGAGTGCCAGCTCGTCCATTCGTATAAATTGAAAAATAAATATTATAGCTGTATTCTATTTTATTTTCTTTAAGTAATTTATTTCCTATTAGTAATATACTGTTGTAGAAATAACGAAGACAAATATTTCGTAAAATACTACATAGTATACAATTTTCTAGATTTAGATTACATAAAAAATATGTGATTAAAACATATCATCATGCATACATATCTCAATTACAGCGTATAGCTATATAGGGATTTTTTCTATTAAGTATACATATGCACACGTATTTTTAAGAGTTCATTTTAAAGCTTATATGAGTGTTTCAACTCCCAGACTAAGAATGAAGTAAAATTTCGAGTTTAGAAAAGCCTGAAAATATGGTTTGGTACACTGCATATTATTTATTACTATCTCAGATATACAGAGAGTTTAACGTTTAAGTACACATATCTGAATATACTGTATACTCTGTAAATATTCAGATATTCGTTGTTTTCACAAATATTTTTTTAATATTTAAACGAGTGTATTCCACTCCCAGATTAAGCATGAAGTAAAATTTCGAGTTTAGAAAAGCCTGAAAATTTGGTTTGGTCGCGTAGCGCGAAGCGCTACGCGGCCAAACCAAATTTTCAGGCTTTTCTAAACTCGAAATTTTACTTCATGCGCCACGCGTATAAAACACTCATTTTAGGTGAAGTTCAAAATACCCTACTAAAGCAGTATGCTTAAATCGTGTATTCTGAACATCACATCAAATCAGTGTTTAGTACGCGTGGCGCATGAAGTAAAATTTCGAGTTTAGAAAAGCCTGAAATTTGGTTTGGTCGCTCCGCGCTTCGCGCTACGCGACCAAACCAAATTTTCAGGCTTTTCTAAACTCGAAATTTTACTTCATGCTTAACCTGGGAGAGGAATACACTCGTTTAAATATTAAACAATATTTGTGAAAACAACGAATATCTTAATATTTACAGAGTATACAGTATATTGAGATATGTATACTTAAACCATAAACTCTCTGTAAATCTGAGATAGTAGTAAATAACATGCAGTGTACAAAACATTTTTTTGGGCACCAAAAAAATGCCAGGGCTGAAAGGGTTAAATTTAAACATTAAATGACTATTCTATTTTTTTTTCATTTTTCCTTTAACTGTATTTTTGTTATTTCAATGATGATAAAAGTAATCAATATATCTTTAGGCTATCTAGTTCTTCTAATGAATTTTTAATATGTTTTTATAATTCTTGATAATAATTGTTTATCTTGTCTATTATTTATATTGACATTGTTTAATGAATTTTGTTAATATTAAATGTCTATAATAACAAATTATAGTTGAAGAAATTCTTTATAATATATTGAAATTAAGAAAAATTCAAAAAACAAGCTTATGAAAATAACCAGAAAAAGGTGGAAAGATTAAAAGTCGATAATCTGTATGAGGATAATAAAATACACCAAAATAATGTAGAATTTATTGTTAAATTTCATGATTATTAACAGAAAAAATCAATATTGTTGAAATCGACGGATATCGCAAAAATTAATGTAATTGTAAACATTGAAAATAATAATATATAAAATTACGAAAAAACTAATCGTGAAAATGCACACAATGTCTTAATTAATAAGACAACTTAAGACGATTAATATCCATTGAAACAACTACTTCCTGTGCAAAATTCCTATTTTTTTTTTTAAAACATCATAATCAAAGCTATACTGAAGAGAGATAAATCTCAAAACTCGTCTATAGATGGCCTAAGACATTAGTTTTAATCCAAGTCCTTTCACTTTTAATTTTTTGTTATCTCTCCTTTCATTTTAAATTTGTATTTGTTAGTTGGTTTGTAGAGAATTTGACCTAAACGTTACATATACTTTAATAGAGCGTTGTAACAAAACAAATTAAATAAGATTTTAAATATTTTATTGTATAATTCAATATCCGGAGGTGTATTTGCACGGGAAGTAGTTGTTTCAATGGATATTTATCGTCTTAAGTTGTCTTATTAATTAAGACCTTGTTTGCATTTTTACGAATAGTTTTTTCGTAATTTTATATATTATGTTTAAAGTGTGCAAACTATAAGAAGCGTAAGCTTATTTCCTTAAATTCGAATTTGAATTTATCTTGATTGAAAATAATCACAAGCAGTTAAAAAATCAATATCAACTCGCATATTGTCAAATTTAATAAAAACTATAAAACAAAAATGGTCAAAATCAGCAAACACATCATTAACGCCAAAATCAAAATTGTACAAATTGTCGATAATCAACGAAACGAAAACGTGAAAATTGTGATAAATTCTATACCTTTTCTACTTCAAATTCAGAACATTAAATTGGGAACAAACAATTTTAAATTGCGAACAAATAACTTTAAATAGGGGACAAACAACTTCAAATTGGGAAAAAACAGTTTCAAATTAGGAACTAACAATTTTAAAATGGGAATAAATAAGTTCAAATTGAGTTGTCCATAAAACAATAAAAAAATTAAAGAAGCAAATAATTTGACATTCATTTTTGACGTAAGTCTCGTTTGCCCTATTCCATCCTATTAGAAAAATGCTATATATAAATAAAGCTCAAGCAGACAATATTAAAATGTAACTTTGTGCAATGTACAATAGTGTATTTGCTATTTTTCCAATTTGATATTGTTTATTCTCATTATAAAATTGCTAGTTCTTATTTTGAAATTGCTTGTTCCCAATTTGAAATTGTTTGTTCCCAGTTTGAAGTTGTTTGTTCCCAATTTGAAGATGTTTATTCCCAATTTGAATAGTGTACTATCATTTATCTTTTTTTATTGTAGGTCTTTAGTTAGCCATAGAAATCACAATAATGAGTATTTATGAGTTTAAATGTTGTTTAAATTATGACAAAATATGTTTTTAGCAACATCCATTACATTAGTTTTATTTTGTGAAGTAAACATTTATAATTCTTTTGACGTCCACAGAAGATGCACATCAGGAAATATTTATTAATCTGATTTCGGTCTCCTGTCTATCCAATCTTGTATCTCATTTATGTTGTAAATATTCTTCCTCAATTTTTTAAAATTTTGGTAACCTTCTAAGGTGTCCATTTTCATGACTCCTTTCCAGTAGTCCATAAAGCCGATGAAATAAAAGTCCGCCCAAGTCAACTTTTCTAAAGCCATTAAACCGTTTTTAGTAATTTCATTGAAACGTGAAAGATAAAATGGAATGGTTTCTTTCAGTAGTTCGTCCTTTAAAGCTTCTTTTCTTAAACTTTCTGCATTTTCTTTATTGTATTTCGAAATTGCGAGTCTAAAATCTGTTATGGCATTCACGATAGAATCTATTTCTGCATTCTCCAGAGCGTTAGTCCCAGCTAATTGTACTTTATTACCCAAGTACCTACAAATCGAGACACTTTGGTGTAATTTATGTATTCAATAAACTATTTGGTTTGCGTAAGTTTCGATTTATTGTTTGAGTTATTGATACATTAAATATGAGCATACTTCCAAATCAAGTTATATCTATTTTTGTGGATAGTTTAACAAAATGTCTTGAAACACTTGCTGTGTTAATTCATGAACTAAATCTCTTCATTATTTTCAAATTTATTATCATTACCATCTTTATTATAGTCTATGATAATTTATATTATTTTAAAATTAGCCCCAACTATTTTAGTCATGGGTCAACTCATCCCCTAATAGGGAAATTAAATAGATTAAAGTATAACCCTAAAAACAGACTAAATCTTCAAAAAGGTATAACCTAAAATATTAATTAATACAAAAATTCATGTAACATCATATACTGCTTCAAGAAATTAACGAGAAATTGCAAGTGGTGCATTAATTTCTTGGAGCAGTGCAGTTAAGAAAAACAGATTTTCCTTGGGTTTTTTGTTAATGTTGGCGTGACAATAGAAATTAATTTTCAACAAGTAAGATTCGTTTTATAATAATGTTGTGTAATATTGGGCAAGATTATGAGGTACCAAGAACCGTTACACAATTTTGGTTACTTCCCTCTGAATCACAGTTTCATACTTGACCCAAATGGCGTACGCAGGTAAAAGTAAAGCTGACCGAATAATCTAACGGTAGCTTTACTTTCTCCGTTCGGGAAGCCATTATTCATATTTTGGCATTGGGCAGATGAACCAATATTGCAAAATAGTAACATTCTGAGAATAATATCGGATATGCTTAATATTTATAAACCAACAATAATGTAAAATTCCTAACGTGTAATTGATAAGTGGAATTAGCCTAAATTTTACAACTGTCTGTCAAAGATAATTGCCTATGATTTGTATATAAAATAATACAATTATGTATCATATCTGATAATAGTTAAACTTACAACAAAAACTAATATTCTACTGAATAAATGTCATAAGGAAGTTTTTACTGCATGTCAATATTATTTAAATAAGGAAGTTATTTCAAGATTTCAAAATAGCCAACTTTGATGAATAATTCGTAAATTGAAGTTAGACAAATTTTGATCCTCTAAAAAAAGGATTCGAATCATGAATGATTCGAATCCTGCCCAGCTCTGCTTTCAAAACTCTTTATTAGAGCATATTTCATGTGCCTAAAATATGCTCTAAAAAAGAGTTCTGAAAGCAGAGCTGGGCAGGATTCGAATCATTCATGATTCGAATCCTGGATTCGAATCCTTTTAGAGGATTCAAAAGAGGTATTCGAATACTTTAGTTCAACTGGATTCGTGATCCGAATTCTTTACATTTTGTTAAGAGGAATCGTATTGAAATCCAAATGCGGGTGATTCGAATCCTTATAAAAGGATTCGAATATTTATAAAAGGATTAGAATATTTATAAAAGGATTCGAATACTTACACAAGGATTCGAATATTTACAAAAGGATTGTAATCGTTAAATAATACGAATTAATTGTGAGGATTAACATAAAACATTTCTTTTGTGTTTTTAAATTTCTCGTTAAATCAGTGTTTTATAGGCGTGGCGCATGAAGTAAAATTTCGAGTTTATAAAAGCCCCGTGAAAATTTGTCTCGGGTCGCTGCGCGACCCTCGACAAATTTTCTACGCGGGGCTTTTCTAAACTCGAAATTTTACTTCATGCTTAGTCTGGAAGTGGAATCGCTCGTTCGAAACTTCAAACTGAATGCTTTGATGAAAACATTAGTTGACTGAACATGTTTTATCTTTAAAAACATGTTCAGTCAGTTAATGTTTTTATCCAGTTTTTTTGGTCAATATTTAAGTTGGTTTTATAAATTTTTACGTGTCTTGTAATTTTTATGATGCCTGTTGATTTTGGCAAATTTAATAATATCATATGGCTTATTTGTTAGTGTTTCGATCAATTTGAATATAATTCCATGACTTTTCTCTGACTTTCCCAGTTTTAATGATATTCAGTAAATTTTAATTCACGTAATTTTCAGGCATTCGCCGACTTTATTATAATGTTCAATTTGATGTTTTGAATAAGTGATTCCACTCCCAGGTTAAGCATGAAGTAAAATTTCGGGTTTAGCGCGTGTTTTGTAATTTTTATGATGCCTGTTGATTTTGGCAAATTTAATAATATCATATGGCTTATTTGTCAGTGTTTTGATCAATTTGAATATAACCCCATGACTTTTTTCTGACTTTCCCAGTTTCAACGATATTCAGTGAATTTTAATTCACGTAATTTTCAGGCATTCGCCGACTTTATTATAAAGTTCAATTTGATGTTTTGAATAAGTGATTCCACTCCCAGGTTAAGCATGAAGTAAAATTTCTGGTTTAGAAAAGCCTGAAAATTTGGTTTGGTTGCGTAGCGCGAAGCGCGGAGCGACCAATCCAAATTTTCAGGCTTTTCTAAACTCGAAATATTACTTCATGCGCCACGCGTACAAAACACTGATTTGAAATGAAGTTCAAAAACACACAAATATATCTTTAATTAGAGTAACACGGAATCAGATAAAAAAAGAAAAGTTAAAGTTAAGTTTAGTTTTATTGTTTGGTGTACCGGTTGGTAAATTGTATTTTATACAAGATATAAAATATCTGTTATCAACGATGTTTAGTGTTAATTATAAATAATTAGGTATTAAATATTTTTGTTAAAACAACTGGTAACGATATTTATATGTTAATGGTTGCAAAACATAGTTAAATCAAGTTTATTCTTGAATGATTTGTATTCGTGATTCAACAAACAGGATTCGAATCTTTGATTCGAATCATATTTATCTTGTACGAATCTTTTATTCGAGTATTCGCGATTCGAGCCATATTAGGTGATTCGAATCCTTTTTAGGGGGATTCGTCCCAGCATTGTCTGAAAGTATATGTTACTTTTTGTCTATCATTCATTCATAAGAAAGTAGTTTAAATATTTTAAAATAGCCAAATTTTGACGATTAACTCGAACACAATTGAAGATAGAAACATTTTAATTAGGCACATCAAATATGGTCTAAATAAGAGCTCTGAAAGTATATATTAGTTTTTGTCAATCTTTCATATTGATGGTATTTCACTAGGAACCATCGACAATGCTGCAACCTGTACACATGTAAGAATAGTATATATTCAATGAGCAAATAATGATAGTTATTCTCCATGAAGATGAGAGAATCTATAATCCAAGGCGGAATCATTCAGATTCTATTTAGACATCACTATGTGGATTTCTCATAGACAATGGTAATGGTAATAGAAATAAAAATTTTCTTTAAAGTAATGCTTCTATTGCTATTATATATGTATTCGTGAGTTATGTGAAGATTGTTATAATAGTAATAAAAAGCGGTTAAATTCCTATCTTCACTGTTTTCATTTAAGTACTATATGTACATTTTGGACGCTAAGTGTCGATTATTAATAGTCACCTCTGATAATAGACACGTATTGTCCGAAATGTACATATAGTACAAATAAAAACAGTAAAGAAAGAACTCAGTTAACTCAGTTAACTATTGATAATGGACACTTAGTGTCCGAAATGTACATATAGTACTTAAATAAAAACAGTGAAGAAAGGAATTTATCCGCTTTTTATTACTATTATAACAACCTTTACATAACTCACGAATACATATATAATAGCAACAGAAGCATTACTTTATAGAAAAAATGCAAACTTAAAATAAGTATGATTAAAAAAAAACTTTTTGCCCCAAATTTTCTTTGTGCAATGTGATTATTTAATCATAATCTCTTTCATTTTTCGATTGTTGTTCGGACATTGTGTTGCAAAAGTGAAATCGAAATCGTCTGTCTCTGTGTGTGAGTGTGTATACGAGCCAATGGTCACGCGACAGTTTGGTGGTATTAAAACGCGGTGGAGAACGGTCTCGGCAAAGATTCGGAAAAACCAGAATTCCGCCGCTGTAATGGTTACCTTGAAGGTGGTATAGGAGAGAAAGGAACCAGTCTCGCGGTTAGCTAGCGGTCACTCAAGCGATCCACACACACATACTCGCACACGCTTCACAAAACCAGATTTTTACAAACACACCACAATGTGTTAAAGATTATGGTATCAATTTATGCGATCATAAAATATTGGAGATGTTTTAATTTTTGAAAGAAGTTATTCTTTCTTATTATACATTTTTATATTTTAACCCATTAACAGCCGAGCAATTTTACAGTTTAAATCAAAAAGTTGATTTAAGTTAAAATTCTACACGTGTTCCATGTTTTCTATGAATGCAATTGAACTGTCGTATGTTCAATTTAAAAAAATCTCAAGAGTGCCATGGAAAATCTTCTAGGTTGGCAACTCTGAAAATATACATTATAATTATTATGTCTGACGTCTTATATGTCAATTCCTGAAGTGTATAGCCAACTTGAATTTGAAAAAAAATTAAACCATGGCACTCCAGATGTTTTTTTTTATTGAACATATGATACTTGTATAGCATGTTCAATAAAATTAAACCTGTAGAGTGCCATGAAATATACTGTAGGTTGGAAACTCTGAAATTATACATAATAATTATTATGTTTGACGTTTTATAAGACAATTTCTAAAGCGCGTAAGCCACTTAAATTAAAAACAAAATTAAATCATGGCACTCTAGAGGTTTTTTTTTAATTAAACATACGATATTACTTACTAGTAATGTTTTCTATTTAAATAAGATAATGTATACGCTGTAAAATTTTAGGCATTCGTCGATTTTATAAAAGACTTTAATTGAAGTTTAGAACTAGTGTTTCCACTCCCAGATTAAGCATGAAGTAAAATTTCGAGTTTAGAAAAGCCTGAAAATTTGGTTTGGTCGCTCCGCGAAGCGGGGCGGCCAAACCAAATTTTCAGGCTTTTCTAAACTCGAAATTTTACTTCATGCGCCACGCGTATAAAACAATGAAATATTGAGAAGATAGAAATACACTAAAAAATACTTTTTCAAAATAAGTAATTATCGAAATATTTAAATAATAAATTATTCATATTTTTCTTCATACAATCTCAAGTATGGTCAAATAAAACAATGTATCAAATTAACTTATTTATGTCCGGTAATACAAACTACAATTAAGTCTTTAAAGTCTTATTCGTTGATTAAATTTATTTTTCGATCTTCAATAATTACGTAATATTGTGTGGCGGCTTCAATGTTAATTTCAATGATATCAATAATGACGCTCTTACTGTGCACGACTTTATTGAAACTTATGGGTTAGTTAGTACTGTATTTTTTAACAAGCGGGGGCAAAACTGTATTGACAACGTTTTCACAAATTACGATTTAACAATATTTCGAACGTGTCCCTTTGAAACACATCTGTCAGATCATATAGGAATTGCAATAAACCTAACGTTGCCTAATACTCCACTCCCTTCTTCCTCAAAGAATGTATAGACCCATAACATCACAGGGAAGATACAGATTTCACCAACTTCTGTCGAGTGTAGACTGGAATTTTGTTTATCAAAACCTAAATATTAACACAAAATGTGACTTATTTCAAAATCAATTAAATATGTGTCTACTTAATGCTTTTCCGGAGAAAAACTGGGTAGCAAAGAGAAAGCAACCGGTAAAGTGGTTCAATGAAAATCTAAAAGACATGAGGGAAACTTTTGCATTGCTCTCAGAAAATTATAAAAAATCATCTACTATTCCAAATAAACTAATAATGAATAACTTTAAAAAAGTTCACAGAGAGTCAATAAAAGATGCTAAAATTAAAGCAAATGATAATTACATTTCTCAGTCTGCACATCACCAGAAATCGTTATGGAAACTCATAAATTCTGCAAGATTAACTCCTACAATAAATCAAGAGCGAAATAGTGATATTTTTTGTGAAGAATTCAACCAATATTTTTCCACTGTTTCAGGACTACTTTTAGAAAACATCACACCATCCGATAATGATCCCTTAAACATATCTGTCACATGCAATAGTACGTTCAATTTCCAAGAAGTGTCTGTAGTCAAGATTCGGGATGCATGTAAAGGAATTAAATACACCAAAAGTTCCGATATATATGGAATCTCTGTGGATATTTTGAAACCAGTTATCGACATAATTTCGGTACCACTAACTAGATTACTAAATGATATCATTGTGAGTAGTATCTTTCCAGACGCATTTAAATGTGCTAAGGTTGTCCCTATTTTTAAAAAGGGAAACAAGTCTAATACAAATAACTATAGACCCATTAGCCTTCCACCTGCCCTATCAAAGGTAATTGAACGTATTATGAAGGATCAAATAATTGATTTCTTTAATACAAACAATTTATTCTCACAAAATCAATTTGGTTTTCGCCGGGAATGTCGACGGTATCTGCTATTCTTGCATTTGTGGAATACACAGTCGAATGCTTCGAAACTGGATCTTTTTCTGTAGCTACATTTCTAGATCTCAGTAAAGCATTTGACTGTGTATCTCACAAGATTCTGATTAATAAACTAGCAAAGTATAGCTTTTCTGTAAATAGCATCAGCCTACTGCAATCCTATTTACAAAATAGAAAGCAAAAGGTTTTCATTGACGGTGAACAATCCAGCTATCGCCTAATAGAAAACGGTGTACCTCAAGGGTCAGTCTTAGGGCCATTATTATTTTTTATCTTTACAAACGACTTCCCAGACAAAATCGGACAAAATAATTCGGTATTGTTTGCCGACGACACCACTCTTTTAAGTACGGGTAGTAGTTTAGTAGAAGCATCGGAACTAAATGTCGCCACTAAATCAAATGCAGCGAAGTGGTTTGCCTCTAACAAATTGTGTTTAAACAACAGTAAGACGGTTGAAATGCTATTTACGATCAGAAAAAAAGATGCTGAAAATGACAAATATGCAGAGACTGTCCGTTTTTTGGGTATCCATCTTGATTCTAAATTAACATGGTTTGCTCATGGCGATTACTTAAGTGGAAAATTAAATAAGTCGGTATTTGGTTTAAGAGTATTATCAAATAACGTATCCCGCACCGTTTTGAGAACAGCATACTATGGAACTTTCCACTGTCACTTAATATATGGCATCCTTGTTTGGGGGCATGCATCTTGTAGGCATCGGATCTTCAAATTGCAAAGACGAGCAGTAAGAATAGTTGCTGATGCTAAGTATCAAGAAGAATGTAGAATTAATTTTAAGCAATTGCAAATACTAACCCTACCATGTATCTACATCCTTGAATGTTTGATGCACGTTAAACGTAATATTGCAGCTATGCCAGTACGTAATTACTCATATGAGACCAGAGGAAAATCTGACTTGAATTTGCCACAATCGAGATTACAGAGATCCCTAACTGGAACAAGATATCACGGCAATAAGTTCTTTAATCACCTTAGTCATAGCACACGAAATCTTCCGCTCAATAACTTCCGAGAAGTGATAGAATAATTCCTTCTCGAGCATGCTTATTTCAGCACAGATGAGTTTTTTGATAATGACATCTAACACTTTATTTTTGGACCCATACTCTTGCATATTGTCTATTTTAATCTGTATGTACCATTTTTGTTTGTTCGACTACATGTTAATGTATCTTGTGTATTTTATACACTTTTTTTTGTACATCTATTTATTATTTATCTATTGTAACTTGACTTGTGTAAAACTTTTGTTATAACATCAATAAATTGAAATTGAATTGAAATTGAATTGAAATTGAATTGAAATTGAATTGAAATTGAATTGAAATTGAATTGAAATTGAATTGAAATTGAATTGAAATTGAATTGAAATTGAATTGAAATTGAATTGAAATTGAATTGAAATTGAATTGAAATTGAATTGAAATTGAATTGAAATTGAATTGAAATTGAATTGAAATTGAATTGAAATTGAATTGAAATTGAATTGAAATTGAATTGAAATTGAATTGAAATTGAATTGAAATTGAATTGAAATTGAATTGAAATTGAATTGAAATTGAATTGAAATTGAATTGAAATTGAATTGAAATTGAATTGAAATTGAATTGAAATTGAATTGAAATTGAATTGAAATTGAATTGAAATTGAATTGAAATTGAATTGAAATTGAATTGAAATTGAATTGAAATTGAATTGAAATTGAATTGAAATTGAATTGAAATTGAATTGAAATTGAATTGAAATTGAATTGAAATTGAATTGAAATTGAATTGAAATTGAATTGAAATTGAATTGAAATTGAATTGAAATTGAATTGAAATTGAATTGAAATTGAATTGAAATTGAATTGAAATTGAATTGAAATTGAATTGAAATTGAATTGAAATTGAATTGAAATTGAATTGAAATTGAATTGAAATTGAATTGAAATTGAATTGAAATTGAATTGAAATTGAATTGAAATTGAATTGAAATTGAATTGAAATTGAATTGAAATTGAATTGAAATTGAATTGAAATTGAATTGAAATTGAATTGAAATTGAATTGAAATTGAATTGAAATTGAATTGAAATTGAATTGAAATTGAATTGAAATTGAATTGAAATTGAATTGAAATTGAATTGAAATTGAATTGAAATTGAATTGAAATTGAATTGAAATTGAATTGAAATTGAATTGAAATTGAATTGAAATTGAATTGAAATTGAATTGAAATTGAATTGAAATTGAATTGAAATTGAATTGAAATTGAATTGAAATTGAATTGAAATTGAATTGAAATTGAATTGAAATTGAATTGAAATTGAATTGAAATTGAATTGAAATTGAATTGAAATTGAATTGAAATTGAATTGAAATTGAATTGAAATTGAATTGAAATTGAATTGAAATTGAATTGAAATTGAATTGAAATTGAATTGAAATTGAATTGAAATTGAATTGAAATTGAATTGAAATTGAATTGAAATTGAATTGAAATTGAATTGAAATTGAAATAGACATTTAATAATCAATTGATCAAAAATTAGTTAGACACACACTGAAGATTTTGTTGTTAAATGATTAATAATTTAAATATTTCACAATATTTCAGTGATTTATACTGTTATATTGCTGAGTACAAAATAAAATGTTCTTTAAACCTCTAGATATCTGTTGTTTTTTAAAAGAGTTCAATTTGAAACTTTAAACGAGTGTTTTCCACTCCCAGTCTAAGCATGAAGTAAAATTTCGAGTTTAGAAAAGCCTGAACATTTAGCTTGGGCGCGTAGCGAAGCGGAGCGACCGAGCCAAATTAGGCTTTTCTAAACTCGAAATTTTACTTCATGCGTCATACGTACACAACACTGTTATATTGTTAAGTACAAAATAAAATTTTCTTTAAATCTTTAGATATTTGTTGTTATTTAAAAGAGTTCAATTTAATTAAACTCTTTTAAAAAACAACGGACATCTCAATGTTTAAAGAAAATTTTACTTTGTACTTAACAATTTAACAGTGTTGTATACGCATGGCGCATGAAGTAAAATTTCGAGTTTAGAAAAGCCTAATTTGGCTCGGTCGCTCCGCTTCGCTACGCGCCCGAGCCAAATTTTCAGGCTTTTCTAAACTCGAAATTTTACTTCATGCTTAATCTAGGAGTGGAAACACTCGTTCGAAACTTCAAACTAAACGCTCTTAAAAATTCGACGAACGTCTGAACATTTACAACGTTTACATTACTAGTCATTTATAGAAATCATAAAAAGAAGTGCAGAATTTTATCTATAAGAATTTTTACCTATAATCAACTTGTAATAACTTATTAACGGCTGAGCAGTTGCTATTAATCGGTTAATAAAAACGTTATTAGTTAAATCTTTTAGTTCATTACATTTTTATATCTAAATTTAAGACCAAAGCTGCAAATTGTTGATGTCATTATGACAAGTAATCAGATATTGACAGAATTATTTCAAAAGGACCACCCTTGACGTAAATATTGTTTGATAATTACTCAAAAAAATCTAGTTCTCTTCTAAAGTATCAATTATAACTGAATTTTGAATTCAAATTTATTGGAATAGTTTATTACAGGTAATCTTTACATTTAATTACAGTTTTGTTTTTCTTATTACACTTATTATTTCAAAAATATTGAATAACTCCGAAATAGTACTATTTAGACCAAATTTTAAATTAACAAACTGGCGTTCGTTTTTAATGAGGAATCCAAAAACATAATAGTGTATGGGGTGTCCTGCTTCAAATAATAAACTTTTACAGCGTCCAAGAATTATGTGACACCCTGTATATTCAAGTATAATTTTATGCAACTTGTATCTCAATTTTTTTTTCGTATTTTTTAGTATTAAGGGAAATATCGAGCTGTCCGGTTTATTTTTATGATCTACCAATGTTTCCCAAGTGTTTTAAAATACCTTTAATAAAAGACTAGAATATTTTTTATATTTTTACTTATACACAGTTTGTTTCAGCGAGGACCTGTATATAAGTAAAAATATAAAAAATATTCTAGTCTTTTATTAAAGGTATTTTGAAACACTTGAGAAAAATTAGTACATTATAAAAATAAACCTCATTATTTACATAGGCAACTTTTACAGGTTCTATTTATTTCATATGTATTTAGTGAGTTTTACTATTGTAACGGTGATATACTCATAAATTTCAGTACGTGTATATCATAGTTACAAAGTATAAGGCATCAAAAATACACATAGAAAATAATTAGGACTTAAAGAAGTTTTCTTTTCGAAAAATCATCAACAAAAATTGTTCAAAAGAAAGCCAGACGTTTTTAATAAGTAAGTAATACATTTGTGCTATAACATAAAGGTTTTACACGAGTCAAAATACATAATATAATAAATAGCTTAAGCTATAAATTGACAACTACATGAAATATACATATATTAAATATAAAGTTCCAAGTAAAATCAAAGTTGACAAAATAAATTAAGTCATACATAAATATAATACACATCTCACAAACTTGGTAACAGACAAATAAGTCAGATGGTTGACATGTCACTATTTAAGAATTCGTCAATTCTATAAACGCAGGTTCGTGTAAGAAAATGTTTCATTCTGTTTTTAAATTGAATAGGTGGCAGAGACTTTAATACTTCTGGTATAATATAAATAACAAAATTATGAACGGTGGAGGCTTCTACTATGTTATACATATTAATTCAATAACATAAAACACTTCAACTTTGTTTGTATAACACAATATAATATATTGTGTTATACAAACAAAGTTAAAATGTTTTATTTTATTGTTTTCAATAATATCTGGCTATCATTATACTTTTTTTATGGAAGCTAATTGGCAAACTCCTTCAATTCCCAAAATAATAAAAAGTCCAAACAAAATACTCATTAGACGTTTAATAACGTACATACAGGGTGTCCAGTTTAATCAGTCCGTGCATAGCTATCTTCTGAGTATTGTTATCTGCAGTCCGAGGATAAAAGATAATTCGTAATTTTTTTGGCCAGTTCAGATTTTTACAACATCTCACAGAGAGCGCTAACTCTGGCAAATTCAACATAAATACATATTCATGTTTTTGAATTGAATAAATAACTAAACAAACCAATAGACTTCTTGAGGTTTTTTTTAACCCATTATATGTCATTTATGCATATACGCAACATTATTTATTTTATGTAAATTAAATTACTAATTTACTTAATTTTATATATTATATTATTTGACTAGACTTGAAAATGTATGAAGAAAAACGTAAATATTTTGTTCTTTAAATATCTTGATTATTACTCATTTTAATAAAATGTTTTCAGTGTATTTCTAACTTCACAATATTTCAGTGTTTTATACGCGTGGCGCATAAAGTAAAATTTCGAGTTTAGAAAAGCCCCGTGAAAATTTGTCTCGGGTCGCTGCGCGACCCTCGACAAATTTTCTACGCGGGGCTTTTCTAAACTCGAAATTTTACTTCATGCTTAGTCTGGGAGTGGAAATAAATGTTTTAAACTTTATATTGCACGTTTTTATACAAAATCGACAAATGCCTTAAATTTTTTTGTCAAATTCAGATTTTTACATCTTACAGAAACCACAAATTCCGGCGAATTCGCCAAAAAAATATATTCAAGTTTTTGAATTGAATGAATAACTAAGCACACCTATATATATATATATATATATATATATATATATATATATATATATATATATATACCACATTTTTCTACTAGACAAGTACCTAATTTTCAAGAAATCCAGCCTTATTAATATAATTGCCGCTAATATCATTATAGTTTAAGGCTGGGTAATTTTTATTAGACCCTTACAAGTACGATAATAACATTTTATAATAATAGAACAAAATCTACATGCTATTAGTAAGTTTTAAACTATTGATAATATTAACATCGACCTGCTATTAGTTAGTATTGATAAAATTAACGCGCCAACATTGCATTTTCATGTGTTCCAAGTTCACTCTAGTTAACTTAGTAATAATTTAGAGGTTAAGTTACACTGTTTTTGTTTTAGGCTGGGGAAAATATATTTCATCTGCTGAATTATTTAATTAAAATGTACTTCTTAAGCATGAAGTGATATTTCGAGCTTGGAAAAGCCTGAAGATGTGGCATGGTCGCTTAGCGCAGCCCCACGCGTACAAAACACTGATTTAAAGTGAAGTTGAAATACAGGGTGTCCGTATTTCGACAGAATGTATGGAGATCTCAGTTATTTGAAGAGATAGAAAGTCGGATTATTATAGGGTCCTAAAATACGCAACTGTGCCCCAATTTAACCGACTCTCTATCTCTTTAAATAACTGAGATCCCCATACATTCTGTTGAAATACGGGCACCCTGTATACTGCTCACGTCAATAAATATTACAAATGTTTATTTCGTGTTAATCAATCTTCTATAATTCAAACACCTCCAGTAATTAGCTTGCGGATTTTTCCTTTTAATTACACTGACATCCCAAAATAAATTATTCCAATTTTGAAAGCCCATAATTTTGTCAGACGAAATAAACGTTTGGTAAATTTACTAACGTGAGATCAAACTCAGTGCTTTAGACACGTGACGCAAGAAGTAATTTATTTGTTTATTTATTTATTTATTTGTAATACAACTACAGACATTTATTTTACAAATTTCCTAATTATAGTTGTATGCTACTTATATCTAACTATAATCTACATAACAAAAATAAAGTTACAGTACTAAATGTTAAGACTCGTGCAGTATCTCAATAATACGGTTAAAACAAAATTTACGTAAAAATGTCAAGTGAAGGATCGACAGATAGTAAATTATTGCACATACTAAATATTGGCGATTTAAAATTGCATTAGTTTTTGGAATAGGAGTATAGAAAAATCTATTTTGTCTAAGTGTGTAGGGGATATGAACGTTAATTTAAGCTACAGCCTCATATATATAATATTTTGAGTATAGGAAAGCCTGATAATTTGGAATGACCGCTACGCGACCAAGCAAATATTTTCTAAATTCAAAATTGTACCTATGCTTAACCCATTAACGACCGAGCAATTATAGAGTTAACTCAAAAAGTTGATTTTAGGTAATGCGAATGACTTATTGTATTACATACTGAGAATTTTTTTTTAAATAAACATAATGTATACGCTGTAAATGTAAGGCATTCGTCGATTTTGTATAAAAACGTGCAATATAAAGTTTAGAACGTGTGTTTCCACTCCCAGACTAAGCATGAAGTCAAATTTCGAGTTTAGAAAAGCCCCGCGTAGAAAATTTGTCGAGGGTCGCGCCAGCGACCCGAGACAAATTTTCACGGGGCTTTTCTAAACTCGAAATTTTACTTCATGCGCCACGCGTGTATAACACTGAAATATTGTAAAGTTAGAAATACACTGGAAACATTTTTTTTAAATTGAGTAATAATCGAGATAGTCAAATATCAAAATATTTACGTTTTTTTTTTCATACATTTTCAAGTCAAGTCAAATGATATAATATATCAAATTAACTTATTTAGTAATTTAATTAACATAAAATTAATAATGTTGCGTATATGAATCAATGGCGCCTAATCGGTTAATAGAGGAGTGGAGACAGAGAATTATTAGCAATATCTTAGGAATTCTCTACAAAAATGACCTGTTTTGCCATCTAATTAAAATTGCAACTTAACTTAAATTGGTTGAAATATCTATAGATTAATACATTTTACTGTTATACGTTTGTACATAACAATGTATTGCTTTATTACTTGAATTAATGGTGATTTTATTTGATTTGATTGATTGATAAAGCAACCGCTTTTTTGCAGAGAATTATAAGGTAGTAAAATCTAGGGAATTCTTTCCCAAAATAAGGTGTTTTACTATCTAATAAGAATTGTAACTTTACTTAAATTTGAATATGTCTGTAGTGTAATCAAACAGATGTGTTAGTTTATAAAAATTCTGTTTATCATACGACTATTTTTTTTTTCTACTTCAAGTCTAAATCAAATTCAAAGAACGACAAACAATTAACACACATATAACTTAATTTCTAGGTTACGACAAGCCGTCGACTCACCGATTCCTCCATTTCTTTGCTCCTGTTCGACAAAACCATAATAAAATCCCCGATAAATTCACTCAGTTCCTCCTATTTTCAATAAATACAGTCACCGCTAAGCACAGATTTTACAAACGAATGTCACACGCATTCGCGCCACTTGTCAAAAAATTTTGAAAATCGCGTTTTTTTGTTTAAGTGCTCGCGTGTCGAGTGTCTGGCGCACAGTGGTATCAACCTACTTAGAGCGCTAGCGCGCAGCACCGTTTCAGAGACTTAAGTCACAGAGGCGGGATCGTATTGGCTGAGTGACCTCCAAGAAAGAATGAGTTTGTGATAGGCGCGCGTGCGCGGCTTTAGACGTTGGTTTGCGGTTGTTCTGTGGATTGTTGCGCTTGGTTATTCAATTGTTTTCTTTTTAAAAATCGATTTATTTGCAACTGAAGCATATATTTTTAAGTTATTACCTAAAAAATACTACCATCGCAGTGACATAAGAGTCAATAAGAGCTGCAGGGCTGCAGGCCCTCCCCCAGTACAGTTTTGGTATTTTTTTTTTAAAAAACAATCGAGAATGAGTAATTTTTCTTTAAAATATCTACATTGTTTACAATTTTCTATTTCAATACTGCACGACGAAACTTGTACTTAAAACTTTAGGGTGCGTAATATAGGTACCTGTTTAAATAATTGATACATAAGGTTTGATTCACGAGAGGTGTCCCATCATTTCGTTGATTTGTAGTGCTTTCTGCACCAATGCATGTAATACGAAAATAGTTTGATGTCATCAGATTACGTGTGTGCGAAGACACAGAAAACTTAATAAAATGTCTGCTATGGTTTTTAGATTGAACATACGAAAACGTATGTTCCGGTATGCAGCTTCAAAAGTTTAAGGTTATACATCACATTTTGACAATGTCTTCGTAAAACTAAATCTGCAAAAGCCCAGCCACAAATCGTTTTAATTAATGTGCACAATCGTTATAAATGTGAGTTTAAGTGGTATAATTCCAATTTCCACATCTACCAAATAGTTCAGGTATTTACAAAAATAAATAATGCATTTATGTTGATTTTGTGTAAGCTCAAACGAAAATGTTAGTTGAATCGAATGCGCATTTATTAGATTTGGCAAATAGTCATCGGATTAATGTGTTAATACAGGGAATTTTGCTTTTAAGTACGCTTTCTTTTAAGGAGTTTACTTTGAAGCTTCAACGAGTGTTTTCCACTCCCAGACTAAGCATGAAGTAAAATTTCAGGCTTTTCTAAACTCGAAATTTTACTTCATGCGCCACGCGTATTAAACACTGAAAACATTGAAATATTGTGAATGAGTAAACTTCGCTTGAAATCAGTGTCTTATACGCGTGGCGCATGAAGTAAAATTTCGAGTTTAGAAAAGTCTGAAAATTTGGTTTGGTCGCTGCGCGCTTCGCGCTACGCGACCAAACCAAATTTTCAGGCTTTTCTAAACTCGAAATTTTACTTCATGCTTAACCTGGGAGTGGAAACACTCGTTTAAACGTCAAATTGACCTCTTTTAAAAAAACAACGAATATTTAAAAATCTACAACACGTAGTTGGGATGTGTATACTCAAATAAAAAATTCACAAAAATCATAACATAGATGTAATTTCTCTGACCGAACACTGGCAATCAACAAATCAAATTGATTCGATAAAATTCTTAAACCATAAACTAATTTCACGATTCTGCCGCTCTATTTACAGTCATGGTGGGGTAGCAATATACTGTAATAACAATTTTAAGTCACATTGCCGCGATGACATAAATAATTTATGTCAATTAAATATCTTCGAATGCACAGGTGCTGATATTGAATTTGACAAAAAACAAAAAATTACATTTATCTCCATATATAGACCACCAAATTCTAACATTGAACTATTTTTTAATAGAATCGAATTGCTATTTCAAATTTTATTATCAAATAACAACAAATTCTATATATGTGGTGACTTCAATATAGATATCTTAAAAACTTATCACATTTCAAGTCATTTTAAAATGCTAATCAAATCCTTCAATCTGGAATTACTGATTAAAGAATATACGAGAGTAACACCAACTTCACAATCATGCATTGATAATGTCATTACAAATAATACGCAGAACGTAATGCATTATGATATAATTCCGACTGGGTTCTCTGATCACATGGCTCAGATTATAGATATAAATTTAAAACATCATAACGATTCATATCAAATTAAATATCGACATTTTACAGACCAAAATATTTCTTTATTTTCTGAATATCTTCATAATGAAGCCTGGATGGGGTTATATCATAAATCAGACGTTAACTCAAAATTTAACCATTTTATGTGTATACTCTCACAATATTTTAATACCTGTTTTCCTGTAAGGACATATAATAAAAGAGACAGAAAAATAAAAATTGCTACTTCTAATGAGACAAAAATGTGTAAAAAGCAACTTGACCTGTACGCTATCCTAGTAAATTATTTCCCAAATTGTAAAAATACTTATAAGCACTATAAACAGGAGCACAATAAATTGCTATTAAATGACAGAAAAGCATATTATAATAATAAAATAATATTCTCCACAAATAAAAGTAAAACTTCTTGGTCCATCATAAAAGAATTAAGTGGCCCTACAAATAAACTGTCTGGTAACTGCGAGCTAAATGTTGATGATTTAAATAATTATTTTGTCAATTCTGCAAAGAGCATTTTGGGAGGTAATTCCGACCAAAATAGTAGGCTGGAATTTAATAATTATCATTCGATATTTTTTTGCCCCATAACGATAAGTGAAGTTGAGGGTATAGTTTCTGCTATGCCAAATAAAAAAAGCTCCGGTGCTGATGAATTTCCAATGTCGCTATTGAAAAAAATCATTCATTTAATTAGTGAACCATTATGTCATCTCATTAATGAATCCTTAGCTAATGGCGTTTTTCCAGAAATATTGAAATTAGCAGTAGTTAAACCAGTATACAAGAAAGGCGGCCGTGATAATATGGAAAATTATAGACCAATAAGTATTTTATCGACTTTTTCTAAACTGTTTGAATACTATGTCGCAAAACAAAGTATATCTTTTTTACAAAAATATAATATGATGTCGAAAAACCAACATGGCTTTACTAAGCATAAAAATATAAATACCGCATTATATGATTTTACCCATTTCATCCATTGTGCTTTTGAAGGGGGCCAGGTCCCTTGTGGAATAATGCTAGATTTATCTAAAGCATTTGACTGCATTGACCATAACTTGCTTCTATCGAAGTTATACAATTACGGTTTCCGCGGAGTCGCGTATAATTGGTACAAATCCTATTTATCTAACAGAAAACAAATAGTAGAAATAATGAATAAAGGTGAAAAACTGCGGTCAAGTGCTCTAGACGTTGTCATGGGTGTTCCACAAGGGAGTATACTTGGCCCCTTTTTGTTTAATATATTTATAAACGATCTTTATCAATTGTCATCTCCGAAGCTAAGGATTGTCGGATATGCCGACGACACCAATCTTTGTATCGTTGGAAATACTTTTGATGATATGGTAAGAAATGGGGAACTAGCACTAATTGCTATTACATAGTGGTTTAAAAACAACAATTTATTGCTAAACGAAAATAAAACTAAATGTATTCTATTTAAAAAAAATGAAATCGGCAATATGCCTAATAACATTTCATTTGGCAATCTAAATTTTCAACTTTCTCAATCGTCTATGTTTTTGGGAATTAACATCGATGAAAAATTAAAATGGTATTCTCACATTGAGTATTTACAAGGTAAATTGGCTAAAATTAGCTTTATGCTATATACTTTAAAACCTCACCTATCTTTAGATATATTAAAAATAACTTATTATGCCAATTTCGAATCTTTGGTCAGATTTGGAATCATACACTGGGGTAGTTCGCCTAACATAAATAAAATTTTCTTAATTCAAAAACGTGTGCTCAGGATCTTATTAGGTCTCAAAAGCTCTACATCATGTAGGTCTTTGTTTGCATCGAATAACTTATTAACTGTCACAGGAATTTATATATTAGAGTGTCTAGTGTTCATATAGAAACAAAAGCACCTTTTTTTCAGATGGAACTCAGATTCATATCTACAATACACGACATAAGGATAACTACCCTATACACCGATATTCACTCACCGAAAAGGGCGTGAATTACACATGCATAAAATTATTTAATAAATTGCCGACTTACTTGAAAAATGAGCGGTGTTTCAAATCATTTAAATCAAAAATAAATATTATTGTAAGAGATATTGAACCTTACTCTCTAAATGAGTTTTTAGAATTTAATCTAAATTACTTACATGTGCCTATTGCTTAAGCATGTTTTTCTCTTATGTGACGCATATTCTTATATTAAGTATTCATGTATATCTTGTATGTTTATATTTATATTAGAATAAAGATTATATTATTATTATTATTATTATTATTATTATTATTATTATTATATTATGATTTAAAGCTTTTCCAAAGGAAAGAACACTAATATACTCGCGACCTAAACAGTATGACATTGTCATGTAACGTCAAAATTTGATACAACTAGGAAAAATTATTGCAGATACAACTGTCGGCATAATCTCTAAAAAATTTGAACCACACATTCCACATCAATGGTCATAGGACATCTCTCCCAAATTCCACTATACACTGAATTTGTTTTTTAAGTGTCCATATTCCAATGTATGCGCTGTAAAATGTCAGGCATTCATTGCATTTTTTAAAACCGTTCAGTTTGAAGTTTAGAACCAGTGTTTCCAATCCTTGATTAAGCATGAAGTAAAATTTAGAGTTAAGAAAAGCCTGAAAAATTGGTTTAGTCGCGTAGCTTTTCTAAACTCGGAAATTTATTTAGTTCACCATGCGTATAAAACACTGAAATATTGCAGAATTAAAAATATATTGATAAATCAATATTAAAAATAAGCTCTTAAAGCATTAATTTTATTAATTTATAATCGTTTCAGCTTCATTTACAATAAATCATTTGGCAAATAAGGAAGTGATCTTGGTAATTGTAGCAGAATGTCAGAGTGTACCCATGTTGGAGATAAATCAATAACATCTAAAAGGTAGTTATTAATATTTGCCATAATGGTGAAGAATCGATTCGAAAGTGACCTTTCGGTTAACATTTCCTAGATGATTATTTAAGTACATCCAACACGCTCGGATGCTGTGTGCTCTTTTACTCTTAATTACTCTTGTAAAGAGTCACCTTTCAAATGAAAAAGTTCACCCGTAGAGAAAAAAATTAACTAATACAAGTGTACGTTCGATAGTTTTTTTTGTGCTGTGTAATTTTCCAAGCAGGAGTTCTGTATTGTGGAGGCTTTTACTTCGTTATACATGTTAATTTCACAATAAAACACGTTTTACTTTGTTTGTATAACACTTTTTATTGAATGTGACTGCAGTTTTGAAAAATGTAGCTTGTCATTATCGAACATGAAAATCTTTTTTCTATTATAGAGTTATGTCTACGATTTAATAATATTTTAGGATGTGTTTCTCTCTATTCTGATCAAATTTTTGCATTTCTAGATTGTTATCCCTCTTATGAATATGAACTGCAAGTAAGATCTTCTCCAAGATTTAATAAATATTGTAATATTTAATGAAATCGCCATGTTATTTTTTTTAACAGTTACGATACACATTTTAACACTAGTGACATATTTTAAAGTAACGAGTGTCTTCCACTCCCAGACTAAGCATGAAGTAAAATTTCGAGTTTAGAAAAGCCCCGCGTAGAAAATTTGTCGTGGGTCGCGCAGCGACCCGAGACAAATTTTCACGGGGCATTTCTAAACTCGAAATTTTACTTCATGCGCCACGCGAATAAACCACTGATTAGCAGTAAAGTTAAACTTAAGACTTCACTTTTAAAGTATCCCCAAAGAAAAAAATCTAAGGGGTTTTAATCAGGACTTCTTGGAGGCCATGGTACAGGGCCTCCACGACCAACCCAACGTCCTGGAAACTCATCATCCAAATATCTTCTAACGCGCCTTTCATAGTGAGCTGGCGCACCATCTTGCAAATACCACATTCTTTTAAGAACCGCTAAGGGTACATTTTCTAGAAGATCTAAAAGGTCATCTTGCAAAAATCGTAAATATCGTTCTCCATTCAAATTAAATGGGAACATAAATGGCCCAATTAATTAATCATTTAAAATACCTGCCCAGATATTAAGGGAGAAGCGACGCTGGAAATGAGTTCTACGCGTAACACGAGGATTTTCTATTGCATAAACATGCATATTATGGAAATTACAACTTCCATTACGCGTAAAGCACGATTCGTCGGTCACTAAAATGTCTTTGGTAAAGTTAGGATTTTGAACATTTTGTGCCAAAATCCATTGACAAAATGCAATTCTTTTGGGAAAATCATGGGGTTGAAGATGTTGTACACGCTGGTAGTGATACGGATAAAAATTATTGTCTCGTATAACACTGCTGACAAATGTGTGCGATACATTTAGCTGAGCGGCGATAATACGGGTACTTAAACCAGGATCCGCTTCCAACAGATTCAAAATTTCATCTTCCGCTCGCAAATATCGCATTGGACGGTCACCACCTCCGGAGGCTCCGGAGACGGCGACGGGCTGCAAACTTCCGGTGTCGCGTGCTCTTTGTAATAAATTTCTAAATCAGTTTGGCGGTGGTGAGTGTCGTTCAGGAAATCGCTCTTGATAAATTCTTACAGCTTCCGCGGAATTACACCGAGTTTCACCGTAAATAAGAAACATGTCTGCCAATTCAATGTTTGAATAAACGTATCGCGCCATGTTACAAAATGTAGATGTTTCATGGAATAAGTTTCACCATAGACTAAACAGCAAACTATTTTTATGTTTAAAAATCATCCACCCTCGCCGCTCTTATCTAAACATTTCAATAAGAGTGGAGATAAAGTGAAGTGTGAACCTAATAAGGAAAAATATTGAATTTCATTAACACGTTTAGAAAATATTCGGAATTTAGTCAGCAATGGGTACTTATGAAAACGATAACATAGACATAATTCTTCACAATCTGACCCACTTTTCTCTGGATGGTGTAATTCGATATCCAAATCGTTTAAAAACTACCAGTCTATGTGGAATCTCTCTTAAAATACGCAATGTGCGCGTATACCAGATACCACAAACATGTGGCCTATTATTATTAATTATTTTTAATAATTATTTGTGAGCTATCTACTAAAGGTATGGTAATTTCAAATGCAGGTATTGTTTATTTAAACGCTGCCCCTTATGTGGTAGAGAGCCTGTACAGTATTTCGTTTACACGCTGTATACAACGCTTAGATGTGATGGTGATCAATGTTTACCGAGATATAGTGAAAAAATGCAAGAATTACTGTTTTGTGAATAGTTTTCGAATAATAATAATAATAAAAAGAGAAAAAAATTTGTTTGTGCAAATTTTCCATATTGTTGATGTTTAAATTATCATATCTTAAACAGGAAAAGTGCTATGATGTACACATCACTATTTTTATTAATTGTGACTGCAGTTTCGACAACTTATGCTTGTCATTATCAAACATTAAGATTTTTTTCTATTATAGAGTTATGTCTACGATTTAAGAATATTTTAGGATGTGATTTCCTTAATTCTGATCAAATGTTTGCATTTCTAGATTGTTATCCCTCTTATGAATATGAATTGCAAGTAAGATTATCTTTCTACAGGAATCTCCTCTAAGATTAAATTAATATTTATTATTATGGGAGATAACATGATTAGTAAAATTTACCTTGCAATTCCTCCAATACCTTTAAATTACCGAAATAATCAGAAATCAAGTGAATATAAATAAAATTATAAGAAGAAATATCCTTTACAGCCGGAAACTTCAAATCCGTATACAACAAACCTTATCCTCGACATTCCATCCTGAATAAGGTGTTCCTCAAGGATTCCCTCTATCTCCTCTATTATACAATATATATTGCTCCGACTTATACCATCCCAATCCCAAATTTATAAACCCAACCTGTTATCCCCTACAGTATGCCGATGACACTGCCTTAATCACCCATTTATCAAGCCTAGCCTCAGCACTTAACTCCCTCCAGGATTTTATAAACAAATCAGGTACTTAGTTTTCCAAGTGGAGGCTTAAAATTATCCCAACAAATCCCAACTATTGTTACCCTACCATCGCACACCGCATAATCCTCTTCCCATAAACATTATCGGATCTACTATATACTCCTCCCCATTATGTAAATACCTAGGTATCCTGTTAGACCCAAAACCATCCTTCAAAAAAACACACCTCCGATATAAAAGCAAACATCGTAAAGCGAGCGAAACAATTTCGTTACCTGACATACAAGAATCAAGGAATTGGTACCAACACCTGTACCAAAATTTACAAAATTATTTCTCGTCCCATCCTACAATGTAACCATTAAAAACCCCGAAGTAGCCGAAAGATCTTCCCTCCGTACCCTTACAAAACTTCGACACCCTCAAAATCCCATCCACAATCCATCCAATGTATTCCATTACAAATTACCCCAATATAACAAAGACTTCGGTTTCTCCCAGAACGATTCGTATGTAACGATTCGAATTATGACCACCTTAAAAAAATTTGCATTTCTAGGAACCACGACATCATCCCAAAATACAAAAACCCACCTAGAACCCTATATGAATACATCTCCTTTTATCGTACTTTTCCACTTTGAAATCGATTAAAAAAAAAACGCACACACACATAGCACAGGGCAGAAAGACCTATGGTCGATACCCCTTGTAAGGGAGGTAAGTGAAAAATTATTTATAAATATATTTATATCGTTAATAACTGAGGCACTAAATTTTTGAAAACCTAATGGAAAACCTGGAAATAAATAAAAAAACATTCTTCAGGCCTCTTGCTGAACGAACAGATCGAACTCTCCAACTCTCCACTGCTCCGGCTGAGAAAAGATGCTCGCTCCACCCCCATGTCATAAAACTGTGTATATATAATGTAAACTTGTCTGTAAATAACATCATTAACATTTTTCACCTGAAGAAGCTACAGCGTAGCGAAACAATTGTAGTGGAAATAAATACAAAAAGTTGAAAATCAGAAATATTTAATTTATTAATTTATTAAAATATATCTTGAACAAGTTTCTCATCTTTAACGTGGTGAAACATATTTAACTATGATTTAATAAAGATTCGTTAAATTTCACTAATATAATATATTAGTGAAATTTAACCAAGTTTCTTTATTAAACCTTATTAAAATATATTTATATATTATAAATTGTATTTAATTATAATGTATTTCTTTCTTTTATAATAAAGATTATATAGTAGTCAGAAAAAATACAAAATATGAAATCTCTTTGAAAGAAAAGCGAATTAATTTCACAAAAAATCAGTCTTAGTGAAATTATTAAGACCGTTAAAAATTCGCATTGTACTTTCTATGGCCACATAAGAAATATTGTAGTTAAGCATTACACAACAAAACTCATTCATTCATCAAAAACTCGCTGCTATTTTTCTTTTCATTTCAATTTTAATTACCCCTCTCTTAGTCCTCAATACAAACGTAATCACTCGTTATGCAACAACTTGAAATTATACAGCAACCACATCATTTACACAATATAATAATTTTTTAATCGAAAACCTGAAAAAAAAAACTAATTATTACGAAACAAGTTCTCGTATTACTTTTGTTACTGGTTTTTGATTGTATAATTTTTTAATTGAAAAAATTTGTGAAATAGTTAAATAAAATAACTCTGGAATTTTTAAAATAATCAGTAAAACAGAACCAATATTATTTATCATTCTAAAGAGTGTCTTCCACTCCTTGATTAGGCATGAAGTAAAATTTCGAGTTTAAAAAAGCCTGAACATTTGGATTTGCCGGGGCGCGCGAGCGAAGCGAGTCGCGCCCCGGCAAATCCAAATTTTCAGGCTTTTC
Organism: Philonthus cognatus; assembly: GCA_932526585.2. NCBI lineage: Eukaryota > Metazoa > Arthropoda > Insecta > Coleoptera > Staphylinidae > Philonthus > Philonthus cognatus. The sequence goes on along the minus strand of OW052241.1, from coordinate 145,926,813 downwards.
TAAACTCGAAATTTTACTCCATGCGCCAGGCGTATAAAACGCTGATTTATTCTGAAGTTCAAAAACACCCCTTTCATGAAACTGAGAAAAGTAGAGTTTTAGGGGTGAAATTAAAGTATGAGAAAGAAGACATAAATATTTCTTTCGACCAAGCCCCCTGAAATCTCTTCAACGCCCATGTTGGAAACCACTGATCTACCCGATGAGACCACTGCGTGGATAAACAATTGTTGTAGTACAATAAACCTCATTTTGTAAATATTAAAAAAGCAATTGATTAAGCATAAAGTAAAATTTCGGGTTTAGAAAAGCCTGAAAATTTGGATTTGACAGGGCCGCGCATGCGAAGCGAGTCGCGCCTTGTCAAGTCCAAATTTTCAGGCTTTTCTAAACTCGAAATTTTACTTCATGCGCCAGGCGTATAAAAGGCTGATTTATTCTGAAGTTTAAAAACACACCATTTATGAAGCTGAGAAACGTGGAGTTATAGGGGTGAAATAAAAATATGAGAAAGAAGACATAAATATTTCTTTTGACCAATAAAGCCGTAAAGCTCTTCAACGCCTGGAAACCACTGATCTGCCTGATGCAGCCACTGCGTGGTAAAACAATTTTTGTAGTACAATAGACCTAATTTTGAAAAATTTACAAAAGCAATTGTTTTATTAAGTGATAAAAAAAGTCTGTGGAAATTAGTAAAGTAGGTAAACAAAATAACTCCGGAATTCTGAATATAATCAGAAAAACTGAACTAATATTATTTTACTGAAGTCCTTAATATTATTTTAAAGAGTGTCTTCCACTCCTTGATTAAACATGAAGTAAAATTCTGAGTTTAGAAAAGCCTTAAAATTTGGATTTGCCGAGGCGCGCGAGCGAAGCAAATCGCGCCCCGGCAAATCCAAATTTTCAGGCTTTTCTAAACTCGAAATTTTACTTCATGCGCCAGGCGTATAAGAGGCAGATTTATTTTGAAGTTCAAAACACCCCGTTTATGAAGCTGAGAAAAGTGGAGTTATAGGGGTGAAATAAAAGTATGAGAAAGAAGACATAAATATTTCTTTTGACCAAAAAAGCCCTCTTAAATCGCTTCAACGCCCATGTCGGAAACCACTGATCTACCCGAGGAAGCCACTGCATGGTAAAACAATTGTTGTAATACAATAGACCTAATTTTGAAACGTAAAATAAGTAATTGAGTCGCTCAGATGCAAAACCAACCATACGTGTTTTGACAAATTTGTGACAAAATGAGTAAAACTGATTTTGCAGCGTCTTTTAAATAATAATAATAATAATAATAATATATTTATTCGTGCAAATACCAATACATAGTTTACACATGTCAAGAAGGATATATATAATATATAGAGATAATGTAAACATAAGAAATAAATAAATCAAAATAGTGCTAAATGAGCGTTGTATCTAATGGAAGCAAAAAAAAAATTATGTAAAAAGTTGGTAGGATTTGCAACTGAAAAAATATGTCGGCTTTTGCAACCAAGAAATGTAGCAGGTTTTGCGTTCAACAGGATTTTTCAAACATAATTTTTAAAGGTCCCGTATTATACCTTTAAAAATTATGTTTGGAAAATTCTGTCGAACGCAGAACCTGCTACATTTCTTGGTTGCAAAAGCTGACATATTTTTTCAGATGCAAATCCTGCCAACTTTTTACTTCGTTTTAGATTTTTTTTTGTTTCCATTAGATACAACGATGATTCAACACTATTTTGAAGATCGATTTTTTTCAAAATTGTAGTCTGAGACAAGCAGAATCTAGGGATAATGAAATCTCAAAATCAAAAAAGGGTTATGGCTGGTTTTGCATCTGGGTGACTCAATTGTTTTATTAAGTGATAAAACATTAAAGCAAGTTTATAGTCAATAAACTTTTAATACCTAAGCCTTTTTTTATATGTTATTTAATATAGTTTTAATCGATTGCAAAATAAAGCTAGTTTATTGTTTCTCTGGGTTCGAGGTGATCTTGTATTAAAATTATTCAGATACGGATATACATAGATAACTGGATTGAATTAATTATAGAGCACTACGCACATTGTTTTCAGTAATTAGAATAGAGAAAACTGTGTGGCCGCCGATAAAAAAAATAGGCAAAACTCGTTGCGAATCGGATTTTTCGATTGGTGATAAATAATCGTATCCGTGATGTGATTAATTTGATTGAGTTTTTAAATTAAGGGGTTGGGTATTGATCGTGTAATTAATTAATAATAATATAGTCATGGAATTTAATAATAATTATTAATTTAATACATAATTTTAATATCAAGGTATAATGAATAAATGATTATAAGATATTCTTGTTAGAGTTACGTGAAGTGTTAGTTATAGATGTGTAAGTAGTTAAATTCCTTTATCATCACTGTTTTATTTTAATTTTAGATGTATCGTATGTTCAAGTAAAAAAAATCTCTATAGTACCATGAAAAATTTTCTAGGTTGGCAACTCTGAAAATATCTATTATAATTATTATGTCTGACGTTTTATATGTCAATTTCTGATGTGTGTAGCCAACTTAAATTTGAAAAAGATTAAATAATAGCACTTTAGAGATTTTTTTTATTGAACATATGATACATTTCAGGTCCTTTAATAGCTTTACGTAAAATAAAACAATGATTAAAAGGCTTGAATCGTGCATCTTTTATCTCTTTCTACCAACACTCCACTCTTTCCCCGACTTAGAATTTGCCTAATTTTTCATTTTTCAACCATTCCAAATTTATATTGTATAGCTGGGGCTGTTACTTGTTGAAACACCATACTATCACGTTAGTAAAACACTTAGTTTGTTTAGGTCTTAATATTATGTTTATGTACTACAACAATTGCTTCACCACACAGTGGCTTTATTAGGTAGATGATTTTCGTAATGAAGCCACTGTGTGGTGGAATATTTGTTGTAGTACAATGAACATAATTTTAAACATAAAAAATGACGTGTATTTATTGAAGTGACAAATTTATATATATATATTTTATATAACTTGCACATTTTTGCTATAGTTAATTTGTCTTGTACAGGGAGTTTTTCTTTTAAGTATACATATCTCAATTAGGTGGTTTACAGTTTCATACATTCATTGTTTTTTAAATCAGTTCAATTCAAAGCTTTAAACGAGTGTTTTCCACTCCCAGGCTAAGCATGAAGTAAAATTTCAAGTTTAGAGAAGCCTGAAAGTTTGGTTTGGTCATTCCGCGCTTTGCGCGCTACTATATACACACAAATAAATAGTGATAAACTTACAATATTTCAGACATACAAGGAATGTTTCTTTGAAATATACATTTTTCTTTAAAATATGTGTTATAGATTGGTTATTTGAACATAGTTAAATCTAGTTAGTTTAGTTGTCAACATAACTCTGTCAACATTCGCAATTCTGTAGTACAATTCTAAGTTCAATAAAGGGGCTCATTCTTTGGCGGCCTACAATCAAATCACATCAGACAGAGAATACTCGAGAATCCCTCACTTACACTTGCTGAAGCCTATACACAAGCACGTTCCTTAGAGCTAGCCCAACAACAATCTCAGACGTACGTTACACCACCTATAGTAAATGCAGTTGCCGATAATCAACCTTGGACTACTCCCGATAATTTAGCAAACATTGGCCCCTCTAATTCGACTCTAGCGGGCAGCTCATCGCCGTGCTATTTTTGTGGATTTACTTTCCATCCCAGAAACCAATGTCCTACTAGAAATGAAGTTTGCAGGCGTTGCTTGAAAAAGGGGCACTACGCTAAGGTTTGCCGATTTTTTTAACAGAAATAAAGTTTCGACTTCCAATAAAACAGCCTCCTTACTAGCTGGTCTTATAAATTATACAGCCACTGCACCACCTGGTTTAACTTCAGCCACTGTATCTGCCCTTCTAAACGGAATCACAGTATCTGCGTTGATCGACACTGGAACTACTCTGAGTTTTATAAACTATGAAACAGCCCAAAGACTTAAGTTAAAGATCAACCCATCACAAGGGAAAGTGTCTTTGGCTTCGACCACGCTTACTTCAAATATAATTGGAATCTGTAATATAAATCTTGAAATTGTTGGTCGCCGCTATACAAATATTCAGCTCAATTTCCTTTCAGACCTCTGCGCGGACATTATCCTTGGTCATGATTTCCTGAAATCACATTCTGGCATCGAGATGTCTTTTAGTGGAAAGAAAGATCGCCTAATAATCTGTGGACTTGCTGTTGCCAAAGTAAAACCAGCTTCACTATTATTTGATCTGTCTCCTGAATGTAAGCCCGAATCTATTAAATCCCGTCAGCAATCTGAAAGCGACGCTAAGTTTATAGTAATTGAAGTCCAACGTCTACTGAAAGAAGGTATAATAGAACCAAGTTTTTCCCCATGGAGAGCCCAAGTGCTTATTACTACAAACGAAAATCATAAAAGACGAATGGTAATAGATTACTCAAGGACCATAAATCGATTTACCCAACTAGACGCTTACCCTCTTCCTAAAATAGAATATATTGTAAACAAAGTAGCTAAGTACGAAGTATTCAGCACCATTGATCTGCGAAGTGCGTACCATCAGGTACCAATCATCGAAGCAGATAGAACCTATACAGCTTTTGAAGCATGTGGACAACTTTTCCAGTTTACAAGAATCCCTTTCGGCGTTACAAATGGAGTGGCTGCTTTTCAACGAGTCATTGATGAAGTTATTCGTGTTGAAGGTCTGAAAGATAGGTATGTTTACCTCGATGATGTCACTGTTTGTGGCTTAAATCAAAAAGATCATGACCTAAATCTTAGTAAATTCTTGAATGCTGTAAATAAATACAATCTCACAATAAATCAGGAGAAGAGCTCTTTTTCCCTACGATCAATTAGTTTACTAGGATACAATATTAGCAATAAAACGATAAAACCTGATCCAGACCGTCTTAAACCTCTTAGAAGGCTCTCGCCGCCTTTAGACACTTTCTCTCTGCGAAGGACCATTGGTATGTTTTCATACTACTCCAGATACATACCCAGGTTTTCCGATAAAATTCAGCCCCTCATTAAATGCTCGTTCCCATTATCAGAGGAAGCTATTGCATCTTTCGAAAACTTGAAGAAAGATATTGAAAATGCTGCTGTCTCATCAATTAACTCTGAAGCTAAATTCACAGTAGAAACAGACGCATCTGACACTGCTCTAGCTGCTACCCTATCCCAGTGTGGTCGACCAGTGGCATTTTTCTCAAGAACTCTTTCTTCAACTGAACAAAAGCATCCGGCTATAGAAAAGGAGGCACAAGCTATTGTTGAAGCCGTAAAGAAATGGAGACACTATTTAATGAGTCGACATTTCCTCCTTGTTACAGAACAAAAATCAGTATCTTTTATGTTCGATGCCAAGCTATCTGGAAAAATAAAAAATGAGAAAATTATGAGATGAAGACTCGTACTATCTTGTTACAAATACGATATTGTATATCGCCCTGGAAAAGATAATGCAGCTGCTGACACACTTTCCAGAACATGTTCAGCTACTGGCAACAGAACTGAGAGACTGAAATGTCTTCATGAATCACTCTGCCATCCAGTGGAAACAAGAATGTATCATTGGGTTCGAAGTAAAAACATGCCTTATACATTGGAAGAAATTATACAAATGACTTCTGCATGTCGTGTTTGCTCTGAAATAAAACCAAGATTTCACAAACAAGAAGGGAAACTAATTAAAGCAACATCTCCGTTTGAACGCCTAAACATTGACTTTAAGGGGCCTGTTCCATCAACATCGAAGAATCGCTACTTATTAACTATAGTCGATGAGTACTCCCGATTCCCTTTTGTTTTTGCATGCCCTGACATGTTAACATCTACCGTCATATCGAACCTGAAACAACTGTTTGCCATTTTTGGAACACCTGCCTATATTCACTCAGACCGAGGCACTTCATTCATGTCACAAGAGTTGAATATTTTCTTAACATCATTAGGCGTTGCTACTAGTAGAACTACTCCTTATAACCCTCAAGTACACGGGCAAGTCGAGCGATGCAATGGAATTGTGTGGAAAACCATTCAGTTGTCTCTGAAGAACAAAGGAATGAACATCACTCAGTGGGAATCAGTCCTACAGGAGGCTCTTCACTCTATCCGTTCGTTGCTTTGTACCTCGAGAAATACTACCCCTCATGAACGAATGTTTTTACACCCAAGAAGATCAAGTTACGGCCAGTCTATACCCACATGGTTACTAGAGCGTGGACCTGTTTTACTGAAACGAACTGTTCGTCAATCGAAGTATGACCCGATAGTTGACGAGGTTACTCTGTTGGAAGGTAACTCCGAATATGCCCACGTAAGATATCCAGATGGCAGAGAGACTACAGTTTCCACTAGGCTTTTAGTTCCTGCTGGTGAGAACGTTCAGGATATATCAATGGACAGTAGCGGCCCACCAAAAGGTCAAGACATGATCCAGGAAGAAATTGAACCCGCCGAAAATACGGAAAAACTTCCCGAGCCTACACTTGCACAGGGTCCCACACCAGATGGTGCTTTGCGGTTGAGTCTGAATCCTGCTATAGATCCCTCTTCGCGGCGTAGCTCTCGTGATCGTCGGCCTCCGACTTATCTGCAAGACTTCGTTAGCTCATAGGGAGGAAGAATGTTATAGATCGGTTATTTGAACATAGTTAAATCTAGTTAGTTTAGTTGTCAACATAACTCTGTCAACATTCGCAATTCTGTAGTACATTTCTAAGTTCAATAAAGCCTTTAAATAGGTTAATTATTACAACAATATGCATACGATTTTTTTATATAAAACTTCAATTTGAAGCTTCAAACAAGTGTTTTTCACTCCCAGACTAAGCATGAATTAAAATTTCGAGTTTAGAAAAGCCTGAAAATTTGGTTTGGCCGCTCCGCGAAGCGGAGCGGCCAAACCAAATTTTCAGGCTTTTCTAAACTCGAAATTTTACTTCATGCGCCACGCGTATAAAACACTGATTTCAAGTGAAGTTCGAAATATACTAGAGAAGCAGTATGCTAAAGACGTACATTCTAAACTTCACAGCAAATCAGTGTTTGTACGCGTGGCGGGTGAAGTAAAATTACGAGTTTAGAAAAGCCTGAAAATTTGGTTTGGTCGCTCCGTGCTTCGCGCTACGCGACCAAACCAAATTTTCAGGCTTTTCTAAACTCGAAATTTTACCTTATGCTTAGTCTGGGAGTGGATAACACTCGTTTGAAGTTTCAACACTTAAAAAAAATGCCTGTATGTCTAAATTATTGTAAGAATTACAATATTTCAGACATAGAGGGAATTTTTCTTTCAAATATACATTTTTCTTTTAAATAGGCATTCGCTTGTATTTTTTAAAGTTTAATTTGAAGCTTCAAACGAGTGTTTTCCACTCCCAGACTAAGCATGAAGTAAAATTTCGAGTTAAGAAAAGCCTGAAAATTTGGTTTGGTCGCGTAGCGCAAAGCGCGGAGCGACCAAAAAAAACATCAAGAAGTACTACTTTATACCCACTTATAAAATGTGATAAACTTACAATATTTTATTCATTCAGGGAATTTTTCTTTTAAATATACATATGCATACGCTATTTTTACAAGAGTTCAATTTGAAGCTTCAAATGAGTGTTTTCTAAACTCGAAATTTTACTTCATGCGCCACGCGTATAAAACACTGATTTCAACTGAAGTTCGGAATATACTAGTAAAGCAGTATGCTAAAGACGTATATTCTAAACTTTACATCAAATCAGTGTTTTGTACGCGTGGCGCATGAAGTAAAATTTCGAGTTTAGAAAAGCCTGAAAATTTGGTTTGGTCGCTCCGCGCTTCGCGCTACGCGACCAAACCAAATTTTCAGGCTTTTCTAAACTCGAAATTTTACTTCATGCTTAGTCTGGGAGTGGAAAACACTCATTTGAAGCTTCAAATTGAACTCTTGTAAAAAAAGCGTATGCATATGTATATTTAAAAGAAAAATTCGCTGAATGTATAAAATATTGTAAGTTTATCACATTTTATAAGTGGGTATAAAGTAGTACTTCTTGATGTTTTTTTTTCTTAAAACAATATCAACAAGAACTACTTTGTACCCACTTATATTCCACTTGATATAACGGACTACGACTTACTTATTACAACACTTAAATTATAAACATTCTTTTTATTTAAGCATCGAACTTTTATTTATTAAAATAATATTAAAACACTAAACTTTGTTTTACCACTTTAATTATTAAAGTGGTAAAACAAAGTTAAGTGTTTTAATATTATTTTATAAAGATGTACCACAAAGTGAACGCCAACCAAATCAAAGAGTTTATTTATTATTATTATGTTTAACTTTTTGGTATTTTTATAAGTTTTAGCATCCTAATTTTCGTAATTTACGTAAACATCTTTCGTCCCTTTCTAACTATTTTTCTTTCTGTCTATTCTTTAATACAACAAGAAAATCATATTAAAAAAAATCCTAGTCGTATTTCAACTCAAAATTTGTTTTTCCTGTTCCGTAATTTTTTCATTCGCCCATTCAAATTAACCACAGACAGCGATTTATCACGAAACCGCAAGCGTTGTATAATAATTGCACGAATGGAGCAATTAGGTGCCGCGATCGGGTCGGAAATCGTGTAGGTAAAACCTATTGTTATCTCGAGATCTGAACGCAAAAATTGACTGGCGTTTCAATTCTAAGAAGGAAAAATAGCGACGCATTGTATTGTAATTAAAAAATATTCAATTTGAATAATCTACGCAGAACTATTACTAATATTGGTTTTTAATCAAGACAGATTTTTTTATTAAGCCGGAAGAAATAATGCATGTGCTATAAATAGTTTTTAAAATATATACATGTGTAAATGATTCAGCATTCAATATGTTGAGTCATTTATTATTTTTTTAAAATGTTTATGGTTTTGAGATATGAGATTTGTTCGTTACATGAACTAGTGTAACACTGTTTACATTTTCTTCTCTGAAACCGTTTGTTACATCCACTAAGTTGAACTTAACTATGTTCGTTTGCGTCAGTTGAGTTGCACTGAACGTGCACTTTTTTCCCCTACTCCAAAGACGATGTAATGAGTGCAGGTTAGAATAAAGAGATAAATGAAGGAAGCAAACAAACATACAATTTGAAAACTAAATTTTACTTTATGTTGAACATACAATATTACAAATATACATATTTTGAGCAAATTGCCGAGTCGAAAACGTTTGTAAGTGTATTCGAAAATTGAATTGTAGCTTTTGTACTATGTTTAGTTTTATTTTATAAATAAACTTTTTTTAAGGAGCAAGGAACGGAAGTTAGGGTTATTTCTGCCCTAGCACCGCAGCCGTGTGGCTTATTATACTTCTTCCGTTTTCGTAGTTAATCAAAGAGCTTTGTTTCATTAGCTGATTCCAGCAGCTTTTCGGTCATCTTTCCCTTCGGGAAGTGGGTTAAATTCTCTTGGACAAGGTTTGCTTCCCTCCAGGTAACAGGTGCTCGCACTCGAATAGTACATGTGAGGCGTCTTCATCCTCTTCATAGCATAGTCTGCATATTAGCGTATTAGATCTTCTGTAAACAGTTTCATGTTATACAGAAGTTTCCTTAGCGTGCAGTGTCCAGTTATTATTCCTGTGACCATTCTAAGGTTGTTTCTACTGAGTCTGAGGGCCTCAGTTGCTAGTTCTTGGCAGGGTATTTCCATCAGTAGTTTACTGTGTCTGTGCCCTGTCAGGATTTTTCAGCGCTTGGTCTCTTTCCAGAGTCTACTCTCTTACGCTTAGTCTTATTGACTTTTGTGGATCGGTAGCATCGGTTCTGGTCCACTGTAGGGTCTACGTGATCCAATCCTTGAAAATTCGTCGGCTTTCTCGTTGCCATCCTCCCCTGTGTGTCCCGGCGTCCACCGTAGAGTTACGGTGTTTACGGTCGCCAGTTTCGTCAGGTTTTGAATGCACTTCTATGTTAGCTTAGATTGGATCTTGTAGGCTTTAGTATTGAAATTATTAGAACGCTTATTTCTTACCAAACTCATTAGCATAAATTGTTCAACTTTGCGAATTATTGTTGAGATAACTACTTACGTAAATGAATTGATATTCCATATTTATATGTTTTAAAGTATGCTAAAAATAGATATACTAACAGAAATGCAAAATTTTAAGTTTTATTTTGACCCCCCCGCGGGGCAGCTGGCCGCACCGATGCGAATCGGCCACACTGTGCGTCGCAGGTTTTCCATAATACATTGGTTAATCGCGAAGATTTCGGCTGGATGTGCAGTTGCCATCCTCCCCAGAGACACAAAGATGTCACATTTTGGGGTTACGCCGTGGATCCCAGCGCCAGCTCCACCTTCTTTGCTTGATCTGTCGGTGTACCAGATCAGGGTTCCAGGTGGAGTGTTCTCCTTGTCCTCTTTACACTGTATTATGAAGGGTCTATTAAGGGAGTAGCGTGGTATCATGTACTTACTTCTCATTTGCAGTAGAGGTTTGGTAACTACCTGTTCTATTCTGGAGTGGTTTCCTGTGGGGTGCCAGTTCCCAGTTGTCCTCAAAATATATGCCCCTAGTCTGGCCTCACTTTTAACCACTAGATCTAGTGGTTGGAGGTTTATTAGAGTCTCCATTGAGGCAGTTGGTGTTGTACGCAGAGCACCAGTTATACGTAAGCAGGCTAGTCGCTGTACTCTAGAGAGAGCTGTCTGCGCAGTAATTTGTTCTACTTTCGGTCACCATATGGTTCATCTGTAGGAGATCATGGGTTGTACTACTGTATTCTATATCCACATAGTCATTTTTTAAGTGAGGCCCCATGCTTTTCCCAAAGCTCGCTTTATTGTCATTAGCGTCGTTTTTGCTCTGTCGGTTGCGTGTTTTAATTGACGGTTCCATGTGAGTGTTGTATCTAGGTAGATACCTAGATATTTGACCTCACTGGTAAACTGTCGAGTTTGGTTAAAGAAGGTTGGGGGTTTGAGGACCACGCATTTCCTTTTTTTAGTGAACGGGATGACCGCAGTCTTTGTGGGGTTAACGCTCAGCCCCACCTCCCCACACCATCGTTCTACTGTTTTCAGGGCATTGTTCATGATGCCTGTTATGGTAGTTGGATATTTTCCCGTGATGAGAATGACAATATCATCTGCATACCCCTGGGCGTAATATTATGATTCGTTTAATATAAATTAACTTAGGTAGCAATTTAATTAAAACACTTAACTTTATTTTACCACTTATATAAAAGTGGTAAAACAAAGTTAAGTATTTAAATTTGTTATGAAGATGTACCACAAAGTGGTCGCCAACTAAATTAAAGATTTAACATAGGTAGGTCAAACAAGTCTAACTATTTCTTTTTCCAATTTTCTTTTAGACTCTCTAAGGTGTTGGTACAAACTGATTTTCTTAATCCAATATGCGCAATTTATTTAAAGTCGAAAGACGCATCAATATCTCTAAACTTACAAGTAACTGACTGAATATTTAATCAGTAATTTATGCCTGATGGTGACCAAAAGGGCCTATTTGCCAAAGCGAGTATATTAAATGAAGTAAATTAAGCTTTAATAGAATAGAATAGAACTGTATAAATCACTTGTTAAGGAATTTCTGATTGTATCTCATTTTGGTTTATGTTGCAAGAAAATTGTGTCAAAAGCGTGCGTTGGATTTCAGTTTAGTACATATAGACTCACATTAACTTTTTAAACTGGTGACATCACAACTATGAACTCAGTACATCTTAATATATAACTAATGAACAAACCTACAATTACTAATATGAAAGTTTTTGATATGACTTAATTATCTTAATTAACTCTAATTAGATACGTTAATAAAGTTGCATATTTGGAAGCCTTTCATTTTTAATTAATGTATATTTAGTCTAAATTGCAGCAATTATCTTACATAAGGCACACCTATTTTATTCAAGCTACGCCTACCATGTTATCTAAGTCACGTCTACTATTTATCTAAGTCGCCTACTAGCTTTTTAAACCACTCTTATCTAGGCCACGCTAATATCTTACTTATTTTATTTTTTCTAGTAAACCTATATGTTTCCTAAGCCACACCAACCATCTTACCTAAGCCATGCCTACTATCTTATCGAAGCCACATCAACCATTTTACCTTAGCAACACTTACTGTTGCCACGCCAACTTTATTACTAAAATCACTCCAACTATATTGTTTATTTTTTTTATTTAGAAAAATGTGTTACTATAAAATGTTTACAGAAGTCAATCGGAGCTGCCATTTTACAGTTTACTATACTGCCATTATATATAATTTTAATTTTAAAATAATTGTTATTACTTAATAAGGGTATCATTAATATGTTAATAAATATATATATGTATATATATATATATTACTTAAACCACGCCTACTATATAAAATAAGTCACGCCTACTATCTAATTTATGCCACGCCAACTATCTAGCCTAATCACTACTATCGTATCCAGGCCACATCAACTACCTTACTTTAGTCACGCCTATTATCTCGCCTAAGCCACGCCAACAATTTTACTTAAGTCACGTCTACTATCTTATCTAAGCCACACCTACTATATAACCTAAGCCACGCCTACTATATTACCTAAGCCATGCATACCATGCATACTATCATAACTAAGCCACGCCAACTTTTTTAGTTAAACTACACATATTTGCCGGTGATTATAAATGTAGTCTAAGTAGTGATGTTAGTGGTAATTTACATCGGTAATTACCACTGGTATATTACCCTGGTGTTTCGGTAAAATTGCTAACTTTCCTTCGTGCGTATGAGCAAGGGCAGAGATATCAAGAAACTTTCTCAGAGGAAATCAAATTTTGTTTTTTTTCCGTTATAGTTGGTGTCACTTAGATAGAATAGTAGGTGTAGCTTATATTAAACTTAGATGAGATATTAGGAATCACTCTTATGTAAGCCATACCTAATATTCCATTATAAGCCATACCTACTATTCCATCTAAGTGACACCTTCTACGTAATCTAAATTAAGCTTGATAACAAAAATCGGTTTCACATATTTCCTCAGTCAACAAGTGGTGGGTGAAGAAAGATCGACGGTTCCGGCTTACATAAAATAGTAGGCGTGACTTAGGTAAGTTAACAGGAGTAGCTTAGGTTAATTAGTTGTTGAGGATTAAATATAATAGTAGGCGTGGCTGAGATAAGACAGTAGGCGTGGCTTAGGTAAGATAAGCAGCATGGATTAGATAAGATAATAAGCGTGGCTTAGGTAATATATTTGGCATGCCTTAGATGAGATCAACTTAACCCGTGGTGAAACATTTTTGAATCTAATTCTGAATATTTAATTAAAACACTTAGTTTGTTCATCTAATCTAAATCAAGCTTACTAAAGCCATATAATATTTCTTGATCTTTTTATTTGTCAGTGTTTTAGTAATCAGTATTATTTAACCACAACAAACCATTTTCTTTTCTGAATCTATAAAGAAACATAATTGCATAATTCATTTTCTTGAATCTCGCAAAAAATTGATTACTCGTCTCATTAATCATTTTTTAATTGTTGCTAATGGACAAAAGGTCAAGCGGAAAATTGATTAGGCTTAATCTGCGCTCGTGCGTTTTTCATTATCGTCTATCGGCGTTATCGCGGATTTCATAAAATTTTCTGCTCCAAATACGCCCACGCGCGCTTTTTCTTCGCATTCCATTGTCGCGTTCACCTGAGTCCGCACCTTTCAGGAATCCAACCGGCCAAACAAACACATAAATCATTAAGCAGTGTTGCGATATCGATATGACATTCCCCAGTGGGAAATATGTAGCATTTCGCTAATTTAGGTATGCGCTTGTTTATTTATAGAGTTTTTGTTGTTACAGTTTTATTCCGTAGTCTAAATTTGTATCGGGGATTTTGTTATTCGTCTATTTATAAATAAAGGAATTTTTAAGGGGATTCACAAATTAATCAAAATATTTTGTTTTAATCACTAAAGGTATTTATATTATTTTATCCTTGTCCAGTGAATTTTTTTAAATTCGAAATTTGAACATTCTCTTCATACATCGAATAAATGACTGTTATTAAATCACAGATAGAAATGTGTTTTTTTAACTGTATGTAATGTCTAATGGCAATCAGGTATTAATAGTTATTTAACGACCAAGTGTATTAATAATGGGATTTAAATCTCCTGTTAGTATTATTTGTAATTGTTTTAATGTATGCAAAACAGTTATTAAATGCATTGAAAAAATAGAAAATAGCATTTAATTAATTACTTAGAACGAGGGTTTCCACTCCCAGACTAAGCATGAAGTAAAATTTCGAGTTTAGAAAAGCCAGAAAACTTCCCATTGTAGTGACATATTCTATGATTCTCTAAAAATGTTATTGTGTAATTTGGAGCCAACTGTGAATTAATTATTCTTACTAAAAATTTGTTTTTATATTCACAGGACACGCCTTTAACATTTAATAAGTAATTTTATTGTTACAGAGTTTATTCTAATTTAATTATTATTATATTTTTATATGTACCAGGCTTATGTTTTGTTTTTGTCTTGTAATTGGGAAATGTTTCTTGTTGGACAATAAATGGATTATTATTAAAATTATTATTATTATTATTAATAATAATAAACACAGTTTATTATATTTATTATTATTGACCCCTATTAACGCACTACTTTTCCATAATTATAAAATGTTTAATGCGACGAGTAATACATTTTTTTCAAGGTTCGAGAAAATGAATTGTGCAGTTATTTTTCTTTATAGATTCAGAAAAAGAAATGGTTTGTTATGGTTAAATAATACTCATAACTAAAACACTGACCAATAAAAAGATTAAGAAACGATTGACCATATAACGTAAACGTCAAACTTGTTTAAAAATCTCATCATTACTGCAAATTTTGATTTTTGCAATGTTATGTAAAACGGTGAACAAGAAGAGGGGAAAAATAAACATTCATTATTAACAATAAAAATCGGTGATAACAGAGTAAATATTTAATTCCGTGTTATTCTAATTCAAATGACGTACTTACGTGTTTTTAAAGAACTTCACATTAATTCAGTGTTTTATACGCGTGGCGCATGAAGTAAAATTTCGAGTTTAGAAAAGCCAGAAAATTTGGTTTGGTCGCGTAGCGCTACGCGCTACGCGACCAAACCAAATTTTCTGGCTTTTCTAAACTCGAAATTTTACTTCATGCTTACTCTGGGAGTGGAAACCCTCATTCTAAGTAATTCATTAAATGCTATTTTCTATTTTTTCAATGCATTTAATAACTTTTTTGCATACATTTATTAACTTTTATCCGTAAAAAACAACGTTATCGTAGTTTGCAGGAGAACCATCGGTAAACCAGTTTAGAATCACAAATTAACGAAATTACCGATGAAAAGTATTTGTATGGAAGCTCAAAGTTGACAAATATGCAAATGGTAATAAATAATTAGAAAATTCATCCCGTGAAAACCTGTTGATCTTAACATAATTTACAGAAATGTTTATGTAATGCATTAAAACATTGTTTTTATTTAAGAAAAACAAAATCAATCGTTTGTACATAAGATTAATATTAATTGGGTTTTTGGTTTTAGCTGCGGAATTAATTCATAAAATATAATAAATACAATTAATATTGTCAACTTGACGACAAAAAACGAAATATGTCATTCATGAAGCGATTGTACATAAAGTTAAAAAAGCTCAAAAGTTGATTAAAACTAAGAAAAAAACATATAATCAATATTTTATCTGAAAAAATCTTTACTATTGCATATTTATAATTAATTATGTGTGTGAAGTGAATTTATTAAAACGATGAAGAGATTTATTACAAAATTCCTGAAAAACTCTTATTTCTACTAATGTTTTCAGTTTCAGTATAAATATTCATATGCTTACGCTGTAACTTACCAGACATTCGTTGTTTTCGAAAATTATTCATTTTGAAGCTTCTAGTGAGTGTTTCCACTCCCAGACTAAGCATGAAGTAAAATTTCGAGTTTAGAAAAGCCTGAAAATTTGGTTTGGTTGCGTAGCGCGAAGCGCGGAGCGACCAAACCAAATTTTCAGGCTTTTCTAAACTCGAAATTTTACTTCATGCGCTACGCGTATAAATCACTGAAATATTGTAAAGTTTGAAATATACTAAAGCTAACGTAATTTGGTAAAGCAGTATATTTTGAACTTCATAATATTTTAGTATTTTATACGCGTTTAAAAAAGCCTGAACATTTGGACACGAGCAAAATAAAGGTATGACATAATTTCTTAAACAAAGAATTTGGAAATGGGGCATAGGCAGCTTACAATTTTCACGTTTGCAATTTGTCAAGTTTCCTTATAATTTCAGTATTCATTATTTTTTTATAAATTTATTTTATTTGTCTCAGAAATTCTTCGTTTGCTGTAAAATTTTCAGTTAATCTTCTGCAAGAAAAATATTTGAGATACAAATGTATCTATTAATTCCAGAAATATTCACATTTTATTTACAGACAAAAATCGTTACTTATATCTTAATTACAATTTTAATCAAACTATTTGAGAATTTTATTTTTTTCTAGAAAACTTAAATAGAAATCGTACATACAAAGAAATATTTTTTATAAATTTATTTTATTTGGCTAAGAAAATCTTCGATTGCTGTAAAATTTTCAGTTAATCTTGCGCAAGGAAATTATTTAAGGAATGATACAAATGTATCTATTAATTCCAAAAATATTCACATTTTATTTACAGACAAAAATCGTTACTTATATTTAAATTACAATTTTAGTCAAACTTTTTGGGAATTTTATTTTTTTCTTGAAAACTTTAATAGAAATCGTAAAGCAAGCCACCAACCCCACTACCCCTCCCTTGCAGTAGGTGCAACAAGTTTGATCATGTCACTAACAACTGTACGGAAAACATAATTTGCTCTAAATGTACTGGACAACACCCCACTTCAACCTGTAGCACTACACTTCCGATCAAATGCAAAGCATGCGGAGAAACCGACCACGGCGCATGGTCTACGAAATGCACCAAGAGACCGCTCAAGCCAATAGAGGGTATACCATATGTCAAGATCATAAACCAAAACAAAAAATCATCTCAAATTGACAAGGACCTGACCAAAAACGCACGAATTCATAAACCCATAACAGTTCATGACTATATCATCGACATTTACACCACAAAAATCAATGAACCAACAGTGACGGACAGAGACGCTCTCATCAAAAAACTAAAAAAACGTTTCATAGATTCATTCAATGTAGACACCCATGTTAACTTCTCTGGTAATAAGATGTTCGTGGTCATGTTTAACCTAGAATCCCCTATTGTCATTCCTCCCGTAGCCCCCCTATCAGGTATCCAAACAGGATTTTCACTAATAAGTAGCAACAATGGCGGTGTGTAATTTTTTATATAGCAACATCAACTCCCTCTCCTCAAAATCCTATCTTGTTTCCAATTACCTAACCAATAATCCTATTGACATCCTCTTAATGGTGGAAACAAAAACAAACAAAAACTTTTCATTTAATAACTGGTCCTTTATACAAATCCCTTCTTCAATCCCTCTTCATAACCAACGAGGCGGCTCACTGGTAGCAGCCAGACCCAAAATAAAATTAATAAAGGCAAACCCACCTAAAATAAACAATATAATAAACGAATGCCTGCACTGCGCCATTGAGCTATCCAAATTCACACTCCATATATTCCTGGTATATATCCATAATTCCTCGTCCATAGAAGACACAATCCTCACCAAGGCTTCCCTGTATGACTATGTTGTTGTAGTTGGAGACTTCAACATGAATAAAACTAAATCGAGGCAACTCTCCACCTATTTAACCAACTCCAACTTCATACGAATACATACCAGCCCTAAATTTATCATGTCTAACAGCCAATCCACCACTCCTGATATCCTTTTGTGTACAAATAATATCCAGCACCTTATAAACAATGTTACCCTCGTCCCTGATTTAGGTTCAGATCACATGGCAATCCAATTCTCCCTCAACATATGCTCCCCTCTCCCTTCCCCACCGAAGACAATTCTGAACTACAGACTGTGCGACATTACTAAAGTGACTGACGAAATGACAACACATATAACAGCAAATCCAGCAATTAACCCCTACACTATATCCCTTTTCCTAGAGACCCTTTCCAAATCAATACACCAAAACACACCAACCGTTACAAAAAAACCCTACAAATATTCTCTTCCTAAATACATTCTCCGTCTAATAAAATATAAACGACAGTTATACAGGGACTTCAGACAGACTGACGACTCGACCCTTAAGCAAAAATTCAACAAAATTAATAAAGACATTCATTCGCTAATCGGACAATACAAAAGTGATCTTTGGATAAAATCATGTGAGGAAATAAATGATATGCACGGTAAACAGTACTGGAACGAGATAAAGAAACTCAGCAAATATCGAAAAACAGATTTTATCCAAAAAATTACAGACTCCACGACTAAAAATACAGCGACGGACGATACTGACATTACGAATATATTTGCAACACATTTCAAACAATCATACACATCGACAGATAACAATGACTTTGACAACGACTTCCTCAGCAATGTAAATTCCTGGTACACGTCCCACAAAACTACCCAAATCCCGCAAATTCCCAAATGATACTATAACGAATGAAGAATACTTCGATATTCTCAAAAAAGGCAAGAATACCGCGCCCGGTCATGACAATATCCCTAGATCTATCCTAAAATCCCTTCGACCAAGCATCCACGAATATATCCTCAAAATATTTAACCACATATACTCCACGCAGGTTATTCCCAGTGAGTGGAAACGTGGCATAATTACATGCATTCATAAACCCGGAAATGATCCCTTAGAACCTAGCAACTACCGTCCCATTACCCTCCTCCCTGTCCTTGGAAAATTATTTGAATCCGTTATAAAACATAAGCTCATGACCTACATTTCTGACTTTATCCCTCCCTACCAATTTGGATTCCTTGAACATCGTTCCACAGCACTACCTCTAACCATTCTAACATCAAACTGCCAAACAGCGAGCCTCGAAGGCCGCAAATCTGCTGTATTATTCTTAGACGTCAAAAAAGCATTTGATTCTGTCTGGCACCAGGGCTTGCTGTTTAAATGCAATACCCTCAATATACCCCCACACCTGATTAATCTCCTAGACAGCTTCCTTCACAATAGATCCCTCCAAGTTAAAATACGCCAATCCTTTTCCAGTTCCTTCACACCTGAACAAGGTTTACCTCAAGGCTCCCCTTTATCACCACTCCTTTATAATCTCCTAGTACATGACATTTACAATCCTGATCCTAATCACATAAATAAATCTGCCTACCCTCTCCTCTACGCCGATGATACTGCGTTAATCGCACATGCCCCCACTCTCCCTAAAGCTCTCAGCACCCTTCAGGGCCTAATCGACACTATTCAAACGTGGTTCGCGAAGTGGCGAATTTCCATAAACCCAAACAAATCCCAGCTCCTGATTCGTTTCCATCGACAAAACAACTCCACCTTCTCAATTACCATAAACGACCAAGTCATCTTCCCCTCCGCCACCTGCAAGTACCTAGGTATTCACATTGATCCCAAATTCACATTCAAAACCCACTCCGCAATCCTTAAAACAAAAGTCAAGAATCGGGCGGCCCACTTTAGAAGTCTGACCTTCAAACAACAAGGCATCAGTACAAACACAGCCGTACATATATATATAAAATGATCTGTCGCCCTTTACTTGACTATGCCTTTATCACACCCCCCATCCTACCACCCTAAAGAATTTGCAAGTCGCCGAAAGATCGGCCCTTAGAGTGTTGACCAAAATCCGACACCCCCAAAACCCCCTACATAACCCATCCCGTACCCTACTTTATGAACTAACAGCAGTCACTCCCATCGAAACCCGACTATCACACTTAGCTGAAAAATTCGCCTCAAATCCTATCCTCTACAATCTCCTTCACCCTTTATGTATCCCTCGAAACCAAAACATCACTCCCAAGCGTAAACGTTTCACCATCACCATTCATGATTTCATTGCATCATTCCATGACATTAGTGATCATGACGATTTTTGAACAGTAATCATCTGACAGACATTGGACGACACTAACAAACAAGAAGTTTTTTACACAAGAACGGACAAGGACAAACAATTAAAATTCAGGCGGAAAGACCACTGGTCGATAGCCAATTGGCAGAAAAATTTATTTGTTATTTTAGCCATCAGAATTATTTTTATGTTAATTATTTATTGTAGAAATCGTATATACAAAAAAATACAGCATACAAATTGCACTTTTTAAGTTTCCTTATAATTTCAGTTTGCATTATTTTTCTCATAAATTTATTTTATTTGACTAAGAAATTCTTTGATTACTGTCAACCAATTTTCATTTAATCTTGTGTAAAGAAAATATCTAAGAAATGATACAAATTTAATAATGTAAAATAAAATTCTGTTAATTCCGAAAATATTTACATTTTATTTACTGCAAAAATCGTTACTTATATATAGATTACAATTTTGGCCAACCTTTTTGAGAATTTTATTGTCTTCTAGGAAACTTTAGCAGAAATCGTACATACAAAAAAATACAGCATATAAAATGCACTTTTTTAAGTTTCCTAAAATTTCAGTATGCATTATTTTTCTTATGGATTCGTTTTATTTGGCTAAAAAATTCTTCGATGACTGTAAAATTTTAATTTAATCTTGTGCAAGGAAAATATTTTGGGATACAAATGTATTTTAGTATACAAATGTATAAAATTCTATCAACTCCAAAATTATTTACAATTTATTTACAGACAAAAATCGTTATTTATGTCTAGATTACAATTTTAACCAACCTTTCTCGAAATTATATTTTTTTATAGATAACTTTAGTAGAAATTGTATATACAAACAAAATACAGCATACAAAATGCAATTTTTTAAGTTTCCTTATAATTTCAGATAATCGTATACCGCTTGACAAGGGTTTTCCACTCCCAGACTAAGCATGAAGTAAAATTTCGAGTTTAGAAAAGCCCCGTGAAAATTTGTCGAAAAAAATGTTTCTGGGCTTTTCTAAACTCGAAATTTTACTTCATGCGCCACGCGTATAAAACAGATTTTAAGTGAAGTTCGAATATACATAAATTTGACAATATTATAGTGTTTTATACGCGTGGCGCATGAAGTAAAATTTCGAGTTTAGAAAAGCCCAGAAAATTTGTCTCGGGTCGCTGCGCGACCCTCGACAAATTTTCACGGGGCTTTTCTAAACTCGAAATTTTACTTCATGCTTAGTCTGCGAGTGGAAAATACTTGTTTAAAGCTTTAGATTGAACTTTAAAAAAAAAGGAAAAATCCGCAATTGTTGTATCAATTCCATGGTATGTCATTATTTTTATAAGATCACATTACTATTTCTTAATTATTTTAGCTGCGAATTTTCTGACATTTGTTGATTTTTAAAAGAGTTCAATTTGAAGCTTTAAACAAGTGTTTTCCACTTACAGACTAAGAATGAAGTAAAATTTCGAGTTTAGAAAAGTCCCGTGAAAATGTCTGGGCTTTTCTAAACTCGAAATTTTACTTCATGCGCCACGTGTATAAAACACAGATTTTAAGTGAAGTTCGAATATACATAAATTTGACAATATTATAGTGTTTTATACGCGTGGCGCATGAAGTAAAATTTCGAGTTTAGAAAAGCCCAGAAAATTTGTCTCGGGTCGCTGCGCGACCCTCGACAAATTTTCTCGGGGCTTTTCTAAACTCGAAATTTTACTTCATGCTTAGTCTGGGAGTGAAAATCATTTGTTCAAAGCTTTAAATTGAACTTAAAAAAAAAAAAACAGCGAATACCTGCAATTTTTGTATCAATTCCATGGTATGTCATTATTTTTATAAAATCACATTACTTTTTCTTAATTATTTTAGCTGTGCATTTTCTGACATTCGTTGAATTTTAAATGAGTTCAATTTAAAACTTTAAACAAGGGTTTTCCACTCCCAGACTAAGCATGAAGTAAAATTTCGAGTTTAGAAAAGCCCCGTGAAAATTTGTCGAGGGTCGCGCAGCGACCCGAGACAAATTTTCTGGGCTTTTCTAAACTCGAAATTTTACTTCATGCGCCACGCGTATAAAACACAGATTTTAAGTGATGTTCGAATATACATAAATCTGACAATATTATAGTGTTTATACGCGTGGCGCATAAAGTAAAATTTCGAGTTTAGAAAAGCCCAGAAAATTTGTCTCAGGTCGCTGCGCGACCCTCGACAAATTTTCACGGGGCTTTTCTAAATTCGAAATTTTACTTCATGCTTAGTCTGGGAGTGGAAAACACTTGTTTAAAGCTATAAATTAAACTTACAAATATAACAGGGAATATCCTCAATAGTTGTATCAATTCCAAAGTATCTCATTATTTTTATAAAATCACATTACTTTTTTTTAATTATTTTAACTTAGAGAAACGTAAAGTGTTAAGTGTGAACATTCATAGATTTAGAATTTTTGCCCCTACAAAAAAGTGAAATACATTTTGTCTAAAATTAATAGGGAAGCCAATATTTGAACACTTTAAAATTAACATGCGATTTCCTGTGTTGCGTCCGACAAGTCAACACCCGGTATACAAAACGTTAGTAGAAATCATATATACAAAAACGATACAGTATAGAAAATGATTTTTTTTAAGTTTTCTTATAATTGTAATATACATTATTTTTCTTATGAATTTATTGTATTTAGCTAAAAAAATTCTTCGATTACTGTAAAATTTGCATTTAATCTTGCGCAAGAAAAATATTTGATAAATCATACAAATTTATAATTGTAAAATAAAATTCTATTAATTCCAAATATACTTACATTTTATTTATAGAAATAATCGTTACTTGTATCTAGATTACAATTTTAAGCAACATTTTTAGGAATTTTATTTTATTATATAGGAAACTTTAGCAGAAATCGTATATACAAAAAAAATACAGCATACAAAATAATATTTCCTACTACAAGCTAACAATTTCACATTTATTAAATACAATTTGAGCTTTAAACAAGGGTTTTCCACTCCCAGACTAAGCATGAAGTAAAATTTCGAGTTTAGAAAAGCCCCGTGAAAATTTGTCGAGGGTCGCGCAGCGACCCGAGACAAATTTTCTGGGCTTTTCTAAACTCGAAATTTTACTTCATGCGCCACGCGTAGAAAACACAGATTTTAAGTGATGTTCGAATATACATAAATCTGATAATATTATAGTGTTTTATACGCGTGGCGCATAAAGTAAAATTTCGAGTTTAGAAAAGCCCAGAAAATTTGTCCCGGGTCGCTGCGCGACCCTTGACAAATTTTCACGGGGCTTTTCTAAACTCGAAATTTTACTTCATGCTTAGTCTGGGAGTAGAAAACACTTGTTTAAAGCTATAAATCAAACTTAAAAAAAAAACAGGGAATATCTGCAATTGTGGTATCAATTCCATGGTCTGTCATTATTTTTATAAAATCAGATTACTTTTTCTTTATTATTTTAACTTAGAGAAACGTAAAGTGTAGTGTGAACATTCATAGATTTAGAATTTTTCCCTCTACAAAAAAGTGAAATACATTTTGTCTCTAAAATTAATAGGGAAGCCAATATTTGAACACTTTAAAATTTACATGCGATTTCCTATGTTGCGTCCGCCAAGTCAACACCCGGTATACAAAACGTTAGTAGAAATCGTATATACAAAAAAGATACAGCATACAAAATGCAATTTTTTAAGTTTTCTTATAATTTCAATATACATTATTTTTCTCATGGATTTATTTTATTTAGCTAAGAAATTCTTCGATTACTGTAAAATTTTCATCTAATCTTGTGCAAGGAAAATATGTGGGAAATCATACAAATTTATAATTGTAAAATAAAATTCTATTAATTCCAAAAATATTTACATTTTATATACAGAAAAAATCGTTACTTATATCTAGATTACAATTTTAAGCAACATTTTTGGAAATTTTATTTTATTATATAGGAAACTTCAGCAGAAATCGTATATACAAAAAAAATACAGCATACAAAATAATATTTCCTACTACAAGCTAACAATGTCACATTTTTTACATAGTCCTTATACAAAATGACTATTTTCCATTAACAAACTTGACTTGCAACTATAAGATATCTTATTTCAGAAATAACATTAATTTTTAATCAAATTAAAGATGCATGTATAATTTCCCCACTGAGCAAACACATCAACATTAAAATTACCTTTAATGTTGCTACAATGTTGATATAACGATATTTATTTGTTTTTTGCTCAGTGGGTCAAATAATTAAGTAGTTTATTTTAGAAGTGACCCAAATCCATTTCTCATTTTTTTGTTGTTGGCTGTAATAACCTTCATAATTTGAGGTTTTTAGTTGCAAAAAACAATTTGTTGTTAAGTATATTTAAAATATAATATATTTTAAATATACTTAACCACAAATTGCTTAACACAAAGAAAAATTGAGTTTTCCAAAAGTTTGCAGAATATTTACAAAATATAAAAACGAAATAAAATTAATATCGACTTTCTGCAAAATTGTTGTCTCTTTGAGACTTCTTCAAATATTCATTACAACAATTACTTCTCGAGCTAATACCCCAAGCTAATTGTGTTTGATAACTGCCCAGATAAATATAATATATTTATTCAATTTTGTTAATTTAAATCGACATTATTAACTCCATAACAACAGTAATAAACAAGGTTTTATTCACTAGTGAACTAATTTTTTTTTAGGTCACTAGTGAGTTAACAAATTTGTTATGTTATTTATTATTCAATTTTGTTAATTTAAATCGACATTATTAACTCCATAACAACCGTAATAAACAAAGTTTTATTCACTAGTGAACTAAAATTTTTTTAGGTCACTAGTGAGTTAAAAAATGTATTTAAAAATAAATGTAAAGTACATTTTCTTTACAATTTCGTCAAAATTGAATAAAAACATATATACGCTACGTGAATTAAACACCTTTATTCACTCAAAGAAATGATTTCACTCGCGCCGAGGCGCTCGTGAAATCAAAAATCTTTTCGTGAATAAAATCGTGTTTAATTCACTTGATGTATAATATTTCTTATATATTTTTTATTGTCAATTTGTCAACAATAAGTCATTCCTTGTAAAATTGGAATTTGCCAATAGTTTGCTAAATATTTACAAAATGTGAAAACGAATTAAAATTAATATAAACTTTCTGCAAAAATTTAGTCTTGCTGAGACTTCTTCTAATATTCATTAAAACAACAACTTTTCAAGCTAATACCACAACAGATATTGAATTATACAATGAATATTTGAGTTACACTACAGATTTACTGTTATATGCATTTAAAAAATTGTTTTTTGCAACTGAAATCCTTAAATTATGAAGGTTATTACAGTCAACAACAAAAAATTGAGAAATAGAGTTAGGTCACTTTCAAAAATACGGCTCAATTGTCCATTAATTAAAATTAAAATACGCACTTCTGTAAGTACGTATACAAAATTCAAAACACGTCTTATTAAAAATCTCCATGTTTCAAAAAATACATAATGTCTTACAAAAGATATTGACATTATCCTCGAAATGCAGCCCAATACACAGAGATTTTGTTTCGTGTTGTTAAAAATCTCCATTAACTTATTAGTAATTGTTAATGGAGATTTTAAATAAAACGTGTTTCAAGCTTCAAAAAAATATAGTGTCTTCAAAAAAAAAATCGACATTGTCTTAGAAACGCAACCCAATACACCAGTTTTTACATCACGTTGTGAATTGGGTTGCAAACTGTGCTTCAAATACAACCTAATATTTGTGTGTTTACATCATATTGTACAATGCCATCGAAGTGCACCCAGTATATAAATATATTTTTTTAAATAGATATATATATATATATATATATATATATCTTGCTGTATACTCTGTAAAATATTAGGAATTCATTGCTTTTATAAATGCATTCAATTTGAAATTTATAACGAGTATTTCCAATCTTGATTAACCACGAAGTAAAATTTCGAGTTTAGCAAAGACTGCTAATTTGGTTTAGTCGCTCCGCGAAGCGGAACGGTAAATCCAAATTTGCAGGCTTTTCTAAACTCGAAATTTTATTTTATGCGCCATGCGTATTAATCATTGAAATGTTTCGAAGTTCATAATATTAGATCTCACTTTAATACATTTTCAACAAAAAGAACATTTGTTCAAAGCTTTAAATTGAACTTTAAAAAAAGCAGAGAATACCTGCCATTTGTATCAATTCCATGGTATGTCATTATTTTTATAAAATCACATTACTTTTTCTTAATTATTTTAGCTGTACATTTTCTGGCATTCGTTGTATTTTAAAAGAGTTCAATTTGAAGCTTTAAACAAGGGTTTTCCACTCCCAGACTAAGCATGAAGTAAAATTTCGAGTTTAGAAAAGCCCCGTGAAAATTTGTCGAGGGTCGCGCAGCGACCCGAGACAAATTTTCTGGGCTTTTCTAAACTCGAAATTTTACTTCATGCGCCACGCGTATAAAACACAGATTTTAAGTGATGTTTGAATATACATAAATCTGACAATATTATAGTGTTTTATACGCGTGGCGCATAAAGTAAAATTTCGAGTTTAGAAAAGCCCAGAAAATTTGTCTCGGGTCGCTGCGCGACCCTTGAAATTTGAAATTTTCACGGGGCTTTTCTAAACTCAAAATTATACTTCATGCTTAGTCTGGGAGTGGAAAACACTTGTTTAAAGATATAAATTAAACTTAAAAAAAAAAACAATATACATTATTTTTCTCATGGATTTATTTTATTTAGCTAAGAAATTCTTCGATTACTGTAAAATTTTCATCTAATCTTGTGCAAGGAAAATATGTGGGAAATCATACAAATTTATAATTGTAAAATAAAATTCTATTAATTCCAAAAATATTTACATTTTATTTACAGAAAAAATCGTTACTTATATCTAGATTACAATTTTAAGCAACATTTTTGGAAATTTTATTTTATTATATAGGAAACTTCAGCAGAAATCGTATATACAAAAAAAATACAGCATACAAAATAATATTTCCTACTACAAGCTAACAATGTCACATTTTTTACATAGTCCTTATACAAAATGACTATTTTCCATTAACAAACTTGACTTGCAACTATAAGATATCTTATTTCAAAAATAACATTTATTTTTAATCAAATTAAAGATGCATGTATAATATTTCCACTGAGCAAACACATCAACATTAAAATTACCTTTATTGTTGCTACAATGTTGATATAACGATATTTAGTTGTTTTTTGCTCAGTGGGTCAAATAATTAAGTAGTTTATTTTTAAAATTACCCAAATCCATTTCTCATTTTTTTGTTTTTGGCTGTAATAACCTTCATAATTTGAGGTTTTCAGTTGCAAAAAATATTTTGTGGTTGAGTATTTTAAAATATAATATATTTTGAATATACTTAACAACAAATTGTTTAACATAAAGAAAAATTGAATTTGCCAATAGTTTGCAGAATATTTACAAAATATAAAAACAAATTAAAATTGATATTGACTTTCTGCAAAAATTTAGCCTTGTTGAGACTTCTCCAAATATTCATTATAACAACTACTTCTCTCGCTAATACCCCGAGCTAATTATCCTGGATAACTGGCCAGATAAATTTAATAAATTTATATATTATTCATTATCAATTTTTCAAAAAAAAGTCATTCTTTATAAAATTGGAATTTGCCAATAGTTTGCTAAATATTTATAAAATGTAAATACGAATTAAAATTAATATCCACTTTCTGCAAAAATGTAGTCTCGCCGAGACTTTTCCAAATATTTATTGAAACAACTACTTCTCGAGCTAATACCCCGACAGATATTAAATTATACAATGAATATTTGAGTTGCACCACAGATTTACTGTTTTATGCATTTCACAAATTGTTTTTAGCAACTGAAAACCTCAAATTATGAAGGTTATTACAGTGAACAAAAAAATGAGAAATCTAGTTAGCTCACTTTTAAAATAAACGGTAAGTACGTATACAAAATTTAAAACACGTGTTATTAAAAATCTTTATGTTTCGAGTTACAAAAAAATACAAACTGTCTTTCAAAAAATATTGACTTTGTCCTCGAAATGCAGCCCAATATACAGAGATTTTGTTTTTTGTTATTAGAAATCTCCATTAACATATTAGTAATTGTTAAGGAAAATTTTGAATAAAACGTGTTTCAAGTTTTTAAAAAAATATATAGTATCTTCAAAAAAAAATCGACATTGTCCTAGGAATGCAACCTAATATACCAGTTTTTACATTACGTCGTGAATTGGGTTGCATACTGTGCTTCAAATTCAACCTAATATTTCTGTGTTTACATCATATTGTACAATGCCATCGAAATTTACCCAGTATATAAAGATTTTTTTTAAATATATATATATATATATATATCTTGTCTGTAAAATATTAGGAATTCATTGCTTTTATAAATGCATTTAATTTGAAACTTATAACGAGTATTTCCAATCTTGATTAACCACGAAGTAAAATTTCGAGTTTAGCAAAGCCTGATAATTTTATTTAATTTTATGCGCCATGCGTATTAATCATTGAAATGTTTCGAAGTTCATAATATTAGATCTCACTTTAATACATTTTCAAAATGTTTATTTCGTCTAATCAAAATTTGCGTTTTCAAAATTTTACATCATGCTTAACCATAGAGTGGAAAACACTTGTTAGAAGTTTCAAATTAATCACTTTTATAATAACAACGAATGCCTGAAAATTTACGGCTTGTAAATCGAGATATGTATACTTAAGAGAAAATACCTTGTATGTACATTTATTTACATCACGTTGTATAATGGGTTGCATACTGAGATTGATATCAAATCCAATATTCGGCTGTTTGTATTACATTGTATACAGAGAGTTTTATTTAATACCGATCAATTTCAATGTTAATTTTTGAATGTTTAATTTGTCTAACCAAACAATCTAGTATTATTATCACATTTAATTTTGAGGTTATGCGCAACTTGGATTGCCTATATACAATTTGTCTAACCAAACAATTCAGTACCCTTTGACACATTCAACTTTTAGGCTAAGCCCAACTTGGGTTGCCATTACCATTACCATTAGAAATTGCATTGCAATTTAAGCGCTTTAACTCGTTTCAGTATAAATGGACATGCGAAACTTAAAATTAAAAATGTTCGGTGTTACATAAAACTCTCTGTACATTAGTGTGCTTACATCACGTTGTATATTGGGTTGCATATTGAGCTCCAAATCGATCCCAATATTAGTGTGCTTACATCTCGTTGTATATTGGGTTGTTGCTGAGCTTAAATATAACCCAATATACATTTAAATTATGAACTGCGGAGGCTTCTACTTCGTTATACATGTTAATTCAATGAAATAAAACACTTTAACTTTGTTTGTATAACACACTATTTTTATTTTCGTGACTGCAGTTTCGGCAATTCAACTTGCCATTATCAAACAGAGTAACTTAAATTACGGTATGGTATAGGTATATATACCCAAAATGGTTATTTACAAAATAGCATTAAAAATGGGGGTATACACTAGATCGACCTGGTCGTTAATTAGGGGGATTCCCGGATTAGCGCGGGCTTTCTGTATCTCCAGGGATTCTAGGAGGTTCATTTTTCGGCCCTTTTCGGCATAATGGATGATCTTAAGTACATCCTCGCCAAAAGAATGGTTTTCATCGATTAGATGTTTGGCGAAATTTGATTTTTCTATTTGATTAAGCCGAAAAGAGCGCTGATGTTCTTTGAGCCGAGTGCTAAAATCACGACCAGATTGACCAATGTATACTCCTTCACAATCGGGACAAACAAGTTTATATATATAGGATTTACTAAGATTACAATGTTTTGTTTTGTTATAAAAAATGTGGTTTTCTGTTTTAATAACAAAACAAAACATTGTAATCTTAGTAAATCCGGTATATATAAACTTGTTTGTCCCGATTGTGAAGGAGTATACATTGGTCAATCTGGTCGTAATTTTAGCACTCGGCTCAAAGAACATCAGCGCTCTTTTCGGCTTAATCAAATAGAAAAATCAAATTTCGCCAAACATCTAATCGATGAAAACCATTCTTTTGGCGAGGATGTACTTAAGATCATCCATTATGCTGAAAAGGGCCGAAAAATGAACCTCCTAGAATCCCTGGAGATACAGAAAGCCCGCGCTAATCCGGGATTACCCCTAATTAACGACCAGGTCGATCTAGTGTATACCCCCATTTTTAATGCTATTTTGTAAATAACCATTTTGTGTATATATACCTATACCATACCGTAATTTAAGTTACTCTGTTTGATAATGGCAAGTTGAATTGCCGAAACTGCAGTCACGAAAATAAAAATAGTGTGTTATACAAACAAAGTTAAAGTGTTTTATTTCAATATACATTTGTTTGCATTGCGTTGCATATTGGATTGAAATTAAAGCACTTAAGAGGAAGTCGACTGCTATCTAAAAGTACAAAACCTAGCATATTGTCGTCTTATCTACATCCTTATTTAGGAATGAAATATTTTGAAAATATAGAAATACTTTATGGAAAGTACAATGTTGACGTCTGTCTCAGTAGAATATTTGATATCTTTACCATTATTTCATAAAAAAAAAAATATTAAATATTGGTAAACTAGCGTAATCTTGTCTTAGATTTTTTTTTTTTCCGCAATATTTATAAAAAATGTTAGAAAACTAAATTAGTCACATTGTACTGGTAGAAGATTCCTTTGCGAATAATTTTAATTTTATCTATTAGTTTCTATTCTATCTAATAAATTCACCGGGATGTCGCGCGATATTGAGTTTTTACAAAATTTGAAAAAGTGTCTTCCGTGCGACATCCCAGTGAGCTTATTTTAGTAAATGAATAAATGAAAATAACTGCATATCTTTGCAAAGGAATCTTCTACAATGTTACTGATTTATTTTTTCAATATTTTTTTTATGGATATTACAAGATCAAATAAAATTTAAGACCTGATTACGGTGGTTTACTAATGTTTAATATTTTTTTTTTATAAAATAACAAATAACGGTAGAAGTATGAAATATTTTATTCAGATAAGCATAAAGATTATACTTTGCTTAAAGTACACCTACATTTTTCAAAATATTTCATCCCTAAATAAGAATGTAGCTAAGACAGCAATATGCTAGGTTTTACATGTTTAGGTAGTTGTCGACTTTCTCTTAAAAGAAAATCATTTGTTCTCTTCTCTTAAAAAAAATGTATTTATCAACAAACATATTCAATATAAATGAGTGGTCTAACTGCAAAACTCACATTCTTCACTTTTTGTAAAAACTGAGTTGGCGGTTTTTTCTTATCTCCGCTATATTAAAGAACACGTGTTTTTTGCAATTAGCCAAACGTTTTTAAAAGTGGAGAATGTGAGTTTCGCAGTTAGGCCACACAAATATCAAATACATTAGTATATTTTTTAAATGAATAATATAAATGAATAAGATATCTTAAAGCAAATCTACATTTGTAAATAAAATTAAAAACCTAATAAAAAAATAATCAACAAACCAACAACGGATTTGTTCGTCGTGTTAAACGTAATAAATAAGGTTAAAATATAGCACATACATGAGATGGACTAAAGATACTAAATTTCTGATTGAAATCCCTCACAAAGCGACTTCAATTAGAAATTGCTTCAATGTCTAATCCACCTCATCTCATTTTTTTACAATAAAATAATAATAATAATAATAATAATAACATAAATTCCTAGCGAAATTGTTCTCATCCTTGTCTAGGCGAGGACGCACTGAAATAGCTGCCCACCCCTCCGGAACCGGAACCGATCATTGTTTGAAACGATTGGGCAGCACCCTAAAATATTAATTAACAAATAACTGACTGTATATACAGAAAAAGGATATGTGAACAATTCATTTATTAAATAAGTTAAAATTGGTTATCTACAAAAACATTCAGAGTGCACGATGTTTATTTAAAATGGAATCTCTTGTTTAGCTGTAAGTAATTTATATTTACATAAAGTGTGAGCCATATCGTTTTGTTTCAAAATCGAAAAATTGAAAACAAGAGGTTTGCAGCCCTAGGTTAATCAACATTTCTAATTCTCTAATAAATTAATATTTTTTTTATCAAATTTGGTCATATTTATCTAATTAAAATTAACATATCATAAAAATTGAATATTCTGTAAATATCTTAAATAAACTTCAGTCACTCATGTTAAACTGAAATTACACAGGGAATTTTTCTTTTAAGTATATATATCCTAATTATTATGTAAATCTTCACATATTCATTGCTTTTTTTAAAGTTCAATTTGAAGCTTTCAAAGAGTGTTTTCCACTCCCAGATTAAGCATGAAGTAAAATTTCGAGTTTAGAAAAGCCCTAAAATTTGGTTTGGTCGCGTAGCGCTACGCGACCAAACCAAATTTTCAGGCTTTTCTAATCTCGAAATTTTACTTCATGCGCCACGCGTATTAAACACTCAAATATTGTGACAAACGTATATTGTTTACTTATACGTATAATTTTGTAAAAACTGCCGCTATCGCTAAAACATTACTAACGGTATATTTTTACCTTTACTTAAGATCAGTGTTTTATACGCGTGGCGCATGAAGTAAAATTTCGAGTTTAGAAAAGCCCCGTGAAAATTTGTCTCGGGTCGCTGCGCGACCCTCGACAAATTTTCACGGGGCTTTTCTAAACTCGAAATTTTACTTCATGCTTAGTCTGGGAGTGGAAAACACTCGTTTAAAGCTTCAAATTGAACTTAAAAAAAACAACGAATGCCGGAAAATTTACAGCGTATCTATACAAAGAGTTTTATGTAACACCGAACATTTTCATAACGAGAATTTTTTTTTTAAGTATCCATATGCGTACGTTGCACATTTTTCGATGCTCGGTTTATTAAAAGAATTTAATTTGAAGCTGTAAGCGAGTGTTTTCCACTCCCGGGCTAAGCATGAAGTAAAATTTCGAGTTTAGAAAAGCCTGAAAATTTGGTTTGGACGCGTAGCGCGAAGCGCAGAGCGGCCAAACCAAATTTTCAGGCTTTTCTAAACTCGAAATTTTACTTCATGCGCCACCGGTACAAAATACTGACATATTACGAAGTTTAAAACACACCGCTAAACTTTACATTGAATCAGTGTTTTGTACCGGGGCGCATGAAGTAAAATTTCGAGTTTAGAAAAGCCTGAAAATTTGGTTTGGCCGCTCCGCGCTTCGCGCTAGGCGACCAAACCAAATTTTCAGCCTTTTCTAAACTCGAAATTTTACTTCATGCTTAGTCTGGGAGTGGAAAACACTCGTTCAAAGCTTCAAATTGAATTCTTTTAATAAACTGAGCATCGGAAAATGTGCAGCGTATGCATATGGATACTTTAAAGAAATATTCTCGTTATAAAAATGTTCGGTGTTACATAAAACTCTGTGTATGTATACTTAAAATTTAAAAAAATGCTGTATATACTTAATTTTTCTCTAAAGCCAAAATTGAAGCCACTTTTTTCTTAACCTAATTTTATTCTTTATCCATTGTAAAGACCCTTATGTCAAATATTAAATGTATTTATAGTAATTGTATTTTTAAGAGAGGCAGAACTTTTTATAGAGAATGACTTTTTGTTGAAAAATTGATAATTAAATATCTATAAATATATTATATTTATCTGGGCAGTTATCCAGGGACACATGGAAATAGAATATTGATTGAAAAAAGCTAATTTAATAGAAATGCAATTATTTTTAATTAATAAATGTTAAAAAAATATACAAAAAAACATTGAACATTTTTTCTAAAAATAAAATTGTTTCTATTAACATAATATATAAAATTACGAAAAACTATTCGTGAAAATGCAAACAATGTCTTAATTAATAAGACAATTTAAGACGATAAATATCCATTTAAACAACTACTTCCCGTGCAAATACACCTCTGGATATTGAATTATACAAGGACATATTTAAAATCTTATTTAATTTGATTTGATACAACGCTCTATTAAAGTATATGTAACGTTTAGGTCATATTCTCTTCAAACAAACTAAAAAATACAAATTTAAAATGAAAGGAGAGATAAAAAAAATAGAAGTGAAATAGTTAGAATAGTTTTTCGTAATTTTATATATTATGTTTAAAGTGTGCAAACTATAAGAAGCGTAAGCTTATTTCTCAAATTCAAATAGTTTTGAATTTGAATTTATCTTGTTTCTATTAAGTTAAAATTTTGTATTTAGACAAATTACTTTTTCCAATAATATTTTCTCCTAAAAATATAATTAGAAGTACTATCTTTTGTTTTTCTTAATTATTTAGCGCCCTCTGCAGTCAAATTAGGATTTGATTATAAAATTGTTATTTTTAAGTCATCCAAAACTTTTACTAAACATTCTTTACCTGAAGCAGTAACAGCGTAGCGAAACAATTGTAGTGAAAATAAATACAAAAGGTTGTAAATCAAAAATATTTTATATATCTATTTATTAAAGTTTTACTAAAGAATTACTTTTTGTCAAAAAATGGTTAGTAAACAAATTTTTCCTATACGGTATATCTAATGTCGAAGGAGATATTGCGAAAACAAAATTATTTCAATCCTTTTTATAGTCAAAATATGACTAGTTTTTGTTATTCTTTCAGAAACAAAATGTTGTGGCTCACACGTTATTTACAAGTAATTATTATTTACAAGTAACCCCAGTATTTAAGCAGGGCTTAACCTTTAGGTATGAGTGGTGCAAACAGCCGTAAGTGAGATTAATCTTAAATAACACAGAGATGAATAAATCAGTAGGATTAAAACACACACACACGTGGGTGATTTTAAAGTATTATAAAAATAAATAATTTTTGATGAGATGATGAGGTAACGTCATAACTGCTTTTCATTTGTGAAGTAGGTATTTTCACATCGTATGATATAAGAAAGAAGATTCAGGGGTAGAAAAAAATGTATTATGGAAACATTCTAAAAATGTATACAAGAGAGAAAAGTTTAATAAATGATTAGAAAATAAATACATGCTCCAGTATTTCAAACCATAAAATCAAACCCACTTATTATAAATTATTGAATATCATCTATTTAAAGGTAAACCTCGTTTAGTGCAATAAGTTACCAGTTTTAAATTTTACCTTTAAGTTCACTAAATGCACTTTTTATCGTGCATTTAACTAATTTTACCTCCAAAATGCATGTATAAGACGGAAAAGTTTAAGAAATGATTAAAAAATAAATACATGCTCCAGTATTTCAAACCATAAAATCAAACCCACTTATTATAAATTATTAAATATCATCTATTTAAAGGTGAACCTCGTTTAGTGCAATAAGTTACCAGTTTTAAATTTTACCTTTAAGTTCACTAAATGCACTTTTTATCGTGCATTTAATTAATTTTACCTCCAAAATGCATGTATAAGACGGAAAAGTTTAAGAAATGATTAAAAATTAAATACATGCTCCAGTATTTCAAACCATAAAATCAAACCCACTTATTATAAATTATTAAATATCATCTATTTAAAGGTAATCCTCGCTTAGTGCAATAAGTTACCAGTTTTAAATTGTACCTTTAAGTTCACTAAATGCTCTTAATTATCGTGCATTTAATTAATTTTACCTTCAAAATGCATGTATAAGACGGAAAACTTTAATAAATGATTAGAAAATAAATACATGCTCCGGTACTTCAAACCATAAAATCAAACCCACTTATCAAAAATATCATCTATTTAAAGGTAAACCTCGTTTAGAGCAATAAGCTATCAGTTTTAAATTTTTTCTTTAAATTCACTAAATGCTCTTAATTATCGTGCATTTAATTAATTTTACCTTCAAAATTTACCATGGACTGTTAATTACCGGGCACTTAATGAGTTTTACCTGTGACATTTACTCAATATTATTAAATTATTAAATATTATCTAAATTAAATGAAACTATTACTATATTTTTTACCACTTTTATTAATTTTTATATACAGGGTCGCTACAAAGTATGGAAACACGGCTCTCACGTGAAAACGGCTAAAAACAGAACCACCAAAATTGGGATTTCTAAATGGGATATTTTCTTGAACAATTTGGCCTGAAAAAATCACAAATAATTCTCAGAATTTTCACATACGGACGCCATCTTGAATTTTTTTAAATAAAATTCGATTTTTTTTATTTTACAACTTTTATAGACCTTATAATTCTGATTACAACCATATACCTTTTTTTAAAAATACTTGTCTTTTCATCGATAAACCGGACTTTGAAAAGTATGGAAACAGCCAAACGAGTACTTTTTCTAAATGCTGCAATACCACAAATGCATGTTCTATTTTTGATCAAAACTTAAAAAAATATTAAACAGTCAAATGAAAAAATAAAATATTGAACAATAAACGTTTTTTATTCTACAATATATGTTCAAAGTGCTCTCCATTAACTTCTTGGCAGTAATGAATACGCTGGACAAAGTGTTGTAATGAACTTGTTAAAATATTAGGACGAATATTATTTTATTTATTGTTTAATATTTTATTTTTTCATTTCACTGTTTAATATTTTTTTAAGTATTGATCAAAAATAGAACATGCATTTGTGGTATTGCAGCATTTAGAAAAAGTACTCGTTTGGCTGTTTCCATACTTTTCAAAGTCCGGTTTATCGATGAAAAGATAAGTATTTTTAAAAAAAGGTATATGGTTGTAATCAGAATTATAAGGTCTATAAAAGTTGTAAAATAAAAAAAATCGAATTCCATTTAAAAAAATTCAAGATGGCGTCCGTATGTGAAAATCCTGAGAATCATTTTTGATTTTTTCACGCCAAATTGTTCAAGAAAATATCCCATTTAGAAATCCCAATTTTGGTGGTTATGTTTTTAGCCGCTTTCACGTGAGAGCCGTGTTTCCATACTTTGTAGCGACACTGTATACAGGTGTTACACATAAATATTTTTACGACTTAAGTTTCGTCAGTTTAAGTGTCATTATCAAGTATCAGACACTCACACTGTCGAACCTTAGTCGTAAAAATATTTATATGTATCACCTGTATAAATATAAATTAATAAAAGTGGTAAGAAACATT
This sequence comes from Philonthus cognatus, assembly GCA_932526585.2. Lineage (NCBI taxonomy): Eukaryota > Metazoa > Arthropoda > Insecta > Coleoptera > Staphylinidae > Philonthus > Philonthus cognatus. The sequence continues at coordinate 145,889,565 of OW052241.1, read as the reverse complement.
GTAATAGTTTCATTTAATTTTGATATGGATTACCACGAAGTAACGGCCAAAACCATTGTAATATCATCTATTTAAAGATAAACCTCGCTAAATGCAGTACGTTACCAGTTTTTAAATGTTACCTTTAAAATTCACTAAATGCTCTTAATTATCGTGCATTTAATTAATGTTACCTTAAAAATTCACTGTGCTGTTAATTACCGTGTAGTTAATGAGTTTTACCTGTGAAATTCACCCAGTGTTGGTAATTATCGTGTTAATGAGTTTTTCTTTTGAAGTTCACTAAGTCCTGATAATTTTCGTGCAGTTAAATTTGTCCTTAACAATTCACTAAGAGCTGTTAATAACAATAATTATAATTATTGTGCAGTTACTGAATTTTACCTTTAGAATTCACTAACTGTTTCGCAATGAATGAACTTTACCTCTAAATAGATACTATAAAATACTGTTATTGTTTCTGCCTTCTTAGTAAGAGTAAGTCTGAGGATAGTTAGAAAATGAAAATAAATGTGTGATAGAATTTTTAGCCAGGCATTTTTAGTGCTTTCATTTTTTCAAGCTATTTATCGTTACCATTCGTCTCGAACTTTTTAATTATCCTAAAATTTCCTGAAATAGGTAACTACGTTGAGGAACTGGAGGCACCGCCTAATCTACCAGAGCCGTTGGCTATCATAGAAGCCACCTGCCTGGCGGCAACCTACAAACATTTTAACTAAACAACATCCGAAAAAATAAAATATAATTTCCTAAAACTATCTGCTAGCTAATATTCATGCAAAAGAACAATGTCTAAACTAACTACACATACTTTTAGATCTAAACCGACTACTCAACATTTTTAGATGTACACAGTCAGCTACAAACAACTAGAACTACAGACAATAGCTTTAAAACATTTTGTTTACTGTTTTAGTTATCTTGTGACAGCTGTACCCTTATTTTGGTGCTAATATTTGCTTTGAAGTACATAGTTTGAAATTACCCAACAATATTTTAATAATCTCATGACTTAGATTCGGTGCATAGTTTTATCTACAGATAGTGTTTATTTATACTAGCTACCTGTGCATTCTACTATGATGTGATTAAATTTTAGTGCTTATGGCTTTTTACACATTAATATTAACATGCGTCTATCTTTCGTTTTAGTTGCAGTGCTGTAATTTTATCTACATATCATGGATTTAAAGATATATCTACACATATTAAATAAAACAAGTAATCATTTTTCTCCACTGGTTTATTTTAATCACTAGATGTACGTTTCGTTCACCAAGTAAACATTTTTAATAGTTGTACTAAAGTTTAGTACAACTATTGAAAATGTTCCTTGGTGAACGACATGTACATTTAGTGATTAAAATATACCAGTAGAGAAAAAAGATTACTTGTTTTATTTAATATTAAATTCATCTTCCCTAAATTGACTTAAATATGTTTCGGTATAAGTAACTAGAACATATCTAACTAAGTCAATTTAGTGCAATTTTTATTATTTACATTATTTGTGACTATTACTTATCTATCCGTTTTGCAAACTTTTTGCTATAGATTTTGCATATTATTTTAGCAATCCATGCATTTGCTACATTTTTGTGATATATTTTTGCTTCTAATTATATTTTATTCTATTTCCAATGCTGTGTTTTTTTAAAACATTATTTTATTGTGACTAACTATTCGTGCTTTTAACTACTTGTTGGTGTGTCTAACTATCCATGCTTTTTACCACTTGTTTTATGGTTTTTTTTTGTTACCTGGATGGCGGAGCCTAAAAATGTCGAAATGGCTCTCGTGACGTTTACAGCTGCGTTTAGGAACTGGCCGCCGATCATCGGACCGCCGTCATTGTTCACCCCCGGCACAGGGTTAAGCTGCACAGGGGGTAAAGTCGCTCTTGCTCTCGTCGTTTGCGCCCTTTGCGTCGTGGCGCGAAATCTCGGATGCGTTACCACCTCATCATCATCAATACTGTTACTAACACTCACGGGACTTATTGTCGTCGATTTTACTTGTCTACCCCTAAATGAATAAAAAAGAATACGTGCGTCATACAAAACAAAATAAACTGTCAAGGTCATAATGAACTGAAAATATAGTAAAGAAGAAGATGAAAAAGTATAAGTCACTTAAGAGAAATCAAGAAGTTAAATTTAAGATTATAAGAGTCACAATAACAATACTATGAAAACATTTTCATAATGATACTAAAATTTAATATCGTTATTTATTATTGCTCATCAATGACGCTTTTCGCTGATATTAAATTTTAGTATAATTTCGAATTTCTTGGATCTCGTCAGTATGTTCCAATTCAGTGCGATGTGCCGAATGGAATACCAAAATTATAATATTTAAAATAAAAAAACACAGTTGGGAGGGTTTCACTTTTATTGTTGAACACTGCAACATGTTTCAGTGTATAACAATAAAAACAAAAGCGATCCAACTGTATTGTTTTATTTCAAATGGTATTTTGGAGTTTCCTTATATATCCACCTTGTCAGTTAAATATACAAAATTATATGTTCTATGTCTAGCACCTACAAATAGTTTTTTGAAAAAAAAAATGAGCAAAAATATATATGTTGAAATTTTATTTCCTCCAAAACTTTGGGTATTAATTCGTTTCTACAATTATTGAGGCATTTTGTATCAAAGCCAGCTTGATTCATTTTCAAAAATGTTTCAACAGATACAAAACAAAACACATTTTTCATAGAGGCATTTATATTTGGGTAAAAGTCTTTAATGATTTCGGGTATTAAGTTTTAGTTAATTCAAACAGTATTTTGGATTGACCTTTTAATTAACCTAATTTACCGTTTGAACAAAATGGCGAATGCGCCGGGATATTTATTTATAAATAATTTTAAAACGAGTATGGACATTAAAACCTGTCGATAATGATAGAATCGTAAAGGGTGATCAACAATGATTGTATACAAGTTAAATTTCTCGCCGAAAAATCTGGGAAATTTGATCGCTCCAAGTTCATGCCAGGGAAAAATTAATAAACAGTAACTCAATTTGACATTAGCAGCGTCGTGCGTCGTATTTTGCCATTGTGTTCATTCATTCTTCGGATTAAGTTATTTTTCATTCTGTTTCATAGACATCAGTTCTTATCAGGACTACTTTGTATAAGTCTTTGTTTTGTGGTAAGTGATTGGCTGTTTTTAAGGTTAGAAAATTAGAAAATTTAAGTTTAATCCTAAATGTACAGATTTTAAGAGAATTCGCTTGTGTTTACCGTGATGTGTGCACCACAGCATGATGCTTTCATCCTGAAGGCTCATTATCGAAGTGGAACTATGAATGAAGATGGCACATGGACTTACTCATTACAATCGTGTCTGAATCAATTTATTCAAGCCTTCCCCGATGTCCACATTCCTTACAAAACATTTTTCTCGCATAAAATCCGCATTGTTGGCCGTTTTGAGGGAAAGAATTGTATCTGTAAGGGCAAGTCAGCTGGAAGACTGCCTATCTTAACAGAAGAGGTTGTTGGCGACATTCAACAACGACTTGAACAAAGCCCAACAAAATCTATAAGAAAACTTTCAGCTCAAACGGGTATGTTCTTAATTTTAAGGTGCGCACAAATTTTAATGTTTAATCCTTTTACAGGAGTATCGTATGGGAGTTGCATAAAAGCCACAAAAAAAATTCTGCATTTGCACCCGTATAAGGTATCAGTAGTTCAACAACTTCAGCCACTTGATTTCCAAAAAAAGAATTGATTATTGCAATTGGTTTAATCAGAATTTAAATGATAATGGTATGTTGGACAAGACCTTTTTTACTGACGAGGCATGGTTTCCCTTGTCAGGATATGTGAACATCCAAAACTATCGTACGTGGGCTACAGAAAATCCTCATACTTTTATTGAAACGGATTTACATCCACAAAAAATTGGTGTTTGGGTAGCAATTTCGAGACGTCGGATAATTGGCCCAATATTTTTCAACAAAATAATCAATGCGGAGCGCTACCGAACACTCATTCTAGATACATTTTTGAATCAATTGCATGATGACGAACAGATAATGGATTATTTTCAGCAAGATGGAGCCACTCCTCATACTGCGTTGGCGACATTAAATTACTTGAGGGAATTTTACGATGATCGCTTGGTAAGCGACGGATTATGGCCACCACGTTCGCCAGACCTCACTCCGTGCGATTTTTATTTATTCGGGCATTTAAAAAATAAGGTTTTTAAAAATCAAATGCATACCCTAAACGAGCTTATAGCAGCAATTGAAGAAAAGATAAGGAACATAAATCTGGAGGAGCTTCAACGAGTATTTCAAAATAAAAAACGTAGAGTTAACATTTGCCTAGAAAATGAAGGCCATCATTTTCAACATTTATTATAAAATTAGGGATGCTAACTCTACGTTTATTAAAAATACACAAAACCTTAACTTACTTCAATTTACTTTGTATATTTAATTAAAATTGTAAAAATTTTATATATAGTTATGATTAAATATTTAATTGATTTTGGGAAAAAATGTTTGCTACGCCAATGGAAATGCAATCTAGCGGATTTTCTTTTCATATTATCAGTTGTACCAACAATTTTTGGCGGGAAATTTAACCTGTCTACAATCATTGTTGATCACACTGTAATAACTGTTTTGGTTTGATTCTAAATTAAATCATAAGATAAAGCTTGTTTCATTTAACTAGGCGAGAAGTACGAACATTTCGACAGACATTATAATGTCTGTGGAGTTTATCTGTGTGACTAAGTCATTTGCCCAAAAATAATGACATACGGATACCGTCTTTACTTTTGATAAGGTAAATAAATAATTTCATAGGACTTTTAGTTTTATGTGGATAAATGTATTCCAAGTTCTCGAGTAGCTAATTAGAATGAGTTCTAAGGTGGTTCTTAATTTTTTTTCGTAATTATTTCATTTGGAAATTTACAATTGCATAAATTGCAACTGCGTTTCAATAATAATATTAAATGAATATAGCTGCTAATAAATCATTTTATTCTTATTACTTTTGTTTAATTAACAATTAAATTCCGTGCACATGTATAATATGCTTAGAAAAGAAAAATTGTATTACGTGAAAACAATAAATGCCGAAATTAAAGTAGAAATATCTGTTTTAGATCCATAGATTTATTTAAAAAAAATCAATTACTACATATGTATAACGACAAAATTATCTCAGGTAATAAACAAGAAGTATATCAAAATATTTTCATAGTGAGCTGAAACAATATAGTTGGAATAAGAAGTAGAAAAGACAGATTGTTTAAGGAAAGTAAGAAGAAATCTCTCAGGCATTTAATTAAAGTAAGAACAAAAGAATACAAATAAATAGTAGAGGGAAACATTATTGGAGTAAATATATGTTACTATAAAAGTTTATTATATTGTGCCACACTACTTTATGGCCTCTAAAAAGACAAGGAAGGAGGAGCGCATTAACCATGAATAATTGGACAACACATTAAGAAGTGTAATCATAGTATTCATTGTTATGTGCGATTGATTCTTTTATAAATTAAATCAATATGTTGGGCCTTCTATTGTTATATAATGTACAAGTATATCCATAAATACATATCATTAGAAAAAAATTAAAAAAAAATTGATTCGATCTTCCTGGTGCAGGTTCTCACTACAGCCAATCATCATTCAATTAAATGGCGGAATGAGTAAACTAGTGAACGTTGGGTACTGATACTACATAGTATAAAATAATAGAAAAATCTACGTAAGTAAGGTTACAAAATGTACTCGTTTCATTGCAGGCATTGTAACCCTACTTTTTGATCACCCCTCGTATATCGTCCTAGAAAACTTAGCCGAAATTAACTTAGTTGTAACCATATGTTTCTTTGTTTAGGAACAAAATCTCAATATTAATTTACACCATATTTAAACTTTGAAGTGTGTAAAAATTATTTTTAAATTAAATGAACGTACCTATTAGTTACAAGTGGAACTTCATCTTCAGGTAATTTAGGCGCTCTGGTCACTACCCTATTTGCCCCAGAAGTCCCCGAACTTGTTATTTCAACCTTTTTTTTATCCAACGTCCTCCCACCCGTATTCCTCTGCAAACCCTTCAACGAGCTCAAATCCAAATTCCTTACTTGATTAGGGTCCTTTTGAATGGCTTCTAATTGCGAAATCAAATTTTGCAACTCGTCATCTGAAAGTGAATTAATAGGTCTGCGTGGTGACCTGGTGGTTTGGAAAGTGGTGAAGGTTTCCGTAGGTCCGAAAATTTCGTTGAAATCTGTTGAGACGAAGGTGGTTGGAACAGTCGTGGTTGTTGGTTTTGGACGTTGTGTGGTTGGGCGTTGGGTGGTTGGACGTGGGCGTGGTTTTGGGGCTGGTGGAAGGGTTGTTGGTGGAGGGGCAATGGCGTTGAGGAGCCAGTTGAGGCCTTGGACCAAACGGCCAGGGGCGCGTTGTGTGGTTGTTCTTGGACGGCGGGTGGTTGTTGTGGTTGTGGTTGTGCGGATTGTTGTTGGTTGATCGTCGAATAAATTCTAAAAAAATGCAACGTTTTCAAATAATAAATAATTAACATCAGAAGTTGCCAAATAATTAATAATTAAAATCGATCGATTTAGATAAACCGACGCGATCTCGGTAGCGATCTCCGATGCAGTCAATGAAACTTGTAAAATGTGACATTATACTACAAGCCAGTAGCACTAAACACTTTGAACTGGATCAACTCTAAACACAAGTTCAAAGTGACATTAACACAATAGGAACTCTCATCTTGAACTCAAGTTCAGCTTGAACTTGAGTTTAACGGTTCTGGTGCAATTGGGCCTAAATATCAATTGATTACCGCGTCGGTTTGTTGAAACCTTTACTGTAAAGAACTTAACTTATTCTCTGAATTAGACTGGAGTTACTTCTTTATAATCGTATAAAGAAGTAACTGCAGACTGGTTCAAAGGTAGAGGACAATCAATAATATAACGAGTGTCTATAAACTGTCGGCATTCCAGTAGGTTCTGACTTTAGAAACATACGTCGTAATTACACATATAATTATAGTATATTACATTACAAGTGTGGTAAACAGCATATTACGTGCGAGTGTGTTAACTCCACGAGCACGTAATATGCCTACCACACGCGTATTGTACATAGTTTTACCTGCAACCACCTATATAGTTTTCATGCGAACACCAAATATAGTAATGTAGATTTAAGTAGCAACTGGCAAAAAGTTTTATTTTTATCTATTTTCATATTATTTTGTGCAAATTAGTTATTATAATGATAATGATTATTTATAACTACAGAACAGTTATTAAAAGAAAAGCTACCATTTCGCATTGAGTTTTGTGTATTAACTGCAATATGTTGGTTTTCATTGCTTTCTGCATTGATTCTGACTTCAGGTGCTTGTGAAATGTAAGGTTGTTTATCACAAATTACCGCAGCCTCAATAGCTGTTTCCATGTGTTCGTTGTCATAGTTTTCTCTGTTGCTTGCAATTTCAGGAGTTTGTGCAGCTGTTCTTCTAGGGCCATGTGAAGTGGAAGGTTGATCGTCACTAAGCAGAATGGGATCAATAGCTGCACATTTTTTTTTTTTAAATTGCAATTTTACTGCTTATAGATTCATGTACGTAAGACTCAGCTACCTTTGAGGACTGCCATCCACCGTGTTGTTTTAGTTGGAGTAAGTCACCACCAGCGTTCGCAAAAATAGTTGCTGATGAGCGTCTGTAACTGTGTCCTGTGAACGATTTAGCATCTGGCAAATTTAGATATGTCGCTACTAAGCTAGGTACAAGCCCGATTTTATTGATTCCAACGGGTTGCAGGGTACACTTTTCATTTTGGTAATTGATAAAAAATGGCAAATTTTTTAAATTTGTTTGGGGAGGACGAAGGCTCATATACTTTTTAATTATGCAGTATTGGTTGCCGGTCACTACAAAAGTCCGATCAATTTTTGTTTTTGTGTCCAACAATTTTCCTATCAAGTGGTTTCCAGTATCTTCTACCTCTTTAGGGTATAAATTCCTCAATTTAATTTTTCGGCAAGCGCCGCTAATACCCATAATTAGTAGCACCTACAATTTTAAGCTAATTATTCAAAGTTTCTAGATTGGTCTAAATACTTACTTTTGTTAACAAAAATTTACTATCCGGCGCATTAGCAATGAAATTTCTAATGTGTTCTGGTTCCAAAACACTTGATGTTTTTCGTTTGTGATTATGCATTTTTCTTTTCAAAAATGCTTTTAAATACAAATATTTTGATATGTCCACTTGATGTTTGTTGTTAATCGTGGTTTTTAGCATAGAGTAACAACTCCAAAGTGATGCTGGTCCTAGTGTTTTGCTGAGATCATCAAAATATACCACAAGCACATTTTCAGTAAAGGATTTAATCTTTCTCGAGCTGAGCCATTCCATAAATTTGGTATAACATTTTATTTACCGCGCCCGCGATTTTTCGGGTAACTGCATACCATTAATCGCTTTGGCACGTGCGGCCACATCCGGAGGTGTTAAATCACAGTCGCTTGAATCAGACATTACCTGAATAACGTGTCGCACTTGTACGATGACTTTTCAAAACTGACGTTTGTCATTTTTTGTTACAACAAACGCGTGATTATGACAGTGTTTTCTAGATCAGTAAGGTGGTTAAGAAAACACTGTTTTCTTATGTGGTTGCAGGTAAAGTTTATTTGACGTTTCCGAGACTCACCGAAACGTATGACGTAATCTAAGATATATAATTTAATTGTCAAAGCAACCGAGACAGTTTATAGACACTCGTTACAGTTTACAGACACTCGTTATTTACAAATTCCTTCTTTTTATACTACCAAAACATTGTCAAATTTCATCTATTATTACAGCATCAATTAATCAAGGCAGTCACTTACATTTTGTCTGATTTGGTCGCCTAAAGATTTCGGCGTCGGCGGTTCGATTCCGCGCTCTTTCAAAATGGCCGCAATAATGGCGTCCTGGCTTCTACCATACGTGGCCAAAGTTGGTTCAATGCTGTTGCCATTGTTAGAGTTAAGTTCTTTGAGGATGTCGTCCAAAGTGGTTCCTTTGTCGTCGAGGACAACTTTCTTGGGTTGTCTAGCTGGAATGCTTGGAATTGCTTGGACGATGGTTATTCCAGGTTCAGTTGTCGTCGGATTCTGTGGTTTCTGGGTGGTCGCTTCCTTGTTTCTATCCATTGCGAAAGCAAGAATCTAGAGAAATACATGTTGGTATAATTACATTCATAAGATCTACGAACATAATTAGATACGAAGTTTGAAAAAACAAGTATTCTATACCTTTTCAAGTTTAATTTAGCACTAAACAAATTAAGTGTGAAAGAAAGTTCTAACCCACATATTTTATAAATTGAACGGACTGTGCCATTTATTGTTATTAATAATTAATTACACTGCGCAACAATGAAAATGTTTCGGACTCAAAATTAGCTAATACTCATGTATTTTTACCCGCTGAATTCGAAAATGACATTAAAAATTACATATTAGCTCTTGTTTAGGAGATAAAGTTGTATGTTGTTTCTTAAGGGTGTAAATTTTAATTTTTTGGAAAATTTTGTATATGACATTTGGCATACCTGTAAACTGACAAAACTAACATTCCATAATGTGTGTAGGTTATGTTTATAACTAGTGAAGTGATTTATGTGAGTTTCCTATTGTTTAACTAGTGCGGAATTATTAATATAAATCAAAATGCCAAGGAATTGTGTAAATTCAGTAGACAATTTTTGTTGCATATGTGGTGAAATAACATTTTCATCACAGAAGCGAAATATCACGCCTCTTGTGAAAACTGCTTACCAACATTACTTTGGTATGAAGGTAGGGGACCAGGATAATCCATGGGTTCCACACACATGCTGTAACCAATGTTCGGTTATACTAAGAGAATGGCTGAAAAGTAAAAAAAGATCTTTGGCTTTTGCTGTGCCTATGGTATGGAGGAAGCCTAAAAACCATAAAAATGACTGCTATTTCTGCTCAACTCCGCCCATAAAAGCAGGATTGTCAATGAAGAAAAGGAGAACAGTTAAATATCCGAATCTTCCATCTGCCATTCGACCTATTCCTCATTCAGATAGTTTACCAGTTCCTACCCCACCACAAATTTATGATTTGGAAAATGAAGGTAGAAATGAGGTAGAAATGGAAGAAGAAGAAGAAGAAGCAAATAAGCGTTTCACATCAAATGACCCTGATTTTGAGGTAAGAGATGATACACTAGTAACACCACACAGATTGAGTCAAGCAGAATTAAGTGATCTCATTCGAGATCTAGACTTGTCACAGGAGAAGGCAGAACTTCTAGGGTCAAGACTACAGCAGTGGAATCTTCTCCAACACGATGTCAGAGTTTCACAGTATAGAAAACGTCAGCGAAACCTGCTCTCTTTTTTTGAGAAGAATACCAATCTTGTTGTTTGTATCGACGTCTATGGATTAATGAATTGTCTCAAAATGAACTATGATCCAACAGAAGGGAGGTTTTTCGTCGACTCATCTAAGCTAAGCTTAAAAGCTGTATTACTGCACAACGGAAACCGTCTTCCTTCTATTCCTATTGGCCATGCAGTTCACATGAAAGAGACTTACATTAACATAAAAACTCTCCTCGAATCAATCAATTACAATGAACACAAGTGGAAAATTTGTGGTGATCTAAAAGTCATTGCTATACTTTTAGGAATGCAATTAGGGTACACTAAATACTGCTGCTTTTTGTGTATGTGGGATAGTAGAGACAGAAGTTCACATAACATAAGAGCAGACTGGCCTGCAAGAAATCTCAATACTTACGAAAAAAATATCGTTGCTGAGCCATTTGTGGACCCAAAAGATATTCTTCTTCCACCCTTGCATATTAAATTGGCTTTAATGAAGAATTTTGTCAAAAGTATGAACAAAGATGGACAGGCTTTTAGGTATTTGAAAGACAAATTCCCGAAACTAAGTGATGCAAAGGTTAAAGAGGGTATTTTTGTCGGGCCACAAATTCGTCAACTTGTTAGGGATCCTGCGTTTGACGAAGTTTTGGAGGTGAACGAAAAGGAAGCTTGGGAAGCTCTGAAGGGAGTGATTCGTGGATTTTTAGGAAACAAAAGAGATGAAAACTACAGTCAGTTAGTAAAAATACTCCTGGAAAAATACCATCAACTCGGATGTAACATGTCCCTAAAGATCCATTTTCTCCACTCAAACCTAGACTTCTTTCCTCGCAATTGTGGTGCTGTTAGTGATGAACATGGGGAAAGGTTCCACCAGGATATTTCTGTAATGGAACGAAGATATCAGGGTCGTTGGAATGAAGCTATGCTAGCGGATTACTGTTGGTTTGTGTGTAGGGATGCTCCGGAACTTGCATACAAGAGAAAAGTAAAAGGATCACGATAGCGTTATACCTACTATGTATCACAGAAACTAGAGCTAATAAAACATTTTCATTGTCATTTTCATTTTTTTTTAGCATAAAATGAATATAATTTGACTAATATGGTGCAGGAAACACGAAAAAAATATGTTTTTGTGGTGCAGTGTTATGAGTTGCTGAGTTGCCTTCGTCTAGTAATAAACTAAATGCATATAGAATTTGTTTGAGCTTTTGGACCTGAAATGTGTTAATTAACCCAATTTATAGATTCAACAGATTTTTCAAAACAGTATATCTGAATATTGTAGGTTAGCACTATTTTCCGCCGTCTTCTTAAAATAAAGTTGGTACTAATCAAAATCAAGTTGACACTAATCTAATGCGATTGCATTGGATTAACAACTTGTTTTTGATTATTACCAACTTGAATTTAAAAAGGTACCTATACAGAGAGTTTTATGTAACACAAAACATTTTTATAACGAGAATGTTTTAAGTATACATAAGCATACGTTGTGCATGCACCAACGCTCGGTTTATTAAAAGATTTGAAGCTTTGTGTTTTCCACTCCCAGGCTAAGCATGAAGTAAAATTTCGAGTTTAGAAAAGCCTGAAAATTTGGTTTGGACGCGTAGCGCGAAGCGCGGAGCGGCCAAACCAAATTTTCAGGCTTTTCTAAACTCGAAATTTTACTTCATGCGCCACCGGTACAAAACACTGATGCAATGTAAAGTTTAGCAGTGTGTTTTAAACTTCGTAGTATGTCAGTGTTTTGTACCGGTGGCGCATGAAGTAAAATTTCGAGTTTAGAAAAGCCTGAAAATTTGGTTTGGCCGCTCCGCGCTTCGCGCTACGCGACCAAACCAAATTTTCAGGCTTTTCTAAACTCGAAATTTTACTTCATGCTTAGTCTGGGAGTGGAACACACTCATTTCAAGTTTCAAATTGAACTCTGTTAAAAAACAACGAGTATCTAAAGATATGCCGTAAATCTTTAGATACTCGTTGTTTTTTAACTGTAACTGGGACATGTATACTTGAAAGAAAAACTCCCTGCATGTACAAGCTGAGGCATTAATTGCGATTGATTGGCTACAATTTTTAGTGGTCATATAGGCAACTCAATTTACACACAACTTAAAATTTAATGGTGACAAATTGTATTCGATGCAAATGTTCGGTGTTACATAAAACTCTCTGTATATGTTTAATGGAAACAAAGCTATCCTGTTATATCAATAAAGTTTAGATAAGAGAAAAGTCTTCTCTATTAGTATTCAAAAAGTAAGTCCGATACAAAAATGTTTATCGTAAATAAGCTCTTACGGTATCCCTCAAGTTTGGGCAGTAGAAAAATGTTTTAAAATCGTGTTCAAAAGTTGAATTTAATAATTTTGAATCATAACATGTTTATACAAATTTGCGAACAATGCATTAAATTGCCAGAATATCGAATGTTTGTACATGAATACAAATGTTTGGACCCGAGATAAAAGATATGAGAATTTGCACTTGGAGGTATGATGGACATATTACTACCATTTTAGGTATTCCTTAAGGTGAAATATGTTATTAATGCATTAGAATCCATAAAACACTGATTTATCCATACATTATGTAATTGATTTTCATAAAAATGATAAGATTACATTCTACAGTAAGATTCAACTTACCCTATTTGCCAAACCATTACCATTTGTTTTTGGAGGCGCTTTCGTCGTTTGTCCAATATTCTAGAAAAATAATTAAAAATCATAAAAAAATTGTATCTGTTGTTACAAGATGATCTACAAGGAATTGGTTTTAATCAATTTGAGCTTCTTTAAGATAAAATTAACCTGATCGAAAATAAGGTTGGGATTCAAATACAAAATATTTCAATCATTACTGTTTTCACATTATTGAGTATTGGAACATCTAAATATTTAAATATTTGAATGTCCAAATATTTGAGTATTCGAATATTTAAATATTCAAATAATTTTAATAATAAGTTATACAGAGAGTTTTATGTAACATCGGACATTTTCATAACGAGAATTTTTCTTTGATGTATCCATATCCATACGTTGCACATTTTTCTATGCTTGGTTTATTAAAAGAAATTAATTTGAAGCTTTAAGCGAGTGTTTTTCACTCCCAGGCTAAGCTTGAAGTAAAATTTCAGGCTTTTCTAAACTCGAAATTTTACTTCATGCGCCACTGATTCAAAACACTGACATATTACGAAGTTTAAAAGACACTGCTAAACTTTACATTGCATCAGTGTTTTGTACCGGTGGCGCATGAAGTAAAATTTCGAGTTTAGAAAAGCCTGAAAATTTGGTTTGGCCGCTTCGCGCTTCGCGCTACGCGACCAAACCAAATTTTCAGTCTTTTCTAAACTCGAAATTTTACTTCATGCTTAGCCTGGGAGTGGAAAACACAAAACACACAAAGCTTCAAATCTTTTAATAAACCGAGCGTTGGTGCAAGCTTCAAATTGGATTCTTTTAATAAACCGAGCATCGGAAAATGTGCAACGTATGCATATAGATACTTTATAGAAAAATTCTCGTTATGAAAATGTTCGGTGTTACATAATACTCTCTGTAATATACAAGGTGGAAACCTTAACTCGGTATTTATGAAACGAGAAGTTCCAGAAAAAAATTCTCGGACAGGTCGATTTTTGTTCTTTATTGCGCACTTTTTAGCGTGTTCAAATCAAGTATGACGTCACTAGCCTTTTAGGTATGACGTCATAGGCAATTTTTTTAAATATAAACAATTTTTTCTTATTTTACTAAATTTGTAGCCCTTTTCATTCTCTTTACGACAATCTAAAAATATTTTGTTTTTTTTTTATTTTTTCATCTTAAAAATTCAACATTTTTTTTTAATTAATTAATTTAATGTAACAAATGTTCAAAATGTTTTTCTCTTGGCAAATAGCCAATCGGTTATAAAACCCATCCCTTACATTTTGAAACATTTGCGGTGATATATTCCTCATTTCATGCCTGATACGTTCCTTCAGATCCTCCATTTTTGTTTAATTTTTGAAATAAAAAAAATAAAAAAACAATATATTTTTACATGGTCGTAAAGAGAATTAAAAGGGCTACAAATTTGGTGGAATAAAAAAAATGTTTCCATTTAAAAAAATTACCTATGACGTCATACGCGAAAAGCTAATGACGTCATACTTGTTTTGAAGACGTTTAAAAGTGTGCATTAAAGAACAAAAATCGACCTGCCCGAGGATTTTTTTCTGGAACTTCTCATTTTGTAAATACCGAATTTATTCCAGTTAAGGTTTCCACCCTGTATAGTGTAATTGATTGTAAAAGGTAATTTTTGTTTAGCTACGACCTTACAGCTGGGTAATATCCTGTAGAGTACCGGTGGTAATTACCGGCATTAGTTTCCACTATCATCAATACGTATGACACACTTTAAAAATAATTAATACAAAATAACGACCGTTTTCGCTTGAAACCGTTTCAATTGTGGATTCCAATTTGTTAAAAGAGAACTAACTTTAAAAGAGAGAATTAGAAATAATACAAGACTTACTAAGTTGGTCAAGAAAGCCAATTGTTCCAACAAAGCCTTTTGCTCACGCTCCAACTCCCTTATAGCCTCCAATTCACGCAACTGCTCCTCAGACAATTTCTTGTTGCTCTTCTTCAGCAACTCATCGATATCCACATTAGCTGCATTAATCGTCGTCCTACTTTCCGGCGCGCTGGTCATAAAAGTAGTAATTAGAGGAGTCGTCGAAGGTGGAATGGTAATCGTTGTAGGTGGCCTAGTCGTAGTAGTAACTGGAGCTCTAGTGGTTGTTGGAGCTCTAGTAGTTGTTGGAGCTCTAGTGGTTGTTGGAGCACGAGTTGTAGGTGGATTAGTAGTAGTTGTAGGCGGTAAAGTCGTAGTCCTCCTCCTCACAACCGGTGGATTAGTCGTAGTTGGCGGTGGAAGCGTAGTCGTCCTCCTAGTAACCCTAGTTGTAGTAAGAACCGAAGTTGGTGTAGTAGTGTATCTAACGCTAGGCGTCCTAGGTCTAGCTGTGATGGTCACAGTTGGCTGATAGGTAGTCTCTACATTGCGTGCAGAAAGTGTTGTTGTTGTTGGTGTTTGTGTTGTGGTTGTTGTTTCCTGTAAAGTAGTTGGAACATCTGTAGTGATTACAGTTGTTGGTGTGGTTGTGGGTGTGTATACAGGTCTGAGTGTGGATAGGAAGCTTGCTATGAATGAAGTTAAGTCAGTGGTGGTGAAAGGTGCCGAAGTTGTGAAGGTCGTCATTGCTGGGGCGCTCGTTGTCGTCATAATCGTCGGTGCTGATGTTGTGGTAATTGGAAGCACTGTTGTTGTAATTGGCAGCGTTGTTGTTGTAATTGGCTGCATTGTTGTTATTGTCGGTGGTTCCGTTATTGGTGGTATAGTAGTTGGTGGTTCTGTTGTTATGGTTGGAGCACTGGTCGTGGTCGCAACACTGTTAATTTCGTTCTCTTTGTCGCGTTGTTGGGCCTAAAAATATTTTTAACGTAAGTTTGTGTACTAGGTAATGTTTTTTTTTTTGTATAATCACAATAAAAGTTTTTCATAAAATCGCAATCAAATGTTAATCTAAAATAGAAACGCTACAAAAAGTTTCTTGGAGGTTTTGAAAGTACAAAGAAGCTTTTAAAGATCCAAAAAGTTTTAAAAACATCCAAATATTTCTTTAATATTTTTAAGGAATCGAGGCATAAAGCATGCGCTGCAAATTTTCCGACATTCGTTGTTTTTTTTAAAGAGTTCAATTTGAAGTTTCTAACGTGTGTTTCCAATCCTCGATTAAGCATGAAGTAAAATTTCTAGTTTAGAAAGCCTGAAAAGCGTATAAATCGCGATCAATCCAAATTTTCAGGCTTTTCTGAACTCGAAATTTTACTTCATGCTTAACCTGGGAGTGGAAAACACTTGTTCGAAGTTTTAATTTGAACGATTTTCAACAACAAAGAATATTTAAAGATTTACATCGCATATTGTATATCCGGAAATGTATACTCAAAAAAAACTTCCTGTATAAAAATTCGAAATCACCAGAAACTTGTAAAAGTAACAAATAAACAGTAAAATTTAAAATTACCGAAATGTTTATTAAATTTAATTTAATAAAGTAGAATTACTCTATAGTTATAAAAAATTAAGTTGTTATTAACAATAAGTTCAATATTGAATAATAAATAAATAAATAATGTGCCTGGGATTTAATTATATCCTTAAGTAACTACTTAAGCAAGTTTTTGTGTTGCTTCCCAATCGCCCATTTTTTTTTCCATAAAACTAATTCTGCCACTACAGACTACAACTAATTTAAGCAGACTTTCTATTAGTACTTACAACATGTTAATCCAAGGGAGAATAAATAAATAAATATTTAGTATATATATAAATAAATATTTAGTATATAAATAAATAATTCACAAGAATAACATTAGCTCGATAAATAAAATGAGATTTTTAATTAAAGAAATAATAAAGATTGTTTTTAAATTAAAATCATTTAAAATAGTATTATTTAAAATAAACGATAGTTTTTATGTAATTAATTAAAATTGTGGAGCAATAATAGAATTTTAATCGAAGAACTAGTTAGATTGTTTTTAATAGTATTAATTAGAATGATTAAAACAATAACATAAACGATAATCTCCATGTTATATGGAAATACATTATCTTGATAAATAAAATTAGATGTTTAATTTAAGAATTAATAAAGATTTTTTTAAGTTATAATCGTTTTAAATAGAATTAATTAAAATAAACGATAATTTCCATGTAATATGAATGATTTATGAAATTAATTTGAATTGTAGAGAAAAATTAGAATTTTAATCAAAGAACTAGACAAATTGCTTTTATTCTTAAAATAGTTTTAAATAGTATTAATTTGAATAAATAAAATAATTAAATAAACGATAATTTCTGGGTTATATGAACGATTCATTAAATTAATTTTAATTGAAGAAAAAAATTGATTTTTCTAACAAAGAACTTGAGTAATTAAAATAGTGCAATATATTAGTGTTTATTAATTTTAAGGCGATTTTTTGCAAATTGTTAACATGTATGTACAACAGATATACGTGTACTTTTTTATAAATGTCTAATATTTTGCTAAATTGATGCAAGTATATTTTATTATTTTTTTCTTGACGTATGTAAAACTGTAAATGTTGTTAACATGAATAAATTACTTTACTTTACTTTACTTTATAATTTGAATCTTTGAACTAAGGTTTTCCACTCCCAGTCGTTTTTCACTCTCAGTATAATTTCGAGTTTAGAAAAACCTGAAAATTTGAATTGGCCGCGCAGCGAAACCGAATTTTATATACTTTATTGTTTGAGTAATAATAATATAACATATTCGGAAAATTGGGCCCGTTAGCATATTTGCAGTTTTTTAAATGGCAACCAAAAATGCAGTTAAATAAAAATGTTTGTTTATTATTAAAAGCTAGTTGTAAGAACTGCATATTGATGATTAATTTGAAAGAATCGCCTTAATACATTGATTTATACATTACAGTTCGTTTGTTAAAGAAATTACTTAAATAATTATTTCGTTAAAGAAGTTTTTGAAGAAGAATAGTCTTGTTTTTTTGGTTTTTAAGTTAAACTTACGACAATCGCTTCTGAAAATTCCGTTTCCTCAGGTTTTCTTCGCCTAATGAAAACCTTTTTAACAATCCTTACCAATTTTGTAAACATATTCTGTTGGAAATTTTTACAATTTTAATTTTATGATTTTTAAATACACGTATGAAATGAATTAAATTGCAAGGATATTAGAAATTGAAGAATTATTATTGATGAATCTACAGCTTACAATTGGATATTATGATTTTTAAATAAACGAATGAAACGAATTAAATTGCAAAGGTAATACTAACTGTAGAGTTATTATTAATGAATCTACAGCGAACAAATTATGCTACTTTGTCGAAAAACAAAAGGTTTCAGTTATTATTGATGAATCTACAGCAAGCAAATTATGATACTATGTCGAAAAACAAAAGGATTCAGTTATTATTGATGAATCTACAGCAAGAAAATTATGATACAATAGTCAAAAACAAAAGGTTCTAGTTATTATTGATGAATATTCAGCTAGCAAATTATGGTATTTTGTCGAAAAACAAAAGGTTTGAGTTATTGATGAATCTACAGCAAGAAAATTATGATACTATGGTTGAAAAAACAAAAGGTTCAAGTTACTATTGATAAATCTAATGTAAGCATGATACTATAGGAAAAAATAAAAGCTTTCATTTTACAAACAATGTTGTTATGTTGAGAATGTTTCCAATTACAGAGTTAAATATTTGATGTGGTTGGCATTCACTTTGTAGTACTTTTCATAAAAATAATATTTAAAACACTCATGTCGGGTTTCACTAGCGTCAATTAAATTGACCAATACTTATGCATCAATAAAAATCTAGTAATTCTTACATGCATGTCAAAAAATCAATCAATTTACATGACATTGTTGTTTTTGATACTATATTATTGTAAAATTGAAAATATACTCCTAATATATTTATGATTATGATTCCCAGCCAAGTCAGCTTGATTTTATATTTTGTTTATATATAAATTAAGTTAGCATCCTTTAAATGAAAAAGGATGCTAACTTAAGAGAAGTTCGACCACTAGCTAAAAGTAGAAAGTTCGACTTATGATCTTAACTACGTCCTTATTTTTGAAAGTTGAAAAAAATAGGTATACAAGAAAAGTATAAAGTTTGTACTTGTTAAACCCATTGATGCATACACGCAACATTATTAATTTCTTGTTAATTATTAAATTACTAAATAAGCTAATTTGATGTATAATATTATTTTACCTGACTTGAAAATGTATGAAGAAAGATTTACATTTTTGTCGTTTAAATATTTCGATTATTACTCATTTAAAACAAATGTCAGTGTATTTCTAACTAACAAAATATTTCAGTGTTTTATACGCGTGGCGCATGAAGTAAAATTTCGAGTTTAAAAAAGCCTGAAAATTTGGTTTGGCCGCTCCGCTTCGCGGAGCGGCCAAACCAAATTTTCAGGCTTTTCTAAACTCGAAATTTTACTTCATGCTTAGTCTGGGAGTGGAAACACTCGTTTTAAACTTATATTGCACGTTTTTATATAAAATCGACGAATGCCTAAAAATTTAGGCGTGTATATTATGAATATTTAAAAGAAAAATTACAGTATGTAATACAAAAAAATATTCATAGAAATCATAGAAAGAAGAGCAGATTTTTGCTAAAATCAACTTTTAGAGGTTACTTTATAATTGCTCGGCCGTTAATGGGTCACTGTCAAAAATTAGAGTAATCTTATAAAAAAACTATCAAACATAGGTTAACTAGAGTAAAATAATTTAATTTAACTATGTTTATATTTTTTTATAAAACAACCATGAAAGTAGAAAATATCTTCAATTTGGTTCTCATTAATCACTTGATGAAACATGTTTACAATATTGATAATTAAATAAAAGTCACTTGGTTTTAGAGAAGGCCTGGAAATCTGCAAGGCAATAAAACAGGGAAAACACATCGTAAACGAGTACGAAGACATCTGGAACTCCCCAATTCTTAAAGCCCCTATTACCTGACCTTCAAAAAAATATGTATATGTAACTTGTAATATATTTTTCTGTATTACTCCTTGAGAATGACGATAAGTCGAAATTAGTCGGAAAGAATAAAAAAATAGTAGTGAAACAAACCAAGTGACTTTTATTTAATTATCAAAGTAGGAAACATTTTAATTACCGAAAAATTGAAAACTGTTTTACGCGCGACATCCTAGTGAGTATATTTAAGCAAAGAAATGACTGAATAAAATCAAAAAGCTTCTTTTTCAAATATTACAGAAAAACATATAAGGTACGATTCATGAGAGGTGTCCCATCCCATGGTTTACTTGATTTTGAATTAGGTATAAATATGCATACGCTTTTTTTTAAAGAGTTTACTTTGAAGCTTAAACCGAGTGTTTTCCACTCCCAGACTAAGCATGAAGTAAAATTTCGAGTTTAGAAAAGCCTGAAAATTTGGTTTGGTCGCGTAGCGCGAAGCGCGGAGCGGCCAAACCAAATTTTCAGGCTTTTCTAAACTCGAAATTTTACTTCATGCGCCACGCGTATTAAACAATGAAAGCACTGAAATATTGTGAACGAGTAAACTTCGCTTGAAATCAGTGACTTATACGCGTGGTGCATGAAGTAAAATTTCGAGTTTAGAAATGCCTGAAAATTTGGTTTGGTCGCTCCGCGCTTCGCGCTACGCGACCAAACCAAATTTTCAGGCTTTTCTAAACTCGAAATTTTACTTCATGCTCAATCTGGGAGTGGAAAACACTCGTTTAAACTTCAAATTGACCTCTTTTAAAAAAACAACGAATATTTAAAAATCTACAACACGTAATTGGGATATGTATACTGAAAAGAAAAAAAATCATAAGAAATTATGATTTAAAGCTTTTCTAAAAGAAAGAACACTAATATACTCGCGACCTAAACAGTATGGCATTGTCATATAACGTCAAAATTTGACACAACTAGGAAAAAGCGATGCAGATGCGACTGTCTATATACTCTAAAAAATTTGATCCAAACATTCCACATCAATGAGTTATAGGACATCTCTCCCTAATTCCACTATAATTTAAGACAATACAATTCTATGTTTAATTAATTTCTCACCCGTGGTGAAACATTTTTTAAATAAGTCTAGATATTTAAAACACTTGGTTTGTTTCACTAGTGAAACAAACCAAGTGTTTTAAATATCCAGAATTAATACAATGCTAATTTAACAATATATTTATTTTATATTGCCATGTAAGTAGGATACATCCTAATGAGACAAGTACAAAGATTTTACCTTTCTTCAGGTATACCTATTTTTTTTTAAATATTTCATCTCAAAATAAGAACATAGTTAAAACGAGAATATGTCGAGATATCTTCCTAATAAATCACGTTAGGTTTCGAATTACTAAAGTATTAATTATCTTATTCAAAAAATGCTAAGTTAATAAATTATGATATTTTCGACGTTGTTCATGTATTCATTCAATCCACACTTCGCTCTCAAATCGATGAAGTTGATTTTTTGTGCATTTTCCTTACCAAAGCGCCATCATCATTCGAACTAGCGTTCCCGCTCTCTACCGTTTGATTAACGATATTTTTGAAATCTTCAGCAATCTTCCCGCCCAAAAGCTCTGTAAGTGTTGAAAGGTTGGTGTTGTTGTCCGTGTTGTTCGTATTGGAAACAGTTGTTGTACTACTTGACATTGTTGTGGGATTATTGGTTGTTATAGTTGTAGGATTATTGGTTGTTGTTGTAATTGTTGTGGGATTATTGGTTGTTGTTGCTGTTGTTTCATCACTGTTATCCAACGATAACAAATTGGCCTGAATGTCAACGACATTTTTCGTGTCCTAAAAGAACAAACCGAAATCTTGTAGTTTGAGTTTAAGGCGCTTCGAATTTAACCCTTCCAAACCGATGATTTTGTTTGGTGTTAGCTGCGCTGATGTTGATTTTTTGTATTGTTATTGTGTGTACGATGTTGATCGTGTTTGTAAAATTTTTGATGATGATGATGAACATGGGCGATAAAATTGATTTTATTAATACTTTTTATCTCTTTGATTTTTTTTAGTGGTTTTGTTACTTGTGTTTCGTATATTTACCTGTTGATGTTTACCAAATAATAAATACCTACATTTAAAAAAAAATCTTCATTATCTTAAAGATGACCTAAATTGCTTCTAAGGGAATGAAATAAAATTATTAAAAGAATGAATTAATTTAATTAAGTTTGAAACTACTTTAGGGAAGTAAGTAACTCAAGTTATCAAAAATTAATGTTTATAAAACATTGGTTCAATAAAGTTTGCTGAACATTACAATATTAAAAGTTGTTGTAATGTAAATTAAACATTACTTGAATAGGAGCGAACTTAATAAAATTGCAGCACAAATTGAAAAATAAACAAAACGTTTCCCCTCTTAGACATTTTGTTTAATTTTTCAATTTTTTTAAGTAATTTTATTTAATATCTTTATAATTTTCAAAATGTTTAACTAAATGATAGGTAAGAATATCATTCAAGAAATATGGTTAAAGGTGTTATCTATGTAGGTTAACACAGACATATCTTCATAATATTAAAGACGTCGTTGAATTAAGAGTAAAAATCAGTAAGTACGTATAGTAATACTATTAACTTAGTGATTATTTTTATGTTAAAGGTTGTATAACATGTAAAACTTGATAACTTAAATTTGTTTCCCTAATGCAATTTATTACAATAATGAAAAACTATAGTTATTTATAGCAAAAAGAGTAATATTGTAATTCGCTTCTAAGGTGAAAGAGTAACTAAAAATATTAGTCATTTTTTTAGAAATTCGTTTATGTTTACTATTTTGATAGCAGTCTACACGTGGCTTATTTTTTGTAAGGACAATAAATTCATTAATTGCTTTGCATTAATCTTTTCAGACAACAGAAATGCAATCATCTTTCAATATTATATTATTAATAATAAAAAACTATCCCATTTCAGGCGATATTTCTCTAAAAAGAACATTGTTGTTTTTGTATTTTATAAAAGCCTAATGCTTTGTTCATTCGGCGAATCGCTCTTTTATTCTATTGTAAAGTATATTTTTTAATTTTAAATTAATTTTACTATTAAAGAAAATATAAATTGTTCTGTATTTGGAATATTGTTAGTCTAAATGGAGAAAAGTTTTATTTGACGCTAAAATATAATAATATTTTTCTTTAAAAAGAACATTGTTGTTTTTGTGTTTTATGAGAGCCTAATGTTTTGTTTATTTGGTATATCGCTCTTTTATTCTTTTGCATGATATATTTTTAAGTTATAATTAAATTTAATTGTTGAAGAAAATAACAATTGTTCTTCATTTGGAATATTTTTAGTCCAAATGAATAAAAATTTCAATTAATCTTAAATCGAGCTAACATCATAACAAATATGATATGTTATGATGTTAGCTAATCTGTTTTTCAATGCTCACTAAAAAAAGAAAAACAGTTAGTTACATAATGTTCATCAATATTACACAAATATGATACGTATGTAATGTTGATCAAACATTACTTTCATGTAATTGCTCAGCGAGTTGAGACTAAAAATTGATTTAAGATGATCCTTTAATAATGTGATATTTTTCATATGCACATTTACTATATGCAACAAAATTAACTTGCTTATTTAATGTCTAGTATATATCTTTAATCAATAGTGAAATTAATGATTGATTGCATATTAAATACCATATTTACCACATACTTGTTTTCAATAATTTGATTTTTTTCAAATTTTATTTATTAACGGATTCTTCAATTTACCTATACATATTACAATAAATTGACAAAAAAATACAAACAAATGTAAATGTAGTGAATGTTTACAGGGAGTTTTTTAAATATGCAAGCATGTTTCCGAGGTGTACTACTGTAAATGTTCAAGCATTTGTTATTTTTGAAAAGAGTTCAGTTTGAAACTTCTAACGAGGGTTTCCAGTCCCAGACTAAGCATGAAGTAAAATTACGTGTTTAGAAAAGCCTGCTACGCAATCAACCAAATTTTCAGGCTTTTATAAACTCGAAACTTTACTTCATGCTTAATCAGGGAGTGGAATCTCTCATTAGAAATTTTAAAATGGACATTAGTACTTTTATATAAACAATGGATGCCTCAATAGGATATGCATCGGCATATGTATCCTTTAAAGAAAAATTCCCTGTGTGTAAAAATGGAAAATATTAAAAAAAGAAAATCTTAATTATTAAAATATTAAATATAAAATGTTTTATTATTGTTGAAAGTTATTTGTTTAAATTTGTTTAAATTCAAATTGAATCGCGTTTTTTGTGGCAATTTGTTGGTTGACAAAAACGCTCTTCGTAAATTTGCCAACAGTGACTTTGGATTCTCTCGGTAAGTCAAATTTTACTTATTGCCACATTCGCTTATTGTTTTATACAGTCCGTTATAGCACAATTACTAATTATTGAAAAATACTAGACTAGCTAAATATATAACTTGCACATACAATACCTACTCAAAGTCTAGTATTTTTTTTATTGTTGTCTGTCGCTTTAATTATGATAATAATGATTGATTGCATTTCTGTTGGTAATTAATCACAAACATAAATAGAGAAGGAAAAATCATTGAATATTTGCTCATTAGTCGAGAGAGAAAGAAACATAGAAATGAGAAAATTAATCAACGTTAATTGAACGTAAAGTATTAATAATCAATTTTATTTGAAGAAGTTTTGACGTCACCTGAGTTTTCTTTTATTAAACTTCCTTAATGCAAATAATAGTAATTTGTATGCATGTTTTATTTCTTGAAAATTATTAATTTTGAGTTCTTTGTAATAAAGGCTATTTTATTTAAATCAGTTTTTATTACTTCGAAAGCAAACATTATTAAACAATTTAAAATTGATTAAGAACAAAATGGCTAAAATGAGTTTCAAGAAATGTTGGACTTATGATTATGTTTAAAATTTATATAAAGTACAGTCAATGTATTTTACCTCGTTTATTTAAAAAAAATTAAAGAACAGTAACATGAACCACAGAAATACTGCTCAATAATTATTTTATTGAAGAATTTTTATACAAGAAAACTTATGGAATTTCTTAGCTAGTTTTAGATACAATTTTTATTTATTGAAGAAATAATTTTAGATAGAATTTCAAACGCCTTTTTAAAGTTAAGGGAAATAAAGTGATTTGTTAGAATCTTCCCACTGAGCAAAAAACAAACAAATAACGTTTTATCAACATTTTAATAACATTAAACGTTGTTTTAATGTTGATGAAACGTTACTTAAATGTGTTTGCTCAGTGGGCTGATTTGTTAAAACATATAATTTTGCTTAAAAGTTGTACAGGGTCAGTTAATGTATTTTAGCTCCTTTATCTTGAAAAAGAATGGCATACAACATAAAAATACTGCTCAATAATTATTTAACTCAATATTATTTATATCAGAAAACATCACATTTGCCATTGAATTTTGATTTATTGAAGAAATAATTTCAGATAATATTTCCCAGATCTTTCTAGTTAACAAAACTAAAATGATTCTTTGTTAAAATCCTAGTTTGTGAAAACTTTAACTTTGAGGCAAATTTCATTAGCTTTCTTATGTAGATATTTTCGAGTAAAGTAATAATTGAGCAGTCTTATATCACTTTTTTTATTACACTGTAAAAACGAATTCTGAAATTATAATGGATTCTGATCAATTGAAATAATAAGAATTCTACTAATTAATTTCAAATTTATATTGTTTTAATCTAATATTGTCTTTAATAATGTCTAATTTTTGTCAAATTTGATAAGTATGCCTTGATTCAAAACTATTTTGAATTCGAAAAAAATTGCTTACGCTTTTAGTTTGCAAAACATTAAATATTAAATGTAAAATTAGGATAAAGCGCAAACAGTAGATCTTGATTAATTAGAGTACTAAGACAATACCTTTTTATTGAAACAACTACTTCCCATACAAATACACCGCCGGATATTGAATTATACAATGAACAATAAACAAGATTATTTAAGATAATTTAATTTTAATCGAAATTATTTCTCTAATAAATCAAAAATCTATGCATTAATTTTAATTTTTAAAACACTATTTTGTTAAATAATCCACACTTTTTTTATACAGCTCATAAAACTCTACGGAGTATTTCTTTAAATTTTGCGTTAAGGAAGTTTTATAAATTCTGCGCAAACTTTCAGCACATGCTAGAAAAACAAAAATCATGCACGAAAATACAAAGTTTCCACTCTGCATTTTCATACCTTGAACAATAAATAAATTATTGGGCTCTCGTGCATAACAATTAATACACGTTAATTCACAAATTATTAAATTGATTAAAACATTAAAAATTAACATTCAGTGGGGGATATGTGCGAGGCACAAACACATTATACTAAACGTTTAGAAATAATCGATTTAATTTCATTATTCCAAGCTGAATATTTATATATGTTCGAAAGCGTAAACGCCATCTAATGCCCATTAGCTTAAGTAGCATGGTCAAGCACTGGTTCTGGACTATACTGATGATGGCATTAAAGCCATAAACGTTTATATAGTTATATCGTGAATGAATTCATATTCCTGAATATTTATATAATCGTATTTCGTTAAAGCAATAATAAAATATTGTATTCATGTGGTTAATTCTCGTATAATATTTGTTCAGTGTTGATAATAAATAAGTAGGTTTTGAACATTTTTATTAATAAAAACTTCTAACGATATTTAAATGTAAATGGGTAAAAAAAAAATATGTTTAAAGGATTTGTATTCGTGATTCGAGAAAACAGGATTCGAATCTTTGATTCGAATCCTATTTTTTGCTACGAATTCTTTTTTTGAATATTCAGGATTCGAAACATCATAAGTGATTCGAATTCGTGATTCTAATCCTTTTTTTTTGAGGATTCGTTTTATTTCTAATACTACTTATAAATCCAAATTTCAATAAAATCTACGAAACAGAGCTAATGTTTTTATTGAGATTCTTAAATACATATTTTCAAGTTTAGAAAAGCCTGATATTAGTTTTTTTTTTAATAATTCAATTAAATCTTTAAACGAGTGTTTTCCACTCCCAGGTTAAGCATGAAGTAAAATTTCGAGTTTAGAAAAGCCTGAAAATTTGGTTTGGTCGCGTAGCGCGAAGCGCGGAGCGACCAAACCAAATTTTCAGACTTTTCTAAACTCGAAATTTTACTTCATGCGCCACGCGTATAAGACACTGTTTTCAAGAGAAGTTTACTCGTTCACAATATTTCAGTGCTTTTAGTGTTTAATACGCGTGGCGCATGAAGTAAAATTTCGAGTTTAGAAAAGCCTGAAAATTTGGTTTGGCCGCTCCGCGCTTCGCGCTACGCGGCCAAACCAAATTTTCAGGCTTTTCTAAACTCGAAATTTTACTTCATGCTTAACCTGGGATTGGAAAACACTCGTTTAAAGCTTCAAATTAAACTATTAAAAAACAACGAATATCTAAAAATGTACAGTACATAATTGGGACATGTATACTTTAACAAAAACTCCCTGTATAGCTTATTTGAGAATCAGCAAAGAATATTCAAATGTCTCACATGCATATTCTGTTATTTTGAGTTAAAGTTGACTTTATTCAAGTAATATACATACACGGATTTTTTCTTTTAAGTATACACATGGATACGATGTAAATTTTCCGATATTCCTTGTTTTTTAAAAGAGTTTAAGTTGAAACTTTAAACAAGTGTTCTCCACTCTCAGATTAAGCATCAATTTGAAGATTTAAATGAGTGTTTTCCACTCCCAGGCTAAGCATGAAGTAAAATTTCGAGTTTAGAAAAGCCCCGTGAAAATTTGTCGAGGGTCGCTCAGCGACCCGAGACAAATTTTCTGGGCTTTTCTAAACTCGAAATTTTACTTCATGCGCTACGTGCATAAAACACTGATTTCAAGTGAAGTTCAAATATACATACATTTCACAATATTTTAGTGTTTTATACGCGTGGCGCATGAAGTAAAATTTCGAGTTTAGAAAAGCCCAGAAAATGTTCACGGGGGCTTTTCTAAACTCGAAATTTTACTTTATGCTTAGCCTGGGAGTGGAAAACACTCTTTTAATGCTTAATATTATTATTTTTTTAATAAACTACGAATATCCGAAGATTTAAGTATATACGCTGTAATTGGGATATGTATACTTAAAAAGAGAAACTCCCTGTATGTACAGATTTATTGAAATGAATTTGAATCCATGTGTGGAATTGGAATCCTTTTGTAAGTATTCGAATTCTTGTATAACGCTTCGAATACTTGTATAAGGATTCGAATCTGGATCACGAATACTGTTTGACTAAAGTATTTTAAAACCTCGTTTGAATCCTCTAAACGGATTCAAATCCTGCCCAGTTCTCTCCAATAGTGTAGTTATAAACATATGTGAAATAAATAACAGATAAAGTCACAGTTAAAATCTGCACAAAATGTTTAAGGGCTTTACATTTTCTTTTATACAATTCATGTGACATAAAGCAATTAATTGTCTCAACATGTCGAGTAAATAAAAAATTATGCACATGGGAGCCAGTTGAATTGATAAAGTGGGGCGTGATTAAAAAAACACTGTAGTAGACGTTTTATTAATCGCCACCTTAGTTACCATTAGCAAACGTTTTAAAGAAAAACTTAATATTTTTTTCAAATAAATTTCTTTGAAATTGTTGACCCCGAAATATTTTCTCGCGACCCTTTAACTGCTATAGATTACCATTAAGAGCAAGAAGAACCTTTGCTATATTTTTTTTCAGATATTGAAACTCACACCGTTAACAAACGTTTTAAAGAAAAACCTAATAATTTTTCAAATAAATTTCTTTGAAATTGAAGACCTCAAAACATTTTCTCGCGACCCCTTAATTGCTTTACATCAGCATTTAGAGCAAAAAGCTGATGTAAAGCAATTAAGGGGTCGCGAGAAAATGTTTTGAGGTCTTCAATTTCAAAGAAATTTATTTGAAAAATTATTAGGTTTATCTTTAAAACGTTTGTTAATGGTGTGAGTTTCAATATCTGAAAAAAAAATATAGCAAAGGTTCTTCTTGCTCTTAATGGTAATCTATAGCAGTTAAAGGGTCGCGAGAAAATTTTTCGGGGTCAGCAGTTTCAAAGAAATTTATTTGAAAAAAAATTGCTATATTTTTTTCCAGTTGGTGAAATTCACTTGGAGCTTGATTTATATCACAAATTGGTTAAATTTCAAACCAAATTTGTTTATATATTTTTAGGTAATAACGAAAATAAAATCGATTATTTCAAAACCTCTTGTGCTATCATGCAAACACATCAGGTGACAAAAAAAAGATGAAAAAACAGACAAATCGGTGTAAGCTGGTGTCCGAGTGTACCAAAAAAAGCACCCCCCAAAAACCCGCAACCAAAATAGTTATTAACATTGAATACCCTCGCGTCTTCCATTCCTTGCTCAGTTACCCGAGTGGTTATGACTGTTGGTGGTGGTGGTGGAGAGGTGGGCAGGGGATCACGTGTATCGAAACCACTTACTTGAACGACCGGCTCTTCGGGCACTAGGGTCCCATTGGGGTACTTATGGACGATGGTATTATTTGGATAAACACCAACGATCAGATAAGGGGCGGTGTTGGCCATTGGTGGGCGTTTCCTTACGATCGTGTTATTTGGTAAAACGGCGAAGATAAAGTAATCCCTCGAGCGGGGGGTTGTGCTTGATGATGGGGGGTTAATGTCGTTGTTCGAGATGTCCGGAATCGGTCCGGTTAGGAGCTTTCCAGAGCGGTTAGATTGGTTAGTGGTTATTGGTTGAGATCTGCTAGAGATCACGATGGCGTCTTCGTGGTTGTTTTTGTTGTTGTTATTATCGGGTGATATCACGCTCACTGAGTTAAGACTTACTTTGAAGGCTTCTGTCGTTTGGGTGGGGTCTTCTTGGGTGGTTAGGTCGATGGTTATTTTAGTCGGGGAGTCATTTGAGTTGGTGGTTGGGGCAAAAGTACTCCCTGCGTCAGTTGCTGATTCCGGCATTACTAAAGTCGTTGCTTCCGCTGTTGTCGTGCTCATTGGGCTTGGGGTTACAATTGTGGTCAACTCTGGTAAATCGGTTGTTGTCACACTTGCTCCAGTAGTCATCTGCGGAGAATCTGTCGTTGTTGGCATTTGATTAACTATAGTACTCGTTTGACTAACTGTCGTTGTATCCATTTGACCAACTATTGTTATACCCATTTGATCAACAGTAGTAGTACTCATTGGAGCAAACATAGTAGTACTCAATTGATCAATCATGGCGGTACTCGTTTCACCAACAGTGGTAGCGCTCATTTGATCAAACGTAGTAGTACTTATTTGCGGTGAGTTAGTTTGTGTCATCATTTGAGTAGGAACAGCAGTTGTTGAATCGACTTGAACAACTCTAGCAAT
This sequence comes from Philonthus cognatus, assembly GCA_932526585.2. Taxonomy (NCBI): domain Eukaryota; kingdom Metazoa; phylum Arthropoda; class Insecta; order Coleoptera; family Staphylinidae; genus Philonthus; species Philonthus cognatus. Next base: position 145,859,052 of record OW052241.1, on the reverse strand, counting down.
AATTTGGGGTGAATTTGTTTCTGTCATCATTTGAGGAGGAACAACAGTAGTTGAATCAGTCATACCATTTTGCATCATAACAGTACTACCAACCGTCGGAACCGTAGTAACCAAACTCGCTGAAGACAAACTCCTCGCTCTTCCAGTCGTGGTCTTCACGCGATTAGCAATCCCCAACGAAGCCAAATAATCCGCTAAAGAAATAGCAACCGTACTGAGCGGAGCAGGACTCGGCTGTTTCGACACTTTCGGAATTGGAGAAGTGTACAAAATCTCGTTATCCAAAGGACTGGCCGTGTAAGCGGCGACTTTCGGCGTACTACCCGCTAATTGTTTCTCAACTTTATTCGCGAATTGTTTACTACCGGCGAATTGTTTATTTGAGTGCAATAGATTCAGCAAATCACCAAAGGTGCTCGCGCCCAGCGGATTTGGGGTGTTGGATGGTGCTAGGGACGAAGACTTAGCAGGTGCTGTTGGATGTGTGGAACTACCTACATGATCGCTGGCCTGAATCGCAGAAAGCGAACTCAAGATCCTCTCGATGATCGTCGTGGGTTTCTCCGTTGTGACCTCCGCTTTGACCGTCGTCGTTTCCACCGACTTCGGCTTCTTAGTGGCGATTCGTAGAATCGCCGACGATCCAGTTGGCTTAACCTCATTCTCCTCAGGCTTCGCAGTTGAAGTGGAAATTGAGGTGATTGAATTTATAATCCTTTCAATTATCGAAACTGGTTTTTGATCTTCGCTTTGCTGTACCTTAAAAAGAAAGTTATAAATTATCTGGTTTAAGGAAAATATTTTGTTTTGAATAGTCTATTACCGTTGCGGTGTTGGTGGTGTTATCACTGATTAAATTATCCGAGAAGAGGGAGTTTGTGTTGACGGGGTCGTCGATTGAGATTATTTGGTAGTTGCCGTTGTCCTCGGTGTGCACACCTGGGGGTATCTACAAAAGGTCTCATATTCTGTAAACGCGCCCAGGGCGAGGGATGATTTTTTTTTTTAGATGATTTTGTGTGTGAGTATTCTTCATTGTTGACGGTGGAATTCTTTCACTTATTTATTTTTTTTAATAAAATGTACTAATAAAGTACAATAAATAACCGGATTATTTTTACTTAGAAAATACAAAATGTAATCCTAATATAAAAATAATCATACTAAAATTCAACAGCGAGTAATCAAAATGTATTGCAAACAAATTGAATTTTATATTTTAACCCTTTCGGCCCTGACGGTGGCATTTGCCACCATTAAAATATGCTAAACATACTGGTAATTTTTCTTTTAAATATATTTACATGTGCGCATGAACTGTAACTTTTCCGATCGTTTTTTTTTTTAATAGTTTAATTTCAAATATTAATCGAGTGTTTTCCACTCCCAGATGAAGCATGAAGTAAAATTTCGAGTTTAGAAAAGCCTGAAAATTTGGTTAGGTCGCGTAGCGCGAAGCGCGTAGCGGCCAAACCAAATTTTCAGGCTTTTCTAAACTCGAAATTTTACTTCATGCGCCACGCGTATAAATTACAGATTTTAGGTGAAGTTAAAATATTCTACTAAGCAGTATGCTATAAACGTGTATTCTGAACATCACATCGCATCAGTGTTTAGTACGCGTGGCGCATGATGTAAAATTTCGAGTATGTAAAGTTATTTAAATAAAAAACACTTGGTATTGTTTCACAAATTAAAACGTTATTCCGACTAGTTTCGCTTTGTTAGACCATTTTCAAAGAAATGTTCATTTGAAAATGGTCAAACCGAAACTAGTCGGAATAAAGTTTTAATTTGTGAAACAATACCAAGTGTTTTTTATTTAAATAACTTTATATATTCTAATATGTTTCACCAAGTGCCAAATGAGAAATTAATTCAAGAAATTAAAATTTCGAGTTTAGAAAAGCCTGAAAATTTGGTTCGGTCGCTCCGCGCTTCGCGCTACGCGACCAAACCAAATTTTCAGGCTTTCTAAACTCGAAAAAAAAAAAGAACAAACTTCATGCACCACGCGTATAAAACACTGGTTTAAAGTGGAGTTTAAAATATACTATTAAAGTTTATTCTCACGTTAATAAATTTTACAAATATTTATTTCGTTTTTGCAAACTTGCGCGAAAGTCATCTTTGTTTAGTATACCAATACTTCAGATCTAAAAAATTATTATTATTACGCGCTAAATAAGGCACATCAGACATAATTTTTTTTCATATGCCTTGCCTTAAAAAATGGTTCCTCTTCCGCATTTTTCACATGAAAATAGAATCGATTTACGTTCAGTTAGCTTCGTTTTTTTTTTACGTAGAATAGATGCGATTTATCTTTAGTTAAATTCGAAGACTTTATTTTTTTAAACTAGCTTAGAAGACTATTTTTTTAACTAGCTTAAAATACTATTATTTGAGATACGAACAGTCGTGATTTATTTTAGTTAGCTTCGAAAAATCAATTAAAAATAACTGACGAAAAGTTTCCTATTTTTTTACAGAACAAATTCTTTGAGTTTACACGAAAGATTTTTAAAGGCAATAAAAAGCTTGAATTAATAAATGTATGCATTTGCATGCGCTTTTTGGTGATTTATTTGTGGTTGATTCATGCAGCGTTCTTTGAACTTGATTTAATGTACAGTGTATCTATTAAGAACGATAATTGCGTTTAGATAATAATAAAAACATATTTTTAAAACTTTAAAAAAAATTTCAAATAAAAAAAACTGCACCAGAAGACCAGAAAAATATTTGCAGGTTAATTTCATCCCAAAAATGCAATAATTAAAAGTTAAGATTCCTTGAAAGGGAAATATAAAATGAAAAATGGAAATTCCGAAAATAAAATCAAATACTAAATTTATGAAAAGGTACCTCCTGAATTATTTGTAGAGTATCCATAAAATTTAACAATGAAAATCAAGCCAAGCAGAGAAACTTTAACTAAATATTAGAAGCTCCACTTTAAGCTGCTTGATATAACTTTTAATATTTTTATGTAGTTATTAGATATCAAGTTTGGTAAGGAAATTATTTTCTGAGTGCTTTAAGATATGACCATTACAGAATCCTAAATAGTTAATAAAGTTGTTGGGAAAGCGGCAGTTTTTTAAAAATTATACATACAGAGAGTTTTATGTAACACCGAACATTTTCATCCAATACAATTTGACACCTTTAGGCTTGTATTAGACGGCACTATTTTCTTGTACAAGAAAATAGTATACTTTTTTCTATCATGGTGTAATACACATAATATGACCAAATGCAAATCTTGTACAGTTTGGTATAATGGAAATAGGATATGTTCTATTTGGTACACCATGATAGAAAATAGTATACTATTTTCTTGAACGAGAAAATAGTGTCATCTACTACAAGCATTACTTGTTAAGTTATGTGTAAATTGGATTGCCTATATGACCATTACAAATTGTAGCAAATCAATCGCAATTAATGACTTAACTTGTACACTTCTGTGCAATAAAATTAAGTACAAGTCAATTTTTTACAATATTCTAGTTGTATAATTCGGGTCTGTTTTAATTGCCTAGGAGCAGTTTCAATAAATAATAAAACGCCATAACACTTCCTTACTGCTTCCAACGTTTTTAACTCTGAAAACAGTGTCTTTACTGATGTTCACCAATCGAACAATTTTTCTAATACAAAAACCATCTTCTATTTTAGTTAGAATTCGAAGTTTTGAATTGTTGTCTAAATGACGCGGAATTTTGACATTAAGGAATTGACATATTTACGTAACTAGGAAACTCATCATGTCCGCTTTAAACTATAACATATTTTGTGTACTTAATTTTATTGCACAGAAGTGTACATACAGGGAGTTTTTCTTTCAAGTATACATGTCCCAATTACAGCGTATATCTCGTAAATCTTTAGATAATCGTTGTTTGTTTAAAAGAGTTCAATTTGAAACCTAGAAGGAGTGTGTTCCACTCCCAGACTAAGCATGAAGTAAAATTTCAAGTTTAGAAAAGCCTGAAAATTTGGTTTGGTCGCGTAACGCGAAGCGCGGAGCGGCCAAACCACATTTTCAGGCTTTTCTAAACTTAAAATTTTACTTCATGCGCCACCGGTACAAAACACTGACATATTACGAAGTTTAAAACACACTGCTAAACTTTACATTGAATCAGTGTTGTGTTCCGGTGGCGCATGAAGTAAAATTTCGAGTTTAGAAAAGCCTGAAAATTTGGCTTGGCCGCTCCGCGCTTCGCGCTACGCGACCAAACCAAATTTTCAGGCTTTTCTAAACTCGAAATTTTACTTCATGCTTAGTCTGGGAGTGGAAAACATTCGCTTAAAGCTTCAAATTAAATTCTTTTAATAAACCGAGCATCGGAAATTTTACTTCATGCGCCACCGGTACAAAACACTGACATGTTACGAAGTTTAAAACACACTGCTAAACTTTCATTGAATCAGTGTTGTGTGCCGGTGGCGTATGAAGTAAAATTTCGAGTTTAGAAAAGCCTGAAAATTCGAAATTTTACTTCATGCTTAGTCTGGGAGTGGAAAACACTCGCTTAAAGCTTCAAATTAAATTCTTTTAATAAACCGAGCATCAGAAATTTTACTTCATGCGCCACCGGTACAAAGCACTGACATGTTACGAAGTTTAAAACACACTGCTAAACTTTCATTGAATCAGTGTTGTGTGCCGGTGGCGCATGAAGTAAAATTTCGAGTTTAGAAAAGCCTGAAAATTTGGTTTGGCCGCTCCGCGCTTCGCGCTACGCGACCAAACCAAATTTTCAGGCTTTTCTAAACTCGAAATTTTACTTCATGCTTAGTCTGGGAGTGGAAAACACTCGTTTAAAGCTTCAAATTAAATTCTTTTAATAAACCGAGCATCGGAAAATGTACGACGTATACATATGTATACTTAAAAGAAAAATTCTCGTTATGAACATGTTCGGTGTTACATAAAACTCTCTGTATAAATAAACCACAGATTTTTTATTAGTTGTGCCAATATTTCGCTAAATGTTTCTTAGCTTCTTCAGGGCAAAAAATATATTTCTGAACTATTTTTATGTTAGGATAACATTTCGTTAATACACTTGTGATAAAGTTTGTAGATCAAAAAAATGCCCTGAAGAAGCTAAGAAACATCGAGCAAAATATTTGCACAAGTGATAAAAAAGTTCTGGTTTAATTAAACGTTTAATTATACGTATAATTATACGTATAATTTTTTAAAAACCGCCGCTTTCCCCACAATTTTACTAACTATTTAAGATTTTGTAATGATCATATTTTAAAGCACTCAGAAAATATTAAAACTGCTGCATTCCCCAAAACTTTACTAACAATTTAGACAAACCTGACGGCAAAAAAAAACCTATATAGATATCATAAAATCTTGAATGCTCTAAACAAAATAATTTAAGTAAATTTATTAATTTCTCACTTAATCAGAAAATTAAGCCGAATGGTGCAACATGGAGGAATTTAAAAATTAAGTCTGATAAGATCGTAAGATTTTTGAAGTCACAGTAAACAAAACTAATCGTTTATGAACAAACATAATACCAATTAAAAGATGCACTACAAGTTAAATTGTGTTTCTTTCTTAACAAATGAGAATGAATATAGAAATATAAGTGGAATGTTGATTTTTTTCAAATAGAATATTTATGCTTTATTCGCATTTGATGAAAAGAAAACCACTTTATAATCAGCCTTAAACACGATTTATCAAAAAATAATAAATAATTATGTTAGTATCGTAAGATTTATGAAACCACACTAAACAAAACTTTTCGTGTACGAATAAACGTAATACCAATCAAAAGACGCACTAGAAGTTAAATTCTTTCTTAACAAATGAGAATGAATATAGAAATATAAGTGGAATGTTGATTTTTTTTCAAATAGAATATTTATGCTTTATTCACATTTGATAAAACGAAAACCACTTTATAATCAGCCTTAAATACGATTTATCAAAAAATAATAAATAATTATGTTAGTATCGTAAGATTTTTGAAACCACAATAAACAAAACTTTTCGTATACGAATAAACGTAATACCAATCAAAAGACGCACTAGAAGTTAAATTGTGTTTCTCTCTTAACAACTGACAATTAATATAGAAATAAGAGTGGAATGTTAATTTTTTCCAAATAGAATATTCATAATATTAAAGGATAAATTAAAAACACTTGGTTTGTTTCACTATTTGTACAAATAGTGAAACAATCCAAGTGATTTTAATTTATCCTTTAATATTATTTCAAAATGTTTCACCAAGTGATAAATAAAAAAGTTATTCAAGAAAAGAAAATAGAATATTCATGCTTTATTCACATTTGATGAAACGAGAACCAACTTATAATCAGCCTTAAAACGATTTATCAAAAAATGATAAATAATTATGTTATCAGCTAAAATTCAATCGAATTGGACAAAACTTGATTAACATCAACATTTCAAAATTAAAATAAGAAAAGCGAAAACCCGCCAAAAAAAGCAAATATCATTCAGTAAAAATTGCAGACTTTTCTTTTCTAACAGAAAAATGTTTGAGCACCCAATTATTTTTTGGCTCGCAGAAAGCCATAGAAATTCATTAAAAATTATTTGACAAAGAAGATTAAGCGATTATCTTCTTTTCGTAGGAATTAAAACTTCGCATATTAATACCTATACATTTTAAAAAGCCATAGAAATCCATTAAACATTATTTTATAAAGAAGATTGAACGATTATCATCTTTTCATAGAAATAGAAACTTCACATATTGACAAACAATATAAATTACATACCGAGTGTCTGGGATAAGGGGCGAACATAGGGATTTAATATGTAAAATTAAATATGCGTAATTATTAGCTCCCCTATTAATTTTAGAGAAAAATCGTAAAGGAATATTTTTTAGAGTATTAAAAATTGTATTAAATGCATTAATTTAATTTACGTTTGTACCAGAATTCACTTCAAAAATAATAAAAATAAGTTGAACAATGTACCATTTAATAAAAACCCTTGCCATGAGTTTGACAAATGTTATGTATAGTGAAAATAATTTTGCTACTCAGATATCAATTTACGAATTTTAATTGTTATGAATAATAATCTGAGTTATTCCAACGAAGAGAGGGTATTCATTATAAAAATATTTTACAGTGGCGTCAGTTTACGCAGAGTTTGTGGCTTAATTTCGGTTAAATTTAACCAATTCCGTCTGTATCAACAATTACCAAGTTTGTGAACAAGTTTGAAAATACAGCAAGTGTAGCGGCAGATGATTCAAAAGGTATTTTAATAGTCCAATTTCGACAAATATTAATTCAATAACATTAACCTTACAGGCAAACGGAACAGAAGATGCAACAATAAATTGGAAGAAAGAGTTTTGGGTTTGATAAATGCTGAACCAACAACTAGCATACGATGTATTGCTCGTGAGTGCAACGTGTCTAAATTCTCTGTACATAAGATTCTGAAGAAGCATCAATGTCATCAGGAGGTACTACTAGTGGATGAAAAAAACAGTCGTGTATTCTGTGAAGTAATGCAGGATTGATCAAACACAGACCGAAACTATTTGCAGTCTATCTGTTTTACTGATAGATGCACGTTAACTCTTAATAACGAGCCTAACACACAGAACACGCGATTCTAGACCCAGGAAAATCCACGGATACGCTTACAAACTAGAACCCAGTTCCCGCAAAAAATAAATATTTGGGCTGGTACTTTTAAGAATAATATTATTGGGCCATTTAAAATTAATGGAAATTTAAATTCAAATTCTTATTTAGACCTTTTAATCGACCAGGTTGGCCCTGCGTTAGAAGAAGTTGCACGTGAAAATCAGGAGATATGGTATCAGCATGATGGATGTTCGGCCCATAATGGTTTAAATGTAAGGGAATATTTAAATGCTAATTTTCCCAATTGTTGGATTAGTCGCCGTGGCACTATCAACTGGCCACCAAGATCTACTGATTTAACGCCATGCGATTTCTTTTTATGGGGTCACCTGAAAAACAAAATTTATAAAAAACGCCATCCAAATATTGAATCTTCGCGGGAAGCAATTTTTGTGGATTGCAGATTAATTACAGATAGGCACTTGGCTAATGAAAGGCATTTTATAACAGATTGGGTTATTGTTTACACAAAAATGGAGAACTTTTTGAGTACTTGCTCTAACAATTCCCATTGGACGTAGATACAGTAAAATAAAAATTTGAACAAAAATAAATCACGAACTGTTTGTAATCTGACACCACTATAAATTATCTTGGTAATGAATAAATGATCTTTCTTCCACTAATTAAGTGTTATTATTATGATTTACCCCAAACGACAAGCATGATTTAATTATTTTTCATCATTTAAATTTCTTTGGTAGCATTTCGATAATATGGATTCTGGTACAAACGTAAATTAAATCGATACATTTAGTGCAGTTTTTAATACTCTAAAAAATATTCCTTTACGATTTTTCTTTAAAATGAATAGGGGAGCTAATAATTACACATATTTAATTTTACATGTTAAATTCCTATGTTCGCCCCTTATCCCAGACACTCGGTATAGTTCTATTGGTAATTTATATCGTTTGTCAATATGTAAAATTTCTATTCCTATGGAAACATGATAATCGCTAAATCTTTTTCATAAAAAAAATTATTTGATGAAGAAGATTAAACAAATATCTTCTTTCCATAGAAATTAAAACTTTCCATATTGACAAACGATATAAATTGCCTATAAATCTTGACGATTTACGTTTCTAAATTTCATCTGTTTAAGAGTAAAAGTCGTTCTGTAACTAACGATCTGTAATCATGGATTGATTAGGCCTTCAAAATATCTTTTGTTGTTTATGTTTGTATTTCAGGCAATAAAAAAATATATTTTCATAAAACTTTATTGTTTCAACTTTAAGTGTAAATTCATTTTGTGAAAAGTAAGGTTTTTTACTTCTCACAGAATTATTTTACACATTTTTTAAGTGTTTTATTTAAGCCGTTGAAATTAGCTTAGCTCTATTTCATAGTTTTTTGTTGTTAACTGAAATAATATTTATATTTCTATCATAAACAACAATTTGTGGTTATGTATATTCAAACTATATACTATATATTTTATAAGGTACGATTCATGAGAGGTGTCCCATGGTTTCCTTGATTTGTAGTGCTTTCTGCACTAATACATGTAATACGAAAATAGTTTAAATTGATTGAGTGAGTTACGTGAAGATCGAATTTAATTGATAAATAAAGCACTAATAACCTTTCTTTACACTTTAAAAGTGTGAAAAAAGGTTATTAGTGCTTTATTTATCAACGACAATAGTTTGATGTCATCAGATTACGTGTATGATAAGAGACAGAAAACTTCATAATATGTCTGCTATGGTTTTTGGGTGGAACATGCAAAAACGTATCTTCCGGTATGCAGCTTTAAAATTTTAAGGTTAAACGTCACATTTTGACAATATCTTCGTAAAACTAAATCTGCAAATACCCAGCCATAAATCATTTTAATTAATGTGCATAATCGTTTTGAATCTCAGTTTAAGTGGCATAATTCCAATTTCCACATCTACTTAATAGTTCAGGTGTAATAGTTTTGTGTAAGCTCATACGAAAATGTTAGTTGAATCAAATCGCTTTTTTTAAAAGAGTTCAATTTGATGCTTGAAACAAATGTTTTACACTCCCAGACTAAGCATGAAGTAAAATTTCGAGTTTAGAAAAGCCTGAAAATTTGGTTTGGACGCGTAGCGCGAAGCGCGGAGCGGCCAAACCAAATTTTCAGGCTTTTCTAAACTCGAAATTTTACTTCATGCGCCACGCGTATAAGGCACTGATTTCAAGCAAAGTTTACTCGTTCACAGTATTGCAGTACTTTCAGTGTTTAATACGCGTGGCGCATGCAGTAAAATTTTGAGTTTAGAAAAGCCTGCAAATTTGGTTTGGCCGCTCCACGCGACAGAACCAAATTTTCAGGCTTCTCTAAACTCGAAATTTTCATTCATGCTTAACCTGGAAGTGGAAAACACTTGTTTAAACTTTAAATTGACTTCTTTCAAGAAAACAACCAATATTTAAAAATTTACAACACGAATTGGGATATGTCTACTCAAAAGAAAAAATTCAAAAAAGAAATGATGATTTAAAGCTATTCTAAAAGAAAGAATACTAATATACTCGCAACCTAAACAGTATGACATTGTCATTTAACTTCGAAATTTGACACAACTAGGAAAATCGTTGCAGATACAACTGTCGACATACTCTTTAAATAAATTTGAACCACACATTCCACATCAATGAGTCACACGACATCTCTCCCGAATTCCACTATGTATACTTAACCACAAATTGCTTTTTATGATTGAAAACCTTAAGTTGTAAATTTTATTACAGTCAACAACAAATAATTGAGAAATGGAGTTGGGCCACTTTCAAAATAAATGGCTCAATTATTAATTTGTTTTTATGAAGTACAATACAAACTTACAAACCAATGAAAAAAAGTAATATTTTATTATAAGGGCATATTGTTGCCTTTGTTTTTTTTTTTCTTGCATTAACAATCAAAGATATTTATTAATAACGTTTGCAAATTCAAATGCTGCAAATAAAACGCATGCAAAAAACATAAATAAATTAATCCATGCAAAAAATCAATCGCTTGCATGCAATCCGTGTATTTCAGCATAAATAAATAAATAAAATCAATCAATCAAAAACATTGCACGTGTTGTTATTTATAAATAAATAAATAAGTAAAAGAATACCACCTGAAATAAGTGCAAAAGGTTAAAATGTTAAACGATGTTAGTTAGTCGAATAAATAAATTATTTACAAAGGCAGAAACATACATATTTACACAAATAAAACATAAAATACGTAAGGCATAGTTGTTCAATAGTGGCTTAAATCAAGCTTAGCTCAAACACAGTTTAAGTTAGTTATATCAAGGTGTGATTTAAACTTAGTTAAATCATTTTTGGGATTGATTGAGTTACGTGAAGATGATAATAACTTTGATTAAAACACTTGCAACCATTCTTCAACAATTTATTTGTAATATTAAAAGTGCGATTCTTTACGCAATCTACAAAAAATTAGTCTATAAAAGACTAAATCAAACACTTATTGAAACAACTACTTCCCAAGCTAACACCCCAAGCATTGTCAATTTATACTTAAGTTTAAACTGCACGGTAACGTGGCTGCCAGTCTAAGGTGTCAAATTGTTTAGAGTGAACGGCAAAGCTATACTGATGAGAGTAAATCTGGAAACGCGTCTATCAATGGCCTGAATAATTTAAACCAAATTGTTACATTTGCAGTAGGAAACTGTATGCAACAGCAAACACTTGTTGTATAATTTAATGTCCGTCGGGGTATTAGCTCAAGAAGTAGTTGTTTCAATAAGTGTTTGATGTAGTCTTTGTAAGACTAATTTGTTGTATCGTATGTTTAATAACATAAAACCTCTAGAGTGCCATGATTTTATCTTTTTATAAATTAAAGTTGGCTACACGCTTTAGGAATTGAAACGTCAGACAAAATAATTATAATGTATAATTTCAGAATTGCCAAACTACAATATTTTCCATGGCACTCTAGAGGTTTTATTTTATTGAACATGCTATAGATTGCGCATAGAATCGCACTTTAATGGTTGAAGCATTCTGCAACCAAGCATTGGCAATTTTATTTATACTTTAATTTATTTGTAACCAAAATAAATACAATTTTGAAGAAAGGTTCCAAGCGTTTAAATCAAAGTATTAATCTAAGTTAAGTCACTAATAAACCACTAAGACTTGTTGTTGTTCAACCATAAGCTTCGTTTAAATTGCATTAAGATAAATATAATTTAAACTGAGCTTAAGCTAAACTTGGTATAAGCCAACCAGTAATAAATAACTTAGCCTTGATTTAAAAAAAACAATACAAATAAAAAAATCATCAAAAATTACGGAAATGCTGCTTTATTGTGCTAAAAACACTTATTTAAAAAATAAAATTGGACAATACATTAAAACAAATAGTACACCTTTAAAATTTATAAAATATGTATATTATCATTAAAAAAAACAAAAGTACAAAAAATATACATATAAATCTATGACACAGATATCGATTAATGCTAATGTATAAAAAAAAAATAATAAAGAAAGAGAGAAGATGTGGGTTTTGGTATGGCTTAGCAATATTAAGAGGTATGGTATGTATTTTTATATTTTGAGTGTTGTTGAGTTTGTTTTGTTTTTGTTGGGTATTTGTAGTGGCTTAAATCTAGAATGTTTTTGAGTATTTGTGTCGCCCGGCGCATCCACCATTTATACGAAAGCGTGTTTTTCTTCTGAAAAATAATATTCAAGAAAACACTCGACACTATTTGATTAGAGAATAAATAAGTGTGTCTTTTGTTGTTTTATTTGGTGTGTGTACTTAATTTATAATCCGCACACTTTTTTTTAAAAAAACATTAAAATTTCTGTTTTTGTTTCTGTTTCTTAATAAATCCACCACCAAAGTTTTATTTTTAAAGATAATTAACGGCGAAAAGTAATGATTTTTTTCTTTTACAATAAGTCACTCACTTTAAATAATTTATTACTTCCTCCAACAACTTAATTGTTTATTGTTTATATTTTTGTAAAATATGTTTTTTTGTAATATTCACAAAAAAACTCTCGGCCAATTACACTAATTTCATTAATAATTACTAACAGTTATGTCCAATAATTACATTATTTCTGTATTTTTTTAAAATTTATTTAATTAATTTTATTTATTAAGTTTATTTTGTGAAGGAAATTAATGCCGAAAACGAATGATTTTTTTCTTTTAAAATAAGTCACTCACTTTAAATAATTTATTACTTCCTCCAACAACTTAAAATATTGTTTATATATTAAATATTTTTTAATAATATTCATGAAAAAAACTCTCAGCAAATTACACTAATTTCATTAAATATTACTAACAATTATGTCCAATAATTACATTATTTCTATATTTTTATAAAATTCATTTTATTAATTTTATTTATTAGGTTTACTTTGTGAAGGAAATAATTGCCAAAAACGAATGATTTTTTTCTTTTGCAATAAGTCACTCACTTCAAATACTTTATTAGTTCCTCCAAGAACTTAAAATATTGTTTAAATTTATACAAAATAGTTTTTTATAATATTTACAAAAAAACTCTTAGCCAATTACAATTACACTAATTTCATTAAATGTTACAAACAGTATTGCCGAATAGTTCTCTGTGTTTTTATAAAATGTATTTAATTAATTTTATTAAAATATAAAAATAATATCTGCTTTAACTTTTTAACTATTACTGTTTCACTGATAATATCAATTCATTTTCGATGTAATTTGTAATTCAATGCAATTCATTTTAGATAAATCTAATTGATATAAATTGATAGTATCGACATTAATTCTGTGGCTTGGAGCTTAAAAGGCCAATGTCAAAAACCGCATTTGAGAAAATCGTATTAAAAGTTTGTTGTTCTTAAATTATTTTAATTCTAAATTACATACAACTTTTAGTATGTTTAAACTTTGCCACAGAATTGACGTTTTCAAAGTAAACCGACGACATCAAAATTGGCATAAAATGATAAGATCATTAAAAAATAATAACATTGACATAAAATGACAATCATATCGTTTTTAGAAATATCGAAAAATGATTGATATTATAAAATTTGGATGAAAAATTATTTATACATTGGATAACTTTTATAAGTGAGTGTTTAAAAATTAATCAACAACACCTAAGGCCTTAATATTGCCAAAAAATACCGACCGAAATAAAAAAAATCTAAAATCTACACAATGTGCGAACTAAAATTAAGTAAACAAAAAATGTTAATTTAAAAACCTACACAAATGTTAAGTAAATAAACGGACTTAAGTTTCATCTCTCAGTCTTCTTTTAGACTTGTTAAAACAATCCAATTCAGGTACTTACTTCACAATTCTCTTTTTTGTTAATGAAAATGATTTTTTGACTTTATAATCATTTTTCTGTTAACGAAAATATTTACTTTACAATCGAATTTTTTTTGTTGATGCAAACGATTTTCTTACTTACTTTAGAATCATCTTTTATGTTATTGAAAATGATTTTCTTGTTTACGAATATTCAAGTATTTTTTCATTTGAATATACAATCCTGATGCATTTTCTGTAAATATTCAGGCATTCGTTGTTTTTATAAAAGTGTTCAATTTTAAACTTTAAACGAGTGTTTCCACTCCCAGACTAAGCATGAAGTAAAATTTCGAGTTTAGAAAAGCCTGAAAATTTGGTTTGGTCGCGTAGCGCGAAGCGCGGAGCGGCCAAACCAAATTTTCAGGCTTTTCTAAACTCGAAATTTTACTTCATGCGCCACGCGTACTAAACACTGATTTGATGTGAAGTTTAGAATGTACGTCTTTAGCATACTGCTTTACTAGTATATTTCGAACTTCACTTGAAATCAGTGTTTACTACGCGTGACGCATGAAGTAAAATTTCGAGTTTAGAAAAGCCTGAAAATTTGGTTTGGCCGCTCCGCGCTTCGCGCTACGCGACCAAACCAAATTTTCAGGCTTTTCTAAACTTGAAATTTTACTTCATGCTTGGTCTGGGAGTGGAAACACTCGCTACAGGTCAAATTGAACACTTGTATAACAAATAACGAATGCCTGAAAATTTACAGAGAATGCATCTAAATTCTATATTTAAAAGAAAAAATAATGTTTTCCAAAGAACATTATTTTCTCACTTACTTTACAATACTCTTTTTTGTTAAAGAAAATTATGTTCTTACTTTACACTTTACAATCCTTTTAATTCTGCTGCATTTTCTGTAAATATTCAGGCATTCGTTGTTTTTATAAAAGTGTTTAATTTTAAACTTTAAACGAGTGTTTCCACTCCCAGACTAAGCATGAAGTAAAATTTCGAGTTTAGAAAAGCCTGAAAATTTGGTTTGGTCGCGTAGCGCGAAGCGCGGAGCGGCCAAACCAAATTTTCAGGCTTTTCTAAACTCGAAATTTTACTTTATGCGCCACGCGTACTAAGCACTGATTTGATGTGAAGTTTAGAATGTACGTCTTTAGCATACTGCTTTACTAGTATATTTCGAACTTCACTTGAAATCAGTGTATACTACGCGTGACGCATGAAGTAATATTTCGAGTTTAGAAAAGCCTGAAAATTTGGTTTGGCCGCTCCGCGCTTCGCGCTACGCGACCAAACCAAATTTTCAGGCTTTTCTAAACTCGAAATTTTACTTCATGCTTAGTCTGGGAGTGGAAACACTCGCTAAAGGTTTTAAATTGAACACTTGTATAACAAGGAACGAATGCCTGAAAATTTACAGAGAATGCATCTAGATTCTATATTTAAAAGAAAAAATAATGGTTTCCAAAGAAAATTATTTTCTCACTTACTTTACAATACTCTCTTTTGTTAAAGAAAATTATGTTCTTACTTTACACTTTACAATCCTTTTAATTCTGATGCATTTTCTGTATATTCAGGCATTCGTTGTTTTTATAAAAGTGTTTAATTTTAAACTTTAAACGAGTGTTTTCACTCCCAGACTAAGCATGAAGTAAAATTTCGAGTTTAGAAAAGCCTGAAAATTTGGTTTGGTCGCGTAGCGCGAAGCGCGGAGCGACCAAACCAAATTTTCAGGCTTTTCTAAACTCGAAATTTTACTTCATGCGCCACGCGTACAAAACACTGATTTGATGTGAAGTTTAGAATGTACGTCTCTAGCATACTGCTTTATTAGTATATTTCGAACTTCACTTGAAATCAGTGTTTAATACGCGTGGCGCATGAAGTAAAATTTCGAGTTTAGAAAAGCCTGAAAATTTGGTTTGGCCGCTCCGCGCTTCGCGCTACGCAACCAAACTAAATGTTCAAGCTTTTCTAAACTCGAAATTTTACTTCATGCTTAGTCTGAGAGTGGAAACACTCGCTAGAGGTTTTAAATTGAACACTTGTATAACAAATAACGAATGCCTGAAAATTTATAGAGAATGCATCTAGGTTCTATATTTAAAAGAAAAAATTATGTTTTCCCAAAAACATTATTTTCTCACTTACTTTACAATACTCTTTTTTGTTAAAGAAAATTATGTTCTTACTTTACACTTTACAATCCTCTTAATTACTAATGAAAATGATTTACTTACTTTGCCAATGACCTTTTTTATTTGTTATGAAAATGATTTTCAGGTACTTTACATACTCAATTTTTCCGATGAAACCTAACCCCTGTTCCTTTTTTAGCAATTATCATATTTACCTCTTATTTACCTGCACCTATGTCTGTATATATATTTTATATAAACTACAAATGTATTCTAAAATAATATATATTGTATATGTGTGAGTTATATGAAGCAGAGAAGAAGTGGCAGATGATCAGGAGGAGAGAAGATAGTGGAAGTGTCCCCCAATCATGTGACTTTATTCAAAAACCAGTTGTATGGTTCTGTTTCGGACCACGCGACGTCCTTCGACAAAGACAAAATCAACAAATTAATTACCACCCCCAAACAAATTTAATTTGTATTTTTTGTTTTATTGTTATTATTATTTTTTGATCATGCGAATTGTGTGTGAGCTGTTGGTGAAGGTTATTTTTGTTTAGGGCCTTCACCGTGCGCGTCTTTGTCGTCAGTACGGTCAAAAATTGTCGGAAATTTTGACTAAGGTGTACTATTGCTTTAATTCTTGTGTGATTTTTCGGGTGCTGATGGGATTTTTCCACTCGTAGATAGAATGTATCAATAAATAACTATTTATATACCTAGTGCGAGAATAAAGCGAAATTGCATAATTAATAAAACCAATTTACTATTGAATTTTCTATAATCGCCGTATTATACACTAAAGCCAAGTTACATAAATATTAAAATTGCAGTTATTTTTGTAATTCCTTTGAGAATGGTCCTCATTGAACGAAACACGTGTCAGGAAACTGAATACAAAAACATGAAAGTAAACAAGTGTTTTAATTTGAAATGACCTAATATTAAAATTGCAATTCACTATTGAATTTTCTACAAATGTCTGTTTTATTGAAATTACAAGACATTTAAATCGACCTGTTTAGTGATCAACTATAGTTAAAATGAGGTTCGGTGTTAGTTCATTTTATTTTCATTAACTGTACTAATTACTATTTCCATTTCAATTATAAACTAGTCTCAGAATTTCAAATTTTAAAGGAAATAAATAACATGAATTAGTAGAGTAATGAGCTGCAGTTCAAACCATAGTTTAGTAATGAATTAAGGTTCAACTTGCATTTAAATATTAAATATTAGTGCAATGTCATAAATAGTTCAA
Source organism: Philonthus cognatus (assembly GCA_932526585.2). NCBI lineage: Eukaryota > Metazoa > Arthropoda > Insecta > Coleoptera > Staphylinidae > Philonthus > Philonthus cognatus. The sequence continues at coordinate 145,841,675 of OW052241.1, read as the reverse complement.
CAGTGAATCATAACAGTGTAAAATAAAATAGTAAAGAAAGGAAATCAAACCCTGTTTTATCAGTGATTAATTACTTCACATAACTCAAAACAAACAGTAAATGAATCGCAGATTAACATGTATTTCAGTACTGAATTACAGTTCAACGTGTAGTTTAGTATTGGTACAATGGTGAGCTGTAGGTAAGTACTATTTGTTTTTTTTTTTTCTATTCAAATTAGAAATTAGCCTCACAGTTTTAAATTCAATGAAAATAAACAACTAGAATTAGTACATTAATTAGCTGTAGTTAAAACTGTAGTTCAGTCATGAATTAAAGTTTAGCGTACAGTTCAGTATTGATAAAGCAGTGAACTGCAGTTCAAACTTTAGTTAGTAATGAATTTCAGTTCAGGGTGCAGTTCAATTATGAATTACAGTTCAACCTCTAGTTCAGTGGTCTCCAAACTACGGCCCGCGGGCTAAATCCGGCCCGCAACTTGCATGAATCTGGCCCGCGATTGTTTGTATTTTTTTTGTAAATGTCATATTTTGAAATATTGTAACAATTGTTCCTTAAATTTTTCATAATTTTATAAAATTAATCGGATCTTGGCCGACTTTATTATGTAGAATTGTATTTGTGGCCCGCGAAGAAGATAGTTTGGAGACCCAGGCTCTAGTTAATTGTTGAGATTTCGTTCAAAGTTTTTTTACATAACTGGCCTTGATTGTAATTAAAAATAGAAATAAATAATGTGTAGTTCTATGATAAAATACTATTTAAAGAAAAGCTCAATAATCAACCACGGCAAACAAAAGAAATCAAACCCTGTTTCATCAGTGATTAATTACTTCACATAACTCAAAGCAAACAATAAATGACTCGCAGTTCAACTTGTAGTTCAGTACTGAATTACAGTTTAAGGTGCAGTTCAGTATTGGTACAGTGATAAGCTGTAGATTAGTACTAATATTTGTTGTTTCTTGCAATTCAAATAAGAAATCAGTCTCAGAGTTTTAAATTCAATGGAAGCAACAACAAGAATTAGTACATTAATTAACTGCAGTTAAAACTGTAGTTTAGTATTGAATTAATGTTTAACGTACAGTTTAGTATTGATCAAGCAGTGAACTGCAGTTCAAACTTTAGTTAGTAATAATTTTTAGTTTAGGGTACAGTTTAATTATGAATTACAGTTCAACCTACGATTAATTGTTGATATTTCGTTCAAAGTTTTTTTACATAACTGGCCTTAATTGTAATTACACATAGAAATAAATAATGTGTAGTTCTATGATAAAATGTTATTTAAAGAAAAGCTCAATAATCAACCACGGCTTAGTGCATTCATAAGCTACATAACAACTGTAAATACAAATGCTCGTTCATCAATTGTATTTACGCTTGCAATTATTTGATGAACTTTAGTTAAAAGTGCAGTTCAGTAATTAATTACAGTTAAAAGTGTATTTCAGTAATTATTTACAGTGCAAAGTGTAGTTCAGTAATCATTAATGAATTACAATTCAACGTAGTTTATTGATTAGCTGCAGTTCTATGTTTTTTTTACTTAACTGCTCTTTAATGCAATTATAAACAGAAATCAATAAGAGGTAGATGGGTTCACTATCGTTCAAAGAACAGCTCAGTGAAAACCGCAGCTTAGTGATGAACTGCACTTCTATGTTTTTATGCTACTAGCCTTAGTTACAACTGTAAATATAGAAATGAGGAGCGGTGTTTAGTTCTGTGATGAACTACAATTAAAAGTTTAGTTTCATAATTATTTACAGTTTAAAGTCTATCTCAGTAATTACTAATAAACTACAATTTACCATATAGTTAATTGATGAGCTACTTAGCCTTAATTGCAATTACAAATAGAAGTAAATACGGGTTACTTCTGTGATGAGCTATTGTTCAAAGAACAGCTCATTAATGAACCACAGGTCAGTGTAGTTTATTGATGGACTATATTTCAAAGTTTTTATGTAACTGGCCTTAATTCCAACTGTTAATAGAAATTATAAACGAGGTACAGTTCTGTGATGAGCCACGGTTAAAAGTGTATTTCAGTAGCCATTTATAGTTCAAAGTGAAGTTCATTGATAATTAAATGTGTACTTCAACTGGCAGACCGCAAATACACGTAGTAATAAACAACAAAGTGTGGTTCTAACCTACAGTTCAACGTGCAGTTTTGCAATGAATTACAGTACAACATACAGTTTATTTATAATCTAGAGTGCAGATACTTAATTGTAATTTAAATAGAAAAAAACAAATTGGAACTCAGTGCCAAACTTCAGTTCATAGAGGAGCTCAGTAACTAACTACAGCTTAAATTATAATTTACCGATGAACTACAGTTCAAAGAGCAGCTTATAATGAACTACAGCTCAAAGTTCAATTTTGCAATGAACTACTGCAGTTCAAGGAACAGCGCAGTAATGAAACACAGACTAAAATGTAATTCAGCGATAAATTATAATTCACGGAGCAGTTAAGTGAATAATGACAGATCAATTCAGAGATGAACCACAGTTCAGGGAGCAACTCTGTAATAAACTACAGCTTAAAGTGTAATTCAGCGATGAACCACAGTTCAGAGAACAACTTAGTAATGAACTACAGCTTAACCCATTAACGGCCGAGCAATTATAGAGATAATTTTAGGTAAAATTCTGCACTTCTTTTTATGATATTCATAAATGACTTATTGTATTACATACTCTGAATTTTTCTTTTAAATACACATGATGTATATGCTGTAAAATTTCAAGCATTCGTTAATTGTATATAAAAACGTGCAGTATGAAGTTTAAAACAAGTGATTCCACTCCCAGACTAAGCATGAAGTAAAATTTCGAGTTAAGAAAAGCCTGAAAATTTGGTTTGGTCGCGGTCGAGCGGCCAAACCAAATTTTCAGGCTTTTCTAAACTCGAAAATTTACTTTATGCGCCACGCGTATAAAACACTAAAATATTGTAAAGTTAGAAATACACTCTCATTATTTTTTTTTAATGAGTAATAATTGAAATATTTAAATAACAAAATATTGAAATTTTTCTTCATACATTTTCAAGTCAGGTCAAATAATATAATATACTCAATGACATTAGAAGCGTAACACCAAGAAGGAATGATTTTTTTGAATTCATATTTTAGCAACAGAGTGACTATATTTAAAGCATACATTGATAACAGTTTCAACCTTGTGCCTTTTATATTTATTGTGAAAAAAAAATATTTCACTTTTTCTTTTTTGATAAAACTATTTATATGAGCTGTTTAGTACAGATGTTTTTAGTTTTCGTGTTTCCGTTGAGTGTGTTAAGCTTAAATAAAATGCCTCGAGTCCGAAGACGTCCACAATATCACCATTTGAGCGATTTTGACCGGGGTCGAGTTGTTGCTTATCGAGATGTCGGTATGTCCTATCGCAAAATTGCCCGCCGTATTGATTCCACTGCAGCAACTGTAATACGTGTGTATCAGGTATGGACAGAAGAAGGTAGAGGAGCAAGAAGAAGACCAATTGGTCAACCAAGGCGTACCACAGAACGTCAAGATCGGCGCTTAAGACAAATAGCCCTGCGAGACCGTTTCGCTACTACGCGTCAAATCGGTGATCAATGCATTGGAGAAGAAGGTAGGCCCGTTAGTATGCGAACCTTATATCGCCGCATTCAATCCTTTGGGCTTCTTTCGTACCGTCCAAGATTAGTGCTTCCTTTAACAGCGAGACACTGTCGCCAAAGGTTGGACTGGTGCAGAGAACGGCAGCATTGGGAGGCAGAATGGCACGATGTCGTATTCAGCGATCAATCACGATTTTGTCTAGGCACGCATGATGGCCGTAGAAGGGTACGACGCTACCGTGGAGAACGACCTGATCTTAGGTTTGCTATTGAGAGGCATGTACACAGGACTGCTGGAGTAATGGTTTGGGGGGCTATTGCTTATGGTAGTCGATCACCTCTTGTATTCATTCGAGGCAGTATGACAGCTGCGCGTTGTTGAAGACGTCATACGACCGACTTTGTTGCCTTATTTAGATGGCCGCCCAGACGTATTTTTTCAACAAGATAACGCACGTCCCCATATTGCTCGTCGAACTATGAACTTTCTTAATGAAGCTGGTGTTAATGTTTTGGCGTGGCTGCCCCGTTCGCCGGATTTAAATCCCATTGAACATGTGTGGGATATCATGGGAAGAAGAATATTCTCTTTGCACCATCCTCCACAGACTCTAGCACAGTTGATCGATGAAATTCAAGTTGCTTGGAACGAGATGCCTCAAGAAGACATCGACCATCTCATTTTGTCGATGCCCAGACGTCTACAGGAGTGTATACAGCAAAGGGGTCGCCAAACACATTATTAATTTTTTTTAGATTGTTTTTTAATAAAATTTCTTGAAAATGTAATCATTTTATTCTTGATGTAAGACTACCATACTGGCAAAAAATCAAGTCAAAATAATAACTCCTTCTGGGTGTTACGCTTCTAATGTCATAGAGTATATATCAAATTAACCTATTTAGTAATATAATTAACCACGCAACATTGTGTACGCACCAATGGCGCTTAATGGGTTAAAGTGTAATTCAGCGATGAACCACAGTTCAGACAACAACTTAATAAAGAACTACAGCTTAAAGTGTAATTCAGCGATGAACTACAGTAATTAACTATAGCTCAACGCGTAGTTCAGCAATGAACTGCAGTTCAAGGAGCAGCTCAGTAATGAACAACAGATCAAAGTGTAAATCAACGATGAATTACAGTCCACTGAGCAGCTTAGTAATTACCTACAGCCCAAAATATAAATCATTGATGATCTACAGTTCAAGGAGCAACTCAGTAATGAACTCTCGAGGTGTAATTCAGCCATGAGCTACAGTTTAAGAAGCAGGTTAGTGATCCACTGCAGATCAAAGTATAAATTAGCGATAAACTACAGTTCGTAGAGCAGCTCAGTAACTAACTACAGATCAAAGTGTAATTCATCGATGAACTACAAATCAAGGAGCAGCACCGTAAATAATTACAGCTCTAAGTGAAACGATGCACTACTAACTGTTCCTAATTACAAATGTTCATTTAATTATAAATAGTGAAGTTCTGTGCTGAACTATTTATCTGAAGTGCAGTCCTGTAATAGATTACAGTGTAAGTTTAGTCTTTTTATACAACTGTTCCTAATTACAAATGCAAATTGAAATATGTCTAATTTTGTGCTTAAAAACAGTTTTTTTTTTAAATTAGGTAAAGTTATGTGATAAACTATTTAACTGGAGTGCAAATCAGTAATATTTTACAGTTTAGACTCAGAAATAGACTACAGTCTAGACGTAGTTCACAGATACCCTACAGTTTTCACTGTTTTGATGGTGTAGATGAGTGATGAATTACAGTTAAAAATTATCATGTAACTGCTTAAAATGTAGTACTGTGAACTAAGATTCCAAGTGTGGTTCTGCGAGGAACTACACTTGCAAATTATTAAGAGATTTACGAAGTGTAATTCAGTAATTAATTGTAGTGTACAGTTTTTATGTAACAGGTTCAAATCTAAATTAGAATAAACAGAGTTTAGTTCTGCGTTTAAATACAGTTTGAATACTTCATCTTGTATAACAAGAATAAACTACAGTTTAAAGCCTGGGTCTCCAAACTATCTTCTTCGCGGGCCACAAATACAATTCTACATAATAAAGTCGGCCAGGATCCAATTAATTTTATAAAATTATGAAAAATTTAAGGAACAATTGTTACAATATTTCAAAATATGACATTTACAAAAAAAGTACAAACAATCGTGGGCCGGATTCATGCAAGTCGCGGGCCAGATTTGGCTCGCGGGTCGTAGTTTGGAGACCACTGGTTTAAAGTATAGTTCAGTGACAAACTACAAACTACATGTTTCAAATTCAAAACTATTTGAATTTGGAAGAATATGCTTACGCTTCTTTTAGTTTGCATAACATTAAACATAATTACGGTTTAATGTGTAGTTCAGGGATGGACTACAGCTAAAATATAGCTTAGAATTGAAACACATTCTGTGTATACAGTTGATCTTTATCATGCGTGATGGTGTACAGTTCAAAATGTAGTATATACAGTACACATTGTATTTCAAAGATGTATTACCGTAAAAAGTGTAGTTCTGAGATGGATTACAGTAAACAGTATAGTTTAGAGATAAATCACAGTAAAAGTAATTAATCTTTAAATTACAGTTTAAAGATAGATTACAATAACAAGTGTAGGTTAGAGATGGATTACAGTTGAACTGTAGAAATGAAACAGACTTTTAAAATGCAGTACATCTTTATTATGCGAGGTGCTGTATTTAAGTAATGAACTGCAGTCCAATGTGTAGTTTAGTAACTACTATAGTTGAACTATAGTATAATTCAGAGATGGATTACAGTTGAAATATAGAAATGAAGCAGACTTTGATAATGGAGTGCATCTTTATAATGCGAGATGCTGTATTTAAGTAATGAACTGCAGTCTAATGTGTAGTTTAGTAATGAGTAACAGTTCAACGTTTGTATATAACTGGCCTATATAGAAATGGGATAAAACAAGGAGGTATATATCTGTGGTAAATTGCATTGTAAACGGCAGTTCAACAATTATTACTAATTTAAAATGTAGTTCGGTAATAAACTGCAGCTCAATTTTTTTATGCAATTGGTATAAATCGCAAACGTAAAATAAATTTACGCATTGATATGTTTTACTCGTAGTAATTTGCCAATGTTTTATCGGAACTTTAATTTTTTTATGCAAAAATGCTTGTAGTTACAAATCCTTTCTATTAACAGATACAAGCTGATAATAGAATTAGTGAAAGATAAACAATTAATACTGAGCAAAATTTATGAGATTAAACTAAGCGCATTTTTAAATCTAATGGTTTGGATAGAGTTCCATTTTAAATTCAACGAGGGATGGTCAAAAAGTAAGGTTACAAAATGTACACGCTCTATTGCAAGCTTTGTAACCTTACTTTTTGATCACCCCTTGTACAAATAGATTTATATAATATTTGATTAGGTTTACAACAGCATGATATTTTTATAAATTTATTTTAAAACACTACATTTTCTTCTTAATTTTTTACATTCTCGTTTAATTTGTAATGATATATGTATCTATCTACGAGTGGAATGGATCACAAAGAGAAGGAATCACACACTCGCTCTTTTGAAAACAAAAATCCATCATTAACAATTTCAACATGCACTTATTAATATTAAGATACTTTTAATATTCCATCAAATTTATCTTATTAAAAATTATTATTGCGAGTGACAAACTGGTTTGATATAAAGCTCTTTTGTTCTTGTTTTAATTCCGTGCTGTGAGATTAATAAATAAAGAGATTGCTTTAGATAACAAAACAATCCGTTTAAAATTAGCAGGTGCGTCTCAGGAGACATTCAAGGAAATTATTGATCCACAGGTACAGCCTGTCACTCACCTGGTTGGTTGGAGTCACCGTCGGCACGGTTGGCACGTAGGCTGGCACCACTGTCGAGGACCTCAGTGGGGTACCAGGTCTGGTCTCGCTCCTGTACCTCGAACTGTAGCGGTTCGGTTTTTTTAAGGATAATGGAACGACCTAAATTTAGAATAAAGTCAATTCACAAGAATTAAATTAAAATACATTAATGGCTTAAAAAACACCATACGTGATTTAATATTGGTATTTTGTTTTAGTTTATCAAGTGCAAGCGTAAAACTTCTGGTGGTACCAGAGATATCTTTGGTGCACCATAATAAAAATCAAGATTATGAAGACTAGTTAACTAATTTAATCTCTCATTTTTCAGCTTTTGCAAATGAAAACAAAGTTTATTTTTTCCTCAAAAATCTCTGTAGTTTCAATTAAAAAAAAAATGGAAGTTCTTCAAAAACAAATTAGCTATTAAAATAAAACACAAACAGTGCATCAATGTCGCTCAGCAAACGGTTTTCCAAATGAGCATTAGTAAATTATGTTCTCATTTATAGTTATATAGAGAATACTTCTTTTAGGTAAACATATTCATAAGTTGTAAATTTTCCGACATGCATTGTTTTTTAAATGAGCTCAATTTTAAGCTTCAAAACGGAGGTTTTCCACTCCCAGACTAAGCATGAAGTAAAATTTCGAGTTTAGAAAAGCCCCGTGAAAATTTGTCGAGGGTCGCGCAGCGGCCCGAGACAAATTTTCTGGGCTTTTCTAAACTCGAAATTTTACTTTATGCGCCACGCGTATTAAACACTGATTTCCAGTGAGGCTCAAATATACATAAATTTCATAATATTTTAGTGTTTTATACGCGTGGCGCATGAAGTAAAATTTCGAGTTTAGAAAAGCCCCGTGAAAATTTGTCTCGGGTCGCTGCGCGACCCTCGACAAATTTTCACGGGGCTTTTCCAAACTCGAAATTTTACTTCATGCTTAGTCTGGGAGTGAAAAACACTCGTTTAAAGCCTAAAATTGAACTCATTTAAAAAACAACGGATGTCGGAAAATTTACAGCTTATGCATATGTTTACCTCAAAGAAGTATTCCCGGTATAATCATAAGTAAGAACATGAATTACTAATGTTTATTTGGAAAGCTTCAAATTGAACTCTTTAAAAAAAACAACAAGTATCTAAAGATTTTAAGAAAATAAGCTGTATTTGGAATACGTATACTTTAGAGAAAAACTCGATATATGTACTTCATTAACTAAAACGCTGTTCACACGTAAAAATATTTCCAAATAGTAAAATCGTATTAAAAAAAATGTTGTTTTATGTAGAATAAATGTTAACATTTTTGTTTCCAACTCCGCGGGCTTAAAATTGACAACCGGCGGCCCGGTCAACCATGTTTTAGTGTTTTATACGCGTGGCCGCATGCAGTAAAATTTCAAGTTTAGAAAAGCCTGAAAATTTGGTTTAGTCGTGATCTAAAAACGCATCGAGTACAAGTGGAAGTACTTGGTAAATAAAATACTCAGAGTACAAGTTTTGAGTACTTGTACTGAAATACTGCCCAGTTCTGCAAAGACTTGATAAAATGAGTACTTAAAAGTCGCATTATTTGTAAGATTAATTGCAACAGCATTTAAGTATTTTAGGAGTCAATAAATTAATATATATATATATATATATATATATATACATATATATATATATAACATTTTTTCCACGTTATCATCCCATGTCAAATTAATACTAAAGTCCTATATTGTGATCGTACTCAGAGTACGAATTTGGAGTACTTGTGCTCGAATACAGTCCAGCTCCGCATACACTTGATAAAATTAATACTTAAAAGTCGCATTGCAACAGCATTTAGGTACTTTAGGAATCGATAAATTAATACTAAAGTCCTGTATTCTGATCTCAGATTTAGAATTAGTACTTAAGTCACCCAGGGCAATAACGCATGAGTACTTTAGGAAACACAAAAGTAGCATTAAATTTAAATATAATGACATGAAAGTGATAAAATTAGTACTTAAAAGTCGCAGTATATTTAATTTTAATTGGGTAAATATATTGTGTTTTACAATTTGAATGTGAAAGGGTCATAAAAGAGATAAAATTAGTACTTACGTCGCAATATATGCAATTTTTATTAAGTAAATTTAACACATTTAAAATAAAAATGTGAAAGAGAAAGCATTGAAATAAATTAAATCGAAAGAGACACACTTGTCGTGAGTCAGAGTTAGTAGATCGGTTTCGTAACGTAATTTGTTAATATATCAATTTTCGAGACCATTCACCGGTACTGCCATTGCAAAAGTGATACACAATTGAATAACACAATGCCGAACGCGATTTTTAATTGAGATAGTATTTACGAAAATATAAATAGCGTGCTTAATTGGAAGATAATTTAACATTGAGACAAATTTGTAACAGGATATTGATTTATTCAATACTATAATTAAGTCGCCTATTTCCAAAAACCCCTACATCATTTTTTTTTCTAATGGATTTAGGGGTTTTTGGAAATTATTCTTATGGAAGTAGTTTTAAGTTTCGGGTAATATTTTAGTACAAAAATAGATTTATTTAGGAAAACTAGTAGCCTCTTCCCATGTCAGTTGGCACAGTCATAAAAAATGCAATTACTAGAACTACAATGCTTAAAATGCCAAAATATTTTGATACATTTCTAATATTTAGGTCCGCTATTCCGGGTGTTTGATAAAAAACACCCAACGCCATAAGTCTGTTATTTATTGATAGATTTGAATAAACTAAAAGCAAAGTCAATAACAGTTTCAACACCATAAATTAACAATAATTGTATATTTTTTCTAAATTAACTTCAATGCCAAAAAATAGTCAACTTTAAATTTTTAAAAGGCTGCATATACTTTTTCTATTTTATTATATTGGACATTGTTTTTCTGAATCTAATTATGCTAGATATGTTGATTTCAATTTAATATTTATGCAAGCAAAAAATTATAATAAATCTTGCTCGCGTGATTTTTTGGCAATAAATGTAAATGAAACAAAATTGGACTTTTAATACAGATCAAAATTTATAAATAGAATTAGTATGTATAATCAACTTAAAAGATTCAGCACAATTTGTCAATTAACCGAACAAAATAAACGCTAGTATTTTTTAAACTTTACAATATTTCAGTGCTTTATACGCGTGGCGCATGAAGTAAAATTTCGAGTTTAGAAAAGCCCCGTGAAAATTTGTCTCGGGTCGCTGCGCGACCCTCGACAAATTTTCTACGCGGGGCTTTTCTAAACTCGAAATTTTACTTAATGCTTAGTCTGGGAGTGGACCCTCAAGATTTTCAACATGTCGAGATTTTCGATATTCCTAGATTTTCGTCGATTTATTCACAGTTTGTTATTATATCAAATGCAACTTTAATATTTAACAAATACTGTTTTTCTTAGGAATAGAATATTAACCCATTAAGAGCCGAGAAAATTATAAAGTTAATTCTAAAAGTTGATTTTAGGTAAAATTTTGCATCTTTTTCTATGATTTAAATAAATGATTTATTATATTACATACGTCGATTTTATGAAAGAGGTAAATTTAAAGTTCGAACGAGTGTTTCCACTCCCAGACTAAGCATGAAGTAAAATTTCGAGTTTAGAGAAGCCTTAAAATTTGGTTTGGTCGCGTAGCGCGTAGCGCAACGCGACCAAACCAAATTTTCAGGCTTTTCTAAACTCGAAATTTTACTTCATGCGCCACGCGTATAAAACACTGAAATGTAGTAAAGTTATAAATCCACTTAAAAAATGAGTAATAATCGAAATATTGAAATAAGAAAATATTTACATTTTTCCTTCACTTTTATTCTACATTAAGTTGTAACGTAGGTACTTATTTGTTGTTTCGTTATTATTAATGGCATTATCTCCCAATAAGTGGCATTTGTCACGTTTTTTACAAGGCACACTAATTATAATTTTTAAAAAATATAATTTTCAACCAAACCAAAGTCAATGGCCGTTTAGTTACTAAAAAATAATGACATGACTATTGAGTTTTTTCAATAATAACTTCATTCAAAAATAATAGCCAACTCAAGATTTTTAAATAGCTGCCTATAATTTTTTTTAATTTTATTACATTTTTAGATGATTTAAAAAATATTGTCTAATGTAATAAAATTAAAAAAATTATAGGCAGCTATTTAAAAATCTTGAGTTGGCTATTATTTTTGAATGAAGTTATTATTGAAAAAACTCAATATTCATGTCATTATTTTTTAGTAACTAAACGGCCATTGACTTTGGTTTTTAGTTCAATAAAATCGATTAATAAATACAAGAGTTATGGCGTTGGGCGTTTTTTATCGAACACTTGGTATACAGGGAGTACATTTTTATTCGTCGTATTTGAAAAAAGTTAAAATGGAAGCTTTAAACGAGTGTTATCCACTCCCAGATTAAGCATGAAGTAAAATTTCGAGTTTAGAAAAGCCTGAAAACTTCGCGCGAGCGAAGCGAGTCGCGCCCAGGCAAATCCAAATTTTCAGGCTTTTCTAAACTCGAAATTTTACTTCATGCGCCAGGCGTATAAAACACAGATTTAGTGAAAAGTTATTGTTGTTATTATTATTAATGTTCATTTGTTCAAAATACATAAAAATATTATTCATCAACGACTGTTTAACTATAAGTTTTTGTGTTTTAATTCATTGTATAGGGTAATTTATTGTACTGTAACTCATTTGTTTTTAAAGTTATAAAGAAACTAAAAACTCGAAATTTTTTGCGCCCATTAAAATGACGTACCTGTTTTATTTCAAGGACTTTTTGTTTTTCGCAAAAACGGTATTTTAATATCTCTTCAAATTAAAAAGTTTTCCATATGTCGCGCCTCCAAAATGCACTACCCTGTACTTAGTACTTTGTACTCATATATGTACTCAAGTACTGATTTTTACGTACTTGTACTTGGATTCGAGTACATTTTGTGTAGAGTAATTGTACTCAGTACTAGAGTACATTTTACTTGTACATGGAACAGCTCTCAGTGTATGTTATTATATTTAAATTTAGTACTACTTTTGTATTTTCTAAAGTACTCATTTGTTTTTGGTATGGTTGACTTAAGATCTGTTTCTGTATATCAGATCACAATAAAGGACTTAAGTATTAATTTCTTAACTCCTTACGTTGCAATTAAAGTTTTAGATATTTAAGTAACAATTTTGTTACGATTATTTCATTATAATTAAATTTAGTACTACAATTAAATCTGGTACTGCTATTATATCTCCTAAAGCATTTAGGTGTTGTTCCTATGTGTGACTTAAGTACAATTTTTGTATCTTAAATCACAATACAGTATTTTAGTTTTTTTGAGTAATGAACACTATTTCTATACGTACTTGAGCTAAAGTGCTATTTTGGTATCTTAGATCACAATATAATATTTCGATATTCTTCAAGTAATGAAAACCATTTCTATACGTACTTATGGAGTTCCGATTGAATTCGAAGATAAAGTAATTAATGTAACATTTTGGCCAAAAAATTGTCTCGTGAACAGATTTTACTTTAAGAAACGGACGGACGCAAGTGGTCCTAATTTTCAATCAAGTCCGAAAAATCGAATAAAAATTTAAGATCAAGTAACACTCAAACTTTTAAAATACTACATCAGAATGTAAGATGCTTAAGGAACTCAATAAACAACATTGAAGCTCTAATGGAAGAAATTAGTGAATGTCATGTATTGGGTATAACCGAACACTGGCAAACTTGTGAACAATTAGAAATGTGTAAAATTAGGAACTTTGTTCTTATCTCCTCTTTTTGTAGGGCTGAGAATCAACATGGCGGTGTAGCGTTGTACTCTTACAAAGACCTTGGTGCTAAATCAATTTATTTGGAAGATATTTGCTTAACTTGTGAACAATTAGAAATGTGTAAAATTAAGAACTTTGTTCTTATCTCCTCTTTTTGTAGGGCTAAGAATCAACATGGCGGTGTAGCGTTGTACTCTTACAAAGACCTTGGTGCTAAATCAATTTATTTGGAAGATATTTGAAATTTCAAAATGTAAGATGCTTAATGAACTCAATAAACAACATTGAAGCTCTAATGGAAGAAATTAGTGAATGTCACGTATTGGGTATAACCGAACACTGGCAAACTTGTGAACAATTAGAAATGTGTAAAATTAGGAACTTTGTTCTTATCTCCTCTTTTTGTAGGGCTGAGAATCAACATGGCGGTGTAGCGTTGTACTCTTACAAAGACCTTGGTGCTAAATCAATTTATTTGGAAGATATTTGCTCTCCAAATTTATTTGAATGTGCGGGTGCGGACATTAAGTTCGGCGATAAGACAATATCTGTTGTAGTAGTTTATAGGCCTCCTTTAAATGACTCTAGTTTGTTAGAATCCTTCTTTGAACGCTTAGAATGTTTATTGCATAAACTAAGCAGTCTTAATAATATATACTTCGTTATGGGTGATTTTAATATTAATTTATTATGTGATAAACTTGCATCTAATCAATTCAAAAGCATCTTGGAATCATTTTGTGCATATTTAACTGTTAAAGAACCGACTCGTATTACAGATGGTTCTCGCACTTGCATTGATAATATAATAACCAACGCAGATAGAGGTATAAATACTCTAGTGTTAGATGCTGCTATATCAGACCATACTGGGCAATTACTCAAATATGAAACAAACCACCGATCTCAATCATTAGTAAAAAAAAATACGAATTTACTCAAACGAAAGTGTTAGTAACTTCACACTGGACATACAGAACGAAATGTTTAATGATGTATTTGTTGCCAAAGGTGTAAATGAAAAATATAAAATCTTTATAAACATTTACTTAAGGTATTTCTACAAACACTTTCCTTTGCTTAAAGTAAGAAACACAGAACAAACAAAAATATATAATTTCGATGCTATAAAATCAAGCAAAGATAGGATGTTGTTATTTCAAACTTTGTCAAAATATAAGCCAGAATATGTCGAGGTATTTAAATGTGCACAGAGGGAATATAATCAACTACTGTCAGATGAAAAGAAAAATTTCTATGAAAATAAAATAAAAATGTCAAATAATCGCTCAAAAACAATGTGGAAAATAGTTAGTGATGTAGTAGGTTCAAAGAAGAAGAAGAAACAATATCTACCTAACAATGTTGATCTCCATTTACTATCGACTAAATTTAACAAACATTTTAATGACATTTCAGAAAACTTAAGCCATTTTTTTGTTAATAATGAACCCTATGTATGTTAAATACCTATCAACAATAATCCAATATTTCTGGAGCCTATTACAGAGCTTGAACTAATTAATATTGTGAATAACATCCAAAATAAAAATAGTACAGGTTACGATGAAATTCCAATATGTGTCATCAAAAAAAGTATATTCTGCATTGTAAAGCCTCTTTTGTGTATTATTAATGCAATGTTCGAGACTGGCATTTTTCCGGAACAGCTTAAACATTCGATTTTGGTGCCTATTTTTAAAGGTGGGAATTCAGAGGAACTGTCCAATTATAGGCCAATTAGCATTTTAAGCAATATATCTAAGTTATTTGAAGATATAATTTATAGACGCCTTAAACATTTTGTTATAAGATATAAATTAATATCTGACAATCAACATGGATTTCTCACCGGTAAGAGTATAGAGACCGCTTTATTTGATAATGTTAACTTAATACTAAACACCTTAGAGGAACGACAGATTGCGTGTGGTGTTTTCCTCGATGTTTCCAAGGCTTTCGACTCAATTGACTTCAATATTCTACTGTCCAAGCTCTATAATTATGGCATTCGAGGTGTTGCCAATAACCTGATAGAATCATAGCTTAAAGGGAGGTGTCATGCAACAAAGTTGAACGACAATACTAAGGGAGTCAGTGTTATGTCGGAAGTCTTGGGGATGTCGGCAGGAATCCCGCAGGGTAGTGTCCTTGGCCCTTTTTTGTTTATTGTCTACATTAATAATTTATTTCTTAATAAACCAGATCATTTGAACATACTAAATTATGCCGATGATACAAACCTCTTATTAAAAGGCAGTGATATAAATTATATTGAAGAAGCCGGAAATCTTGGTATGAATTATGTACTCAGTTGGTTCCAGGATAATAAACTCTTAATAAATGTAAATAAAACAAAATGTCTATTTTTCAAGACAATCCAGTCAACTACAATGCCAAATTGCTTAAAATTAAATGATAATAATTATCGTACTACAAGTACTGTCACATTTTTAGGAACTACTCTCGATGAAACCTTGACATACGAGACACAAATTAATATTATATCTTCAAAAATTAGTAAATCGATTTATGGTTTGAGAATGCTGCTAAGATACAGTCATTTCTCCATTTCAAAAATATTTTACTACTCCAATATATATTCGCATCTTAGATACGGGATTATATTCTGGGGTAGTAGTACAGATGCTACTAGAGTATTCATTTTACAAAAAAAAGCTGTTCGAATACTGTATGGACTCAAGTACCGCGAGAGCTGCAGAGGTATTTTTCGTAGTAATTGCCTCCTTACGCTATATAGCTTATACATATTCGAATGTGTCAAATTTCTTTGGCGTAATAAGCATAAGTTCAGTGGAAATGTTATGGAAAATAGTCGTAATACTAGACATGGTCATGTTTATCGCTTACCGAAACATAGGCTAACAGTGTATGAAAGGGGTCCGTTTTACTCTAGCATTAAGATATTTAACTTGTTACCAAAAGAAATAAAAGAAACAACTCGATATAATATCATAAAAAGTAAACTACATGCGTGGCTATGTTCTATTGAACCCTATTCCTTGGCAGAGTTTTATGCATCGCTGTAAACATAATAGTTATTTTAAGTATCATGTGTGTGTTTATATACATATGTAACTGAAACTGACAATTTTCTCGCCACAATGTAACATTTGTGTAAGTTTGTATTGAGAAATAAATATTATTCTATTCTATTCTATGCTGAAGTACTATTTTGGTATTTTAGATCACAATTCAGGGTGTTTCAAGAGAAAGTGCAAATATTTTAGGAGGCGATAATAGTGAGTAAAACAAGAAAAAAAGTCTAATACGTCGAAGTCCAATACTCAACAGTTTTCGACGTTAGGTTAGGTTTCTTTTTTATTTACATCTTCAAATCTTAAATGTAATATTGCGTTATCTATCAGTCTTTTTTTGAATTAAACAACGTCAATGCTATTAGAAGAGCAACGAGCAGCATCACTAATAGAATTACTAAATGTATTGAGGTTGGCGGTGGCATGTTTGAACCAACAAAGTAAATTTGCTTAATTTTAATTGATATTATTAAAAATCAACAATGTTATTTCTCGTACTTTAATAAATCTTATAATGGCCGTATCGCATTATCCATTAACAATAGGACATATGCTCATATGACATGTTTTACTTAGAATCATCCATACTACAACCTCCTAAAATATTTGCTCTTCCTCCCGGAACACCCTGTACAGTATTTCAGTATTATTTGAGTAACGAAAACTATTTCTATACGTACTTGTGCTGGTACAGCAGCTGATTCGAACACCTTCCCTCCCCTAGTCACCTTCCTCTCCTCAAAATGCTTCACCGGTTTCCTCGTGTACGGTACCCTGGACGGTTTCGAAGGGTACGTCCTCTTGAGCGTCGGACTCGCCGTCGTTTTCTCCACTTCCGGACCTTTCGTGACGTCCCCTAGGCTGAACCTCGCGTGGAACTTCAGTTTTTGGGTGGTACTCTCTTCGGAGCGTACTTCTGGAGTAAAAGTCGTGGATCTGATCACCGTTTTTCTGGAAGGTAGCGTCGGTTTGGCTTTTCTGGTCGTGATTGTTTCCTTTTTGTGTGGGGGTTTAGTGGAGACGGAAAAGCGCCTTCGTGGTAATCGCGTCGAGGGTTTCGGTACTAATTCGTTCTCGGAATCCTCAATCTAATTTTTTTTTTTTTTTCGAAAATAAAAATATTAATTTATACTGTAGAAAAACTGTATTTAATCTAGTGTACATTTAAAATATCATTTAAGCTAGAGTAAAAATAAAAAAAATAATGTATACTCTAGAAAAACTGTACTTACTCTAGTGTACATTTAAAATATCATTCAAGCGTAAACAAAGACAGAAAATTATAAAACAATTCGAATATTAGTGCTGGTAGTACCATTAATGCAGTGATCTGAGTTATATTACATTCCTTTATTTGCCTATATTAGATATACTTTACGGGTATTATGTACCTACCCGTTATCAATAACTGGATAATAGATGTAAATTACATGTATTATGTATTCACTATCAATAACTGGGTACTATATGTACACTTCTGTGCAATAAAATTAAGTACACAAAATATGTTATAGTTTTACATATCTTCGTAACTAGAAAACATCATGTCCGTTGATGAGTTTCCTAGTTACGAAAATATGTAAATACGCCAATTTCCTTAACCCATTATGTGCCATTGATACATATACGCAACATTATTAATTTTATGTTAATTAAGTTACTAAATAACTTATTTAATATATATTATTTGATTTAACTTGAAAATGTATGAAGAAAAACGTAAATATTTTGTTATTTTAATATCTTGATTATTACTCATTTAAATAAAATCTTTTCAGTGCATTTCTAACTTCACAATATTTCAGTGTTTTATACGCGTGGCGCATGAAGTAAAATTTCGAGTTTAGAAAAGCCCCGTGAAAATTTGTCTCGGGTCGCTGCGCGACCCTCGACAAATTTTCTACGCGGGGCTTTTCTAAACTCGAAATTTTACTTCATGCTTAGTCTGGGAGTGGAAATACACGTTATAAACTTGATATTGCACGTTTTTATACGAAATCGACGAATGCCTTACATTTACAACGGATACGTTATTTATATTTAATAAAAAAATTCATAGAATATAATACAATAAGTCATTTGTAGAACTTATACAAAGAAGTGTAGAATTTTACTCAAAATCCACTTTTAGAGTTAACTCTATAATTACTCGGCCGTTAATGGGTTAATGGGCGCAAAAAGTTGCCATAATCAGTTTTTACAGTTTGATTATAACTTTAAAAACAACTGAGTTACAGTAACTTCATAAAAACATATTTTATCAATTTTCGGTTAGAAAGCGGAAACGGTTAGCGATAGATCAATTTTTTTTTCGCCATTGAATAAAACACGAAAAAGTGACTCTGGCTGAAAAACGATATTTCAATATCTCTTTAAATAAAAAAGTTTTGGATATAGGGCACCTCCAAAATGCACCACCCTGTATATTAAAAAAAAACAGTATGTAATATAATAAGTCATTAATAAAAATCATAGAAATAATTGACTTAAAATCAACTTCTAAAGTTAATTTTTTAATTGCTCGGCCGTTAATGGGTTAATGTCAAAATGCTGCGTGGTAAAACACCTTAAAAATTGAAAAATAACACCTTCATTAAAAAATGTAAACTAAGACCTTTTGAAAAATAAAACGCTCATTATAAATACAATAAAGCCGAAATGAAAAAACTAACTTCTATTTTAATTAGAATTCAAATTCTTGAATTGTTGTCTAAATAACAATTCAAAAATTCGAATTCTAATTAAAATAGAAGGTAGTTTTTCCATTTCGGCTTTATTGTATTTATAATGAGCGTTTTTTTTTTCAAAAGGTCTTAGTTTAAATTTTTTAATGAAGGTGTTATTTTTCAATTTTTAAGGTGTTTCACCATTTATTACAACTGATGCTAGGCAATTATCCCGTACTCGAATTATACAACTAGAATTTTGTAAAAATTAGTTATAAGACTTGTGCTTCATTATATTGCACAGAACTGTACATTACCGGTACTATGTAACCATTATCAATAACTGGGTACGACATGTACAGTACAGATACTATGTACCCATAGCACAATGGGCCTAATGAGCCCTAAGTGCAGTGCAGTAAAGTAAGGAACAAACAGTGTTTTGATTGTGTTTAACACCCTGTTTAACCTACTTCAAAACTACATACAAATATTACGTAGTGGATCTAGTGACATAATATAAATATTGTTTAGTGCTTATAGTACCAAGCAGTGTCTACAAACACAGGTAATAGTTAAATAATTTATTTTAGAAACACGATTTGTTCTATTCTGTATGCGGTACTACCTGATCTCTTTGAGATACAAGTAGGATCACCTAATCCTACTTATATCTCAGTGGTACTACCCAGTATCGCATTCGAAATAACAGTATTTAGTCTTAAAATTAAGTTGTGGGGTTTTATTTGAGTCAATGTCTACTTCATTATTAGGAAGCAAAATGTAATTAGTTGGGAGTGTTGAATAAAATTTTAGGTGACGTAAGTGAAATTTTGGTAATTTTAAGTTGAAGCATGGCCATTCCAACAGCCGCAGGCCGTGAATTGTGAAAGTGTGCGGTTTTTGTTCTGCAAAATAATGCTTTTTACACCATATTCAGTCTAATCTCACAAAATCTACGTGTAGTAAAAAATTACGTGCAAAATCTTTAATATTTTCATCTTTATAAACTGTATAAGATATTGACAATTGTGGAACGAATGTCTTCCACTCCCAGACTAAGCATGAAGTAAAATTTCGAGTTGAGAAAAGCCCCAAGAATTTGGATTTGGACGCGCAGCGTCCAAATCCAAATTCGGGCTTTTCTCAACTCGAAATTTTACTTCATGCGCCACGCGTGTAAAACACTGATCTCAAGTAAAATTCAAATGTTAACATCTTAGCAGTTTTCGTGAATTTTCTAAATCTTCATAAAACTTTTATTATTTTAACATTTTTCCCGATTTATAAAATTTAAAATGTGTATAAAATATTTAATATTAAAAAATTACGTCCAAAATCTCTAATATTTTCTTTTTTATAAACTGTATAAGATATTGACAATTGTCGAACGAATGTCTTCCTCTCCCAGACTAAGCATGAAATAAAATTTCGAGTTGAGAAAAGCCCCAAGAATTTGGATTTGGACGCGCAGCGTCCAAATCCAAATTCGGGCTTTTCTCAACTCGAAATTTTACTTCATGCGCCACGCGTGAAAACACTGATCTCAAGTAAAATTCAAATTTTAACATCTTAACAGTTTTCGTGAATTTTTTAAATTTCATAAAACTTTTATTATTTTAAGATTTATCTATCTCGATTTATAAAATTTAAAATTTGTATGAGATTTTCAATATTAAAAAATGACGTGCAAAATCTCTAATATTTTCCTATTTATAAACTGTATTCAGTAGTAAAATCACTAAATACCAAAGTGATTTTAATACCTAACTTGATTATTTTATTACAATTAAACTACACGTTTTTTTTTTTGGTGATTCGAGAATCTTTAATATTTTTTGAACAATAATAATAATCAACATTTTTAAGACAATAAAAATTCAAAATCGTCTAAAGTTTGCTCTCCTCAATTTTGTTTTCTGCTTTTTTTAATATTTTAAAAATTTGCTCGATTCTTCATGATTTTTCTTCATCTCTGAATTTTTCATCAG
This sequence comes from Philonthus cognatus, assembly GCA_932526585.2. Lineage (NCBI taxonomy): Eukaryota > Metazoa > Arthropoda > Insecta > Coleoptera > Staphylinidae > Philonthus > Philonthus cognatus. Next base: position 145,820,662 of record OW052241.1, on the reverse strand, counting down.
TTTTCAAAATCTTGAGAATTCGAATAAGTTTCTCTGATTTCTAAAATCATTTCTTGGATTTCTGGTAATTTTTAAAATGTTGATACTTTTCATGAATTTTTAAAAGAGTTTTTTCAATTTTTAATGAGTTTTTTAGATTATTATTCATTTTAAAACTATCAATACTTTCAGTAATAATAAAACTTTTGCTAAATTTTCTAGATATTGACAGTTGTCGAACGAATGTCTTCCACTCCCAGACTAAGCATGAAGTAAAATTTCGAGTTGAGAAAAGCCCCAAGAATTCCGAATTCGGGCTTTTCTCAACTCGAAATTTTACTTCATGCGCCACGCGTTTATAACACTGATTTCAGTTAAAATTCGAATGTTAACATCTTAGCAGTTTTTGTGAATTTCTAAATCTTTATAAAACTTTTATTATTTTAACATTTTTCTCGATTTACAAACTTTAAAATATGTATGAGATTTTTCTATTATATTATATTTATTATATTTTCTTCTTTATAAACTGTACAAGATATTGACAATTGTCCCAGAATAAGCATGAAGTAAAATTTCGAGCTGAGAAAAGCCCCAAGAAATTGGATTTGGACGCGCAGCATCCAAATCCAAATTCGGGCTTTTCTCAACTCGAAATTTTACTTCATGCGCCACGCGTGTAAAACACTGATCTCAGGTAAAATTCAAATGTTAACATCTTAGCAGTTTTCGTGAATTTTCTAAATCTTCATAAAACTTTTATTATTTTAACATTTTTCTCGATTCATAAAATTTAAAATGTGTATGAAATATTCAATATTAAAAAATTACGTGCAAAATCTCTAATATTTTCTTCTTTATAAACTGTACAAAATATTGACAATTGTCGAACGAATGTCTTCCACTCCCAGACTAAGCATGAAGTAAAATTTCGAGTTGAGAAAAGCCCCAAGAATTTGGATTTGGACGCGCAGCGTCCAAATCCAAATTCGGGCTTTTCTCAACTCGAAATTTTACTTCATGCGCCACGCGTGTAAAACACTGATCTTAGGTAAAATTCAAATTTTAACATCTTAGCAGTTGTCGTGAATTTTCTAAATGTTAATAAAACTTTTATTATTTTAAGATTTTTCTCGATTTATAAAATTTAAAATGTGTATAAAATATTCAATATAAAAAAAATACGTGGAAAATCTCTAATATTTTCTTCTTTATAAACTGTACAAGATATTGACAATTGTCGAACGAATGTCTTCCACACCCAGACTAAGCATGAAGTAAAATTTCGAGTTGAGAAAAGCCCCAAGAATTTGGATTTGGACGCGCAGCGTCCAAATCCAAATTCGGGCTTTTCTCAACTCGAAATTTTACTACATGCGCCACGCGTGTAAAACACTGATCTCAGGTAAAATTCAAATTTTAACATCTTAGCAGTTGTCGTGAATTTTCTAAATGTTAATAAAACTTTTATTATTTTAAGATTTTTCTCGATTTATAAAATTTAAAATGTGTATGAAATATTCAATATTAAAAAATTACGTGCAAAATCTCTAATATTTTCTTCTTTATAAACTGTACAGAATATTGACAATTGTCGAACGAATGTCTTCCACTCCCAGACTAAGCATGAAGTAAAATTTCGAGTTGAGAAAAGCCCCAAGAATTTGGATTTGGACGCGCAGCGTCCAAATCCAAATTCGGGCTTTTCTCAACTCGAAATTTTACTTCATGCGCCACGCGTGTAAAACACTGATCTCAAGTAAAATTCAAATTTTAACATGTTAGCATTTTTTGCGAATCTTCTAAATTTTCATAAAACTTTTATTATTTGAAGATTTTTCTCGATTTATAAAATTTAAAATTTGTATGAGATTTTCAATACTAAAAAATGACGTGCAAAATCTCTAATATTTTCTTCTTTAACTGTATTCAGTAGTAAAATCACTAAATACTAAAGTGATTTTAGTGCCTAACTTGATTATTTTATTACAATTAAACTATATGATTTTTTGTTGTTGTTTCGTAAATCTTTAATATTTTTTGAACAATAATTATAAACAACATTTTAAGGACAATACAAATTCAAAATCGTGTTAAGTTTGCTCTCCTCAACCTTGTTTTCTGTTTTTTTAATATTTCAAAAATTTGCTCGATTCTTCATGATTTTCTTTTTCATCTCTGAATTTTTCATCAGTTTAAAATCTTGACAATTTTAATGAGTTTCTCAGATTTCTAAAATCTTAGCAATTTTCATCCATTTCTTGGTATTTCTGTTAATTTTAAAAATGTTAATACTTTACATGAATTTTTAAAAGATTTTTTTAAATTTTTAATGAATTTTTAAGATTCGATTTTAGATCGTAAATTTAAAAAGTGTCAATACTTTCAATAATAATAATAATAATACTTTTGCTAAATTTTCTAGATGTTCGTCAATTTTTATAAAAACGTTGACTTAACTTGATAATTTCAATTTTAAACAAATTTTATTTGGTTTCCTAATAATCATCATTTTACAACTTTTCTTAAAATACTATTTTTTCTCTACAAAACAGAAGCGAACAAAATAAGATATTGCAATTGTCGAACAAATGTCTTCCACTCCCAGACTAAGCATGAAGTAAAATTTCCAGTTGAAAAAAGCCCCAAGAATTTGGGGCTTTTCTCAACTAGAAATTTTACTTCATGCGCCACGCGTGTAAAACACTGATCTCAAGTTAAATTTAAATTTTAACATCTTAGCAGTTGTCGTGAATTTTGTAAATGTCCATAAAACTTTTATTATTTTAAGATTTTTCTCGATTTATAAAACTTAAAATTAGTATGAGATTTTCAATATTACAAATGACGTGCGAAATCTCTAATATTTTCTTCTTTATAAACTGTATTTAGTAGCAAAATCACTAAATACTAAAATGATTTTAGTACCTAACTTGTTTATATTATTACAATTAATTTACATGATTTTTTTTTGTTGTTTCGAGAATCTTTAATATTATTTGAACAATAATAATAATCAACATTTTTAAGACAATAAAAATTCAAAATCGTGTCAAGTTTGCTCTCCTCTATTTTGTTTTTTGTTTTTTTTTTAATATTTCAAAAATTTGCTCGATTCTTCATGATTTTCTTTCATCTCTGAACGTTTAATCCTGAAAATTCACAAAAACCGTAAATATTGTGAAAACTGCAAAAATCTAATATATTCAAAAATCTTAAGAAATTCTCAAAATATTTAAAATCTTATTAACATTTAAAATTTTATAAATCAAGAAAAAACTTGAAATATTAAAAGTTTAATGAAGATTTAGAAAATTTACGAAAACTGCTAAGATGTTAAAATTTTAATTCAACTTGAGATCAGTGTTTTACACTTTAAGTTTTATAAATGTCAACTCTCTAGAAATGTTGACACTTTTCATGCTTAGATTTTTGCAGTTTTCACAATTTTTACGGTTTTTGTGAATTTTCAGGATTAAACGTTAATTCTAGAAATGTTGACACTTTTCATTCGCCTCAACATTAACGTAAAGTTTTAAAAATCTTGACAATTTTGACAGAATCTCAGATTTCTAAAATCATAGCAATTATGGTCCATTTCTCGGATTTCTGTTAATTTTAAAAATGTTAATACTTTTCATGAATTTTTAAAAGAGTTTTCTCAATTTTTAAATTTTTTTAGATTATCGTAAATTTTAAAAATCTCAATACTTTCAATAATAATAATACCTTTGCTAAATTTACTAGATTTTCGTCAATTTTTATAAAAACGTTGACGCTTTTCGTAAATTAAAACGCTTTTCTTAAATTAAAACGTTGGAATTTAATATTAATTACTTTTCAAAATGTTGACGATTTAGATTAATTTTTGAAAATTTTGACTCCTTTCGCGAATTTTAAAGATGTTTAATAATTGTCAACATATTAACAACTTTTATTAATTTTCTAAGACATTCGTTAATCTAAAAACTTATGAGATTTCAGTGAATTTCCGAAATGTTCGTTAATTTTCAAATTCTTAACGTTTTTGATGAAATCTCAAGATTTTCGTCACTTTTGAAAATGTCAACTCTCTTCGTAAATGTCCAAACTTTTCATTGATTGTTGTAAAACTTGATGATTCTAATTTTAAACAAATTTTATTTGTTTTCTTAATATTCATCATTTTACAACTTTTCTTAATATTACTATTTTTTTGTCTACAAAACAGAAGCGAACAAAATAAGATATTTACAATTGTAAAACAAATGTCTTCCACTCCCAGACTAAGCATGAAGTAAAATTTCGAGTTGAGAAAAGCCCCAAGAATTTGGATTTGGACGCGTAGCGTCCAAATCCAAATTCGGGCTTTTCTCAACTCGAAATTTTACTTCATGCGCCACGCGTGTAAAACACTGATCTCAAGTTAAATTGAAATTTTACATCTTAGCAGTTTTCGTGAATTTTCTAAATCTTCATTAAACTTTTAATATTTCAAGTTTTTTTCTCGATTTATAAAATTTTAAATGTTAATGAGATTTTCAATATTCTGAGAATTTCTTTAGATTTTTGTAGTTTTTACAATTTTTACGGTTTTCGTGAATTTTCAGGATTAAAAGTTAATTCTAGAAATGTTGATACTTTTAATGCGCCAGGCGTATAAAACATTGATTTAACGTAAAGTTCAAAAAAAAAAATTCAATGCTAATGGTTACAATTATTTTTGACAATTCGAAACCTTTTGGAGGATTTGAATCCTTTTGTAAGTATTCAAATCCTTTTATAAGGATTCGAATCACATACATTTAGATTCGAGTATAAATCCTTAAAAAAAAAATTTGTAGCGAATCCGGATTTCGAATCCTTTTTTACTTAAGTATTCTAATACCTCCTTTAAAAGGATTCGAATATGGAAGAAATTCGAATCCTGTCCAGCTCTGTTACTTAATTATTTTTGTTTTCGTTATGAAGATATTCAAGAACTTTTTAGTATTTTAATGGCAATAGAAACAACAATGTCTGGTTTTACCAACTTCAAATAAATCTTTTTGATTCAATTTAGTTGTCGATTGGAATAGATATTTTCCATGTCATAATCATCAATGTCATGTGAATTGATTTATTATTTTTATATGTTTGTAACTATTACCGAATTTTAATCGATGAATGTAAATTGATTCATTTTTTGACATGTTTGTAGCTATGACTACATTTTAATCTATGAATGTGAATTGGCTTATTTTTTGACATGTTTGTAACTATTACTATATTTGAATCAATTAATATGAATTGATTAATTTTTTGACTTGTTTGTAACTATTACTAGATTTGAATCGATGAATGTGAATTGATTCATTTTTTGACAGGGTTGTAACTATTTCTCGATTTTAATCGTTAAATTTGAATTGATTCATTTTTTGACATGTTTGGAACTATTACTAAATTTTAATCGATGTACTATTAGTTAATTTAATTAAAATTGGTGAAACCCGGTATAAATATTCGTAGAGTTTCCATTGTCTATTTGTTTTTATGATAAATGACCTACATTTAATGATAAAGTGAGTGAAGCCGTCCCAGTTGAAGATGAGTGAGTGGTAGATGAAGATGAAGTGCTAGTTGCGGATGGTGAATGCGTGGTGGTAGTTGATGCTGCAGTTGAAGATGAAGTTACAGTCGGTGCAATGATGTTAACAGTTGAAGAGTGAGCGATCGGCGTGGTCGGCGCGACCGAACTGCCGACACTCTGAACCACTCTCTCCTGAACGAAGACGGTCGTGCTCTTCCCAGTCACGGAGTTCAATTCCGGCCTTGACCCCTAAATTGCACACGAGCGGTTCATCAGGTCATTGTTACTAATACTTCGCATAGTTTGCAAACAATAAATAAATAGACGTGGAGGAAATGGTGATGAATTATTTATTAGGTATTGTTTTTGTGCGAGTACTGATTTGAAGATAGAAATGTGTGTAGAGGAGTTAGAGGAAGTAGTACTCATTGAAATTTGACCGCAATTGTTACTGGAAGAAAGCATAATTGGTTAATTTTACAAGAAAGGATAGACTCAATTTTAAATATAAACAGTTTCTCCGTCTCTTTCTAAAAACACGAAGTGTTGACAAGCTAGAAGTTAATTATCGTCTGAAATCCACTAAGTCAATTTTTGGCTTTTGTTAGTTAAGTCCACTAAACTCTTGTTCTCATGGTTTTCTTCATACTGGTGCAGCCCACTAAGTCCTTAGTTAGATTAATAATAATAATAATAATAATAATATTCTTTATTCCAATATAAATGAGCTAACACAATATGTACAAATATTGACAGACACTTAATATTAGAAAATCGTCGAAGATATGTGTGACTAATAACTAGTTAATCTTATAAGTCAAATATTCTTCAATGCTATATGGTTCTATTTGACATAGTAAATTATAAACATACTTTTTGTATTTTACAAAATTATTTTCCGTTTTTATAAAAATAGGAAGTTTATTGTATAGGCGTAGACACGAATAATGCACTCCTTTCTTAGTAATGGAAAATTTGTGTATAGGATATGTTAACAGTTCTGTGTTTCTGGTTCCATATCTATGAACGCCTCTGCTATCATTGAAATAGGTATTTTGCTTACGTATAAATAGTAGGCACTCCATTATATACACAGCTGTTGCTGTTAGTAAGCCACAACTCGAAAACATTGATCTACATGAATCAGATTGTTTCAGATTTAAAATTATTCTCAATGCTCGTTTCTGAATTAAGCATATTTTATTGAAATTAGTAGAACTACCCCAATACATAACACCAAAACGGACTATGGACATAAAATTTGAATTGTAGACTAGTTTTAATATTGAAAATGACACATTCGCTTTAAGAATTCTCAGCATATAACACATTGAACATAGTCGTGTAGATATGTACTCAATATGCTGCCGCCATTTTAACATATTGTCAATGTATACTCCTAAAAATTTAGCATGGGTGGTTAGACCGACACTTACGTTATTAATTAATAAATATTGAGGATACATTGTAGCCTCACTTTTCTTAAATAACATGTATTTTGTTTTGTTTTCGTTTAATATGACTTTGTTATCCGTAAACCACACGATCATGTTTTCCAACAGTATCTCTGATTTATTTGATACATCTAGAATATTCTCCCCTCGAACACATATATTGCTATCGTCAGCGTAGTTTACAATTTGTATCGTTTCATCATCAATGATTTTGAACATGTCATTAATATATATGTTAAATAAAAATGGACCTAGCACACTACCCTGTGGCACCCCCATCGTTATCCCCAATTCAGAGGACCTAACTGCATCACCACCACACGGCACCTCTACTATTTGTTTCCTTTCTGTTAAATAAGTAGCGAACCAATTATACGCTATTCCGCGGATTCCATAGATTAGACTTAGTGGATTCCACCAGGGTGTAAAAAACCATGAGTACAAGAGCTTGGTAAACTAAACTAACAACACGAAAATTGACTGAGTGGTTTTTACTTGTAAGCTGACGATATAATTAATTTTGATCCATAAAATCCAATAGACTGATTTCTTTGGAGTTATTTGGGCTTTAAACTTTCTTCATTCTGAAGTTTTTCAAAGAAAGCCATATAAAAAAGAAAGAATATACTAATTTTTGAATGATAACAGTGTCTTCTGCTTTTTTCAAATACACAAGCTTCTAACAAGCTAGGAGTTAAAGATAATCTATTTTACTCCATTAAATTAAGTGATTTCTTCGTGTAATTTGGGATTTTTATAACATTTTATACTTTCTTTATTCTGAAGTTTAAAAGATTCTGGTTTTAGTCAATGAGTTATCAATTTAGGTCAACAATTGATTTACGTTGGGGGTCATTTTTCCTCTACAATTTTTCCCCTAGGTTATTTTTCCCCGCGCTATTAATTTTCCCCTCAAATTTTCCCCCGGCTATTATTTTCATAAGAAGATGAAACTTAGACTCAGAAATGTATTCAATTGCGTGCAATGATTGTAGCCAATGTTATATAAGCCAAACTCAAAGGATTTTTTTTTAAATATTTAAGGAATATAAAGGATGTGTTCAGTGGCTGGCACAATGGGCCTAATGAGGCCTAAGTGCAGTGCAGAATTACACACTCCCCTTTGAACCAGAAGGGTGTTTCACCTAAAACTCCCCAGACTAAATAACAAGAAACTAAAAATGTTAAATTGCGTATTCCCAATTCGATTGTGTTTTAATTGACAGCAATGTTTTAAGTTCCAATGGGAATTTGTTTTATCAGAATTTGATCCTAATTAGTCGCAATTTGAAGTTGAAAAGTTATAGCTTAAATATCAGTTGCGTAGAATATGTTTGAGCTAAGTAGAACTATATTGTTTTTATTTTTATTAATATTTGAAAAATATGATATTTTGTATAAATATAAATAATTCAAATATTCGAATACTCAAATATAAATATTACTTATATTTGAGTATTCGAATATTTGAATTATTTATATTTATACAAAATATCATATTTTTCAAATATTAATAAAAATAAAAATCACTAAATTTTTAACTTTAAATCAGTTTTTTCTACGTCTAGTGCATGATGTAAAATTTCGAGTTTAGAAAAGCCTAAAAATTTGGATTAGCCGGGCTTCGCTTCGCTTGCACCGACAAATCTAAATTTTCAGACATTTTTAAACTCGAAATTTTACATCATGCTTAATCATGGAGTACAAACACTTGTCATGACCATGATGCGATAACTCTCGCTAGGACGGCCCATTAGAAAAGCCAAATTGCATGACCAGAGAAGGATTGAACGTCGAATCAAAAACATAGTCGCGAAATATGATGATTACAGGGAGGAAGACAAACTTTTAGATTATTTACAAAATATTGGTTGTAATATAACTTTATAAATTTTGTAATATAACTTAATTAATTTTATTGTTGCGTTATTATTTATTTGGGGGAAAATTAGATTAAGGGAATCTTAATTTGGGGGAATATTAGTTCGGGGGAAAAATATAAAGGGGAAAATTTGCTGGGGGAAATATTTTAGGGGAAAAATGAACCCCAATCATTGATTTACAAGAAAGAATAAAGTCATTATTGAATCTAAACACTTTCTTCTTCTCTTTTAAAAAATACAAGCTTTTGACAAGCTGGGATTTAAAAATCAGTTTAAAGCGGCTCGCAGTCTAACTTCAGGCTAGGCCAGAGACCCAAGGTAATATGTATCCGTTATCGAAAGGTGACTTTGTTGTGCAATTCCTTGTACTTATAAAGCGTGATCCTAACCTCAAATTTTGTGTGCCTTGGCGCTGGACCCTATCCTGAAGTTACGCTGCGAGCCGTCGCTGGTTTGAAGTTTCTTCATTTTAAAGTTTTTCAAAAATTTAAATTTAAGGCAAGAATAGCCAATTTAGGTCAACAATTGATTTGCAAGAAAGATTAAACTCATTATTGAATTTGAATCGTTTCTGAAAACATGAACTTATGACGAGCTAGTATTTTATGAAAATTAATTTTGCTCCAAAAATCTAATAATAGTGTTATTCAAGCTACTTTGTAACATTTGTAGCTTTCTTTCGACAGTAAAGAAAGCTACAAATGTTACAAAGTAGCTTTTGAGGGATCCTGTTTTTTTGGCAAAGCATGACCAGTTTAAGTAAACAATTGATTTTAAGTGTTCTTCCAAAATTAACATTAATAATTTAAATATTAAAGTGTTTTGGAGTAACAGGGAATTTGTAGCCTCTCAAAATATCATATTTTAGGAATGATTCACTCATGCACTAATGTGCTTGAAACTAAAACCGTCTTTGAGTCATTCGACAGATTTTATTTACAAAATGAAAGTTAGGTTCTTAAATTTAGAAATTTAAGATGGCCCATTTTTTATTATTGGAAGCTTCTTCCTGCTTGATCAACGTTTATAGCTTTTTTTATATTTTAATTCTAGTTTTCTGTTTTTCCTCCAAACATGAGATTTTTATAAGCTAGGAATGCGTGACCTGAAAAACCCCTGGCCTAACTTATGATACAAAACTTTCAAAATCACTTTAAAAAATCAAACAAGAATGGCTTTTCCTAACCAACATTTTTTAATTTGGAGTTTTTTAAATATCCTGTTTTAAGGAATATACAATGAGAGCCAAAATGATTTGTTCATTTTTAATAGGAAATAACACATGAATTATTTTAAATGCAGAAATAATATAAATGACATCTTAAAAAGTAATAATGGGAGTTTTACTTTTTGAATATAGTGTGTGTTAAATGTCCGCCACCCTTCTCCACACACTCTTCTAAACGACGGACGAAATCTGCCATAACTCGTTGAAGCATATCCTGTGGAATAGCTTCAATTTCTTGTCGGATATTTCTTTTGAGCTCCTCTATATTTCTAGGCTTACTCTTGAACACTCTACTCTTTAAATATCCCCAAAGAAAAAAGTCTGGAACAGTAATATCGGGAGATCTCGGGAGCCAATTAAAATCACCGTTTCGAGAAATTAGTCTATTCGGAAATGTCTGTCGCAGGATCTCCATACTTATTCTTGCAGTATGACAGGTCGCACCGTCTTGTTGAAAAAAGTGATTTCTTTCTTCTTCTTCAATTTGCGGTATAAAAAATGTCTGGAGCATATGTGCATACCGTTGAGAATTGACTGTGACTGTTTCGCCGTTTTCTTCAAAAAAATATGGACCCATGATTTTTGACGATGATACAGCACACCAAACAGTCACTTTTGGGGAATGTAAGGGTCTTTCATAGATTTCACACGGGTTTTCGGTAGCCCAGTATCGAAAATTCTGTTTATTTACCAAGCCATGTAAAGTAAAGTGTGCTTCGTCGCTCATGAAAAGATGTTGTGCGATATCGGGTTCCTCATTGCTTAACTCCAAAAAACGTTGACAAAACTCAACACGGCTTTGTTTATCACGATCAGTTAACTTCTGCACCACTGCTATTTTGTATGGATGAAACTTCATTTTGTGCAGCATTCTTCGGGTACTTGTTGCAGATAAATTTAACGCTGCCGCATGCCGCCGAACTGATCGATTTGGGCTACGCAGAATTGATTGTCTCACCCGTTCCTTATTTTCAGGATTGCATGCAGAGCGAATCCTCCGGGCTGATTTTCTTCTCTCAACTGACCCATGATTTCGCCACTTCCTTACCCAATACGAAATAACAGTTCGAGCCGGCACATCACGAATATTAAAATGTAGACGAAATAAACGTTGAGTTTGAATAATTGAACTTAATTTAAGAAATTTCTCAACACAAAATATGCGTTGCTATATGTTCCAACGCACCATTTTGACAACTGTCAAAATATCTCCAAAGTCTCCTCTTTCAAATTGTTATCAGTAATATAGCGATTAATAAATAGTTATATTTGTTATTGCCTATTAAAAATGAACAAATCATTTTGGCTCTCACTGTATAAAAAAAGCTAGTATTGCATGATTTTCTTGAGTGGTTTGGGTTCAAGAACAAATCTTTTTATGAGCAACATTCTTTAATTTAAAGTTTTCTTAAATACCCCGTTGTGAGAAATATGAAAATATAATTTAAGTTTAAAATTGAGTTTTTTCCTGGATGCAAAATCAACATGTTTGACACACCATCTAGTAACAATTAGACAGACTTTGAATTCAAAATTTCTCAAGATTTGTTTCGTAAACCCGGATTTACGCTTGCGTGTATGAATTTTTGATTATACCTTTATTAGTGTTGTTTGATTCTAAGTGCGAGTATTCAGCTAAATGTGTTAAATATGCGCTTAACAGCATTATTTTGTTATTAATTTTGACAAGCGAAAAATTGACGGAACACCGAATGTTCATACACGAATGCGGCGAAAGAAAAATGAATCATCCATATCAGCGGTTCTCAAACTTTTAAACATTGCGACCCATTTTTAGGAAACCCAATTTATGACAACCAATTCCAATGCTAGCTTGGATGACTAACTAAAATTAGGTAATTTTTTTGTTACTAGAGTTACCAATTACTTAAATCAAATTAATTTAAATTGATCGGCAATTTCATGAGTTAAGCTGTTTAAAATGGGTTTCTGCCAGTTATAACCTAAAGAACAACTACCCTAAGTAACTAGCAACCATCCTAACCTTAGGTCAGAGCAAACCAAGAATTCAGCTACTAATTTAACTAGCTGTCAGTTAAACTGGAGAGATTTTTTAAAATTCGGTTAGGTCATGATTAACATATTTCAAGTTACATTAGTTACTAGTTACTAAAGTAATCAATCTAATTTAAGGAACTGGTAAGTTAATTAATCGCCAGAAATATCTGGCGATTAATTAACCTAAAAGTTCCTTAAATTAGATTGATTACTTTAGTAACTAGTAACTAATGTAACTTGAAATATGTTAATCATGACCTAACCGAATCTCTCCAGTTTAACTGACAGCTAGTTAAATTAGTCGCTGAATTCTTAACAACCAGCTTAATTAAGGGTGAGACAAACTAAGTATCTGCAAAGTAATCCAAATAGTTAGCATTTGTGATACGGTCAGGTTAGATGACAGATTGTGAAGTTGGGTTAGATTATGCGTAACTGTTTTCAGATTAGGTTAAGTTAGCTAGAATTAGGTTATTCTGTCATATATCCTAACACTATTCAGATTTGTAAAATTATGTTCTGTCATATGTAACTATTTTTAGATTAAATTGATTCATGACTCGTTAGGTTGAGTTGGCAATTTGAAACTAAAATGAGTGTTTTCCATTTCTGGGTAAGGATGAAGTAAAATTTCGAGATTAGAAAAGCCTGAACATTTGGTTTGGTCGCGTAGCGCTACGCGACCAAACCAAATTTTTAAGCTTTGCTTTTTATTAAGAGTTCAATTCGAAGCTTTAAACGAGTGTTTTCCACTCCCAGACTAAGCATGAAGTAAAATTTCGAGTTTAGAAAAGCCCCGTGAAAATTTGTCGAGGGTCGCGCAGCGACCCGAGACAAATTTTCTGGGCTTTTCTAAACTCGAAATTTTACTTTATGCGCCACCCGTATAAAGTGAGATTCTCAAGTGAGATTCAAATATACATAAAGTTCACAATATTTTAGTGTTTTATACGCGTGGCGCATAAAGTAAAATTTCGAGTTTAGAAAAGCCCAGAAAATTTGTCTCGGGTCGCTGCGCGACCCTCGACAAATATTCACGGGGCTTTTCTAAACTCGAAATTTTACTTCATGCTTAGTCCGGGATTGGAAAACACTCGTTTAAAAATTCAAATAGAACTCATTTAAAAAACAATGAATGTCGGAGAATTTACAGCTTAGGCGTATGTTTACCTAAAAGAAATTATTTTAGTATTTTCTTTAAATCTTTAGATATTCGTTGTTTTTTATATTAAGAGTTCAATTCGAAGCTTTAAACGAGTGTTTTCCACTCCCAGACTAAGCATGAAGTAAAATTTCGAGTTTAGAAAAGCCCCGTGAAAATTTGTCGTGGGTCGCGCAGCGACCCGAGACAAATTTTCTGGGCTTTTCTAAACTCGAAATTTTACTTCATGCGCCACGCGTATAAAACACTAAAATATTGTGAACTTTATGTATATTTGAATCTCAATTGAGAATCTTACTTTATACGGGTGGCGCATAAAGTAAAATTTCGAGTTTAGAAAAGGCCCGTGAAAATTTGTCTCGTGTCGCTGCGCGACCCTCGACAAATTTTCACGGGCCTTTTCTAAACTCGAAATTTTACTTTATGCTTAGTCTGGGATTGGAAATCACTCGTTTAAAGATTCAAATAGAACTCATTTAATAAACAATGAATGTCGAAAAATTTACAGCTTAGGAGTATGTTTACCTAAAAGATTTTATTTTCTTTAAATCTTTAGATATTCGTTGTTTTTTTTTATTAAGAGTTCAATTCGAAGCTTTAAACGAGTGTTTTCCCCTCTCAGACTAAGCATGAAGTAAAATTTCGAGTTTAGAAAAGCCCCGTGAAAATTTGTCAAGGGTCGCGCAGCGACCCGAGACAAATTTTCTGGGCTTTTCTAAACTCGAAATTTTACTTCATGCGCCACGCGTATAAAACACTAAAATATTGTGAACTTTATGTATATTTGAATCTCAATTGAGAATCTTACTTTATACGGGTGGCGCATAAAGTAAAATTTCGAGTTTAGAAAAGGCCCGTGAAAATTTGTCTCGTGTCGCTGCGCGACCCTCGACAAATTTTCACGGGCCTTTTCTAAACTCGAAATTTTACTTTATGCTTAGTCTGGGATTGGAAAACACTCGTTTAAAGATTCAAATAGAACTCATTTAAAAAACAATGAATTTCAGAAAATTTACAGCTTAGGCGTATGTTTACCTAAATGAAATTATTTTCTTTAAATCTTTCGATATTCGTTGTTTTTTTTATTAAGAGTTCAATTCGAAGCTTTAAACGAGTGTTTTTCACTCCCAGACTAAGCATGAAGTAAAATTTCGAGTTTAGAAAAGCCCCGTGAAAATTTGTCGAGGGTCGCACAGCGACCCGAGACAAATTTTCTGGGCTTTTCTAAACTCGAAATTTTACTTCATGCGCCACGCGTATAAAACACTAAAATATTGTGAACTTTATGTATATTTGAATCTCAATTGAGAATCTTACTTTATACGGGTGGCGCATAAAGTAAAATTTCGAGTTTAGAAAAGGCCCGTGAAAATTTGTCTCGTGTCGCTGCGCGACCCTCGACAAATTTTCACGGGCCTTTTCTAAACTCGAAATGTTACTTTATGCTTAGTCTGGGATTGGAAAACACTCGTTTAAAGATTCAAATAGAACTTATTTAAAAAACAATGAATGTCGGAAAATTTACAGCTTAGGCGTATGTTTACCTAAAAGAAATTATTTTCTTTAAATCTTTAGATATTCGTTGTTTTTTTTTTATTAAGAGTTCAATTCGAAGCTTTAAACGAGTGTTTTCCACTCCCAGACTAAGCATGAAGTAAAATTTCGAGTTTAGAAAAGCCCCGTGAAAATTTGTCGAGGGTCGCGCAGCGACCCGAGACTAATTTTCTGGGCTTTTCTAAACTCGAAATTTTACTTCATGCGCATCGCTTATAAATCACTGATTTCAAGTGGAATGCAAAATATACTACTAAAGAAGTATAGTAAAAAAATATATATTTTAAACTTTATAATATTTTAGTGTTTTATACACCTGTTGCATGAAGTAAAATTTCGAATTTAGGAAAAAAATCATTGAGATATTCAGACACACATTTTGCTTGAGTCTTCAAAAAAATGTGGAATTAAAAACATGTTAACAGAATTCTGCTTAGAGCTTCTGATGTACTCGATCTTGCCCATAACTTTTAAATATACATTCAGGATGTGTCGCGACCTAGGGAAAATTGACTCATGACCCACTAATGGGTAGCGACCCACAGTTTGAGAAACGCTGATCTATATTATTTTGAATACTGATAGAACTGTAGAATCATTGTGCAGTTGTTTAAAATAACCAAAAACACCCGCTGACTCAAATTAAAATTGCTAAAAAAATTATATTTTTAGTCTGGTTATTAATTCTTTCATTATCAATGATTTTAAATGAATACAAACTGAAATACGTGTATTATTAGCATCATTTTACCTTCTTAACTTTCGGTTTATTCTTTGCCAGTATGAGTGCCTTAAACTGAGGAGGATAATTTAACTCATCCAAATCCTCGTCCTCTTTCTCCTTCTTGGCCTCAGCTTTCTTCGATCCTCTAGTAATCACTTGACTGACCGTAATTCTAGGCTCGTCCACTTTGACAGAAACATGTGGCTTCCTTGTTGTTGTTGTTGTCGTGGTCGACACGGGAATGGGCTTTGTGGTAGCCTCAACCTTCTTCCTCCTAGTAACCTTTCTTGTAGAAACAACCTCACTAACCTCACTCATAATAGTTTCCTTGACGCGTTGCTTTCCTTCTGTCCTGATCCTGTTTGCTGATTCTGGAGGAGTGTGCGAACGACGCGAGATTGTAACAGTGCGAACGGTTGATTCCGGGAGGGAACGGATTGGGTTTTCCACTGTGGAGGAAGCGACTAGTTCCTCGAGGTTGGCTCCGCGGGTTCTCCCGCGGGATCTTGTAACAGCTCTAGGTTTGGGTTCTTCTTCAATTTTCAAGTTTTCATCGTTTGGGTTGAAGCGGGATTTTGATCGACCCCTAGAAACTCTCGCTTCTTGTTTCCTTGTGGTTGCTTCCTGTTTCCTCGTGGTTGCTTCCAACTTTTGCGTACTTGCTTCCTCAACACGCGCAAAAGTTCTCCTGCGTAGATTTGCATCTGGATTGCTTCTTTGTTGTTGTTGTTGAGGTTGCGCTTCAGCATGCGTGCGCGTTCTCGATCTCCTAGCTGATTCAATCCTGGCTGATCTTGAATTTTCAGTGCTTGTTGTTGAGGCAGCAGCTTCTGGTTCTCTCCTGCGTGAAGCTGTAACCACCCTCCTTTCGTTTCTGGCTCTACCCGGTTGCTCATCGTGGTTTTCTATGATAGAAGGCCCTCTTCCTCTCAAACTCTCCTGCTCATGTCCAACCCTCCTTCTCCCAGCTCTGAACTGAGTTCTTCCTGAGTGAGGAGCGGTTGTTGTAGAGCTATCCGAGCTCGCTTCAGTTCTAGTTCGCGTACGCGTTCTAATTCTTTGCGTTGTAGCTTCAGTTCTTGAACTCGCCTTAGTATCAGCCGAAGTTCTTCCGCGTGTTCTCACAGCAGTCCTTCTTCCATTGGCAGTAGTTGCAGCGGGTGTTGTTGAAGTGCTGGTTGTTGAAGCACCATCTTTTTGGATCTCCTTCGCAGCTTCTTCAATGCTCTGCTGTTCGGTGCTTGAACTAAGCAACTTCTCAGTTGTAGTAGTGCTTGTGCTTGAGGAAGTCGCATCAGTATCTAGCAACTGTGGTAATTCCACTTTAGTAGGCCCTTTTTCGATACTCCCAAAATCCTTAATTAAATCCTCGACTGTTGCTGGTTCCGTTGGCACCGGTTCGAAAAGTTTCGTTTTTGGTGGGGCGTTGACTGCTTCGAATTTATTTTCGGTGATGACTTTAGCGGGTTTCGTGTATTTGCGCAGGTCGGGGATGTCGTCGACGTTTTCGTTGACTTCGTACCGGCGATCGATGTTGTGTTGGGGTTTCGCCCGCCTGGAGGACTCGACGCGCTTTTTGGGTTCTTTCACTTTTTCATAATCGTCGGCGACTTTTTCGAAATCGGGGGTTTTCACGAAGCGCGCTCGTCCCCGAGTTATTGCTCTTTGCGGTGGTTTCGAGGAGGATGTCTGTGGACTGTCTGGTTCTTGAGATTCTAATTTCTGAAATTAAGAAAAATAGATTAAATTAATACACAAAAAATAAGTGAAGTAAGAAATAAATGTTTGAATGGAAAAACAGAACTAGAAAATAGAACTAATAAATCAAGTTTTAAGTTAAAACAACCCAAATTACAAATAATGTATATTATATAATACACGGTTTGTACCTAAAAAGCTTCTTAACTTACTCATCATATAATACACTATTGTAATATTACTAATGATTTTGGTTACTCTATTGTATTTACCCCTCCTGTAAATTCGGTGGCCATTAAATGTTGGGACAAATCGAAAATTGGATAATGTCCAATATAACCAAAATTGTAAGTTTTAAGTCAGGATTTTTTAAAAAAGGTTATAGTATGGAGTAACAATAAAAATATGTAAATGAGAGAAAAAGAAAGGGATTTTCAGTTTTGACTTATCAAAAGACAATGTCAGGTCAATGTCAGGTCCAAAGCTTAGCACACACTAAACAAATTTTACGTGTCTCGGAAAAAATGCTGGGACAAGAAAATGAATTAATAAATATTACTAGTAATATTACACAATAATATATTATTTAATTAATGCGGAAAGAAGCGCTTCACACTACTCTCAAACAATGTATAGTAAGAATAGTACATTCCATGACGAGTACGTTAATATGAGCCTTACGTACCATCGGTGGAAACAAAAGTTCCCACCGATGGTACGTAAGGCTCATATTAACGTACTCGTCATGAAATGTACTATTCTTACTATACATTCTTAGAAAGTAGTGTGAAGCACTTCTTTCCGCATTAATTAAATAATACACTATTGCGTATTATTACTAGTAATATTTATTAACTCATTTTTTTTTTATCCGTATGTGTAGTACACAGCATAATTGTCAAAAATCTCATCTTGGGTTAAGTGAGTCATGAACTCGTTTGAAGACAACAAGCTATATAAACATAGTCCGATTTTCATTATTTATAAAACTACAGCTGATTTATATTTTGTGAAACAAAGAATAAATATTCTGGTTCTTACCTAGAACTACTTGTATGTGGAACTACTTAAAATCAAACCAAAACGATACGATAAAGTTTTCATCTTGAAAGAATCGGGGAAAGAACTAGTTGCACAAAATCGGAACAAGGGATGAAAATGCAGGTCGTCCCGGCAAAATCTGGACGTAAAAATAATCAAACTTAAATCAGGTGGGCGTGATGATTTTCATAAGTTAAAATGGGGGCGCGATCTGAAAAAGGTTGAGAACGCCTGCTTAGTTATCCCTTAAAAAATGTACCTCTTTTTTTCTTGAATAACTTTCTCATTTATCACTTGGTGAAACATTTTGGAATAATATTGAAAAAATAGTGAAACAAACCAAGTGTTTTTAATTTATCCTTCAATATTAAGTTTATTTCTTTTGGATGTTATATAGAGGGAGTTTTTCTTTTAAGTATACATATTCTAATTACCCTGTAAATCTTAAGGTGTTCGTTGCTTTTTTGAAACAAAAGCCTTAAACGAGTGTTATCCACTCCCAGACTAAGCATGAAGAAAAATTTCGAGTTTAGAAAAGCCTGAAAATTTGGTTTGGTCGCGTAGCGCGTAGCGCTACGCGGCCAAACCAAATTTTCAGGCTTTTCTAAACTCGAAATTTTTCTTCATGCGCCACGCGTGTAAAACACTCGTTCCAAGTGAAGTTCTAAATATACTACTAAATCATTTTGTTAAAGATGTATATTCCGAACTTTACAGCAAATCGGTGTTTAATACGCGTGGCCCATGAAGAAAAATTTCGAGTTTAGAAAAGCCTGAAAATTTGGTTTGGCCGCGTAGCGCTACGCGCTACGCGACTAAACCAAATTTTTAGGCTTTTCTAAATCTGGACGTAAAAATAATTAAACTTAAATCAGGTAGGGCGTGATGATTTTCATAAGTTAAAATGGGGGCGCGATCTGAAAAAGGTTGAGAACGCCTGCTTGGTTATTCCTTAAAAAATGTATCTGATTTTTTTCTTGAATAACTTTCTCGTTTATCACTTGGTGAAACATTTTGGAATAATATTGAAAAAATAGTGAAACAAACCAAGTGTTTTTAATTTATCCTTCAATATTTAGTTTATTTCTTTTGGAAGTAATATAGAGGGAGTTTTTCGTTTAAGTATACATATTCTAATTACCCTGTCAATCTTTAGGTGGTGGTTGCTTTTTTAAAACAAAAGCCTTAAACGAGTGTTATCCACTCCCAGACTAAGCATGAAGAAAAATTTCGAGTTTAGAAAAGCCTGAAAATTTGGTTTGGTCGCGTAGCGCGTAGCGCTACGCGGCCAAACCAAATTTTCAGGCTATTCTAAACTCGAAATTTTTCTTCATGCGCCACGCGTGTAAACCACTCGTTCCAAGTAACGTTCTAATTATACTACTAAATAATTTTGATAAAGATGTTAATTCCAAACTTTACAACAACTCAGTGTTTAATACGCGTGGCGCATGAAGAAAAATTTCGAGTTTAGAAAAGCCTGAAAATTTGGTTTGGCCGCGTAGCGCTACACACTACGCGACCAAACCAAATTTTCAGGCTTTTCTAAACTCGAAATTTTTCTTCATGCTTAGCCTGGGAGTGGAAAAGCCACGTTTAAGCTTCAAATTTACCTCTTTGGAAAAAAAGCAACGAATGTCTGTATATTTACAGGATACACGCTGTAATAAGGGATATGTATACTTAAAAGAAAAACTCCCTGCATGTTATTCAATAAGCATTTGTTTACATCAAAAATTAATAAAAATTATCTAAATTGATTTATGTGATTTTATTAATCACTTGCAAATCTATTTCTAGAACAGTGGAATAAAAAAAATCCGCACACAAGGCCGTCCAATCGCATGTGCTGACCAGTAACAACATAAGAGTACCTTTCCTTTCTTAAGTCACGATTTATTTTACATTCTGAATTCAGACAATATTGCCCAACTAATGGCAGCACTGTGCGTTCTAATAACACTTCTTGAGTTAATTCGATCATTAATTGTTTCTCAAATTAATTGAAATTAATAATAACAAAAGATATACAAAGCGTGAAAAATTGATTGCTGATTGTTGTGCTGTATGATTATCGGGATATCTGAGTAATTAATTTGTGTTTTGAAATTGTGCAGAGTAATTAATTTATGATTTTATCTTGCAACAAGTTTTTTTTTTCTTAATGAAGATTGGAGGTTACTTCAACTTATCTTAGTAATATTATGAATGGAATAAAAACGTTGTAGAATGACATACACATTTTAAGAAATTTTAGAAACTTATCTAAACGTTAAATGCTGATTGTTGTGCTGTATGATTATCAGGATATCTGAGTAATTAATTTGTGTTTCGAAATTGTGCAGAGTAATTAATTTATGACTTTATCTTGCAACAAGTTTTTTTTTTCCTTAAGAAAATTGGAGCTTACTTCAAAGCATCTTAGTAATATTATGAATTAAAAAAAAACGTTGTAGAATGACATACAAATTTTAAGAAATTTTAGAAAATTATCTAAACGTTAAATGCTGATTGTTGTGCTATATGATTATCATTATATCTGAGTAATGAATTTTTATTTTGAAATTATGCAGAGTAATTAATTTATGATTATAGCTTGCATCAAGTTTTTTCTTAATAAAAATTGGAGGTTACTTCAATGTATCTTAGTAATATTATGAATAAAAAAAGTGTTGAAAAATCAGTTACAAATTTTGAAAAATTATAGAACATTATCTCCATATAGAACTTGTAGCCAACGGGGGCAGTGCTTTATCCTGCCCACACTTGGTTACGCTTATGATTATAATGTGGGTTTATTCGCACAAAAATTAACAATTGTAAATCCGAGTCCTTCGAACTACCAATTTTTAAAATAATCTGTATTGTGTGTTAAGAGCAAATAAAAGCTTTACACTTGTCAAGTACAATGATTCGTAATAAGTAAAGGAATTCTAATTCTAATTACAGTTTTTGAAGAAATGATAAAAAAGTGTAGTCGGTAATTTTGAATTAATACATTTTACGTATATAATAAATTGTAATAACAAAATAAATTTAAAAAAAAATAATTTGTACGCTTTATTTCTGGAAATACAGTTATAAAATTTTATTTTAAATTTGATTTATTTTAATTTTAGAAGTTACCAGTGGTCCTTCGGCATATATGCAACTTAATTCTCAACCCATTTATTTATTTCATAACTAGATTCACACCTATGCTTATTGTTATTTTGAGAAATGAAGAATTTTAGCGTAATTATAAAAACTTACACATTTAACAAATACATAGGTATAAGGTAATTTAGGAAAATTAATTAATTCAGCAGGCCATCTAAATTTTTCTATTTTTTATGATTATAATGCGGCTTTTATTCGCACAAAAATTAAAAATTGTAAATACGAGGCCTGTTCGGAAAACAACCGGACATTTTGAATTACATGCTAAAGAAGATATTTAATGATATGCTGTTGGCAGCACTGCCTTGTGCATAACCTCCTTTGTCAGCGCATGTTCTTAGATTGTTGATATCTCATTTAGTTTTCGTGATATTCTTATTTAAGTACAGCGTATTTAAGTGTTAGTGACGATTTTTGAAATGTGCGAGTTTCTGGAGTAACGATGCAACACAAAGTTTTGCGTAAAACTGGGGAAATCGTTCACAGAAACGTTTAATCTCATGAAACAAGCTTACGGAGATGATCCTCTGGATCGTACGCAATGTTACGAATGGTTTTGACGATTTAAAAGTTGTGATCAGTCAATTGAAGATGATTGTCGACCAGGAAGGCCTTCCACTTTAACTGATGACTCCCACGTTTAGAAAATCAACGATCTGGTGCGTGAAAATCGCCGTTTAACTACCAGAGAACTTGAAGAAGAGGTTAGCATCTCAACTGGGTCATGTTATGCAATTTTGACTAGAAAATTAAACAAGGGTAGATTTGCAGCAATATTTGTTCCTCGTTTGATGACCGAACAACAGAAAGAAAATCGAATGGACATTTGTCAACAACTCATTGAACAAGCAAATTAAGATGAAACATTTATGCAAAGAATCATAACGGGAGAAGAAAGCTGGGATTATGGCTACAAAATTGAGACAAAAGTTCAATTATCACAATGGATTGGCAAAGGATCTCCACTCCTCAAGCAAATATTCCTTACTGACCTTACAGGCCATCTCAAATGAAGATATCCAGGACTGTTTCGCAAAATGGAAACACCGCTGGGAAAAGTGTGTGAATTAAGGAGGGGCGTACTTTGATGTGGACAAGGACCAATATTCTGTAAAATGAATAATAAAGTTTGAAAAAATAAAGTTCGGTTATTATCTAAACAGACCTCGTACATATGCACATATTTTGATACGGAGCAAAGGGCCAATGGTAACATCCAAAATTGGTTCTTTAAGGAAACATTTAAGATTAGAGAACTGGCCCTTTGAAGGAACAGTAGAAAAATCGATCAGTGGTCATTTAGGCTGTGCTCAACTTATTTCACAGCATGTTGTTTTTGTACAAATGTTTAAAGCGCTAGGTAGATTAGCCAATATTATTTTATATCTATCTTAACGGGCAATTAATTTGAACATTTAACCTAAAATTCAATATTAGCGTAAGCATCAACAATCTAATTAACCACTAATTTATGTACAATGCTCGAAAGCGATACAACCGATACAACGCTAAATTATTACAGCCTTCTTAATAGAATTGCCGTTAATACTATTATAGTTTAATACTAACTAATTTCTACTTGACCCGTACAAACACGATACTAACATTTTGTATTAATACACGCTATTAGTAAGTTTTGAACTATCGTTTTAAACTTCAAATTGAACTCTATTGTAAAATCGAATGCATGAAAATTTACAGCGTACATATTATTTCTAATAAATTTGCAGGCATTCCTCGATTTTTGAATAGAGTTAAATTTGAAGTTTCGAATGCGTGTTTCCACTCCCAGGCTAAGCATGAAGTAAAATTTCGAGTTTAGAAAAGCCCCGCGTAGAAAATTTGTCGATGGTCGCGCAGCCTGAGACCTGAGACAAATTTTCACAGGCGTCCACGCAGATTCGAATAGTCCTTGGAAACATAAAATTGCAGCTTTTAACTCCATGATTTATAGAACCATTAACGTACCCTTGTCCAATATAAACAAAGTAAAAGAATTTAATTTAATATTAGAGACTGCCCAATCTCTTAGCTACAATAGAAACATTAAAACACTAATTAATAAACACATATAGTGGCCGAGTGGGTAGAGAGGTCGCGGGTTCGAGTCCCGTCCGGTGGAATCATTTATGAATAATAAATGATTCCATCCGGGTCCATGGTTGTAGTGTAAATGTGTTGTGGCGTCCTAGATGTAATTTCGATATAGAATTAGTTAAAAACAATAAAAATATAGATTGTTGGCTAATGGTCATAGTTACCAAGACCAATAAAACAAACAAAAAAAAATCAAGGAAAGGAAGTTTATTGTTGTTTTCAAGCTCTAGAGTGAAATTTATTGATTGATATAAGTTATTCAAGTTTGATTTCAGATTTTCCAGATTATCATCTCTTGTTACAATAGCGAAAACATCATCTACGTAGCGGTACAAAACTCGTGGGAAATTGGATATGCATTCTTTGGCTTGCTGTTTTAATTTATTTAGAAAAATATTGGCTAAGAAGGGAGATAAGGGGTGTCCCATCGCTGTACCGAATGTTTGTTTATAATATTTGTTGTTAAATTCAAAAACATTAGAGTCGAAATTTTACTTCATGCTTAATCTGGGAGTAGAAACACTCGTTAGAAGCATCAAATTTAACGGTTTTACAAAACATCGAATTCCTGAAAATTTACAAATCAGGATATGTAAACTTAAAAAAAATATCCCTGATTTTTTTTTTATTTTGTCAGAAACAACAAAAAATCAGTGAATTCTTTTTATGATTAATATTTTTGGAACACAGAGTATAATTAAATGCTAATGTTTAGGGTGTGTGCATAGATTATCTCAAACATTTGATGAATACTATGAGTTTAATATTCATGAATTGAATCTAGTTTGTTTATTTGCATGGATTTATAGGTGCATAAAACAAAACAGGTTCCGAATGGAATTTTTGGCATAATCAAAGCTTGCAATGCTGATAATTTTGCAATTATCCTTCTTCGTTTATGGAAATCAAGGCTTTGCGCATATTATCACATTCGTGTGTACATTAAATATCGAAATGAGTCACTTTATTGAATCAAGTTCATTTATTTCGAAATTTGCAATAATTGGAAAAATATTATGTTAATTACAAGAGACGTGAGATAATTTCGGAATTGAAATTTACATTTGCTGAAACTGTATTAAATCGAGTTCCTTTATTTCGAAATCCGTAATGATTAAGAAAATATTATGTTAATTACTAGAGACATGTAAATTAATTTAGTAAATCCAGTTCCTTTATTTCGAAATCCGTAATGAGTAAGAAAATATTATGTTATTAATAAAAAAACGGTTTAACTTTGTTTGTATAACACAATTAAGTTAAACCGTTTTTTATTAGTAAATTAACATGTATAACGAAGTAGAAGCCTCCACAATACAAAAATATTATGTTAATTACTAGAGACATGTGAGTTAATTTGGCAATTGCAATTTACATTAGCTCAAACTTCATTGAATCGAGTTCCTTTATTTAGAAATCCGCAATGATTAGGAAAATAATATGGTAATTACTTGAGGTGTGAGTTATTTGGGAAATTGAAATTTACATTTGCCCAATTGTCTAAATATTTATAGGTCAGTATATGGTATTATCGAAAAACGACCTCCAAGTAAGATAATTTGGCGGAAGCATAACTGGTCTACTTTTTTGCTGTGCTCTCGAAAAACACGTTCACATTTAAAGTCAGTCGTTCCCCGATAATAATAATAACATGCAAGGTTCCTTATTGTTTATTGAACAAGATTTACACGCTTCAAAACTAGATTTTGTTGAAAATGTTAAATACAATGTTATTGATATTATAAAGTTATACAGGATGCCCGTATTTCGACAGAATGTATGGCGATCTCAGTTATTTGAAGAGATAGAGAGTCGGTTAAGTTAGGGCAAAGATGCGTATTTTAGGGTCTAACAATAATCGGAAAACAATTTTGAAATGTCTTTTTTTGTTTTCGAGATATCAACAAAAAACTGATTTTTTTAAAAAATCGTTTTTATTTTTTTATTCAAAAACTACTGAGTCTGGACATTTAGAACTTCGACAATATACAGGCACTTGATGATTGATGATAATGATATTTTAGTATTTTTGAAAATAATCACCCCAAAACAATATATAAAATATTATTGATATATCAATATTTTGTAAATTAATTACTTCAAAACCTGTGTTGTTGGTAGTTTGGCAATTTGGCAATTAATTACCCCAAAACAATGTATCAAATATTGTTCGTACTCTTAGTTTGGAAATTAATTACCCCAAAACCAATGTTGTTGATGATCTGATATGTTAGCAATGAATTACCCACAAAATATTTATCAGATTGTAAATACTTAATTAAAACGTAGTTATTTTCACTTTTATTTCGATGCTAGATTGTAAGTATTTCAATATTTTTGAAGTTACTCACCCGAAAAGCAATAATGTTGTTATATAAGTATATTAGCAATTGATTAATCCCAAAACAATCTATTAAGTGTTGTTGAAATTGTTAGTAACAATTGTCAATGAAATCTAAAATAAATCAGATTGTGCTCACAAAAAAGAGAATACTTTTTTATTGTTAGAAATTGTAATTTTATAGAATTTATTAAACATATTATCAAGCTAAATTGGCTATGAATCATAAACGTACATACCAGGAGTTTTTCTTTTAAGTATACATATCCCAATATACTGTATACGTTGTAAATTTTCAGATATTCGTTTATGTTTTTAAATATTTCAAAGTAAAGCTTTAAACGAGTGTTTTCCTTTCCCAGACTAAGCATGAAGTAAAAAAAAAAAACGAGTTTAGAAAAGCCTGAAAATTTGGTTTGGCCGCGTAGCGCGAAGCGCGGAGCGGCCAAACCAAATTTTCAGGCTATTCTAAACTCGAAATTTTACTTCATGCGCCACCGGTACAAAACACTGATATATTGCGAAGTTTAAAACGCACCGCTAAACTTTACACTGAATCAGTGTTTTATACCGGTGGCGCATGAAGTAAAATTTCGAGTTTAGAAAAGCCTAAAAATTTGGTTTGGCCGCTCCGCGCTTCGCGCTACGCGACCAAACCAAATTTTCAGGCTTTTCCAAACTCGAAATTTTACTTCATGCTTAGCCTGAGAGTGGAAAACACTTGCCTAAAGCTTCAAATTGAATTCTTTTAATAAACCGAGCGTCGGAAAATGTACAACGTGTGCATATGGATCCTTAAAAGAAAAATTCTCGTTATGAAAATGTTTGGTGTTACATAAAACTCTCTGTATACCTATCAAACATGTTAGTGTTAGTCTGTCCGGGCTAAAGGTTTTTCTGCCATTTTGTCTCTATTTTCTCAGAAAAATGTAGAAGACAACTCATTCGTTTTAGGTTTATCCCATAAAATTAGAAATTTAACTGGTGCAAACCAAATCAGATATTTTTTGCTAACAATATAGTACTTTCATCTTCACTTATCCAAGTTATTAATATTAATTATTTCAATAGATTACTAACAACATTTTCTCTCTAATTATCCAATTATACATTTCGATCAATTGTTTCTCTAAACAAAAAATCGTACATAAATTCCTTGAAGCAAATTGTTGTGTTCTTTTTTTGTATCTATTCTGACCAGAAGTGTGAGAGTGAAACAGTTGTAAACACTTTAGAGATTACGCAAGAGATCAGTTGGTTAGCTTGGAGACCAAAAGTGGAGCAGACTTTCGTGCCGATCTAGCGCTAATTCAAAAATATGTTCGTATCTACCATCAAGGATATGTCCAACACTAAACGGCAATAATAAAGATAATTAATATGTTGTATAAAGTGCAGTATAAATGGGCGATGTTGTAACAATTGATTTATTTGTAGAGTTGTTAACACGTGAAATAATTCCATATTAGTCCTAGGCAGCGACCCGAGACAAATTTTCACGGGGCTTTTCTAAACTCGAAATTTTACTTCATGCTTCGTCTGGGAGTGGAAAACACTCGTTTAAAGGTTTAAATAGAACTCATTTAATAAACAACGAATGTCGGAAAATGTACAGCTTTATTTTATTATTTTCTTTAAATTCATAGATATTCGTTGTTTTTATTTAAGTTCAATTTGAGGCTATAAACGAGTGTTTTCCACTCCCAGACTAAGCATGAAATAAAATTTCGAGTTTAGAAAAGCCCCGTGAAAATTTGTCGAGGGTCCCGCAGCGACCCGAGAAAAATTCTCACGGGGCTTTTCTAAACTCGAAATTTTACTTCATGCGCCACGCGTATAAAACACAGACTTTGAGTGAAGTTCGAATATACATAAATTTGACAATATTATAGTGTTTTACACGCGTGGCGCATGAAGTAAAATTTCGAGTTTAGAAAAGCCCAGAAAATTTGTCTCGGGCCGCTGCGCGACCCTCGACAAATTTTCACAGGGCTTTTCTAAACTCGAAATTTTACTTCATGCTTAGTCTGGGAGTGAAAAACACTTATTTAATGCTTCAAATTAACTTAAAAAAAAACAGGGAATATCCGCAATTGTTGTATCAATTCCATGGTATGTCATTATTTTTATAAAATCACATTACTTTTTCTTAGTTATTTTAACTTAGAGAAGCGTAAAGTGTTAGGTGTGAACATTAATAAATTTAGAATTTTTCCCTCTACAAAAAAGTGAAATACATTTTGTCTCTAAAATAAATAGGGAAACCAATAATTGAACACTTTAAAATTAACATGCGTCCGTGAACTCAACACCCGGTATAAACATCTTTATAGTACACAATAAATAAATTACAGTTTAAATTATGAACTGTAGAGGCTTCTACTTCGTTATACATGTTAATTCAATGAAATAAAACACTTTAACTTTGTTTGTATAACAAACTATTTTTATTTTCGTGACTGCAGTTTCAGCAATTCAACTTGCCATTATCAAACAGAGTAACTTAAATTACGGTATGGTACAGGTATATATACACAAAATGGTTATTTACAAAATGGCATTAAAAATGGGGGTATACACTAGATCGACCTGGTCGTTAATTAGGGGGATTCCCGGATTAGCGCGGGCTTTCTGTATCTCCAGGGATTCTAGGAGGTTCATTTTTCGGTCCTTTTCGGCATAGTGGATGATCTTAAGTACATCCTCGCCAAATGAATGGTTTTCATCGATTAGATGTTTGGCGAAATTTGATTTTTCAACAAACATAATGTTAACGTTGCTTTTAAAACATATTGTAAAACAGAAAACCACATTTTTAATAACAAAACAAAACATTGTAATCTTAGTAAATCCGGTATATATAAACTTGTTTGTCCCGATTGTGAAGGAGTATACATTGGTCAATGTAGTCATAATTTTAGCACTCGGCTCAAAGAACATCAGCGCTCTTTTCGGCTTAATCAAATAGAAAAATCAAATTTCGCCAAACATCTAATCGATGAAAACCATTCTTTTGGCGAAGATGTACTTAAGATCATCCATTATGCCAAAAAGGGCCGAAAAATGAACCTCCTAGAATCCCTGGAGATACAGAAAGCCCGCGCTAATCCGGGAATCCCCCTAATTAACGACCAGGTCGATCTAGTGTATACCCCCATTTTTAATGCTATTTTGTAAATAACCATTTTGTGTATATATACCTGTACCATACCGTAATTTAAGTTACTCTGTTTGATAATGGCAAGTTGAATTGCCGAAACTGCAGTCACGAAAATAAAAATAGTGTGTTATACAAACAAAGATAAAGTGTTTTATTTCATTAAATTACAGTTTGGTTATTTTTACAATTATATTTTATTACATATTCCTTGGCTATCGACCGTCAGTCTTTCAGCCTGAGTTGTGTTGTCATTGTCTTGCCGGTTAGTTATGATTAATGTAAAATGAGATGATGATTTTTTATAAATTAAAGAAAGTATTCTAAAGCAATTCATGGATTTATATGATTTTTTTTTAAATATCTACTGTCAATTAAGTAAATAATATACATTTATTTTATTTCCTATCTCTTTTTAAAACTACATTATGCAATCATTTCTCAGGTAACAATCATGGATTAAACTTTCAAATTCTGCAGTGTTGTTATTAATTAATAAGTAACAAACAAAACCGGTGAACGGAGCCAACCGAGCGCACTCAAAGGAGGAAATGGTTGGAGAAAAAAAAATTATGAAAAGAACACGAAGCTAAAATCAGCATACCAATAATTATATCATCCTGATTCATCAAGGTACAGTTGGTTTTTTATTCGATTCATTAATCTTATAAATAGAAAGTTGTAAATTATTTAATCAGTTGCATAATTTAGTGTATTTTTTTGTAAATGGATGGAAATGGTATAATATGAGGCTTTTAACAAAATTAGGTTTATTTTTACAAAGGTTCGAAAACCTATGTCAGTGGCCACTTTTTATTCTTCAAGTTGTGAGCGTTTTTTTTTTTAAATTAAGCCTATTTTATATTTTGATTAAAACACTTAGAATCTTTCTTCAACACCTAATTTTGTTACCAAATGTACATTTCCGACACAAAGTGTCCATTATCAACAGTTTGATACTAATACACACATTTTAGATGATTATTTTTTCAGACACCAAAATTGGATAGATATCTGTGTATAATAATAATTTAAATAATATATAAAATTGGAAAAGTCACACAATGTAGTCAATTTTTATAGACCGAAGTTATTTGATCTTCTTCCTCATACAATAAAGTCACTTCCTAAAGATAGATTTACAGCTTTAAACAAGTGTTTTCCACTCCCAGACTAAGCATGAAGTAAAATTTCAAGTTTAGAAAAGCCCCGTGAAAATTTGTCGAGGGTGGCGCAGCGACCCGAGACAAATTTTCTGGGCTTTTCTAAACTCGAAATTTTACTTCATGCGCCGCGCGTATAAAACACTATAATATTGTCAAATTTATGTATATCCGAATTTCACTTAAAATCTGTGTTTTATACGCGTGGCGCATAAAGTAAAATTTCGAGTTTAGAAAAGCCCAGAAAATTTGTCTCGGGTAGCTGCGCGACCCTCGACAAATTTTCACGGGGCTTTCTTGTATAGTGTAAATCATTTCAAAAACAAGTGACTACGATATCTTTTGCCATTTTGACATCCGCAGTTGTGGTTTCAAATCCATGGCATGTCAATATTTTTATAAAATCACATTATTTTGTCTTAATTATTTTAACTTAGAGAAACGTAAAGTGATAAACGTTGACACGAATGAATTTAGAATTTTTCCCTCTACAAAAAAGGTAGATACATTTTGTTTCTAAAATAAATAGAGGAGCCAAAATTTGATCATTTCAAAATGTACATAGGATTTCCTATGTTGCGTCCGCCAAGTCAACACCCGGTATATTAAGTCGTCACTGCAAAACTCGCATTCTCCACTTTTTGTGAAAATTGAGTTGGCGGTTATTTTTATGTACGCCATGTTAAAGTACACGTGTTTTTTCCAATTTGCCAAAACATTTTAAAAGTGGACAATTTGAGTTTTACAAATAGATCACTCATATATAAACCAAATTTTCAGGATTTTCTAAACTCGAAATTTTACTTCATGCTTAATCTGGCAGTGGAAAACACTCGTTTATGGCTATAATTTAAGAAACCCTCAGATATTTCTATTTTAAGTCTTTTTTATTTCAAACGATTTTCTTGTTTCGTTTGCATACAATAATCTCTATTCATTGTTAGTCTAAAAAATCGTAACCATCTAAAATGGGCTTAAATAAAATTGATTCGGCTTAGCTTTTTGGTACCAACACTTTGACAAAACAAAACAAATATCTGCGACCTAAAAAAACCTAGATCAACGGTTATTTCTAAATCTATATTCAGTTCGTGTTTTTGTTTCTTTCTTCTGTTTATCTATTTAATGATTATTTTAATTTATATTCTATGCCATGTGTATATCGATGTTTCCGAGTGGCATTTGTGCATTTCTTGATTAAAAAAAGGAGAACAAGGTTTCACTTTTATGGCCCACGATGGACGTCGTCTCGGATCAAAGAACGGACGACATTGCCAATGAAAGTCGTTTCTTCTTTTCATTTTCTTTCGCAACCAATTTCCCTTTTTCGTATCACAACACTGCCATTGAAAAAATGTTAACAACCACAACATAACAGATTTTATATACAGTGTGTCCCATTAATGTATTCTCGGAGGGTATCTTAGCTCGTTATTTTGATAATTAAAAGGGGGCTATCGTTTGCAATATGATAGAAATGTATTTATGTATATCATAGTGTGCTAGAAATAATAGGATGTGTTGAGTTGTTCACTAAGAGTTTTATAATAATATATTACGTCACGAGAGTGGTATGCAGCATATTACATATGAGCAGATATGTTGCGCACGAGCCGCGCAGCGGCGAGGGCAGTATTCCGCGAGTATGTAATTACCATACCACTCGAGAAACGTACGATACTTTACCTACGCCTAACAAAATTAACAATGAGCATGAAAGAACAACTTATATATTCAATAATTTTTGATAGTAACATGACATTGATGAAAACAAAATGACTACTTGATCAATATACCTCAAGGAAATGTCATTCGGTTGTGCGGTAATCAATCAGCTGTTTAGCTGTCAGCATGTTATATACTTGTTAAAGCTATTACGTGCATGTGCAGGTAATGTCAATCATACGCGTCAAGATGACAGTAGTATGATGCGGTTACTAGATAGGGCGTAGGTAAATCATGATTACCTTGTTTTATCGTCTTTACATCAAAGATAAAGTGGTTCCGTTTAAGTTGTTTGACTACGAAATAAAAATTATAGAATTTATATATTTTTTATAAATGAAACCCTATATTTTTTTGACAAAAAATTGAATTATCTTTCTATTTTGGTAATAATTTTCATCCATAGATGTAATATAATCTATTTAAAAAGGTCAATTTGAAGTTTAAGCGAGTGCTTTCCACTCCCAGCTTAAGCATGAAGTAAAATTTCGAGTTTAGAAAAGCCTCAAAATTTGGTTTGGTCGCGTAGCGCGAAGCGCGGAGCGGCCAAACCAAATTTTCAGGCTTTTCTAAACTCGAAATTTTACTTCATGCGCCACGCGTACAAGACACCGATTTCAAGCGAAGTTTACTCATTCACAATATTTCAGTACTTTCAATGTTTAATACGCGTGGCGCATGAAGTAAAATTTCGAGTTTAGAAAAGCCTGAAAATTTGGTTTGGCCGCTCCGCGCTTCGCGCTACGCGACCAAACCAAATTTTCAGGCTTTTCTAAACTCGAAATTTTACTTCATGCTTAGTCTGGGAGTGGAAAACACTCTGTATATATACTTAAAAGAAAAATTCCCTGTATTAACACATTAATCCGATGACTTTTTGCCAAATCTACTAAATGCGCATTCGATTCAACTAACATTTTCGTTTAAGCTTACATAAAATCAACATAAATGCATTATTTATTTTTGTAAATACCTGAATTATTAAGTAGACGTGGAAATTGGAATTAATCCACTTGAACTCACATTTAAAACGATTGTGCACATGTATTAAAATAATTTGTGGCTGTTTTTTTGCAGATTTAGTTTCACGAAGACATTGCCAAAATATGTCGTTTAACCCTTAAATTTTAAAGCTGCATACCAGAACATACGTTTTCGCATGTTCCATCTAAAAACTATAGCAGGTATATTATGAAAAAAATGTAATTATAAACATTAAAAGTGCGATTCTTTTCGCAATCTACAACAAGTTAGTCTTACAAAGACTATATCAAACACTCATTGAAACAACTATTTCCCGGGCTAATACCCCGACGGACATTGAATTATACAACAAGTGTCTGCTGTTACATACAGTAACCTACTGCAAATGTAACAATTTGGGTCAAATTATTCAGGCCATCTATAGACGCGTTTCGAGATTTATCTCTCATCAGTATAGCTTTGCCATTCCCGCTAAACAATTTGACACCTTAGACTGGCGGTCACGTTACCGTTCAAACATAAGTATAAATGAAATTGCCAATTCTTGGTTGCAGAATACTTCAAACATTAAAAGTGCGATTCTTATAGTTGTTTCAATGAGTGTTTGATATAGTCTTTGTAAGACTAACTTGTTGTAGATTGCGAAAAGAATCGCACTTTTAATGTTTGAAGTATTCTGCAACCAAGAATTGGCAATTTCATTTATACTTATGTTTGAACGGTAACGTGACCGCCAGTCTAAGGTGTCAAATTGTTTAGCGGGAATGGCAAAGCTATACTGATGAGAGATAAATCTCGAAACGCGTCTATAGATGGCCTGAATAATTTGACCCAAATTGTTACATTTGCAGTAGGTTACTGTATGTAACAGCAGACACTTGTTGTATAATTCAATGTCCGTCGGGGTATTAGCCCGGGAAATAGTTGTTTCAATGAGTGTTTGATATAGTCTTTGTAAGACTAACTTGTTGTAGATTGCGAAAAGAATCGCACTTTTAATGTTTGAAGTATTCTGCAACCAAGAATTGGCAATTTCATTTATACAAATGTAATTATGTTTCTATTGTGGCAATAATTTGTATCCATAGATGTAAGATAATCTATTTAAAAACTTGCATAGGAAAACAATATTAACTAAATATAGGGGTTCTTTCTAAAAATGCTGTAAAATAAGCACGGATTAATATTTTTGAAAATATCAATGTTTTGTTGTCAAGAGCAATAATAATGGAATACAATTCCATTCATATAGCCGCTTCGGCTGGCACGATAGAAGCTTAGCTTGCCAACCCAATTTTCTAGTACATTTTCTAGTACATGTTTACGGGCTCCATCTCACGGATATCTCTACTAATATTGTGCTTAAGAATCTGAATCGTTAGTGAATTGTCTGCATACATCGATCTTTAACGGCACCCTATATAAAATAGTCCAACAACGACAACTCGCAGCTCCGTGAAAGCCAATTGAAATCACCAAAGCGATTAACCCATTACTCGCCGGAATTCTAAATTGGAGAAAATGGGAAAACAATTAATGGTGACATTTACTTTCATTCAGAACTTAAATTCGTTGAAAAACCCAAAAAATGACCACTGGTGGCTAATGGGTTAATTACACGATAACTGAATTTTGTGCGCAAACGATCGATTGTTTAATAAACTGTGAGGCAAGTGCGCCATCCTGCTGAAACCATAGATCGTTTAATTATCATGCCTTTTAGATCCCCCCGTTGACCAAAATGGCAAGTTGATGATTTTGGATTGGCTGTCACACTTTGAGCTACAATAGTAATAGTCATTGTTTGGGAAACAAAGCAGTCATTTTTGAAATAATTTTTCAATATTTCACAACTGTGAGCAAGTGTAAATTCATTATGTACAGCGAGAATATAATACTAAGTTGGTGTCAATATTTTGAGCGCAAAAGATCTGTCATAATCAATTTAGCATATGTGTAAAAAGAAACCACTTGAGAACCACCCTTTAGAAATAGAATGAAATTGAAATTACTCTTAACTGAAAAATTGTAATTTCAACGTTCAATATTCCGTAGCTATCTAACTCAAATACAGACATTTGTACACAAAGGAAAAATACGTGTGTAATGGTTTCGTAAACCTAAAGTATCACTGAAACTAAATAAGTTAGAGAGTTGTGGATTTCGTAATTCTTTTGAGCATAAATATTCAAAAGAATTACGAAATCCAGAATGCTCTAACTTATTTAGTTTTCTTATATTTTAGGTTATGTCAAATATAAGAGCATTTTATGCTGAACTTTAATTTAAATGAGTGTTCTATACGCGTAAAAATTTCAAGTTTAGAAAAGCCTAAAAATTTGGCTTTTCTAAACTCGAAATTCTACTTCATGCTTAATCTGGGATTAGAAAACACTCGTTTAAAGCTTCAATTTGAATATTTCCTAAACACGGCAAATATCTGAAAATTTATAACGTATACTGTTTATTGGGGTATGTAGAAGAACTCCCTGTATATGTCGGACCTTAATATTATAAATATATTAAAATACAGGGTGTCCCGTTAATGTGGGGGAAATGGTTTAACCACAGATTTCTGGTATAAAAATATGATGATTTTACACAACGTATTTATATCCAAAACTTTACGGTTAAGCCGGAATTAGTCTTTAAAGTTCAAAAAAATATTATTAATTTTATTTGTAACGATTGAGCGCTATATTCGATTTGACTGGAATTTATTATGGTTCATTATCATAATATAACACATCACTTAAGTTATTATTGTCATCATTGATTGACAAGAAGTATGAAAAACAGTAGTACCATAACATAAAAACTAAAATATGTTTTTATCAATGCACCCTATAAAAATTTAAAAAATATTACTTTAAACATTGGTTCATTTGAAAGCTTTTTTGTCTGTCAATAATGTTTGATATCTTGTACAGTTTTACAACAAAAATATAAAATACAAATATGGTATCCTCAATTTTCTTGGCAAAATCCTAATACATGCAACATAATAATTAACCAGGAACTGATAACACTCGGTAGAAGCTTCAAAGTGAACGATTTTATAAAAACAATAAATGCTTGAACATTTACTACACTTATATTGTTTTATCAAATATTATTTTATGAATTTAATAATTTCATGAGTATTTACATAAACACTTAAACCCCATTATGCAGTGTGAAAGCATTTAAATAATGAATAGCCAAA
This sequence comes from Philonthus cognatus, assembly GCA_932526585.2. NCBI lineage: Eukaryota > Metazoa > Arthropoda > Insecta > Coleoptera > Staphylinidae > Philonthus > Philonthus cognatus. Next base: position 145,784,541 of record OW052241.1, on the reverse strand, counting down.
GCTGACTGTCATTTTTCTACCCGACTTGTCTGCCATTGTGTAGCACAATTACTTTACGGCTTCGCATTTGTATTCGATTTCAGAGTAATAATCCATCCCGACTTTCTAATGATAATTTTCTAATCACAAAGCAAACGGCCGATGGTGTAACCAGGAAATTCCAACGACATAAAAATCACATTGATGCATTTCTGTTACTTACAATTTAATAATTATTTTAGACATTCGCTGTTTTTATAAGAGCGTTCAATTTGAAACTTCTAATGAGTGTTTTCAGTCTCAGATTAAGCATGAAGTAAAATTTCGAGTTTAGAAAAGCCTGAAAATATGGATTTACAGGCGCGCGAGCGAAGCGAAATTTCACTTTATGCGCCATGCGTTTAAAACACTTAAATGTTGTGAAGTTCAAAATCTATTGCTTAGACGTTTATAATTTATAGCGTTTATGATGTACAGCCAAGTCAGCTTGATTTATTGTTTTATTTCAAGTTTATAAATTTGAAAACATCGACAAAATTTCGAATAGAAAAAGTTTAGTTTTGCAGAGCAAACTCCGATTTAAATGAAATGTTTTGTCTACAATATTTGATACATTGTTTGTTACATATATGATTTGAATATTTAAATATGTAAAGAATTTAGTGTTTGAAATATTCATGTTTGATTATTTGAATATACGGCTGTTTAAATTATTCGTATTCGAAATTATGTCTACAATATTTGATACATTGTTTGTTAGATTTATGATTTAAATATTCAAATCTGTAAAGCATTTAGTAATTGAAATATTCATATTTGATTATTCGGATATTCGACTATTTAAATTATTCATATTCGAATTAATGTCTACAATACTTGATACTTTGTTTATTACATTTATGATTTGAATATTCAAATAATTATTCGTATTCGAATTAAAGTCTACAATATTTAATACATTGTTTGGCACATTTATTATTTGAATATTTATACACTGGCGAAAGAAACTAACGCATCATTTGTGATTTTTTTGATATCTTGGAATCGAGTTTTCTTTGAACACAAACATATTTTTACAATAAGAAATCTTATCAAGCATGCTGTTTTACATGTTGTGTTTTGTCTTTTGTTCTCATGGTTTTCTGTCAATAAATAAAATGAAGCACTTTTCATTATTCTGACTGTAAGAAAGGTTCATATAAAATTTCTTTTTGAGTTTGTTTTCAAGTAATTGTTAAAATTAAGTGCTAAATAGTGAAGAATGAATATGGATAGACGTCCGAATCTTAATTTAAGCAGTGAAGAAGCTGTGATTGTAGTTACACTTGCAGAAGAAGGTAGGAGTCAGCGTTACATCAGTCAGCGTCTTGGTGTTAATCAATCGACTGTATCCCGTGTCTTGAAGAGACATCGGGAAACTCAGGCATACTCAAGAAGGCCAGGACAAGGGAGAAAAAGGGCCACAACTGCTGTTCTAGACCGTTTTTTAATGATGCAGACGTTACGCGAACGGTTTATTACGGCTCCTAGGCTACAAAATATGCTCGCAGAGATCCACAATGTTCATGTAAGTTCCGTTACCATCAGAAAAAGGTTACGTGGTTTTAATTTAACTCCGAAAACAGCGACAAAAGGACCACAATTAACCGCAGACCATCGCAGAGCCAGGTTAACATTTGCGCAAGAACATGTAAACTGGTTACAGGCCGATTGGGCTAATGTTATGTTTAGCGACGAGTCCAGATTTTGTCTTTACGGCAGTGATAGACAAATGCATGTGTACAGACGGCCAGGTGAACGTTATGCGCAGTGTAACATTGTTCCGACTGTTATGTTTGGTGGAGGCTCTGTTATGGTGTGGGGTGGTATCACTTTAGAGGCTCGTACGGAGTTGGTGGTCATACCAAGAGGAAGCATCACGGCAGCGTCTTATATTGCAAACATTTTAGAACCATCCGTAATGCCTTTTGCTCCCTTTGGAGGAAACGATTTCCTGTTTATGCATGACAATGCAAAACCACACAGTGCCCGAATTGTACAACAGTATCTTGACCTAGTGGGTATCAACTCAATGCAATGGCCAGCCAGGAGTCACGATCTTAATCCGATCGAACACCTATGGGACGCGATGGGCAGACGCCTTAGAGCACTTCCTCGGCGTCCAAGCAATCAACAAGAGCTTGGACAAAGATTGCAGGAAATTTGGGAAGATATTAACCAGGATGAAATTGGATCATTAATTAACAGTATGAGCCGTCGCTGTCAGGCAGTTATTCGAGCAAGAGGAGGAAACACTAGATATTAAGTCTTATAATCACATGTTAACTGTTTTCCTCTTTTTATTTATGACATTATTTTAGTCATTAATGAGAGAAAATGTGTTGAAAATCATTATTATATGTAGTTTAGTTGGTTTTGTTGTTATTTTTTTTGTTTTTAAACATCAAAACTTTATTTTTGAATTAAAAAAATTAATGTGATGCGTTAATTTCTTTCGCCAGTGTATATGTAAAGAATTTAGTGATTGAAATATTCATATTTTATTATTCGAATATTCGACTGTTTAAATTATTCGTATTAGAATCACAGCCTTAATAAAAACACCATTGAATGAGACAATTAGATATTATCCTTCACAAATGTCAAAATAAATATTACAACTTGTTTACTGAACTGGAAAATAATGTTAACCACTAATGATGATCTAAAACACCCAATTTCCAATTAGTATAATGGCAGATTGCGTTCGCATATGGCGCATGTGGAGAAAACCCATGCGGGTTTTACAATCTTGATGGAAGTAGGCCGCAGCATTAACAGCTAAAAATTATTACCAATTCAATTCGCAATCGAGAATCGCTAACCAACCAATTCAATCAGTGAGGCATAATTACAAATTGAACCAATAAAGTTATTGCCAGGTTTACTACAAAGTTATGAAATTTAGTTAGATATTTATTACTCAATAGGTTAATTCATTTGACAAGAAAAAAAACTCACTCAAAGTTTGATAGCAATTTAAGATATATTATTTCTTCACACACAAAAATATACACTAATTTAAATAATTATTCTGCGGTGTATTAATTTTTATTCTTTTAAATATACATAATGAATATGCTGTAAATTATCAGGCATTTTCGATTTTATAAAAACGTTCAAGTTAAAGTTCGAACGAGTGTTTTCCACTCCCAGATTAAGCATGAAGTAAAATTTCGAGTGTAGAAAAGCCTCCAAATTTGGTTTGGTCGCTCCGCTTCGCCGGGTGGGTTACTTGATAGGGCGCAGGTAAATCATGATTACGTTGTTGTTGTTAAAGTTGTTTGACTACAAAATAAAAACTATAGAATGTATATATTTTTTATAAATGAAACCCTATATTTTTTTGACAAAAAATGTAATTATCTTTCTATTTTGGTAATAATTTTCATCCATAGATGTAAGATAATCTATTTAAAGGTCAATTTTAAGTTTAAACGAGTGTTTTCCACTCCCAGGTTAAGTATGAAGTAAAATTTCGAGTTTAGAAAAGCCTGAAAATTTGGTTTGGCCGCTCCGCGAAGCGGAGCGACCAAACCAAATTTTCAGGCTTTTCTAAACTCGAAATTTTACTTCATGCGCCACGCGTACAAAACGCTGAAATATTGTGAAGTTAAAAATACACGGAACACATTTTTTTAAATAAGAAATAATAGAAATATTTACATTTATATTTTCTTTACATATTCTTAAGTCAAGTCAAATAATATTATATTTCAAATTAACTGTTTTAGTAATTTAATGAAAATAAATTAATATTGTTGTTATTATTGCATCAACGCTGAATGTAAACAAAAATTGAATTTGTCAATAGTTTGCAGAATATTTACGAAATATAAAAACAAATTAATATTAACATCGACTTTCTGTAAAAATTTAGTCTCGTTGAGACCTCCGAATATTCATTGAAACGCTGAATGTGTTTAATAAAAAAATATTATTTGTAAAGTTTATATGTTCAAAGTTAAAAGAGTTTCATTGTCAAATTAACATGAATAATGAAGTAGAAGCTTAATGTGTTGAATAAAAAAATATTATTTCTATTAATATGTTCAAAGTTAAAAGAGTTTTATTGTTAAATTACTAACTAAGTTAATTTGATACATACTATTATTTGACCTGACTTGAGAATGTGTGAAGAAAATAAATATGTGAATATTTCTATTATTTCTCATATAAAAAAATGTTTTCCGTGTATTTTTAATTTCACAATATTTCAGTGTTTTATACGCGTGGCGCATAAAGTAAAATTTCGAGTTTAGAAAAGCCTGAAAATTTGGTTTGGCTGCTCCGCTTCGCGGAGCGACCAAACCAAATTTTCAGGCTTTTCTAAACTCGAAATTTTACTTCATGCCTTATCTGGGAGTGGAAAACACTCGTCCGAACTTTAACTTGAACGTTTTTATAAAATCTACAAATGCCTGAAAATTTACAGCGTATTCAATAAGTATATTTAAAAGAAAAAAAAAATTAATACACCGCGGAATAATTATTTAAATTAGTCTATATTTTTGTGTTTAAATATAAATTCATAATCTGTATTGTGGAGAGATTATGAATTTATATTTATTTGAATTTCACTTTTGTTTAACAATGTTGTGCTATTTATTTAATATTTTCATCATTATCTCTTTGTGCACTTTCACGTATAAATTTACACGAAATTTTAAGAAAGGAAGTGACCTTAAATTGCACTTTTAAACAATGGGATGCACAAAAAATATATCAACTTCCCATGTCGTTATGGAAAGGAATAAACGAGTTGTTTCAAATTGAAATAATCATAATTACATTTATGAATACAAGAAAGGAGGTTAAAAACAATAGATATAAAAAATGCACTTTGAAATAAATCAAAATAGAAGTTTTTTTTTTTGGCTTTTGCCTGGCTTTAGTTGCTTTGACTATTGGCCAACATCAATTATTTATTTTTAACTTATTATTTAATTTATAACTTATTTTGTAAGTTGTATTACCATATATTGGACGGCACAACACATTCACACTACACCCAGGGACACGACGAGTTATTATTTTTAAATAACAACTCCCCGTGCACGGGAGAATAGAAGTAATACAAAATAATAAACTTTAAAAGATAATCATCCGTTTGTGTGTGCGAGAAAACAGTAAAAAAAATGCATGAAATATGCGATATTCAACTTAATTATAATATTCATAAAAATAAATAGAAATAAGAACACACACATTCTCAAAGGTAACTTCTACCATATGACCTGATGCATTTCTCAATTTATGTGATTCAGTATATAAAATTACAACAATGTTCGTATAAAACGAAAACAATAAGTCTTAATTAATAAGACTACTTAAGACAATAAATACCCATTGAAACAACTACTTCCCGTGCAAATACACCGCCGGATATTGAATTATACAATGGAATATTTAAAATCTTATTGTATTTGTTACAACGCTCTATCAAAGTATATGTAACATTTAGGTCAAACCAACTAACTAATAAAAATAAAAAATGAAAGAAGAAATTACAAGAAATTATAAATAAAAAAGAGTTACATTCAAATAATGTCTTAGGGCATAGCTTTGCTTATGAGTTTTCTCGGATTCAAATTGTTTTGAATTTGAATTATTCTTGCATGTTACACAGATTGCAAAAAATAAATCATTTATTTATTTAACGTATAAACTTTGACAATTTTACAAAATTATAATACTTTTAGAAAAATAATAATCCAATGAATCTAAAAACAATAAACAATACAATTAATTTCAGAAGTAACTTCAGTAATTAACGAATGTTTGATATTTGATAAACATTGTTCAAACTAATTTCAAACGTAATGTGGTAAAATAATATATATATATATATATATATATATATATATATATATATATATTTATTTTTAGGTTTTCGCGAGCAAAATATAACTGGATGGAGGTTTTTGGGCTGCTTTCTCGAGTTAATTGAGTTATTTGCGCTCTACGTTTCGGCAGCATCACATCTGCCATCCTCAGGAGTTTTTTTATATACTGAGTGATAGATGTCACGTTCACTGTCAGTACATTTGTTCTGTAAACTAGGGACTTGTAGTCTACAAAACAAATGTACTGACAGTGAACGTGACATCTATCACTCAGTATATAAAAAGCTCCTGAGGATGGCAGAAGTGATGCTGCCGAAACGTAGAGCGCAAATAAATCAATTAACGCGAGAAAGCAACCCAAAAACCTCCAGCCAGTTGTATATATATATATATATATATATATATATATATATATATATATATATATATATGACACTCTAAGAAATATAGAGTAAGTTTGCCGACTTTTTAAAATGCTAGTAATTCGGTAAAATTATGAATCAAATCCGGTTTAATGATGATTTCCAGATAAATCACAATAACAGTATTTTACGGATAAAAGGAATTAAATACGTGAACAATTAATTCCATTTCTTGTATTTGCCTTTTACAAGGGTTTGCAATCCTTGATTAGGCATGAAATAAAATTTTGAGTTTATAAAAGCCTGAAAATTTGGAGTTGGCGCGGATTGAAGTGTAGCGTTTAAATCCAAATTTTCAGGTTTTTATAAACTAGAAATTTTACTTCATGCGCCAAGCGCACAAAACACTCTGAATTATGAAGAAGGTTAAACGCATACATCATCTTTATTTAAAATATCAAGGAAACAATAATAATTAAAAACTATGTTTTTTTCATAAAAAATGTTTGATGTTTTTCAGAATTCTTAATAATGTTTTTATACAATAATTTTTGTATTACAGTGTACAAAAAATAATCTTAACGTCGAAATAATAGTTTATTCTAACATAGCCTAACCTAACCCAAAAATAATTCTAAAGTCTTATTTCATCATTTTATAGCAAGAAAATTCAAAGTATAGTTCTGATATTTATAGTTTATTTTGTCTGCAGTTAAACTAATTTTTTACACATGTTATTATACTAGGAGGTTTCTTTTAAGTATACATATCCCAATTAGATGCTGTAAATGTTCAGATAATTGTTGTTTTTCTTTTTAAATTGTCTAATTTGAAGCTCTAAAGGAGTGTTTTCCACTCCCAGGTTAAGCATGAAGTAAAATTTCGAGTTTAGAAAAGCCTTAAAATTTGGTTTGGTCGCTCCGCGCTTCGCGCTACGCGACTAAACCAAATTTTCAGGCTTTTCTAAACTCGAAATTTTACTTCATACGCCACGCGTATAAGACTCTGATTTCAGTTAAAGTTTACTCGTTTACAATACTTCAGTGTTTTTAATGTTTAATACGCGTAGCGCATGAAGTAAAATTTCGAGTTTAGAAAAGCCTGAATATTTGGTTTGGTCGCTCCGCGCTTCGCGCTACGCGACCAAACCAAATTTTCAGGCTTTTCTAAACTCGAAATTTTACTTCATGCTTACTGTGGGAGTGGAATACACACGCTTCAAATTTTTAAGAAAAAGCGTATGCATATGTATACTTAAAAGAAAAAGTCCTTGTATGTTCCTCAAAAATAGGCGTACTTATCATATTTTGAAAGTCTCATAAATTTGTGTACGTGTAAAACAATTCACTAATTTTATAGTTGCATTTATGTGCGGTGAATAATTAATATACAGCATTTATATGTATTATTAAATTCCGGCCGGAATTTCCTCTTCCACATATGAAATATTTTATATGTAAGCAGCATGAAAGTGAAATTTTAATCGACATGCGCACATAATTTTACCTAACCATTACAAAATGAAAATAAGGAAGTTCTATTTTTCACACCAAATAAGCTTTCTAATTTTATTGGTATCCATGTTTTTTAACATTCCTCTAGAAAATGACTGTTGCAAACAAGGTCTCACCTTGATACACTTTAGCCAACTATTTTTACTTGAAACACAAGAAAAACTATAAACTACTAGAAATACTTATAACTAAAAGTGTGACACTACTACACGTACCTTTTTTTCCTATTACATTTTTTTAGCACGATCAATGACTATCTAAGAATATATTTATTTTTTTTTCTCGAAGAATTTCAGTAGTTTTACTTTTATTTGATTTATTCTTTAATAGTTATTGATTTAAAATACTGAAGAATTGGTCAATTTTAAAAAAAGAAATCGAAGATGCGCCATCCGTTCTTTTTTCTATCTCTATTACTAACTGACCTTCCCTATAATAACACCCAAATACATCCCTTTACATATCTTAGAAATTTAATGTGAACAATATTAATTGGGTTTTTGGTTTTAGCGGCTAAAACCATAAACATAGTTAATATTGTCAACTTGACGGCAAAAATATATTTTCTCCCATTCAACCGATTTTCAATCTCTTACCGCTTCGAGTTTAGAAAAGCCCTGTGAAAATATGTCGAGGGCCGCGCAGCGACCCGAGACAAATTTTCTGGGCTTTTCTGAACTCGAAATTTTACAGATTTTAAGTGAAGTTCGAATATACATAAATTTGACAATATTATGGTGTTTTATACGCGTGGCGCATAAGTAAAATTTCGAGTTTAGCAAAGCCCAGAAAATTTGTTTCAGCTGCGCGACCCTTGACAAATTTTCACGGGACTTTTCTAAACTCGAAATTGTACTTCATACTTAGTCTGGGAGTGGAAAACACTTGTTTAAAGCTTTAAATTGAACTTAAAAAGAAAACAGGGAATATATGCAATTGTTGTAGAATTCCATTATAAAATCACATTACTTTTTCTAAATTATTTTAACTTAGAGAAACGTAAAGTGTGAACATTCATAAATTTAGAATTTTCCCCTCTACAAAAAATAACATGCATTTTGTCTCTAAAATAAATAGGGAAGCCAATATTTGAACACCCTGTATACTTATACACCATTTGTTGTAACCCTTAGATTTTGAGATATTATCTTTTTCATACTTAATAGTCATTTTAATAACAAGGAAATGGTAAACCTTCTTTAGCTTCATTTTTGATTATTTTATTTAAATTTTTTTTGGTTGTAATTCTTGTTGAAATCATTCTTAGAGAAATATTTTATTATACATAAAATGTTGCTCTCAAAATGTTTAAACAGGTTTCTAAAAAGAGTTACAAACAAAAAAGATATAGTAATTTTTTGTGATACGTGATACGTTTGATACATCATAATATGATGTTCTAAGAAAGTTTTTACAGAATTCGTGAAATGTTACAATAATAAAATGTATGGCATTTTTTCTAAATCCCAAAACGATTTGTTCTTGTTTTTATACCTTAAATCTGAATCAAATCTTTAAAGTTTATCTTTTTGGGATACTGAGAATTGTCTCAGATACTAATCTTTAAGGTTTATTTTTATTACGGTTACCAATATGAAAATTTAGAATACTATAGTAAACAACTTTTATAACGTTTATTGTGCAATTATGAAACGAAATTTATGATTCTCTAAAAATTTTACGACTTGAATTTTTTTATATAACCTACATAATCCTAGGATGAGTAGAATTACCTACTTTCACTGTTGAAATGCATCTGCTAACATTAGTTGATAGGTGATAATCGTAAATTTTTTGTTGGCGATATATTAACGAAAAAGAAAGTATGTTTTTGACAGCGAATTAATAAATAGAAAAATATGCATTTAATAAGGATAGAAATGTTTGAATGCTATTTATAGTCAACAATGCGTTTCAAATAAATTTCGAACCGTGCGTAATCTATCTTTTCTGGTGCTAAAAAAGACGTGCATCCAATGTTTCATCGCAATTTCAATCAATATTATAAGTGTAGTCTATTTTTTTTTTCTGGTTCAAATAAAATTTCATCCGTTTGGCTTTTCTTGATTGCTATCAATAACTACATAATTTCGTTTGAAATCTCAACTGAGCATAATGATTCAATTAATAAGTATTATACAAGAGGTGAAATACTTCTGGACAATCACTTTCGTTTCGAAAAGAAGGGCGTTTCCACGCGAACGCCGAGTTTACTGTCCGCTGGTCGTCGGGTCGGGCTTCCTTTAAAAGGGTATTTTACAGTTGGCTTTGTCACTCATGAAAATTGCTAAATATCACAACAAAATGGGTTTACGTGAAATTGTGCAACAATGGGCCAAAGCTTTCAGAAAATGTTGAAGTTAATACTGGTTAATCGCCTGAATTCCACTTGAAATTTTAAATTGAAATAAAAATATCTGATATGTAAAACTCCAGTTTTACTTTCAATTAATTACTGTGTAATTATCCCATATACACGCTCAAGTTACAAGCGCACGCGCACAGTTAAAAAAGCTCATTCTTGGCGTGGGTTTGCGAACGGAAGTAGTTACTCGGCGCATGCGCCTAAAGAAACCAATTAGTACCGGCGCGAAGAAGAAAGTGGCTTAATAACCAATATATGTACACTTAGTAGGGTCAATAAAATGCAGATAAATTGGATACATTTTTTTATTCTCGTAAAAACACGAGTTCAAGTGATGCAATGGTGTAATCAAATGTGTGTCGCAAGAGTTCCCAGTTATATACATGTTTCCGATCGTTTATCGGAATAATTATCAGGAGTACAGGATAAAGATACTTATTACAAAAGCATATAGGTGTTTAAACATGTTTAATTATTGAAGTATGTGTATCATTAATATTTTGAAGAAATAGTAAACTTCTTAAACTAGAATTAATTCGAATTCCATTTCCATATAATATGTAACTGGTCAATTAATTGTTATTAAAATCAGGGATTATTCTCAATTGCACCAACATAATAGACTACTACCATAGAGGAAGTTAATAATATTCTTAAACATTTCAGCCCTGACGCTGGCAATTACCACCACTAAAATTTGGTAAACATACTGCGAATTTTTCTTTAAAATATACATACATGTATGCATGAGCTGTAACTTTTCCGATAATCGTTTGTTTTTTAAAATAGTTTAATTTACAGTCCTAAACGAGTGTTTTCCACTCCCAGATTAAGCATGAAATAAAATTTCTAGTTTAGAAAAGCCTGAAAATTTGGTTTGGTCGCGTAGCGCTACGCGCTACGCGACCAAACCAAATTTTCAGGCTTTTCTAAACTCGAAATTTTACTTCATACGCCACGCGTATAAAAGACTGATTTTAGATGAAGTTCAAAATATTCTACTCAAGCAGTATGCTAAAACGTGTATTCTGACACATCAGTGTTTATCACGCGTGGTGCATGGAGTAAAATTTTAAGTTTAGAAAAGCCTGAACAGTTTCGTTAATTAACGAAATAAATATAGTTGTCCATTTTATTACAATTGAAAATAAACACCTAATGTTCAAAATGTACATCTAGTATAATAGAAGTAATTAGTAAAGAAAAGAATTACTACAATAATTAATAAAAAAACACATCACGTAACTACAAATAATTATTAAATCAATGATTTCCATTTCAACTTCTTTTATCTATATTTAATAATATTCGGCAACTCTACCTGGACTAGTGTTTAATCAAAGACGATTTCAATGCCAAACGTGCAATTATGCTCCTAATTGATTCACATGATTGAATTCTGTACTTCAAATTGTGTTTTTGGAACAGAGCAACCAATTATTACAGTTAATTTTTTTTTTAGATTTGACCTCACACTTCAATCAACTGAAGATCATCCATTCAAAAAATCTACCAATCAGAATGAAAAAAGAATACTCATCCAATCACCCATAACATGCAATTTTCAACCGGTCAACCTTTACATATACACAGTTACACTGTTACATACATATCGAGAGTGAAAGTGTAATAGGTGCATTAATTTTTGTAACCAGTTTATGGTCGGAGCTGACCTCAATCTGACCAAATAAAACGGTCTGAAATTACGATTTTACGGTTTTCTTTACTTCACCTTACATACATTTAACTTTAGTAACTTGTATGCATTGCAAACCCGAGAAACAATCGACTTGTATGTTTAAGTACTGTGTGTGTGTATGTGTGTGGAAATTTCACCTTGCACCGGACATAATTTTTTGCTTAATGAGCACCTTTGAGCCGAATTACGATTAAATGAGCAATTAGCGCGGACGTGAATGTTATGAAAAGGAAACAATGCGTTTTCGTACTTCCTGTTTGGGTATAATTGAATAACATTCGCCGATTTCTGGAGAAATTCAAATTGTAAACAATAATTGAATTATAAATATCAAAAATATGAACTTGTGTTCAGTACTAATTTATTCACAGGATAACTATATACGCGTTTCGGGCTTCAACGCCATCATCAGTATAGTCCCAAACCTGTGCTTGAAGAATACTGAATATCTTTGTCCATTTATTATGTCATCTGCAATTTACATATGCTCGAAAGCGTAAACGCCATCTAATGCCCATTAGCTTAAGTAGCATCGTTAATAGCTTGAAGCCTGAAACGCGTACATAGTTATCCGGTGAATGAATAAGTGCTGAACACAAATTATTTTTTTTTATATTTGTATTCTATAAAACAAAGCCCTGTTGTGATCGAACAATTGCTGTTTACAAAATTCTAGTTTGCCGGCTATTGATGATTCTACTTAAGCTAATGGGCATTAGATGGCGTTTACGCTTCCGAACATATGTGAATTATTTGCGATATAAGCTCAATGTGTGACATTCCTAAAAGAATCTAAGCAGCTGGTTCGCTATGAGTTAGAGCTTGTTTTATTTATTTAGGCGAGAAATGCAGACTTATTTTTATTTCTGTATAGTATATTTATGTGACTAATTAAATGGTTTCCCGAAAATTAGTGACATTTCAACACCGCAACTTACTTTGAATAAGATAAACAATTTACTTCTTAGGACTATTTTTTTATGATCACAAATTTGTTCTAATTTATCGTCCAGTTAAATGAAACGATCTCTACCTTAGTCCTTGTATTTAAGTGTCCCTTTGAAAAAAGTTATTTAATTTTGGCTTAAACATAGCTTGAACTTTTCAACGTCATATAAGACGGCAGAACGTTCAAATTAAGAGGGGGCAAGTCACTTGAACTTCTTATGTCACTTCTTAACGTCATATAAGATGGCGGAACATTTATACAGTCTATTTCACGAATGTTTACACGCACGTCATCAATTATAAAATTCCGAATCAATCTGTTCAAGGTCATATGTAATTGCGCGCATTGACGTAACGTTAAAAAGGGATTTGGTGTTTCTATTGTTTACTGAATCCTGCATTGAAACCCTAGAAATTGCATTCCAACATGTAATCTTAGGAAGAACTCATGCCAATGATTACGCTATTGGAATGCACTTACAAAAAAAATCCCAAAAGAATGATTACTGTTATGAGATTGACATTATTCCATGTAGAATAATAATAAAATGCAATACAATTAATTTTAATATAAAAATGTTTATTTTCACCTCTATCGCGTCCATTTCAAAAAATATGAATCTTCATTCATGATTTTTAAAATGGACGCGATAGAAATCTTGTTTGTGTGGGTGTTTATGAGGCTATTTATTTTAAATTATCTAATTTTCAAACCACGATTAAAAATAGTTAACGACGTTGGATATTAACCAAATAGCGACCTTTCCTCTAAAATCATTATCACTGTATGTTACATCATCGTCTGAACTACTTCCATCCCCAATACGAATAATAAATTCTGGCACATTATCCAGAACGTTTTGGCTGATGTACCATCTGTCGATAATTGATTCTGTGTGTCTAACAACAGAGTCCCACCTTTCCGGAGTCAATTTTTCTAAGGATTTGTGCCATATGACCAACACTTCATTGTCTCCATATCCTTTTTCGCCTATATGAGCATCATAATATTGTTTTGCCAGTGCCCATATTAGTTCTATTACGTTAAATTCGCAGTGATATGGTGGGAGTCGCAATATTTCATGACCATGTTCGAGCAGATATTCGTCTACCACATATCTGTTAGGTCTAGCATATCGTTTGGCTAGGGCTAACAGTTCCGCCTTGAACTTGTTACTTCCTCAGGTTTATTGCTATCTTGTAGCCAATGTGTGATTTGTGCCTTCGTCCAAGACATTTTGGGCTGCTTTTCTACGAATACGCTGTGGTAAGGTGCATTCATAACCAGTCTGCAAGTTATGAAATTGTTGCATAAATAAGGGAAGCATTCTCCACGAAACCTGTACTCTGACCAGCATGCAAAATAATGAAGCACTTTCCCTCACCGACAGCTTTCCTTATTTTAACAATTTACCTCATGGACTGTATCTAAAGGTAAAAGGGGACCTCCATTGCATTTTTCCTGTTTGGAGTAGTCCATTACTTTAATAATCATATCTCGGGCTACTTCAGTAAGTCTTTTTTCAGGCATTTTGAGTTTATGGTTATAAAAAACTAGATCTAATTTCAAAACAATTAATTCTACACTTACTTACACTACGAAAAAACACGAAAAACTCACGAAAAAACTAAAACAAACAGAAATACTTGGAAACTTGAAAACTTGTAACGGATAGTGACGCTACTGACGTTTCTGGGAAGCGTTGTGCTGGAGTAGACATGCACTATAATGGCGTCTTTGTCTTAGAGCGGTGAGCACTGTTGTCGGTACTTGTATCAGGAGTCACGAGACATATGTTTCTATTATTTACTACGATGATGCGCGTATAATAGTATGAAATGGTAGAATAACTGCTTGTCTTTGATACGTACATAAATTGATGACGTGACTGCCAACATTCGTGAAAAATACTGTATTGGTTTTATGGAAGCAAAACTACTTCGAATCCAGAGAGATTATTGTTTCTATGTATTCCTTTCTGTCTTACACGTGAAGAGTGACCATTATAAAATAAAATGTTGAACATAGAATCTTCAAATCAACTTTTATTTCCATATAAATAATAAATTACTCCCAAATCCAAACATCCAACTGGATCAATTCATTAATTCGTACGATCTTGATACTTAATATAATTTTAACTCCTTTATTCTAATTTGCAAATGGGCAGAAAATGGTCGATAGCCCAGATAAGAACGTACTAACAAATGCATTTATTATATTTATTTCTCTGTACAATATATAAGTTATGTCTGAGTAAAGATGATGTATATATAATAAATTACTTTATGTCGTAATAGACCTCTAAACAAACAATATTTCTGCATTCAATAAAACAGGTAAAAAATCTGTTTCCGCCATTTTGTTACGAAAGGTTTAATGCATCTTTGTAAAAAAAACATTTGTAAAATATGATCTTATAACAACGCTAGAACCGAAGACCCAACATATAAATTTTACAAGGCCTAACCCCCCTATTAACTTTTCAAAAGTGATTTGCGATGTCAAAATGTTATTATTTTTAGGCAAATCGCGTAATTAGTCATACAGATACACTCTATAGAAATATAAATAGAATGTCTAAATTTGTCGACTACTTTAATAAAACGAGCTCTATTAAATGACATTTATTTCTTCTGTAACCAAATAATTAAATGTGTATTTAATAAAAACTGAACCCAGCCATTAATTATACTAAAAGTATATTATGAGAATTAATTACTGGTAATAACGGATTAATATCAAACATAATAGAAGTGTAGCAAGTGGGGCGTGGCCTTCTGCATACAGACAACAATAATAAATAGTAATAAATGTAATGATAGGTTTCCGTCTACGCTACTTTTAAGTTATTACCGGTGTAACTGTTACGAAGGATAAATTACAATTAGGTAATAGGTAATGAGATTGTGGGAAAATCTGATGAATCGATCGATTAATCCTGAAATCAATTACAAATGCATGTTTAATTCTTTTTCAATTAATCCAATTGCTCGTAACATCAATAAATCAGATATTTATTAGTATAAAGTCAGTAACCACACAGATTATTTCTTCTTGTTTGCCTTCATAAAAAATAACTGTATGCACTACTGTATGTTATTAATCTACGAGTATAGAAAGATTTCTCTAAACAGACATAGACAATGGGCTTTAAAAATTGTAAAAAAAAGCTAGATAACCTATAATATTATTTTATGTCAGGGGCGCAACCAGGATTTCGTCTTAGAGGGGGGGGGGGGCAATTAGTGCAATTGTGAACATTATAGTTACTTGAAGATTGACAAAGAGTTGAAGAAATTTATCAAAAATTGATAAGAAAATCTTATAAATGAATAAAATTTTCTATTCGTTCGAATTACTTTTCTATATTTATATTAGAATTATGAGCTAGAAATATGTTTTAATTTGTGTAATAGTGTGTATATTATCTTTTTTTCTATGTAATTGGCCATCCGTATGAATAAATAAATGAATAAATTATTTTCATTGTGCTAATTTGGATGAGAATTTAGATGATAACAAAAATCTATAAATTTACAATATTTTGATAATAACCGGATATTTTGTAAATTCACAAATAAATGTCATTATTTTTAAAGTTCCTGATAATCTTAAAAAAATCATAAAATTAACGACAATCTTGGAAATTCGTGAAAGGCATCAATATTTTTAAAATTAATGTAAACTTGAAAAATATCGGGATAGGTGTCTAATTTTTGAAAAGTCAATTTCACCAAAACTGTCAAGATTTGTAAAATAAAAGAGAATCAAGAAAATTCAGGAAAAGTTTTGAAAGTTAATGAAAATTTTGTAAACTTACGAAATATTGTCGAAATTTTTAAAATTCACTAAAATTGTGGAAACTTCATGAAAACTGTCAACATTTTTAAATGTAACAACAGTTTAGGAAGTTTACGAAAACTATTAGGATTTCAAAAGAAGGAAACGGAAAATCAATAAAAAATTGAAAATTCATGAAAGGTATTAAAATGTTTAAATTTAACAAAAATTAAGGTAGTTTACGAAAACTGCTACATAAGATTTAAAAAATCTACGAAAATTTAAGAAATTCAGGAAAACCGCTTTATTTTTGAAAATTAACGGAAATCTTGGTATTTCATAAAAAAACTTCAACATTCTTTAAGTTGAAGAATAATAAGTAAATTCATGAAAATTGCCAAAAATTTCAAATTGTTAAAAATTCAGGAAATTCAAGAAAACCGTCAGAATTTTAAAAATTATATGAAATCCTATAAATTTACGAAAAGCGTTAAAAATTAACTAAAACTTTGAGAGTTCTAAAATCTTGAAAATTCATCAAAATTTTCAAAAAATAAACGAGTATCTCTCAGACTAAGCATGAAGTAAAATTTGGAGTTAAGAAAAGCCCCAAGAATTTGTATTTGGACGTGCAGCGTCCAAATCCAAATTCAGGCTTGTCTCAACTCGAAATTTTACTTCATGCGCCACGCGTTCAAAACACCGATATAAAGTGAAGATATTGGCATTTCAAACAGAAATATCACGAATGCCAACTGTCACAATAATCTAAATGTCATGTGACATTATGAGATAAATCTGACATTATAAGTTACATTTGTTTATTTTATTTTATATTGTTTTTGATTTTATATTTTAACTTATTTATTACTTTTAATTTATTGTTAGTATTAAGCATTACGTACTTTTAATGGAATTTCTCTAAATAAACATTAAACATATCAATTAAATGTGACATTACGGAATACATTTCAACTGTCATGGGCGTATTCACTTTTAAATAAATCAGAACTATCAACACTTGCAACAGCAACAAAATATTTTTATTTCCGATTTCTGATAAAATTTAATAGTATCCAAAAGAAAACAACAAAATTGAATAAAAGTTAAAACCAAATATTTCAAAACAAAAGAAAAATTTCAGTTTTAAATAATAACTTTTATTTTATATAAAACTTGGAAAATTCAATTGATATTGACAGCAGTTGACAAATCTTCAAAATTGACCAAAATGGGGGTTTTTACAAAATTTATTTATAATAAAAAGACAGGGAAAAAAATTCTTAAAGTTTAAATATAAGACCTAAATGAGAGGGTGGCAAATTTGGAGGCCTCGGGCGGCTGAAACCGACGCTACGCCACTGACAAGTACTTGTTTCATATTTTCCGTTTTTAATCTATTTAAATATACTTGAATATTTTTAAATATACTCAGAAGAAGTTGAAAAGAAAACACTTTATATCAAATTGAAAATGTACCACGAAGTGAACGCTTCCAAGATTCATAATTTGAATGATCGTAGATATGCATACATAATTAATTTCTGACTTAACCTGTGGTGAAACACCTACCTATGGTGCATCTAATTAAAACATTAATGTTTCAATGAAATATATTTAATTGATCTTCTTTAATATGCCATTTACTTTACTCTTAATTGGTATATAAAGCCTGTACAAACAATAAAAATAAACATGCACTATTATAAATTTACGCAAGTAATGGACGATTTGCGTCTGTTCAAAGGCCTTTCAAGGCAATTAAGAGATTGTACTACTCGTGCAATTTTTTCGACGATTTTCAAAGTGAAAACGCGATCGAGTACAAACGACCTCGAGTCAAAAGTTTTACATGATGTGTTATAATTATGTTGCATTATTGTTAAAAAGAAATGTTACATTTTCCCAAGATCTCAATACAGATGAGGTTGCTCATATTTATACAAGAACATTTAGGAGATTAAAATAATCCGGTTAGTGTTCTAAAAAAAAAAAAAAAAATCCTCAATAAGCAAATTATACCAGGGCCCTTATTTGCAGTACAGATGCAATTTGTCATAGGTGAGAAGTTGCACTGAAATTACGTCATTTTTGGAAGAATTTACCCAACCGTTCGGAGTAAAATGATGTAATTTCGGTGCAACTTCTCACCAATGACCAATTGCATCGGTACTGTGAATACGGGCCTAGGGCTTACAACCGGAACTGAACTGAAAACCGTAAAACCCGTTATTTTTGTTGGAAGGAAAACCGAACGTAAACCAAAAAAAATATTGGTTTATTCTGACTTAGTTCAAACACTCTTTAGTCGCCCCAGCAAATTCAAATTTTCAGGTTTTATTAAACTCAAAATTGTACCTCATGCTTAAACAACCTAAAAATAAAGTAAAATAAAACACTCATAATTGGCATATATTAAAATTTACATTAAATTTGGCATAGTTTTATGTAGTGTTGCTCCCTAGCCAAACCCTAGCTACGCCCATAAATACAAGGATTTTTTTTTAAGTAAAGTTATCTTAGTAACTGTAAATCTGCAGATATTTTTGCAAAGAGTTCAAATTGAAGCTTTCTTTAAACGAGTGTTTTCCACTCCCAGACTAAGCATGAAGTAAAATTTCGAGTTTAGAAAAGCCTGAAAATTTGGTTTGGTCGCTCCGCGAAGCGGGGCGACCAAACCAAATTTTCAGGCTTTTCTAAACTCGAAATTTTACTTCATGCGCCACGCATATAAATCAACGATTCTAATTGAAGTACGAGATATGCTAGTAAAGCAGTATGCTAAAGACGTACATTCTGAATATCACATCAAATCAACGTTTTGTACGCGTGGCGCATGAAGTAAAATTTCGAGTTTAGAAAAGCCTGAAAATTTGGTTTGGCCGCCCCGCTTCGCGGAGCGACCAAACCAAATTTTCAGGCTTTTCTAAACTCGAAATTTTACTTCATGCTTAGTCTGGGAGTGGAAAACACTCGTTTAAAGAAAACTTTAATTCAAATTGACTGTCTTTTCTAAACTCAATTTTTTACGTCATGCGCCACGCGTTCAAAACGTTGATTTGAAGTTCAGAATGTACGTTTTTGGCATACTGGTTTACTAGTATGCAAAAGTATCGGGCTTTTCTAAACTCGAATTTTTACTTCATGCTTAATCTGTGAGTGGAAAACACTCGTTTAAAAGTGTAAATTGAACTCCTTCACAAAAATAACAAATGTCATGAAATGTACGATGTATGCATATGTATACTTAAAACGAAAATTCCCTGTATTTCCTAGTATATTACTCAATTTCAAATTATCGATAATTTTACACCACTAATCACAACTAAATTGTTAATTTTTATATTTGGAAGCGAGAACATATTTATGTTTGTATAGAGATAAAATAAAACAAAATAAACTTTAAAAGAAAATATGAAGCCTTTCTAAAATAAACGATTCAGTTTTATCAAGCAGAGTATTAATTTTCTCTTTGTTGATAATATCAAACTATTAACCTTTTCATGAACTCTTAGATCATAAGGTTAATTAATTAATTCAGCTTACGTATTTTAAAGAAATATATGAGTCTATCTGCAAAACTCACTTTCTCCACTTTTTGTGAAAATTGATTTGGCCGTTTTTTTTATCCTCGCCTCGTTAAAGTACACGTGATTTTTAAAATTTGCTCAAAGTTTTCAAAAGTGGAGACTGTGAGTTTTGCAGATAGACCACTCATATGTCTTATAAAAATAAAATATCAAAAACTTTCACGAGATTCGAGAAAATTGTGGAATAGATCCTTTTTTAATTAATGATGCAACCATGTTGAAACATCGACAATTAATTACCTATATAAATACACTAATCAACGTTCGTGACTAAACATGCATTTAACCGATTAACGTCGTCTTTCTAAAATTTGAAAATGTCAATGAATAAATGTATAATTTAAAAATAACTTGAATACTTTCACTCACTCAGATTAATATTAGTTGAAATTTAAGTAGACAGTTATTTAATTGATGGTTAATGTCATTACTAAATTATTAAAGCAATTGATTTAGGATATATTTTAGAATAAGGTTTAAAACTAGAATATATCCTGAATCAATTGCTTTAATATTTTAGTAATAACATTAACCATCAATTAAAAACGTCCTTTGTCTAAATATTCTGAATATCATTTATAAAAGTGTGACTTAAAGAACTTTGGACAAAAATTAAGGAATATTTTGGTAGAAATTGCTATATTCGACACAAGATAACTTAAGAAATCATTGCTTTAATATTTTAGTAATAATATTATCCATCAATTAAAAACGTCTTTTGTCTAAATATCCTGGATATCATTTACAAAAGTGTGACTTAAAGAACTTTGCAGAAAATGAAGGAATATTTTGGTAGAAATTGCTCTATTGGACACAAGATAACTTAAGAAATTATTTCTTCAATATTTTAGTAATAATATTACCCATCAATAAAAAACGTCCTTTGTCTAAATATCCTGCATGTGACTCTAATAAACGTTAAATGAAAATGAAGGAATATTTTAGTAGAAATTGCCCTATTCACTTAAAACTTCAAAAGGAAGCTGCTTTAGAACCGATCAGAGTTTAACAGTTCTTAAAAATGTAGATTATTTTTAATCTAAAAAAAAAAAAATGCGTGGTCTTTCCTGTAAACATTAGAAACAGTTTAAGAGAACATTTTTAATAAAATGGAGTATGATGAATTGGACAATGTGTCGGTCTTAGACCCTAATTAAAATACAACTTTTTACTAAAATCTCACTGTTTTATTGAGCGTTTTAGAGCAAAATAAACTTGGTTTAGTGGTTTTCACACGTTGGTTACTTAAAACGTTCTGATTTACAAAATCCTCAACAGATTTTTTTAAGTAATCGATTCGTGATTAAATAAACTTTACTTTAAATCCTGATTATTTATTGTAACTTGAAAATGTCGCTCAGAACAAGCGTTCAAATTAAATACTTTGATTTGGTTGGCGTTCGCTTTGTGGTACATCTTCATAACAATTTAATTAAAACAGTTAACTTTGTTTTATCACTTTTATTTAACTTTTCAGTGACTATAGTTTCGACTACAAGCTAGTCCGTGTCAAACTTAGTTTGATAATGACTAGCTTGTAGTCGAAACTGAAGTCACTTAAACGTTAAATAAGAGTGTTAAAACAAAGTTAAGGGTTTTTTATTTTGTTTTTAAATTTTCAGTTAGAAGTTTATTTTTACATTTTGGAGAGCATTTTTTTATCATTTCCCGGTTTGCCGGTATTACAATCTTTAACTATAAATACTTTGATCAATATTTTTCATTAGTATCAATTTCCAATAACTATTATTAAAATTTACACGTATTATTTCACGTAGCATAAATGTCAAACTTAATTTAAGACTCGACGGATTACGGCAATGTTGCAGAACAATTGTTATGCAGTTATCGCGGTTTTAAGTACATTCAGTAATGAAAGTAACTGTTCATGTATAATAATTCCGAAGTGAACGTGTTAATTACGTAAAACGAATTTTATTCGAGACACCACAAAAGATATAAAGTATTATAATTCTTCGTTCATCAGTTTGTGTTTATTTTGGTTCTTCGATTCGGATTTGATTACAATAATTATGCAAAATAAATCGGCGCGCATTGAAGAAACTCATCATAAATGGTTGGAACAAGGACAAGAAATTATGTTTTGCATAGCACACAGCCTACAACTGTTACTGATGTTGGTGTGTATTGGGAAATGAAGACTAAATTGGCAAAGGCATGGGTGTTTTAGCTTAGTCACGTTGACATTTCATTTTCAAGATGCGCTTTTAATCTTTAGAAAGGATGTACAAACAATTCCGAAATAATTTGAATAATGTGACATTTTAATCTATATCCTCTTAATATGTCGATTTTTATGATGGTAATTTATATTTAGTGAATGTCATATAAATGAATTAAAAGTTGTTGAAATGTTAATAATAAATAATATTTATTTATATACAGAAGTCACTTGACACATTAAGCGCTATTAATGCATACACTCAACATTATTAATTTGTTATTAATTAAATTACTAAATAAGTTAATTTAATATATTATATTATTTGACCTGACTTAAAAATGTATGCAAAAAATGTATATTTTGTTATTTAAATATTTCGATTAATACTCATTAAAACAAATTATAATGTCAGTGTATTTTGAACTTCATCATATTTTAATGTTTATATGCGTGGCGCATGAAGTAAAATTTCGAGTTTAAAACGCCTGAAAATTTGGTTTTGTCGCTCCGCTTCGCGGGGCGTCCAAACCAAATAAACTCGAAATTTTACTTCATGCTTAGTCTGGGAGTGGAAACACTCGTTCTAAACTTCATATTTCACGTTTTTATATAAAAAAGACGAATAACTGAGAGTGTACAACGTATACATTATTTATATTTAAAAGAAAAAATCATAGTATGTAATATACTAATATATCATCTTTATTGAATAAAAGAGAAATGGATTATAATATAATAGAATATAATTTATAAATATATTTACAAGTAATTTTTTTTGTACTTCCCTCTCTTGCAAGGGCTATCGACCATAGGTCTTTCCGCCCTGTGCCATGTGTGTGTGTGTTTTATAGTCGATTCATATAGGGTTCTAGGTGGGTATGTAATATAATTTTATCTAAAATTAACTTTTAGAGTTAACTCTATAATTGCTCGGCCGTTAATGGGTTAATATTTAAACGTCAATTCTAGCTGTCACGGGTAGCCACTTTTATAACTCTACTAAATATAATAGAGCATTAAAAGTTTGTTCTAACGTTTATTAATCAGTGATGCTCATTTAATTTATTAAAAAGTAATATAATTTAAACTTATACAATTATTCAGTGTTTTATACGCCCAGCGCATGAAATAAAATTTCTAAAAATTTGGTTTGGCCGCTCCACTAAGCTACGCAACAAAACCAAATTGTAATACAGATAAATCTAGAGATTGTACTACAGATAATTGTAAAAAATGCTGTCCTAATGTTACCAATAATTAGTTGTTCATTTATCGGTATTTTGGTAAATTTATAAAGAAATTTAATTTATATACTTTTTTATATGTTATGCGAGTAAAACAGATTAATCCAATTGTTTAAATCTGTGATTGTAGGCAACCTTATACTCCTATTGTACCTTGGGTTGCCTATAATCAATGCTGTATATGTTTTGAACTTCACTTTAAATCAGTGTTTTATACGCGTGGCGCATGAAGTAAAATTTTTCGTTTAGGAAAGCCTTAATATATGGATTTGTCGGGACGCGACTCGCTTCGTTCGCGCGCCCCGGCAAATCCAAATTTTCAAGCTTTTCTAAACTCGAAAGTTTACTTCATGCTCAATCAAGAATTGGAATCGCTTGTTAAAAGTTTCAATTTATTTATTTTCAGAACAGACCTAAAAACTAACTAGATTAAAAAAATGGTTTTACATGATAAATAATCAAAACTGTCAAATGAGTGTTTTCCACTCCCAGATTAAGCATGAAGTAAAATTTCGAGTTTAGAGAAGCCTGAAAATTTGGTTTGGTTGCGTAGCGCGAAGCGCGGAGCGACCAAACCAAATTGTCAGGCTTTTCTAAACTCGAAATTTTACTTCATGCGCCACGCGTACTAAACACTGATGTGATGTGATGTTCAGAATACACGTTTTTAGCATACTGCTAGAGTAAAATATTTTGTACTTCACCGAAAATTTGAATTTGCCGGGGCGCGACTCGCTTTGCTCGCGCACCCCGGCAAATCCAAATTTTCAGGCTTTTGAAAACTCAAAATTTTACGTCATGCTTAATCAAGGATTGGAAACGCTTGTTAGAAGTCTCAATTTATTTATTGCCTAAAAATCTGATCTTTAATTAAAAAAAATGGTTTTACATGATAAATGATCAAAAAAGTATTTTTCTAAGAAACAAGAGACGCGCAGAATCTATGTGAAAAAGCCATGTTTACTAACTCTAAAAATAACGTTAAAAATATTTTTCAAGAATTATCCAGTTTTATTACTTTAGCACTTCTTCGTTTAAAACTATCTGTATCATAAAACTCTTAGTTTGTTTTATAATTTTAGGAAGAAATAATTTCAAGTATAAACATGGTTAAATTTTGGTTAAACTTAAAATTCGTTCTCAGTACAATCGTTCAAATTATTAAATATTTTGTTACTTGACATTGCAATAGAAAAATTAAAATCAACTTGTCAACGAATAATTCTTGACTATGATCATGACCTTATACGGTCATTACCACTAAATAAAATTAAAAAAAACTTATTAGCATTTAAGCGGATTTGCAATTAACAATAAAAACAAATCATTAGGGATAATGGCCTATAATTAACAGATCATTTTTAACACATAGACAATTAAAAATTCCATATCTTTATGGTTCAGTTTTTGGTTATAAAATTTTTCCTCTAATTGTAATTGTATATTCTATACAGGATGATTCAGACTAAGTGTAAAACAATCTACATTTTGTACGGGGGCTTATTTGAAGACACTAGGCTAAATAAACATAAGTCCGATTTAAATTATTTACAAAACTACAGATGGTTTATAGTGTATCATTAAGTTAAATTGAATTTGCCAACAGTTTGCAGTATATTTACAAAATATAAATACGAATTATTATCGACTTTCTGCAAAAAGTGTTTATTTAAGACTTTTCTTAAATCCAAATATTTAATGAAACAACTACTTTCCAAGCTAATCCTTCGACGGATATTCAATTACACAATGAATATTTAAGTTACACAAACAGATTTAAGGTACGATTCACGAGAGCTGCCCTATGGTTTCCTTGATTTGTAGTGCTTTCTACACCAATACATGTAATACGAAAATAGTTTGATGTCATCAGATTACGTGTGTGAACATCCGAAAACGTTTGTTTCGGTATGCAGTTTTAAAATTTTAAGGTTAAACGTCACATTTTGACAATGTCTTCTTAAAACTAAATCTGCAAAAACCCAACCACAAATTATTTTAATTAATATGCACAATCGTTTTAAATGTGAGTTTGAGTGGTATAATTCCAATTTTTACATCTACTAAATAGTTCAGGTATTAATAGAAATAAATAATGCATTTATGTTGATTTTGTATAAGCTCAAACGAAAATGTAAGTTGAATCAAATGCGCATTCAGTAGATTCGGCAAATAGTTATCGGATTAATCTGTTACATACATACAGGAAATTTCCTATTAGGTATGCATATGCATTCGCTTTTTTTAAAAGAGTTCAATTTGAAGCTTAAAACGACTATTTTCCACTCCCAGACTAAGCATGAAGTAAAATTTCGAGTTTAGAAAAGCCTGAAAATTTGGTTCGGTCGCGTAGCGCGAAACGCGGAGCGGCCAAACCAAATTTTCAGGCTTTTCTAAACTCCAAATTTTACTTCATGCGCCACGCGTATTAAACACTGAAAGCACTGAAATATTGTGAACAAGTAAACTTCGCTTGAAATCAGTGTCTTATACGCGTGGCGCATGAAGTAAAATTTCGAGTTTAGAAAAGCCTGAAATTGAAATGAATTTTACTTCATGCATAACCTGGGAGTGGAAAGCACTCGTTTTAACTTCAAATTGACCTCTTTTAAGAAAACAACAAATATATAAAATCTACAACACGTAATTGGGATATGTATACTCAAAAATATAAATCACAAGATTATGATTTAAAGCTTTTCTAATAGAAAAAACACTAATATACTCGCGACCTAAACAGTATGACATTGTCACGTAACGTCAAAATTTGACACAACTAGGAAAACTCGTTGCAGATACAACTGTCGACACTCTAAAAAATTTGGAGCACACTTTCCACATCAAGAGTCATAGGACATCTCCCCCGAATTCCACTATACTGTTATTATGCATAATTTATATGCAAAATGTAACATTAGGTCAAACTATCTATATGTATTATATCAATTTAAATCAACTGTGATTTTGTAAATAATAAAAATGGGACATATGTTTATTCAACATATCGTTTTCAAATAAGCAAGATATAATGTAAATACATGTACATTTTTTACACCCATTCTGAATCACCCTGTATAGGTAATTTTTTATCAAAATTTTCCTCTTGCATTCTTCTAATTTAATATTCAATGTGCATGGGTAACAAATTTTTCATAATAATGTTACTCGCGTATTAATTTAATTTCATATGCTACATGAGTAGGTATTTTTGTAAATAAAAATTTACCTCGCGTATTTATATATTTACATAAAATACAATACATAACTATGTACCTTTCATTACGTTGAAAATTAGAACACTTTCTGTAGCAAGGCACCCACTACTACATGTCCATATCCCAAGGCGAGTTTCAAACGCATGAGAACGGTCACGACTTTTCTATTACGAAATATCGAAATTTCTGATGGAGGAGAGAAAAAAAACGTGCGATTAACAGCCGCCAATTAATGAATCAAGACAAGAGCAGTCGGCCATGGTGAATTTAATTTGTTATTCCTGTTCGATTTATGTGCACAATAGATCTTTAATTTAAATATTTAATTGATGAGGCGGATACATGATGAAACTCCAAAATACTATTTGAAATTAAACAACACAGTTGGGAGGGTTTCACTTTTATTGTTGAACACTGCAACATGCTTCACCACACAGTGGCTTCAACAGGCAGATGAAATAATGATTTCATCATTTTCATTTGTCATCATTATTTCATCTGCCTGATGAAGCCACTGTGTGGTGAAACATGTTGCAGTGTTCAACAATAAATGTGAAACCCTCCCAACTGTGTTGTTTTATTTCAAATAGATCTTTAATTTACATGATACACTTAGGATTGGGATAAAAAGTACTGTATAGTTGAGGCTGTTGTTAGTTGTTAAAACTCTATAATACCACTTTAATAAAACACATAATTTGTTTAGGTTTCAAAATTATATTTATTGTACTACAACAATTGTTTCACCACACTGTGGCTTCATCAGGTAGATGAATGGTAATACAATATTTACAAAAAATGCGTTGGGATAAATGGATCAACTATGAGTTCCCACAATGTAATTATTTTTAAATGTTTCATAATTTCAAATACTTAAATATATTACCCTATAATCAAGAATAAATAAATAATCGCCATTTAACGATACTACTTTATTAGTGAATCATTTTGCTGTCTCTTTATATCTGTTTACCTCATTTAATTCTCCTCAAAAAAGAACACGCAACTATTATTTTAGTAAAATAATAAATGATCCTACATCCTTAAAAAATATACAAGTAGGTGAACGATCAGCTCTTAGAATACTAACAAAAATTAGGCATCCAGATAATCCACTCCATAACCCTTCTAATGCCCTCCTATATCAACGTACCCAGTTAATACCAATTGAAGAACGCATCACACATCTAAGTACAAAATTCGCCACCAACCCACACATCGTAGACACCCTAATCACCAATGCCTTTCCCGCAATCCCAATCAAAATCCTAAATTCAAGCATCCAGCAAATACCATCTATCAGTACATCTCATCTCATCAATAACATAAACTAAAACATCAATGTCAGCAGATTTCGGGCTGAAAGACCTCTGGTCGATAGCCCTTCAAAGATCAAGATCAAATTTTAAGATGTGTACATTTCATTCCACATTGTAAACAATAATCTTGTACTGATCTTTAATAAAGATTATTATATATATATATATATATATATATAATAAATGACTGAGAAATTAATAAAAAAAGCTGAAACTAATTTATTTTTGATATAATGATATCAAGATAATTAATTCTAGAATCTTGGAGGCGTTCACTTCGCGCTCCATTTTCAATTTGATGTAAAGAAAACACTTAACTTTTTTATACCACTTATATTTTACTTTTGTGACTAGTTCCAATTACACGGTAATCATTGTCTAACTATGTGTAATTAAAACTAGTCACAAAAATAAAATATAAGTGGTATAAAAAAATTAAGTGTTTTCATTATATCAAATTGAAAATGTACCACGAAGTGACGCCTCCAAGATTCAGGAATTAATTTTTGGCTTTAACCTGAAAACAAAAGGCAATTAACTGATTTTTGTTTTCACCGTATAATTTATCTTAATAACTAAGATACAATACCAAGTTGTGTTTTTTTTAAATTAGAAGTCATAGTTAGCTTTAACCCTTTCAGCTCTGCATTTTTTGTGGTGCCCAAAAATGTTTTGAACCCTGCATATTATTTAATAATATCTCAGATATACAGACAGTTTTTATTTTAAGTATACATATCTCATTAATTTCTTGAATTATTTTCTCATCTGGCACTTGGTGAAACATATTAGAATATGTAAAGTTATTTAAATTAAAAAGACTTGGTATTGTTTCACAAATTAACATTTTATTCCGATTAGGTTTGTTAGACCATTTTCAACATTTACATTCCTTTGAAAATGGTCTAACAAACCGAAACTAGTCGGAATAAAATTTTAATTTGTGAAACAATACCATGTGTTTTTAATTTAAATAACTTTATATATACATATCTCAAGATACTGTATACGCTGTAAATCTATTATTACAAATATTTCAAATTGAACTTTCAAACGAGTGTTTTCTACTCCCAGATTAAGCATGAAGTAAAATTTCGAGTTTAGAAAAGCCTGAAAATTTGGTTTGGTTGCGTAGCGCGAAGCGCGGAGCGACCAAACCAAATTTTTAGGCTTTTCTAAACTCGAAATTTTACTTCATGCGCCACGCGTACATAACTCTGATGTGATGTTATGTTTAGAATACACGTTTTTGGCATATTGCTGTAATAGAATATTTTGAACTTCACCTAAAATCAGCGTTTTGTACGCGTGGCGCGTTTGGCTTTTATAAACTCGAAATTTTACTTCATGCTTAAACTGGGAGTAGAAAACACTCGTTTAAGACTTCAAATTAAACAATTTACAATTTAAATTCTTTATACATATTCTAGATTTAATCGGCTGTCATCTGTCTATACAGCAATTAAACTGTACTTAAAATTAACACAATTAACTACTAAGGTTAAATAATTTCCTGTATCAAAATTTAGCACACATATAAAATCAACCGCATTTTTCTAAAGATCAAGGAGTAACCCGCAATCAATCAAAACAATGGCACTTTTTTCGTAAGTCCTGAAAAGGTCGACTATTTTAAGCAACACTAAATTCATTGCATTTAAAATGCAAAATGGCTGTTAAGCAACGAACTATCGGGGCGTGTCTGAGCAAAAAAAAAATATATATGGTTAATCCAGTTTTGCTTTCTTGGGCTTTGGCATTTCATTACTGAAGCGGAAACAGACGTAATATCGCGCTTTGTTATTATCATATTGTTCAATAATAATGATAATGAAAGAGTACATTCTACACAGTTGTACAGTTGAGGAAATAAAAGACACAAAATAAAATATTGCATTTTAGAAAAAGCTTCGACACTAATAGTGAAATTTTAATAGTTCTATTTTCTTACAAAATTAAGTTTTTAGTGCTTCAGTACGGATGGAAAACTCAAAGACGTGTTTCGGGCTTCCTGGTCCTCATAGGTTTGGTAAAATAGAGAGCAAAATGTCGAATGGAATACTGAACAACTTCTGTATTTATAAATAAAATTGCCACTACTTGGTTCTACTTCTCTATTTTATTCCGCTTCGCTTTATGACCAAGCCAATTTTCAGTCTTTTCAAAATTCAGAATTTGATTTTATCCTTAACCCATTAACGCCCGAGCAATTATAGAAATAACTCTAAAAGTTGATTTTAGGTTAAATTCTGCACTTCTTTTTATAAACTCTATGATTGACTTATTGTATTACATAATGTAAATTTATCTTTTAAAAATACATAATGTATATGCTGTAAAAGTTCAGGCATTCGTCGATTTTATACAAAAACGTGCAGTATAAAGTTTAGAACGAGTGATTCCACTCCCAGACTAAGCATGAAGTAAAATTTCGAGTTTAGAAAAGCGTTAAAATTTGGTTTGGTCGCTCCGCGAAGCGGAGCGGCCAAACCAAATTTTAACGCTTTTCTAAACTCGAAATTTTACTTCATGCGCCACGCGTATAAAATACTATAATATTGTGAAGTTAGAAATACACTCACATAATTTTTTTTAAATGAGTAATAATCGAAATATTTAAATAACAAAATATTTACATTTTTCCTTTTACATTATCAAGTCAGGTCAAATAATGTAATTTATCAAATTAACTTATTTAGTAATTTAATTAACCAAAAAATAAATAATGTTGCGTGTATGCATCAATGGCGCTTAATGGGTTAAGCAAGGAGTGGAAACACTTGTTAGAAGCTAATTTATAGTATAGGTATTTGTTTAAAAATTTGTAAAAAGTATAACGAGTTTGTATAATTAGTTTGTCACTTAAACCGTGGTGAAATATTTTTTAATCTAATTCTGGATATTTAATTAATACACTTGAAACAGTGAAACATACCAAGTGTATTAATTAAATATCCAGATTTTAAATTATAGTATTTTGTAATAATGGAGTTTCCGTAAATAAAGATATTATTATATTATATAACGAATATTGAAATAACTTCAAATTTGGAGAAATTATGTAGAATTGAATATACTTTCATATCCCATTAATAATAATACAAGATTTTGATTTGAAAGAAATAGCTTTAATGAGAAAACATCTTGAACAAACTTTCAAAGAAATGGCTAATTCTTTTAAACAAAAGCTCTAATTTTCTAGATTCAAACAAATATGGAATACCAAAATTTCCATATTTGTTTAAATCTAGATAATTAATCGATTATTTCAACTATAAATGTCTATAATAATCTGAAAAATTGTACAATTATAACGCGCTCTTGTAATAACAATAAATTTGGAGAATTTGTATAGAAATTACCTATTTACCTACTTTAATATTTCGTAATAAAAATGAAAAGATTAAAATTCATATTTTTATGATAATTTCGAAATACCAAATTCCACAAATACCCATGCATAGTCGATTTTGCGTTTCGTTTAGATTATAAAACCGGGACGATTTTTGCAAAAGTTGGACAACTTTTACTTTTCCGCCCGGTCTTTCACTCCTCTCGCATCTGGAGGCAAGCCCGGCTGTTTGTAAAGACAAACGGCGGGGGTTTGAGGAAGTCGAATGCGCGCCGCAGAGAAATTGATTAAATTAAACCTAATTAAGAGTGCCAATTGAGCAATTGCTAATGGTGCTTTTACACTTATACATTTTGAACTGCAACTTTTCGTTGCGCAGTTTCTAAATAGCAAGTTGCATTTTCAGATAACTAAACGTCAGTTTACAGTCAATCAAATCGATCTGTAAATTTACAATTTATTGTTTGTAAACAAAGTATTTTATTTAAAAATTGCACAACAGCAAGTTGCGCCGTAAAAGTGTACAATTGTATTTACTTCATTACGGTTTCGGTTAGTTAGAGCTTAAACTTGCTGAATAGGCGATATTTGCAGGACCTACTTTCGTACAACTAAGGTCAACTAAATTTTGTTTAATTGTTGACCTAATAACATTTCGGTTTAAATAAAACCTATGTCAATAACATAATACATAACCAATAGTGTAATAAAATATTAGTTGTTCCCTCTAGCTATAAATACAAACGAATTTCAAGAAATAACAAATGTGATATTTGTCTAAATTCTATTAATACAGTGCACGATTCACTATATGAACTATGAATGAACTATCAATGAAATATGAATGAACTATGAATGAGTTCATAGAGCAAATCCCGTACACTTTTCATTTAAAATTTAATTAAAAATTGAAGTTTCTTATGTTTGTGACATGTAGTTTTCTAATGTTTTTTAACTCGATTCTAACATGAAGTTATTGAGTTTTTGGGACAAATTTAAGACACGGGAGACTGAAGAGAGCTTAAATAAAAAATTTAGAAAGACTTAAATAGACACTTAAAAACATTTTGTGTGAAACTAAATTTTAAAAAGTCTCAATACTCTAAAAAGGGACATATTTGATCAATAAGACACTTCAAAGATTATAAATGACAGGCTTGATAAGGGCTTAAGAGGTACTGGAGTAGAGTATAGAGATATTATAAAAATGGGCGAGTCGAGAAAGACTTATCAGGCACTTGAACAGATGTTTGCAAATATTTGATAATCGAAAGATTTTCATAATTAAATAAAAGTCACTTGGTTTGTTTCACTACTAAATAGTAGTTAAACAAACCAAGTGACTTTTATTTAATTATCAATATTGTAAACATGTTTCATCAAATGATTAATGAGAACCAAATTGAAGATATAATGAAAGATTTTGTGAAGACTTCAGACAAGCTCGCAGTTTCTTTTAAGTTTTTATCTAGCCCCTCCTAAGTATCTTCAAAGACATTCTACATATAATTTCTTTAATCATGATGATGGTTGCGACCGACTACGTGGTAATTCATAATCACTGAATAAAACACTTACTATGTTTTCTACCACAAAATATTTTGTGGTAAAAAACATAGTAATTGTTTTATTCAGTGATAATTTCTTTACTACACAAAAAAATCATTCAGGTGATTTCTAACTAGTTCACAACAAAACAGAGAGATATTCTAAAACTGCAAGATCTAATTCGAATGGAAACTTAATACCATAAATCATGAAGCAAATTCTTTTTCACAATATAAATAATAGTATATTTTTAAATTCACTTGTAATCAGGATTTTATACGCGTGGCGCATGAAGTAAAATTTCGAGTTTAGAAAAGCCTGAAAATTTGGTTTTACTTCATGTGCTTAATTTGGGATTGGATACATTCGTTAGAAGCTTCAAACTGAAAGCTATTACAAAACAACGAATGACTATAAATTTACAGCTAAAAATCTTAAATAGACACTTAAACATTTTTTGTGTGAAACTGAATTTTAAAAAGTCTCAATACTCTAAAAAGGGACAGATTTGAGCAATATGTCACTTTAAAGATTATAAATGACGAACTTGATAAGGGCTTAAGAAGTACTGGAGTAGAGTATTGAGTTATTATAAAAATGGGCGACTTGAGAAAGACTTAACAGGTATTTAAACAGATGTTTGCAAATATTTGATAAATGAGAGATTTTGTGAAGACTTCAGACAAGCTTACAGTTTCTTTTAAGTTTTTATCTAGTCCCTCTTAAGTATCTTTAAAGACATATTCTACATATAATTTCTTTACTACACAAAAAAATCATTCAGGTTATTTCTGACGAGTTTACAACAAAACAGATCAATATTCTAAAACTGCAAGATCTAATTCAAATAGAAACATAATACCATAAATCATGAAGCAAAAACTTTTTCACAATATTAACAATAGTATATTTTTAAATTCACTTGGAATCAGGGTTTTATACGCGTGGCGCCTGAAGTAAAATTTCGAGTTTAGAAAAGCTTGAAAATTTGGTTTGGTCGCTCCGCGCTTCGCGCTACGCGACCAAACCAAATTTTCAGGCTTTTCTAAACTCGAAATTTTAAATCATGCTTAATCTGGGATTAGATACATTCGTTTGAAGCTTCAAATTGAAAGCTATTACAAAACAACGAATGACTATAAATTTACAGCTAAAAATCGTGATTGTATAACTTAAAGAAATTTGTTCTTTAAGTTATACTGAATATTTTAAGGCATTTCTCAACTCGAAATGTTACCTCATGCTTAAACAAGGATTGGAAAACACTCTCTAGAAGCCCCAAATCGTCTCCTAATTTTATAACACTTTATCAATTTTAGAAGTTAAAAGACTCACAACTATGAACTATAAACTCGACACTTAAAAGAGTTTCAGGAGAGATTTGCTAAACATAAGATACGAGAAACTATTAGGGCACTTAAAAGGGCAATATTTTAGTAATGAGAAGCCTGAGAAGCGCTTAAGAGATAGTTTCGTGAAAAGTTTGCGAAATCAGTGACATTAAAGGGTTTTAGGAGACTTAACAGGCACTTGAACAGATGTTTGCAAATATTTGATAAATGAAAGATTTTGAGAAGACTTCAGACAAGCTCGCAGTTTCTTTAAGGTTTTTATCAAGTCCCTCTTTAGCATCTTTAAAGACATATTCTACATATAATTTCTTTACTACACAAAAAAATCATTCAGGTGATTTCTAAAGAGTTCAAAACAAAACCTAAAGAAATATTCTAAAACTGCAAAATCTAATTTAAATGGAAACTTAATACCATAAATCATGAAGCAAAAACTTTTTCACAATATTAATAATAGTATATTTTTAAATTCACTTGGAACCAGTGTTTTATACGCATGGCGCATGAAGTAAAATTTCGAGTTTAGAAAAGCCTGAAAATTTGGTTTGGTCGCTCCGCGCTTCGCGCTACGCGACCAAACCAAATTTTCAGGCTTTTCTAAACTCGAAATTTTACTTCATGCTTAATCTGGGATTGGATACATTCGTTAGAAGCTTCAAATTGAAAGCTATTACAAAACAACGAATGACTATAAATTTACGGCTAAAAATCGTGATTGAATAACTTAAAGAAAAATTCCCTGAATATTGCGTTATTAATTCAACCACATTTTAAGGATTTTCTAAATTCGAAATGTTACTTCATGCGTAATCAAGGATTGGAAAACACTCCCTAGAAGCCTCAAATCGTCTCCTAATTTTAAAAGACTTTAACAATTTCAGAAGTTATAAGACTCTTAACTATGAACTATAAACTCGACACCTAAAAGAGTTTCAGGAGAGATGAGATACGAGAAACTATTAGGGCACTTAAAAGAGCAATATTTTAGTAATGAGACGCCTGAGTAGCGCGTAAGAGATAGTTTCGTAAAAAGTTTGAGAAATCAGTGACATTAAAGGGTTTTAAGAGACAGTTAAGAGGCACTTAAGAGAGTGTCAAGAGATATTTAATATAAGACAGCATTAAGAAATATTTAAGAATATTTTTTTTTAGAAATATTATAAACGATAGACTTGATAATGTCTTTAGAGGCACTTAAATGCGTTTTTCGGAAGATTTTAAAAAAAAATAAAACAGTATACAAAAATTAGGGCAAATATTCTGTAGAGATATAAACGATAATGTACTAAAAGAAATATTTAGAAGTTATTTTTTTTGAGGAAATATTATAAACTATAGACTTGGTAGTGTCTTAAGAGAAAGTCGACCGCTCTCTAAACGTATAAAACTAAGCATAATGCCGTCTTAATTACATCCTTGTTTAGGGATGAAATATTTTTAAAAAATAGGTATACTTCAAGGAAAGTACAATCTTTAAGCCCGTCTCAATAAAATATTTTATACTTTTACCGTTATTTCATAAAATAATATCAAACATTGGTAAACTAGAGAAATCGCGTTCTTAATTTTATTTTTGTCTGCAGTATCTATAAAAAATATTGAAAAAGTGAATCAGTCACATTGTAGATAATTCCTTTGCAAAGATATATGATTTTTTTCATTTGTTTATTTGGTTAAATATAGTCACTAGGATGTCGCGCGTAAAACAGTTTTTCAAATTTTCTAGAACTTCAATATCGCGCGACATCCTAGTGAATTTATTACACGATAGAAATAATTGGAAAAAATTAAAATTCTTCGAAAACAATTCTTCTACAATGTGACTGATTTAGTTTCCCAATATTTTTAATAAATGTTGCAGAATAAAATTATATTTAACTTGCGATTACGCTAGTTTAACAATGTTTGATATTTTTTTAAAAAAGAACGGTCAAAGTGGGAAATATTTTACTAAGACAGGCATTAAGATTCCACTTTCCTTAAAGTATGCCTATTTTTGCAAAATATTTCATCCCTAAACAAGGATGTAATTAAGACGGCAGTATGCTTACTTTTATACGTTTAGAGAGCGGTCGACTTCCTCTTAAGAGGCACTTTTTCGAAAGATTTTTATAAAAAATAAATCAGTTTAAAAAAATTAAGGCAAATATTTTGAGGAGATTTAATAAACTCGTTTTTCCAAAGATTTTTATAAAGAATAAAACTATAAACAATTTTAGGCAAATATGTATATTTTGAATGTAAGACAGGCATTAAGATTCCACTTTCCTTAAAGTATGCCTATTTTTTCAAAATATTTCATCCCTAAACAAGGATGTAATTAAGACGGCAGTATGCTTAGTTTTATACGTTTAGAGAGCGGTCGACTTCCTCTTAACATGCACTTTTTCGAAAGATTTTTATAAAAAATAAATCAGTTTAAAAAAATTAAGGCAAATATTTTGAGGAGATTTTATAAACTCGTTTTTTTTCAAAGATTTTTATAAAGAATAAAACTATAAAAAATTTTAGGCAAATATGTATATTTTGAATGTATAAGAATTATAAGAATTTTTCGTACAATTTGTAAGTCACAAATCAATTACGTTTTGTTTCATATACAATTATAATATCAATGACTGCAGACTTCATGTTTTAATTTTATATTATCATGTGCCTTAGTTACTCGATTACTCGAGTACATTTTGTATAGAATACTTGTGCTTAGTACTCGAGCACATTATGTGTAGAGTACTTGCCCTCAGTACTCGTGTACATTTTGTGTAAAGTACTTGTACCTAGTACTCGAGTACATTTACTGGGGGCAAAATACAACAATAATCAAGGGCGCAGAGAGCATAACATATATAGGATATTTTCAACTTATAAAATGTTCAATCAATTTCACTTGTTTAGTTCATTGTAATAATTACCGCGCAAATACATAAATAAAATGTTCAATTAATTTCACTTATTTAGTTTATTGTAATAATTACCGCGCAAATACATAACTATCGTCAATTTAATTAACTAAATAAATTATTATTAACGCAATATCCAGAGAGCTTTTCTTTTAGTTATACAATCACGATTTTTAGCTCTAAATTTAAAGACATTTGTTGTTTTTAATTTGAAGCTTCTAACGAATGTATCCAATCCCAGATTAAGCATGAAGTAAAATTTCGAGTTTAGAAAAGCCTAGAAATTTGGATTGGTCGCGTAGCGAAGCGGAGCGACCAATCCAAATTAGGCTTTTCTAAACTCGAAATTTTACTTCATGCGCCAGGCGTATAAACAGTGAAATATTATAAAGTTCAAAATACACTACTCAGGTTTGATCTTATGTTGATTAATTTTGCAAATGCTTATATGGAATATGTAAAAGTATTCTTATATATATTAATATTTATAGAAATTATTTCTTCCCCTGAAGAAGCCACAGTGTGGCGAAGCAATTGTAGCGAATGCACAATATATATTTGAAAGTGTTTAAATTGTTTTATTTATATAAAAGTGAAGATGAACTTTCAACATTTATCAGCCTTATCAATCAATTTAATAAATGTTATCCATTTATATTTACATCATTTTGGTTATTATTAACAAAATGCCTGACTAACTAACCAATTTTCTGCGTTTAATGTCTTACTTTGTTGCTGGCGAGCTTTACTTTTTAACACACAAAAAGTCTAAACATTGAATCTTTCTAAAATCTTAACTTTATTAAACATTTCTCCAAATTTTTGACATTTCTTAATACCCTACTCACAAAAATTGTGTTTCGACCCCCTGTACAAGATTAGGAAACGCAGGGGGTCTAGTGCCCCCCTTGCCCATATGTGCGGGCGCCCAAGCTCGAGTACATTTTGTGTAGAGTTCTTGCACTTAGTACCTAGTATATTTCGTGTAGAGTACTTCTACACAATACTCGAATTCATTTTGCTTGTACTCTTAACAGCTCTGATAACTAAAGTATTTTGTTAATATCAACATGTTCATATGTCATCAAATGAATTATAAGACATTTTTCATTGGAAGATTTGACACGTTTGACATTTAAAAGAGTCCATGTGGGTGACATTTCTTAATACCCTAATTACATAAATTGTATTTCGACCCCCTGTACAAGATTGGGAAACGCAGGGGGTCTAGTGCCTCCCTTGCTCATATGTGCGGGCGCCCAAGCTCGAGTACATTTTGTGTAGAGTTCTTGCACGTAGTACTTAGTATATTTCGTGTAGAGTACTTTTACTCAATACTCGAATACATTTTGCTTGTACTCTTAACAGCTCTGATAACTGTTATAAAGTATTTTGTTAATATCAACACGTTAATATGTCATCAAATGAATTATAACACATTTTTCATTGGAAGATTTCACACGTTTGACATTTAAAAGAGTCCATGTGGGTCCGGTTCAGCCCATTTCAAGATATTATAAGTGCTACAAGTTTTATGGTAATGTGAAGGCCGGATTATACATATTTTTTAACAAGATCATGGGTGGAGTCTCAAAAGAAAACAATCTGAAGAAATTTTGTTAATTAATACAGATATTTAAAATTGTACACTTCTTTATTTTACAACTGATTTTACAATAAAAATGATAATACTGTATAATCTACAGGGGCGTAGCTACCGTGGGGAACAATTGACACTGCTCCGGAGAATTAGGTTAGACTAAATTTTGAATTAGGTTAGACTAAATTAACATTTTTAGAACATTTCTAAAATGTATTAATTTAAAATAAAACATAAAATTATTGTTTTAAGTATAGATATCCCGAATTGTAAATTTTCAGACATTCGAAAACGAGTTTGAAAAGCATTCAATTTGAAGCTTCTAACGAGTGTTTCCACTCCCAGACTAAGCATGAAGTAAAATTTCGAGTTTAGAAAAGCCTGAAAATTTGGTTTGGTCGCGTAGCGCGTAGCGCTACACGACCAAATTATTATTTAAACTCGAAATTTTACTTCATGCGCCAGGCGTATAAGACACTGATTTAATGTGAAGTTAAGGAGCATATTTTTAACTTCAAAATGTTTCAGTGTTTTATACGCGTGGCGCATGAAGTAAAATTTCAAGTTTAAAAAACCCTGAAAATTTGGTCTGGGAGTGGAAACAGCTTCAAATTGAACGCTTTTCAAACACCAAACCAAATTTTCAGGCTTTTCTAAACTCGAAATTTTATTTCATGCGCTAGGCGTATAAAATATTGTTTTAATGTGAAGTTTAGCAGTATATTTTTAACTTCAAAATGATTCAGTGTTTTGTACGCGTGGCGCATGAAGTAAAATTTCGAGTTTAGAAAAGCCTGAAAATTTGGTTTGGCCGCTCCGCGCTTCGCGCTACGCAACCAAACCAAATTTTCAGGCTTTTCTAAACTCGAAATTTTACTTCATGCTTAGTCTGGGAGTGGAAGCACTCGTTAGAAGCTTCAAATTAAACGCTTTTTAGACACCAAACCAAATTTTTAGGCTTTTCTAAACTCGAAATTTTACTCCATGCTTAACCAAGAAGTGGAAACATTTGTTAGAAACGTCAAACTAATCACCTAAAAAAAATTTAATTGCTGGACATTTACAGCGTATGCATTGGGATATGTATACATTAAAAAAAAAATCCCTGCATGTAACTAAGCTGTAAGTTGAACCAAATTACATTTACATTAAACTGGACATTTCATAATATTTTGCGCGCCCTGGCAAATCCAAATTTTCAGGCTTTTCTAAACTCGAAATTTTACTATATTTTACTTAGTCTGGGAGTGGAAGTACTCGTTAGAAACTTCAAATTAAACGCTATTCAGACACCAAACCAAATTTTTAGGCTGGGAGTGGAAGTACTCGTTAGAAACTTCAAATTAAACGCTATTCAGACACCAAACCAAATTTTTAGGCTTTTCTAAACTCGAAATTTTACTCCATGCTTAACCAAGGAGTGGAAACATTTGTTAGAAACTTCAAACTAATCATATAAAAAAACATTAATTCCTGGACATTCACAGCGTATGCATTGGGATATGTATACATTAAAAAAAAATCCCTGCATGTAACTAAGCTGTAAGTTGAACCTAATTACATTTACATTAAACTGTACATTTCATATTATTTTGCGCGCCCTGGCAAATCCAAATTTTCAGGCTTTTCTCAACTCGAAATTTCACATCATGCTTAATCTAGGAGCAGAAACACTCGTTAGAAGCTTAAAATTGAAAACTTACAAGTAAAAGTAATTAGTTGTAGTTGTATGCGTGCTACTTACTTACCTACTTGTTTGTAAATCGCAATGATTGTCATGAAAATGTGAAGAAATGTTATTAATTATCCATTAATATTCTTGCATTGGTATAAAAATTTAAATAAAATCACTCGGAATAATTTATGTTAATATTTCCTTTATGATTTTAATCTC
This sequence comes from Philonthus cognatus, assembly GCA_932526585.2. Lineage (NCBI taxonomy): Eukaryota > Metazoa > Arthropoda > Insecta > Coleoptera > Staphylinidae > Philonthus > Philonthus cognatus. The sequence continues at coordinate 145,743,806 of OW052241.1, read as the reverse complement.
AACACACAAATAAGTATAATTCAAACGCAAATGTGAAGATGTAATGAGCGTTGTGAATGATTCATTGACTATGATAATGATCAAGCAATTACTCCAGTTCGGACTGGTTTCCGGCAAGGTGATGATTTCCTTCTGCGGTGCAATTTTCTTTGGAGTAACTATGCCACTCGTTGGAATTTCCAACATCTGTTTGTTTTGCTGTCTCTCACTCATTAGCAGAAAAAGTCGCTTGGATCGTTGTTAGGGTTTCCACCGAATGAAAGTTTAGAAATTTCGAAGATTTGTTTTGTATTCATAAACGGTATTAGAGTAGAAGTGATCATTTTAAAGAAATGTTCAAGAAAAGTGAATTAGGTATATTATCGGGTTTTTAATAGCATCACAAGTGGTGGTTGTATGCAAGAAGTAAGTTGGTGTTATTAATAATGACAGAACTTTACATTAAAGTAACCTGTAGATACTATAGTAATTGAACGAGTGATAAAATTAGATATCGATCAACTACTTCCTAAACCTCGTAAGTTCCGATTTTACTAAAGCATTTTCTCGTAAATCAGATATTATTAATTTAAAAATATTAATATAAACATCTACTCAAAATACTCGTTAGAATTCGCTCAATATAAAGGTATACGTACCATAAAAAAATCTGAAGGGTTACGCAGCTCTTATAATAATCACTTTTATATAAATAAAACAATTTAAACACTTTCAAATATATATTGTATTAACGCTACAATTGTTTCGCCACACTGTGGCTTATTCAGGCGAAGAAATGATAAATGCAATTTGTCGGATCGGGTATATATACAATGTTTATGGGGGGGTGGGTTTTTCAAAAAAATGTAAATTTAAGAGGGGCGAATTAGTTAAATCTGTTTGATCGTTGAGAAGATGTCCTGAAAATTTTCTTTTATTGATTTCTAAACACTCCATGATGTTGAGTTTCCGACCTTTCCTTTCTAGATGTAGGACTTGGAAATTTTCATCGAAGTGGTGGTTTTCTTCGATGAGGTGGTTGGAGTATGTGGAGTTTGTTTTCTTTTGTTTGAAGCTGGTTAAATGTTCTTTTATCCTCTCTTGAAACGATCTTCCGGTTTGTCCTACATATTTCTTGGGGCAGTCTTTGCAAGTTAGTAAATAGACGCCACTTTGTTGAGTTTTATTATTTTTGTCTTTATTGTTTTTAATTATTTTTCCTAAGGTGTTATTTGTCCTGTATGCTATAATAATATTCAGTTTTCCTAACATTTTCCCGATTTTATTACTATTGTTTCCTGTGAATATTAATGAAGAGTAGTTTTTTATAGATTTGTTAAAATCAAAATCAATAATAGAAAAATTAGTACAGAAAAAACAAAGAAATAAATTAATACATTCCATTTACCCAATTATCAAAAACAAATCTACAAAAAACTACTCTTCATTAACATTCACAGGAAACAATAGTAATAAAATCGGGAAAATGTTAGGAAAACTGAATATTAATATAGCATACAGGACAAATAACACCTTAGGAAAAATAATTAAAAACAATAAAGACAAAAATAATAAAACTCAACAATGTGGCGTCTATTTACTAACTTGCAAAGACTGCCCCAAGAAATATGTAGGACAAACCGGAAGATCGTTTCAAGAGAGGATAAAAGAACATTTAACCAGCTTCAAACAAAAGAAAACAAACTTCACATACTCCAACCACCTCATCGAAGAAAACCACCACTTCGATGAAAATTTCCAAGTCCTACATCTAGAAAGGAAAGGTCGGAAACTCAACATCATGGAGTGTTTAGAAATCAATAAAAGAAAATTTTCAGGACATCTTCTCAACGATCAAACAGATTTAACTAATTCGCCCCTCTTAAATTTACATTTTTTTGAAAAACCCACCCCCCCCCCATAAACATTGTATATATACCCGATCCGACAAATTGTATTTATCATTTCTTCGCCTGAAGAAGCCACAGTGTGGCGAAACAATTGTAGCGTTAATACAATATATATTTGAAAGTGTTTAAATTGTTTTATTTATATAAAAGTGAATATGAACTTTCAACATTTATCAGCCTTATCAATCAATTTCTTATAATAATGACCTAGTATTTTTTTGTCTCCTGTCTAATTTTACATTTTGCACATACGAGTTTTTGGATGTAGTTGATATCGATCAATATATTCCTTATTAAATTAATCTCTATCAGTAAATATTTTCAGAAGCAAGATATCGATCTTGCTTCAGAAAATATTTACTGATAGAGATTAATTTTATAGGGCAAACATTTCTAATATTAGTGTTAATTATCAATTGATCAGATGATTTCAGATGAGAAAAAACAATGTTTTACTATTTAATTTGAAGGAATCCGATGAAACTTTAATTGAAAATCGAATTAAAAGTTATTTAGAAAATGTTCAATCAATACTGGAACAACGTGCAGTGTGCGCTAAGCCTTCAAAAATAGTTAGACTTGGACAATTACCATCTGATGTGCCACGTCCATTAAAATTAATATTTAAAACTAAGATAGAAGCGATTGAAGTGCTGAAAAGTAACTCCAAAGAGAGTGATAAAAAAGACATTTCCGTGCAGATAAAACAAAGAATGAAATGAACTATTTTAAAAATATTTTAAGTCAGTTACGTCAGAGAGAATCGAACGGTGAAACCAATCTTATTATAAAGTATAACAACAATGTTCCTTATATAACTACATCTAATCTTTCATCTCCCCAAAAATCAAAAACTAAATCTTTATTACCAAAACTGCGGCGGATTGAAGACAAAACTTAAAAATTTAATGTTGGCTATTAGCTGTAATGATTATGATATTATTATTTTAACAGAAACATGGTTATTTGAAGCAATGTCAACTACAGAACTTCAACTTAAAAATTATAATGTGTACAGATCTGACCGTAGTGTAAATGGTGAAGTTCTGGGTGGGGGGATATTGATTGCTATAAAAAAGCATTTAAAATCTTCATTCATTTGGAGCAATAATTCAATTGAACATTTATTTGTTTCTTTGTCAATAAATAAATGTAAGTATATTATTGGAGGTGTTTATATTTCAGCTAGTTCCTCAATAGATAATTATATTAATCACTGTAAAGAGTTGGAATATATTATTGAAAAACAAGGCTCCAATTTGTTTCTTATTTGTGGCGATTATAACCTCCCCAATATAAAATGGGATATTAATGGATACTCTTTAAGAAGTTATGACAATAAAGCAAAAATTATAATTGATGCATTCAGTTTTTTGAACTTAACTCAAATCAATTATATACCAAATTCTAGAAATGTGTTTCTGGACTTATTTTTTTCAAATATAGATGATACTAATGTTACATTGTCGGATAATTTTCTGTCTAATATAAGTGCACATCACCCGGCATATAACTTTACAGTACCTACACTGCCAATTAATAAAATAAAAACTGAAAAGAAAATATATCTGTACAATGCAACTAATTTTGATGCATTGAATATGTTTTACAATTCTAAGTTTAATTCCGCTGAATGGAACTCTGATTTACTTAATTCTGATATTGATAAGAAAACCGAATATTTTTATGATGTAATCAACGACGGAATTGAATGTTATGTCCCTTATAAAGTAGTCAGTATAAAGAGTGATGTCTATCCAGAATGGATGACAAATGAACTTAAATCTCTCATTCATAAGAAGAAAACTGCTCATTATAACTACAAAAAATCTGGAAAACATGAAGATTACTTAATTTTTAAATCACTTCGTAGCCAGTCTAATACACTATCCGATAAGTTGTATAATGAATATATATCTTTTATTGAAGGAAAGTTATACGCCGACCCAAAATACTTCTGGAATCATCTCAGAAAGGTCCGAAAGAATGATGGTATACCTGCTTTGATGGAGTATGATTCAAGTAATGGTACTGATGGAAATGAAATTTCAAACTTATTTGGGAAGTATTTTGCTTCCGTATACTCTGGAGAATGTAGCAATATTAATAGTACAGAACCAATGATGGGTAATATAGTTAACGATACAAAATTGGAAACATCTAAATCTAAAGTATTTAATGAAATAACTCATCTGCGTCCATGCAAAACAATAGGATATGATGGAATTTGTAATTATCTTTTGATTAACTGTGTATATTCATTATGTGGTCCTATTTATGAAATATTTTATAACTCCCTGCGATCTGGAGATTTTCTAGTACGCTAGAAAACAAGCTACATCTATCCAATATAAATCAGGTGAACATCACCTGGTTAAAAACTATAGAGCAGTTTGTTTACAATCCACCATCCCGAAAATGCTGGATAACAATGTATCAAAACAAATCTCTTGGATGACTAAGTCTGCTATGTCATCGAAACAGCATGGTTTCGTACCTAAACGGTCTACAGTATCGAATCTACTATGCTATACACAATTCATTAACGATGCCTTAGCTAATAATATACAGGTTGATTCAATATATTTAGATTTCTCCAAGGCATTCGATATAGTCAACCACGCTGTACTCATAAATAAAATCACTTCCCTTGGATTTGACAACTTAACTATTCGTTGGTTAACCTCGCTCCTGACAAATAGGACACAGATAGTGAAAATGAATAACTTTGTATCAAATCCGATAGCCGTAACATCTGGGGTGCCACAAGGAAGTCACTGTGGTCCTATTTTGTTTTCACTGTTTATTAATGACATCGATGATTATATAGTAAATAGCATGCACTTGTTGTATGCTGATGATATAAAGATATTTAGAAACATTCGCTCAATTGAAGATTGTATTCTATTACAGGATGATCTGATGAGATTATATAAATGGTGTGAAGTGAATAAACTATATCTAAATACCGAGAAGTGTAATGTATTAACATTCACTCGTAAACATAACATCGTCGATTTTACTTACATAGTTGGGGATCATGTCATTTCAAAAACATCTGAACTGAAAGACCGGGAGGTGATGTTTGACACAAGAATGAATTTTAATTCGCACATTGCATCTATTTGTTCTAAATCGTTAAGAACCTGGGGCTTTGTTTGGAGATTTCGCAAACAATTAGATGCTACTTGTTTAAGTCGTTTGTATTCTGCCCTTATACTACCGAACTTGGAATATGCGTCAGTGATTTGGACACCTCACACGCAATGTAATATTAACCAATTAGAAGCGGTCCAAAAGAAATTTCTGCGTACACTCCAATTCAAGGTCTTGTTCATGAGCAGGGAAAATATGATGATGTAATGGAGAAATTCAAATTGAAGCAGCTTGCTGAGCGGCTTCATATCATCGATCTATGTACTCTTCATAAATTGCTGAATGGACTGATTGACTGCCCTGAACTCCTTTCACAATTGGATTTTCAAATATTATCGAGCACGCGTCGACATAGAACAATGCCTCTTTTCTGATTGAAGACTTTCGGATCAAACTACACCTATAACAACCCTATAAGTAGGATGATGAGATCGGCAAATACATTTAATTCACAGCCATGGTTTAATTTGTTTGAGTTGTCACATAACCACTTTAAACATAACTTGTATAAATTTATATAATTGTTAATTCAATATTTTAGTGTATAATGTATAATTTTAGTGAATAATCTAGTTATTCTAATTAAGTTTGCAATATTTTATTGTATGTTAAGTATTTGTTATGTATGTATTTTATGTAATAGGGGTTTCCCGTTTAAATAAATGAAATGAAATGAAATGAAAATGAAATGATCCATTTATCTAGTGATATTAAATTGCTGATAATTTAAAAATGTAAAATAATTTAAAATGTAATATTTTTAATAATATTACCAGCAACGTGCTAATAATGGGCAATTTAAAGTTAAATGTGCACCTCGTTGAATAAAAAAAGTCTATTTATTACACAAACAAAATTTAACATAAATAAAATCTTGTTTGCTTAACCCATTAACGGCCGGGCAATTATAGAGGTAACTCTAAAAGTTGATTTTAGGTAAAATTCTACATTTCTTTTTATGATTTCTACGAATAACTTATTGTATAACATACTGTAATTTTTTTGTTAAATATACATAATGTATACGCTGTAAATGTAATTCATTCGTCGATTTAGAATAAAACGTGCAATATGAAGTACAGAACGAGTATGTCCACTCCCAGACTAAGCATGAAGTAAAATTTCGAGTTTAGAAAAGCCCCGCGTAGAAAATTTGTCGAGGGTCGCGCAGCGACCCGAGACAAATTTTCACGGGGCTTTTCTAAACTCGAAATTTTACTTCATGCGCCACGCGTATAAAACACTGAAATATTGTGAAGTTAGAAATACACTGAAAACATTTTTTTTAATGAGTAATAATCGAGATATTTAAATAACAAAATATTGACGTTTTTCTTCATACATTTTTAAGTCAAGTCAAATAATATAATATATCAAATTAACTTATTTAGTAAATTAATTAACATAAAATTAATAATGCTGCGTATATGCATCAATGGCGCCTAATGAGTAAAATGTGAATTTTCTTTTACATAACCCCGAAAAATTGAATTGGTGGTAAAGCAAAGCTGAGCGACCAATCCACATTTTCATGCTTTATCTATAATAAAAATACCAAAACATCATAGCATTTTGGACATGTTTTTTGAGAATAAAAATTACTGCATTAAATAAAACTGACTAAAATCATTAAATATTGTGCACAATCGCACAATATTTATAATAATCGTCACTTTTATTTAAATAATAATCTTTATCAATTAGCTACAAGCAAGAGTGTGATAAAAAATAATTGATTAAATTTACAACTTTTAAATTTCTCTGATCTTTGACTATTTCCTGTTATGATTTTTGATAATGACACGTTTTTAGCTTTGCGATAAAAAATGTGTACTTGAATACTATTTTCACAAAAAATGTTAGTACCAGTTTATAGTAGTTTGTGCTAATAATAAATGTGTTTGTTCATTTAACCTAAACGGCCTTATTTATACAATTTCCAACAGAGTATAAGGTACATACATATTAATTCTTGTGGAATCATATAATGAATTCACATTTTGTGGTTGAAATAATTAACTCAAGAACGCATTCCGAAGTGTTGCAAACACAGTTTCAAGGTTTAATATAGATACATTACGAAAGATTGTTTCTTTTTTTACATGTGCATAACGCTAATACTGCATATACCTACCTACAAGAGTTTAATCTAATTTAAGTTTATTACATTCAATATTTTATTACGAACAATAATCTTACTTCAGATACAGACAGTGGTACAAAGCAGTCGGTAAAACCGTTTGTAAATATATTGAACAGAAGATGCCCCAGGTGTGACCCCTGAGGAAACCCCAGAAGTTACTGCTATGTCTGATAATATAACACTGCTCATTCGTCTTTAAAAATATTCTTGAATATCTCTGCACTACCTCTGATTTTCTAAAATGACAAGATTGTTTTACACACGGAATAAATTTAAAAAAAAAAATCCAGACAAAAGACTTTAATGAGAACATATCTGAATTTGAATTAAAGGCACTTGGTTTGTTTCACGAATTGTTTTATTATCCAACTAGTTTCGACTTATCGCCATTCTCAAGGAATAATGTACAGAAAATATATTTTTACAGAGTTATATAAAAAATCAGGTAGTAATGGCAGTGAGGATGGGGGAGTGCCAGATATCTTCGCACACATTTAAAACGTTTTTTCCCCGTTTTATGGCCTTATAATTTCTTGATTAAATTTCTCATCTGGTACTTCATGAAATATATTAGAATATGTAAGGTTATTTAAATTGAAAACACTTAGTATTGTTTCCCAAACAAATAAAACTTCATTCCGACTAGTTTCGGTTTGTTAGACCATTTTTAAAGGGACATGAGAACACTTCATTTTGTGTCTCGACGTTTCAATCAATTAATTTCATTTCTGCAAAGATATGGATTGTTTTTCTTATTATTTTCTATTGGATTTTTTATTTTAATTTGTATCTTCTTGGATATTGGATCATTAACCTCAGGATTTTTTTTAGATTATTTATATGGTTTTAAAGCGACAACATTATTAGAAAAGTGCTACTATGAACATTTTCTGGTCCATTATAAGCACGGTTTTTGCTAGCAAAATTGCATTGAAAATATAGCCAATTACGACAAAACATTTCAACTTGACAAATTTATAAAATTTATTGATGTCGTGGATTATTTTCTTCCGATGTTTACTTTATACAGATTTATTTATGTAAATAATAAAAAAAGTTAACTTAACCCATTAACGGCCGAGCAGTGATAGAGTTAACTCTAAAAGTTGAATTTAGGTACAATTCTGCACTTTTTTATGAAAAAATGTCAGTGTATTTCAAACTTCACAATATTTCAGTGTTTTATACGCGTGGCGCATGAAGTAAAATTTCGAGTTTAGAAAAGCCCCGTGAAAATTTGTCTCGGGTCGCTGCGCGACCCGAGACAAATTTTCTACGCGGGGCTTTTCTAAACTCGAAATTTTACTTCATGCTTAGTCACAACTTACAGCGTATTCATTATGTATATTTAAAGGAAAAATTCACAGGGCATTACATACTGTGAATTTTTATATTTTTATATATAATGCATACGCTGTAAACTTTTAGGCATTCGTCAATTTTATATAAAAGCGTGCAATATGAAGTTTAGAACGAGTTTTTCCACTCCCAGACTAAGCATGAAGTAAAATTTCGAGTTTAGAAAAGCCCCGCGTAGAAAATTTGTCGAGGGTCGCGCCAGCGACCCGAGACAAATTTTCACGGGGCTTTTCTAAACTCGAAATTTTACTTCATGCGCCACGCGTATAAAAAACTGAAATATTGTGAAGTTAGAAACACACTGACATTTTTGTTTTGTTTTAATGAGTAATAAGCCAAATATTTAAATAACAAAATATTTACCTTTTTCTTCATACATGTTCAAGCCAGGTAAAATAATATAACATATGCAATTAACTTATTTAGTAATTTAATGAACAAAAAAACAATAATGTTGCGTGTATGCATCAATGGGCGCTTAATGGGTTAAGCAAAGCTAAGAGGTTTCTAAAAATTTCAACTTAGAAGTTTTTTTTCAGGACCCATTCAAAACGTTCACACAATGTTTGCCACCTGTTATGCTGGTATTTATTGACTTTTTTACGTAATTATGATAATTTCTAATAAATAAAAATTAAAGTACGTACTCGTATATACTACGTTTTAGGTATTTAAATATCTGTTAATATTTCGCAGTTTCTTCATTAAGAAATAAAATTTAAATTAAAGTTAATGTGCTCAATGTTATACAAACGGTACAAATTTTATTTGAAACCTATCGTGTTTTTTTTTTAATTTTTAAAAACCCACTATGCTAAAGCAAACAATCTATTTTGTGCAACAAATCACCGCTCTTTAAAATTGTATTTTTGTGCATTCTTCAGAGAAACTCTGTGGATGTTTTAATCAGGTCCTGTGTTTTTCCTCAAACATTGCGAACTAAGCGTATGCTATTTTTTTATTTCACAATAGTTTTTTATTTGAAATATACTTACAATTTTTACTGGATCTAAAAGCAACATTATCTTTGATCTTCGAAACTGTAAACACTTAAATATTTGGAAGAAAGGAGATAATTTCACAATTTTCAGAGTAAAATTGATTTTTTGGTTAATGTTTGATCAGTATAAATGAAATTGCCAATTCTTGGTTGCAGAATACTTCAAACATTAAAAGTGCGATTCTTTTCGCAATCTACAACAAGTTAGTCTTACAAAGACTATATCAAACACTCATTGAAACAACTACTTTCCGGGCTAATACCCCGACGGACATTGAATTATACGACAAGTGTTTGCTGTTACATACAGTAACCTACTGCAAATGTAACAATTTGGGTCAAATTATTCAGGCCATCTATAGACGCGTTTCAAGAATTGGCAATTTCATTTATACTAATGTTTGAACGGTAACGTGACCGCCAGTCTAAGGTGTCAAATTGTTTAGAGGGAATGGCAAAGCTATACTGAGGAGAGATAAATCTCGAAACGCGTCTATAGATGGCCTGAATAATTTGACCCAAATTGTTACATTTGCAGTAGGTTACTGTATGTAACAGCAAACACTTGTCGTATAATTCAATGTCCGTCGGGGTATTAGCCCGGGAAGTAGTTGTTTCAATGAGTGTTTGATATAGTCTTTGTGAGACTAACTTGTTGTAGATTGCGAAAAGAATCGCACTTTTAATGTTTAATGTTTGATCAGTTTCTTGAAAAACTATACACAATCCCAATAAGTTGGTTAATATTCAATCATTACCCACTGAGCAAACAACAAACAAATAACGTTATATCAACATTGTAGCAATATTAAATTTTGTATTAATGTTGATTAAACATTATTTCAATGGGTTTGCTTAGTGGGTAGCTTCAATCGCAGCTGCCTTATAATAATCGACCACTGAATTCTGAGACATTTTTTTAAAGTTTATGTAACACAAGAGGTCAATAAGTTATTATTATTAATAGTGTTATTCAAATTCGATTTCCACATAGAAAATTTAAATATTTTCTTCTGCAACTTTATTATTGAACTCTGCGTTGCCACACAGCGGTGGCAACGCAGAGTTCAATAATAAAGTTGTGTTGTTTTATTTCATAAAATGTTAGTTGATTTGTACTCTATGTGTAGTGTATACTTTTCAGATTTTTTGGGTTATATTCGAGGGGTCTAAATGCAAAACTTACATTCTTCACTTTTAAAAACTTTTGGCAAATTGCAAAAAACACGTGTACTTTAACATGGCGAACATAAAAAAACCGTCAACTCAATTTTCACAAAAAGTGGAGAATGTGAGTTTTGCAGTTAGACCACTAATTTATGTTTCGATATTGTTTATTTATAAGGTAAGAGTAAGAATATAAATAGATTTGAATTTCTGGTACGACAAATGAATCAGGATATTGCCAAGAGAACTTACAATACTTTCGTTTTCGTTCTGATTTATAACCGAAACTAGTTTAACATTGTTACACAATCCGGAATAATTAATTATAATCCGCTAGAATCATCTAATTTAAATACATTAATTACAAACAACTATACAAAAAACAATTAAATACATGCATGGAAAAAGTTGTGCATACTAATTTTCACATAACATGAGTAATCAGCATATCAATTAACATTATTTGCATCTTCGTCTTCTTTGTACTCCTAGCAGTTAACAACTATTGGCATTTAAAAAAAATCATCGAATTTTATATTTTAAACTTAGTCAAAACTCATAATACCCATTTTATTATATATTGAAATAATCCCCTGCTTTTGATATAAAATATAATAGGTATTATGAATTTTTGACTAAGTTTGAAATATAAATGTCCATGTTTAAAGATATCACTAATTGTTAATTGTCAGGACAATAATTGAGAACAAAAAATAACACAATATTATTGACAATTATTACACTTTTGTACTTATTTTACGTTAAAATAATCCACTGCTTATGATACAAAATAAAATGGTCAGATAAATTCAAATTCAAAATCAAATTCAAATTCAAATTCAAATTCGAGAAAATAAGCTTACGCTTCTTATAGTTTGCACACTTTAAACATAATATATAAAATTACGATGGATATTTAATTTAATTTTTAATTCAATGGATATTTATCGTCATAAATTGTCTTATTAATTAAGACACTGTTTGCATTTTCACGAATAGTTTTTTTCGTAATTTTATATATTATGATAAAATGGTCATTTTGACTGAGTTTGAAATAGAAATTTCCATGTTTAAAATTGCTAATAGTTGTTAACTGTTAGGTAAAAAAGATAAAGAATAACAATAATAATACATATTTTTGACATTTTTTAAAAAGTAATTTTTTTATGAATGAAAACTCACTATTTATTTAAGTCAAACATATTCCAATGATGAGCAATGTTTATTTTATAGTAATCGTTAGAAATCACAAATTATTTATCATTAAAACGAGTATCTTAAGAGATAACAACATTACTTGTAATTTAAGAACAACATATTTTATTTTATTATTCCTGCTGTGTCAGTGTAAGTCCTTTATTAATGTTAATATTTTTAGTTTTAAGCTGTTCATTGTCATAGTATAATTTGACATGTGTAACACATGTATGTGATAAACACTAATAAATTAAATTAAATTATTAAAGTATCTTTAGATAGCGATTATAGGCAAAACAATACCGGTAATGAACATTGGGTTGCTTATAACCGCTGTGTGTGTTTATAAACTTCACTCGAAAGCAGTGTTTTATACGCGTGGCGCATGAAGTAAAAGAAAAGCCTGAACATTTTTAGGCTTTTCTAAACTCTAAATAGGAGTGGAAAAATATGCTTGAACCTCAAATTTATCATAAAAACACTGAATGACTAAAACAAAAAATTAAAATTAAATACTACTCATGTTTGCTCACTTTTGCAAATTTAGAATCCAGCTGAATTTTCCATGGATTTCTTTATTCGAGAAATAATTTTCAAGTTATTGCTTGACTAAAGGGAATTCATAGCCAAATTGATTTAAGTGAATTTGGTGTGATTTTAGTCAATATTTAACTCTTCTTAATTTGTTTTTTAATGTATTTTTTTTTATTATAACTACTACTTAAACTGGAACTCACATTTTAAGCCAAAGTTGATGAATGTTTTTCACTCACCTGTAAACATTCATAAAATTTGACCTTTGAAAAAAATCATCATAGCTTATTTTAGAAACATACGACTATCATGATATAAAAAAAAGCAACAGTTAAAGTATATGGCGTTGATGGTACATAAAATGCAAGTGTTTCAAACTTAAATTGAAACATATTTTTAGTCAAAGTCGGAAAGTGTTTTTGACTCACCTTTATACATTCATAGAATTCCGCCGTTCAAAGAATCTATCACATCTTTTCTCAAAAACGTACTGTTTTAATGAAATGAAAATAAAACAACAGTTAACCAATTAAGCGTTCATTTTGTGTAGCCTAAAATATTTTAATTTTAAATTGAAACCTACATATACGGTCAAAGTTCAAGAATATACATAACATTTAACATTCATTATCGTGAGATCAAACTAGAATTAACCAAAGAGTGCAGACACTCGTTGAAAGCAAATTGAACCTATAAAAACAACGAAACTATGAATACCTACCAATTTGACATTGATTTATCGAAAATTATTATAAACTTAACTAGATGTCTGAAACCTATAACTTTTAAAAGTTAAAAATAATGCCTTGAAATAAACCCAGTTTCGACCAATAATTATTGGTCGAAATTGGGTTTATTGTTGATTAATTATAATTTAAGAAAGGAATATTTTTACTAAAAATGATTCTATATAAAAAATATCTTCACTCATCATAAACATTTCTTAACATCCTAAAATTTATGGTAATCGTTTTATTATATAAATAACTAACAGAGCACTAGTTCACTTTGGTAAATCATAAATAGTTGCATCAACAAAATACATATTTACAGAAGTAATAAATAAAATAAAAACCCGTTTCGTAAATGTCCCAACGATTAATTTTAGCAAAAGCCGACATAAATTTCTTAATTAGCGTTTCTATTTAATTGCTCGCAATTATGCGTTCGTTATTTACATGTCGTTAAGAAATCCATCTCACTCTATCACTTATTTTTTAATACTTTTTAATTCTAGGACATTTTGATTTTGAAAGATATGTCTTTGAGTCTGCACTTTGAAGTATAAAATAATTAACAATATTACTGCTATAAAAACCTTGATCATTTCATTTCATTCGCTAAAGGATTTTAATAAATGTTTCGGGGCTTTTATTAGTCAAGTTATGCGTCCCTTAAACATTTAATTTGGAGTTTTTATTCATACTTTAAATGTTGTTTAAAAAAGGCTTTTTAGACGACATTTTGTTGTTAATCAAATTATATTATCCAAGATAGGGAAAGAGATGCCTAAAACACTTTTGGCATTACATTTTTTTATATTTATATTGCTCAAATTAAGTTGTTTAAATATTCTATTTTAAAAATTAAGAAAAAAGTACTAATGCCCGGTAATATAAAACGTTTTATTCCCTAAATAAAATTTACTTTAGGAATAAATTAATTTATTCCAAAGATTTCGGTATTATAAACACAAAATAACTTTATTTGACTAATAAATCTCCTCAGTAAATTATTTCTTTGTTTATCTACCAAGTAAATTTTATTCTCTAAATAATTTGATAGTTAAAAGTCAAAAATGTATTATTTTATTATAATTACTTTAGATTCTACTACTTGTATTAATTTCATTACGGTATAATGAAATATCATCCGTGTCAGATTTAAGTTCGCTCATAGTATCTATCCCTGACAGTGATTAATTCGAACCACAAAACATTCTAAGGAATCGAAGACCTAGAGTTTTTTAAATCAGATATAACCAGGGATTTTTATACTTATGCATATGCCTTTTTTTAATTTAGTTAAAGTTTTAAGCGATTGTTTTTCAGTTCCAGACTAAGCATGAAGTAAAATTTCGAGTTTAGAAAAGCCTGTAGCGAAAGTTACAGAATGATTGAAATAATTTAAAATGTTTAAGTGAAACCTAATTATAAAAGACTTAAACGAGTGATTTCCACTCCCAGGCTAAGCATGAAGTAAAATTTCGAGTTTAGAAAAGCCTGAAAATTTGGTTTGGTTGCGTAGCGCGCAGCGCGGAGCAACCAAACCAAATTTTCAGGCTTTTCTAAACTCGAAATTTTACTTCATGCGCCACGCGTATTAAACACTAAAAACACTGAAATATTGTGAACAAGTAAACTTCACTTGAAATCAGTGTCTTGTACGCGTGGCGCATAAAGTAAAATTTCGAGTTTAGAAAAGCCTGAAAATTTGGTTTGGTCGCTCCGCGCTTCGCGCTACGCAACCAAACCAAATTTTCAGGCTTTTCTAAACTCGAAATTTTACTTCATGCTTAGCCTGGGAGTGGAAATCACTCGTTTAAGTCTTTTATAATTAGGTTTCACTTAAACATTTTAAATTATTTCAATCATTCTGTAGCTTTCGCCTCTTTACAATGCTTAAGCGCATCTTAATTGAATAAATTCAATTTTTTTTTAATCCGAGAATTCTTTAATTCCTCAAAATAAATTGAAAAATGTATAAATCGCTTAATAGAAATGTAAGATTAATCTCTACACTTCTAATATTAATAGAATTCGTGATTCACGTTTAGGAAACCGGATTTTTCCTAATGTAGTGCTCTACCGAAACTTTGATTCCTCTCACGTCACTTTCTATCGTATTTCACATTTTGGACAGAGTTCAAAAAGTGAAGAGAGAAATATTAATAATTCAGTTTAGGATGGGCGAGACGCGCATCGTTTTCACTCTCTGTAGAAGAGAAACCGTTGATCACAAACAAGTTGATTATACCGAAACGAGTAATGTAATTATAAATGTAGAAGAGGTGGGACGATGGACGTTTTCACTGTGGGCAGCAAGCTGCATATGATTTATAGGTCATGTGATATTGCATTGGAGATATGCATAAATAAGAAAAGCGCTAAATGTCGAGGAGGAATGCGTTTCACAAATTCAATTCAAGGATGTTTTTGCGTATGAACTAGTTTATCTTTAAATGATGATTTTTGAAATCTGAAAGAACTATGCTATGCAAATGATTCATTTTTAGCATTAAACTTGGCAAAATTCTACAAAAGTTTAACAAACATAATTCGTGACTTAATCTTGTACAACACATACATATATGTAAAATTATTAAATTAAAATATATTTTAATGTAATACCCAAAACTAAGTGAATTAAGAGAACGAAACCAACAATAACATGCGGATGGGAAACTTGGACTATAAATTAAACAATGCAACAAAAGTTGGGAGGAAAAAGAAAACAGCTAGGAAAAATATATGGGGGAATAAAAGTAGGCGAAGAATGGACAAGATGATCAAACGAAGAATTAAGAAATATGTATGGAGAGGTCGCAATAGGAGAAATCATCAGAAGCCAGAGGATAAGATGGTTCGGCCACGTGCAGAGACTCTCCTCTAACCGAACAACAAAGAAGGTCCTGAGGCAGGAACTAATAGGAAGTAGAGGAAGGGGCAGGCCAAGAAGAGGAGATGCAAAGAATTGGTGGAGGAAAGTTTGAAAAAGCTAAAATTGGACAGAACTACCACAGGATAGACAAACATGGAGAGAAGTGGTGAAGAAAGCCCTGGGCCTACAGGGCCCATAGCGCTTAAATATACCGGGTGTTGACTTGGCGGAAACATAGGAAATCGCATGTTAATTTTAAAGTGTCCAAATATTGGTTTCCCTATTTATTTTAGAGACAAAATGTATGTATGTCACTTTTTTGTAGAGGGAAAAATTCTAAATTTATTAATGTTCACACTTAACTCTTTATGTTTCTCTAAGTTAAAATAATTAGGAAAAAATAATGTGATTTTATAAAAATAATGACATACCATGGAATTGATACATCAATTGCGGTGTTTTTTTAAAAGTTCAATTTAAAGCTTTAAACAAATGTTTTCCACTCCCAGACTAAGCATGAAGTAAAATTTCGAGTTTAGAAAAGCCCCTTGAAAATTGGTCGAGGGTCGCGCAGCGACCCGAGAGACATTTTCTGGGCTTTTCTAAACTCGAAATTTTACTTCATGCGCCACGCGTATTAAACACTGATTTCAAGTGAGGTTCAAATATACATAAATTCACAATATTTTTGTTTTGTACCTGTGGCGCATGAAGTAAAATTTCGAGTTTAGAAAAGCCCAGAAAATTTGTCTCAGGTCGCTGCGGAACCTCGGCAAATTTTCACTCGGCTTTTCTAAACTCGAAATTTTGCTTCATGCTTAGTCTGGGAGTGAAAAACACTCAATTAAAGCTTCAAATTGAAATCTCTTAAAAATCAACAAATGTCAGAAAATTAACAGCTAAAATAATTAAGAAAAAGTAATTAATACAGCAATTGCAGATATTCCCTGTTTTTTTTTTTTAAGTTCAATTTGAAGCTTTAAACAAGTGTTTTCCACACCCAGACTAAGCATGAAGTAAAATGTCTAGTTTAGAAAAGCCCCGCGACCCGAGAGACATTTTCTGGGCTTTTCTAAACTCGAAATTTTACTTCATGCGCCACGTGTATAAAACACTATAATATTGTCAAATTTATGTATATTCGAATTTCACTTAAAATCTGTGTTTTACACGCGTGGCGCATAAAGTAAATTTTCACGGGGCTTTTCTAAACTCGAAATTTTACTTCATGCTTAGTCTGGGAGTGGAAAACATTTGTTTAATGCCTCAAATTGAACTTGAAAAAAAACAACGAATATCTAAAGATTTAAAGAAAATAATAAAATAATTTCTTTTAGGTAAACGCCTAAGCTGTACATTTTTCGACATTCGTTGTTTTTTAAATGAGTTCTATTTGAATCTTTAAACGAGTGTTTTCCACTCCCAGACTAAGCATGAAGTAAAATTTCCAGTTTAGAAAAGCCCCGTGAAAATTTGTTGAGGGTCGCGCAGCGGTCCGAGAAAAATTTTCTGGGCTTTTCTAAACTCGAAATTTTACTTCATGCACCACGCGTATAACACTCTGATTTCAAGTGAGGTTTAAATATACATAAAGTTCATAATATTTTAATGTTTTATACGCGTGGCGCATGAAGTAAAATTTCGAGTTTAGAAAAGCCCAGAAAATTTGTCTCGGGTCGCTGCGCGACCCTCGACAAATTTTCACGGGGCTTTCCTAAACTCGAAATTTTACTTCATGCTTAGTCTGGGAGTGGAAAACACTCGCTTAAAGCTTTAATTTGAACTCTTTAAAAAATCTACCAATGTCAAAAATTAACAGCTAAAATAATTAAGAAAAAGTAATGTGATTTTATAAAA
Organism: Philonthus cognatus; assembly: GCA_932526585.2. NCBI lineage: Eukaryota > Metazoa > Arthropoda > Insecta > Coleoptera > Staphylinidae > Philonthus > Philonthus cognatus. Next base: position 145,725,904 of record OW052241.1, on the reverse strand, counting down.
ATAATGACATTTTTCTTGTATAGTGTAAATCATTTCGAAAACATCTACTTTATTCAAGTGACTACAATATCTTTTGCCATTTTGATATCAGCAGTTGTTGCTTTAATTCCATGGCATGTCAATATTTTTATAAATTCACATTATTTTTTCTTAATTATTTTAATTAAGAGAAACGTGAAGTGATAAACGTTAACACGAATAAATTCAGAATTTTTCCCTTTACAAAAAAAGGTAAATATATTTTGTTTCTAAAATATATAGGAGAACCAAAATTTGAACATTTCAAAATGTACATGGTATTTCCTATGTTGCGTCCGCTAAGTCAACACCCGGTATATATACAGGGTGAGTTTTTTTCGATGTTCTCTATGGAGATCTCGGAAACTATAAGAGATAGAAAAACGGTTAAATGGGGAAAGAAGTGTAGTTTTATAGGACGAATAAAATGACACTTTCAAAATATTTGAAAAAGTCAAGGGTAACTAGATATTTTGAATAAAGTAAAATGTGTCAATATTTTGAAATCAATATATCTCTATTATTATCATAGATAGAAAAAAACTGTAACGGACAAAGTTGTAGAAAATTTTACACAGACTAATAACAAAAAATCAAAAAAAAAAAATTCGCCCATATTTTGGCAGATATGACACAAACTTACCTTTTTTTAAATGAGACAATAGTTGGCTATGACTTTATTAAAAGGGCTATTTTTTCCCTTTAATTCGATATAACATACGCCACAGTTCTTTTTAAAATAAAGTAAGTTACAGTCGTTTTTAATTTTACCATATACCAAAAAATAGTTAGCCATGAAAAAGACAAAAGTAAAACAATTGCAGTTGTTTATTCTAAACACATATTAATTCATTTCCATATTTGGTTTGTTTCGATAAGTTTGTTTTGTATTTATTTGGTGTTGAAAGTTTTTTAAAGTGAAAATGAATTTTTCCAACGAAGAAAAGCGTGATATGCTTGTTTGTTACATTCAGTGTAATAAAAACGCTGCAGATGCTGCAGAACAATATTATAATCAATATATCGATCGTCGGCAGCCATCTTTACCAACATTCAGAAGAATTTACCACAATTTGGGTGAGTACGGATCCTTTACAAAGCCGAAACTTAAAAAAAACGAAATTAATGAAGTTTCGGAAATAAACGTATTAGCATTGGCGATGATAGATCCATCCACATCGACCAGACAAATTGCAACAGAAGCAAGCATATCTCAACGGACTGTAGTACGAGTTTTGAAAAAACACAAATATCACCCATATAAGGTATCAATTTCACAAAATTTACATGACGCTGATACCAATAAGAGAATGGTCTTCTGTATGTGGTACAAAAACATGTGCCAAGAGGATAATACGTTCCCTACAAAAATAATTTGAACAGATGAAACGCGATTTACTAATTGTGGGATTTTTAACCGGCACAATGAACATTTTTGGAGTCAGGAGAATCCACGAGAAGTTGCACAACGTAGACCACAAATTAAATTTGGATTTAATGTATGGTGCGGTGTGTTCGGATCGAGAATTCTCGGCCCATATATTTTTGATAACACATTGAATGGAAATGATTACCTTCGTTTTCTTCAAGAAACGTTTGAAGATATGCTCGATGATTTAAATTTATCAGTACGGGCAAGATTGAAGTGGTTTCAACACGACGGAGCTCCACCTCATAGCAAGTTGGCTGTGCGAAACTATTTAAATGATGCTTTTCCTAATTCATGGGTAGGAAGAAATGGACCAATCCTATGGCCACCTAGATCACCCGACCTATCCGTTTTAGACTTTTTTCTGTGGGGTTATGTGAAGAACAAAGTGTATCAACCATATAATCATATAAATCCGTGGAGGATCTTAGACTAGCTGTACTTGAAACATTTAATTCTATTGACAGAAGAAAAGTCAAAAAAGCCACAAATTCGATTTTAAAAAGATGTACTTTATGCCATAATAATAATGGTGGACTTTTTGAGCATCTTATGTAATATTTAAAATATTCTTCTATTATTATTTTGATAATTTTCGAATTATTTTACTTTATGTTGCTTTTGACAAATCTAAAGAAAGATAATTGATTAAATATTGATTTTGTTGCTATAAACAACCGCAATTGTTTTACTTTTGTCTTTTTCATGGCTAACTATTTTTTGGTGTGTGGAAAGATTAAAACGACTATAACTTATTTTATTTTAAAATTAACTATAGCATATGTTATATCGGATTAAAGGGAAACAAATAACCTTTCCAATGAGGCCATAGCCAACTTTGTTTCTATTTAAAAAAAGATAAGTTTGTGTCATATCACCCAAAATATGGGCGATTTTTTTTTGATTTTTTGTTATTAATCTGTGTAAAATTTTTTACAACTTTGTCCTTTACAGTTTTTTTCTATCTATGATAATAATAGAGATATATTGATTTCAAAAAATTTACACATTTTACTTTATTCAAAATATTTTGTTACCCTGGACTTTTTCAAATATTTTGAAAGTGTCATTTTATTCGCCCTATAAAACTACACTTCTTTCCCCATTTAACCGTTTTTCTATCTCTTATAGTTTCCGAGATCCCCATAGAGAACATCGAAAAAAACTCACCCTGTATAAAAGAGAACGAAACTAAAAAATTAATTGACGGAAAGACTACAGTTAAAAGACTGAGAGCCAAAAGTTAAAAGACCTACGGCCTTATGCATAGTCCGCTAATAGCAGACCAAAGTGTGACTAAGGTTTAGTAAGAAAATAAAATGTTTCGTTTGCATAGTCCAATTTTAGACACGATTAGCGCTAGTCACTGACTAAATTTAAATTTAATTGCACCATACCTCTAGTTTTACATGTGACTAGAGGTAAAATAATGAAGTATATAAATTAAAGAATTTAGCTAAAATACTGTGAAGAATAGGTTGAGAGACTAAACATAAACGACTATGAGACTAAGACTAAGAATAGACTAAGGCTAACAGACTATGCGTCTGATAATTAAAAAAATTAAGGACTAAAGCCCAGTTGCACCAAAAACGTTGATCCCAAGTTCAAGCTGAACTTGAGTTTAAGATGACAGTTCTACTTGTTCTAATGCCACTTTGAACTGAAGTTCAGAGTTGAACCAGTTCAACTTGTTTGGTGCAACTGGCCCTAAGACGATTTAATTGACGGAAAGACTACAGTTAAAAGACTGAGAGCCAAAAGTTAAAAGACCTACGGCCTTATGCATAGTCCGCTAATAGCAGACCAACGTGTGACTAAGGTTTAGTAAGAAAATAAAATGTTTCGTTTGCATAGTCCAATTTTAGACACGATTAGCGCTAGTCACTGACTAAATTTAAATTTAATTGCACCATACCTCTAGTTTTACATGTGACTAGAGGTTAAATAATGAAGTATATAAATTAAAGAATATAGCTAAAATACTGTGAAGAATAGGTTGAGAGACTAAACATAAACGACTATGAGACTAAGACTAAGAATAGACTAAGGCTAACAGACTATGCGTCTGATAATTAAAAAAATGAAGGACTAAAGCCCAGTTGCACCGAAAACGTTGAACCCGAGTTCAAGCTGAACTTGAGTTTAAGATGACAGTTCTACTTGTTCTAATGCCACTTTGAACTGAAGTTCAGAGTTGAACCAGTTCAACTTGTTTGGTGCAACTGGCCCTAAGACGATAAGGTTAAAAGATTCAACAACAATAGCTAAAATACTGAAGTTTAAATAAATAATTATAAAGTTAGAAGACTGTGAAAAATAAATAGAGAGACTAAGCATAAACGACTATGAGACTAAGACTAAGAATTAACTTAAAATTATGAGTAATATGGACTTAATGAGTCTGTTTGTTTCAGTCTTAATAAATCTTATAGGAATATGGGTTTTTGAGTTACGTGAAGATATAAATTAACAATATAAATTTTTCCCGATAATCCCCTTACCCATATAATTATCCGAAATATTTGTACAAATACGCCGCATCTATTGTAATCTAGTCAGTAAGCTATTGATAATGAGTACTTAGTATTCGAAATGTACATCTAGCAAAATAAAAACTTATTGTGAAGAAAGTGATAGTGTTTTCATTCAAGCTTAATAAATCTATTTATGACTTCGCCTCATAGAAGCATACAACTGTACTTAGGAAATTTTTATAATAAATGTCTGTAGTTGTATTACAAATAAATAGTGATTTGTAAACAAGTTGTGAATGATAATCCGTAACATTATTATTAAAGTGTTAAATGTTATAACTTAATTTTCACTTATTAAATTACATAACGCAATTCCCAACACTCCGTAAAAATAACTTACGCACCGAATCCACTTTTTATTTTATCTCATTGATTTGGATTTCGAAAGCCAGTCAAACGCTTTTTCCAGGTTAGAACCAAGCCGCAGCAAAATCGGTTTCTGCGCTTAATAAATCTATTTATGACGCCTCATAGAACCATACAATTGTTCTTAGGAAATTTGTATAATAAATGTCTGCAGTTGTATTACAAATAAATAGTCTTTTGTAAACAAGTTGTGAATGATAATCCGTAGCATTATTATTAAAGTGCTCAATGTTATAACTTTTTATTTTTTTTATTTGGATCGATGATCCTGGCATAGACTCTCGCCACAGCCATATCTCTTATGTATTTTTATGCTAATTATTCTCTCATTCGGACAAATACACACATTTATACCACACCCAGGGTCACGACGAAACATTATTTTTCAAATAAAGTCTCCCCGTGCACGGGAATCGAACCCGAGTTTGTGGCTCGCCGAACAATATTATAACTTAATTTTCACTTATTAAATTACACAACGCAATTCCCAACACTCCGTAAAAAAAAACTTACGCACCGAATCCACTTTTCATTTCATTTCATTGATTTGGATTTCGAAAGCCAGTCGAACGCTTTTTCCAGGTTACAACTAAGCCGCAGCAAAATCGGTTTCTGAGCATGGTAATGAATTCGAATGAACGAACGTTAAGCAAAGAGTTTACCGCATTCACACTCAAACAATCACTTTCGTAAAATGTGATTTATCACAGGAACTTATCGATGATTAATTTGGACAAAACGCTGATTTCAAGAAATTTCGTTCGGTTATTTTGGAAAAAGAATGACGCGTTCGGGTTTCAATTAGGCAGGACATTTTGTTAATTAGTTGAAATTCCTTTCGAAATAATATATTTTTGGAAAAGTGCTCGTTTGTTTATATTACCGGAAATATATTCCATAGGAAATTAATCATCATTAATAATAACACTGGCCAACTTTTAGTCTGTTTCCTGGTTCCAAATAGGCTAATCTTACTAATTTTGGGTCAGGAAAAACGAATATAACGATGACATTTTTATATTAGCCCTTGTTTTTAAGAAACTCAACAGCTTACTAAAGACATCGATGTAATGGTAAATTGAACAAGAAAATAAATCCTGTGTAATAAATATATTGCAATAGCTCATGCAAGGCCGTAGCTAAGGGAAGGGGGATATGGAGGTTCAACCCAAATTTTCCAAATATTGAATTTTTGTATGTAAATGCGGTCCCGCAAGAGCCCCCCTCACCCTAAATTTGTAAAGGGTGGGCCATCTAGTGGTTTCTTTTTAAATCATAGGTTATTTTGACACTGACATCTTTTTCCCGCTCGAAAACTTGACAGAAAGTCGGTATCATTCCTCCGCGGTACGAAATAAGTCGCTTTACGCTTGAACAACGTTGGGAAATATTGAAAACTTATTTCCAAAGTGAGTGCTGTTTAGCCCAAACAGTGCGTTTGTTGAAAAGAAGTTTTGGCCGAAATGAATTATCCACCGCGCCTGCTGTACGCAAGTTTGTGCAAAAAGTTCGTGAGACTGGCATGCTAGTGGACAACACTCATGGTCCTCGTTCTCGTACGGTGCGCACAGACGAGAATTTGGCTGCTGTAACCGAGAGTGTGAGGCTCAACATTGCACCCACTAGCCTGAGGAGAATTCTGCACAAAGACCTCGGATTATTCGCCTACAAGGTCCAATTGACTCAGCAATTGAAGGCGCATGACCATCCGCTTCGTTATCACTTCGCAGTTTGGGCCTCAGAGCAGCTTGAATTGAACAACGATTTTGGGCGAAAAATCATCTTTTCTGACGAGGCTTATTTTCGTCTTGGCGGCTACGTTAACAAACAAAATTGCCGCATCTGGAGCTCGGAAAACCCGCACGTTATTGTCGAGAAGCCAATACATCCTCGGAGAGTGACAGTTTGGTGCGGATTGTGGAGTGGTGGCATCATTGGACCATTTTTCTTCGAAAATGAGGCTGGAAACAACGTTTCGGTCAACGGTGAGCGTTACAGAGCCATGTTATCCGACTTTTTTTAATGAAATTTAAGACATGGATTTGGACGGCCTCTGGTTCATGCAGGATAGCGCGCTATACCAAACAGCCCATGCCACAATCGATCTTTTGCGCACCAAATTCCCAAATCGTGTTATCAGCCGTCTTGGCGATGTCAATTGGCCGCCTCGGAGCTGCGATTCAACCCTATTAGATTTTTTTTGTAGGGAACCGTGAACTTCAGGCCAATATCATCCAAGCAATCTGTGAGCTACAGCTCGAAACCATCAACAAGGTCTTGGAGAATTGGAGTGACAGAATGCGCTACTGCGAAGCCAGCCGAGGGCCACTTGAACGAACTTGTTTTCCAAAATTAATGGGAATGTTTGCTCTAACTAATAAAGCCACAATACATGAAAAAAAAAATAATTTTGTTCATTTTATTGCATTTTTAAAAAGAAACCACTAGATGGCTCACCCGTCAGACGCCTCCACAATACAAAATTTTATAAGTTTGTTATACGAGAATTTATTGAAAAATGTATCCTTAATTACTCAATAAAAATAACTAAATGCTACTCATTTACTAAGTGAATTTTACCTTTAAACCGAAGATATTTCCTGTATGATTATATTCGTTACATTTTTCCTTGTTGATATTGTCGGTTTCACAAAAAAAAATAACTGATTTTGTAATCGACATGGCCTTAGGGTAATTACAGTGGGTGTTATTTTTGATTGATCGGAATTGTTACGTAATGAAATAATTGCAGATTTTTTGCCATAAGTGTGTTGAGAAAATATTTAACTGTTGCAGATACATACATATTTTTCAAACACGTAATATCGAGCGGACGTAATAAATATTACTGCTTTAATACACTTTCTAATGTGATACATGTACTGAATCACTTTCCTTACATTTGAGTACCTATTTAATATTTTAAATAACTAAATTTAATTTTAGAATTCGCTGTTTTTGTAAAATTTCTGAAACTTTTAACAAATGTTTAATTAATTTCTCACTTAACCCGTCGTAAAACATTTTTGAATCTAATTCTGGATATTTATTTAAAACACTTCGTTTGTTTCACTGATTTACATATCCCAATTACGTGTTTTAGATTTTTAAATATTCGTTGTTTTCTTAAAAGAAGTCAATTTGAGGTTTAAACGAGTGTTTTCCACTCCCAGGCTAAGCATGAAGTAAAATTTCGAGTTTAGAAAAGCCTGAAAATTTGGTTTGGTCGCGTAGCGCGAAGCGCGGAGCGACCAAACCAAATTTTCAGGCTTTTCTAAACTCGAAATTTTACTTCATGCGCCACGCGTATAAGAAACTGATTTCAAGCGAAGTTTATTCGTTCACAATATTTCAGTATTTAATACGCGTGGCGCATGAAGTAAAATTTCGAGTTTAGAAAAGCCTGAAAATTTGGTTTGGCCGCTCCGCGCTACGCGACCAAACCAATTTTTCAGGCTTTTCTAAACTCGAAATTTTACTTTATGCTTAGTCTGGGATCCGAAACACTCGTTAGAGTCTTGAAATTGATGGTTTTTAATAAGATCACGATTGTCTGAAAATTAATATTGTAAATCGTAACATGTATACTTAAAAGAAAAATCCGTTGTATTTAGAACTTTTTAAAAATTTGAACATATAAATGGGCATTTTATAAGTTAATTGAATTGTCATATTACTGTCAGATTTCCCTTCACATAACCTACAAATTAAAAATTGGTTTACAACATACCATGTGATTAATCTTGCCCTTGCCTAAAACACACAACTTGCATCATACCACTAAATTCTTGAAATGTCAAATTTGATTAGTCATATTAAAAAAAACAGAATCAGCTTCTAGCAAGTGTTTCAAATATGTGGTATATCTTGTTTTATAAATAAGCACTCTTGATTGACATAAACTGCTACTTTGGCTTGTCGTATATAACAAAAAATATTTTTACACAAAGGTACAGAAGCGGCACATCGTTGAAATCGGCATCAAAAATGTTGTTCAATGATGTGCATATCTCTATATGCGCCCGTAAGAAAAAAGTGAATTTAATGTAGGTTAACAAAAACGAAACGTCCTTGAAATAAAACGCGTGCGTCATTTTAATGGTCGTAAAAAGTTGCCATAAGAAAGTGTTTACAGTTTGGTTATAACTTTTAAAACAAATGAGTTACAGTAACTTCATAAAAATTACATTTTATCAACTTCCGGTTATAGAGCGGAAACGGTTGGAGATAGATAAATTTTCTTTTCGCCATTAATTAAAACACTGGCTCGCTGAAACGGTTTCGCAATATCTCTTCAAATAAAAAAGTGTTCCATATGTGGCACCTCCAAAATGCACTACCCTGTACAATCCTCATTTCAAATATGCTAAATCTAAATACAGTAGATACTAGATAGTGAAAGGAGGATTTAATAATTTTATTTAATCAATTTGTATGCACGTACTTAATACCATAAGAAATATTATACACATAGACATGACTTTATTAAACCGTTATATCACTAATGATAATTTAAAACAGTTAATAATTGAAAGTGATTAAAACGCGCGGGAAATGGAATTTCATTTAACAGCAACCGGATTTGAAAAACTAAATAATTCTCCAGTAACATTAAAAAAAATTAAATAACATCCTTGTGAGGAATGCAGTTGTTAAAGACGAAATATTGAAAATAAAATTGAATAATTTGAAAACTAGTTTGATTTTTTATGGATTGCATAATTATTGAAATCCAAGTTGGTTTATATTTTGTTGCCTATGCTAATTATGTGTAAAAAAACTTACTTTCTAATCCGTTTATTTTTTCAACACGTAGTTTGTGCATACAAGTGATCGATTATTTAAGAAATTGTAAATGAATTCAATTAAATTTGGTTCATATTCAATTATGTAATGACACATAATCGACATAGTTTCCTATTACGTTAATTTTAATATTTCTTTTTATACATACATATTATACGAATGCTTGAAAATTTACAGTGTACACATCGGAAAATGTATACTTAAAACAAAAATTCCTAGTTATAAAAACGAATTAAAATATATTTTGACTTTCTGCAAAAAAAAATTGTCTCATTGAAAAAATTCCTAATACACACACCGGCAAAATTAAAGGAACGGATACAACATTTAATTGTATTCATAAAATTTCTTTTTTTACTGGCTAGATCTAGACGGCGTCGCATTTCCTACTACCATATGTCATTTTTTAAAACATTAGTTAAAACTTGAGACTTGTAATTACATGTTGACATCTCTTTAAGTTGTATAGTATTGTGTTAAGTGTTGCCTTACTTTTGAAACGCGTGTTTTCTTTGGACAAAAGTTCGTATTTTTTAATAAGTTATCGTTCGAATTTGTTTTTTTTTATTTACAATCGTCAATTTGGTTATCAACCAGTTAATAATGGGTTATTTAGCACCGACTGATATCGCTAGGGCAATAGAAATGATCGAAAATGGTCGGACCTTCCGAGAGGTTGCCCAAATGTTTGGAAAATCAAAATCAACGATCCATCGTAGTGTTACCCGTTGGAGACAGACTGGTTTGTATGTCAGAAGACGAGGTCAGGGTAGAAAACGCTCAACCACTGCCATAGATGATCGATTTATAGCGTTGCAAACACAATTCGATTGACGGTAGGGAAAGATTGTATCGACGTCAAGAACAAAATGCACCATTTAATTTTACTCCTGCTGTCTCTTTTGGTGGAGGCTCAGTTATGGTATGGGGCGGCGTATGTTTAGGGGCACGCACAGAGTTGGTGGTGATTCAGGACGGCACTTTAAATGCGGATAGGTACATTATGGATATCCTGCAAGACCATGTGATACCTTTCGCTCCACATATTGGGGAAAATTTTGTCTTAATGCAAGACAATGCTCGTCCGCACGTCGCTCGCTGTGTAATTGCCTATTTAAACCAAATGGGTATAACAAAAATAAATTGGCCAGCATGTTCTCCGGACCTGAATCCGATTGAACATATCTGGGACATACTAGGTAGACGACTTAGGTCAAGAATTCCTGCTGTCCAAAACACAGAAGCAGCTTTCACTGCTTTAATTGAAGAATGGGATAATTTGCCTCAAGAAATGATCGACGGCGTCATCAGAAGTATGGGAAGGCGGATGACTGCAGTCATAAGGGCTCGTGGAGGCAATACACGATATTAAAAAAATAATATGTTTAATTTCTCTTATTTATTACATGTTTAAAAAAAGTCAAAGTGTATAATTCTTCTAGAGCAAAAACGCTACTATTTGGTTTATTTTTTTAAGAGGTTTCACAATGGCACATAGCTTTGCAAAAGGAACTGCTATTAGTTAGTTTACCTTGGTTGTACGACATGCCGCTGAAATTGCCCAAAAAAAAGTTGCACGGAGAAAAAAATATCGAATTTATCTGCGTTCCTTTAATTTTGCCGGTGTGTGTATATAAAATTAGGAAAATGTTATTCGTGAAAATGCAAACAATGTCTTAATTAATAAGACAACTTAAGACGATAAATATAAATATTCATTGATTGCATTTTCACCAATAACATTTTCGTAATTTTATATATTATGTTTAAAGTGTGCAAACTATAAGAAGCGTAAGCTTATTTTCTCGAATTCAAATAGCTTTGAATTTGGATTTATCTTGTTTGAAAAAATTCCTTGTACATAACATATGTCTAGTTCGATTTAATATATTATTATTAAAAAATAAATTCTATGAGTATTTAATAGCAATATATTACTCAAACAATAATTTTTGCGCAGTGATCGAGAATAGAAATTTCCACATAAAAAAAACTTGAACGCCATTGAATGTCCAATTTCACACTTTCATCCGCATAGGATAACCGACATCTTTTCCACGGGCGGTCAAGAGAGAAAGAGAGAGACAAAAGAACGTTCGTTCATAATGAAACGAAATTTTAGATCCGATTGAAGAGAAATCACATTAGCGTTCATGTCTAAGATGAACTATGAACTTCAAATAATGTTTAGTGTGAGATTATCATTTACTGTCAAGTCATCTGTAATTGCAATTTATTATAATTATGTTACATATAATATAATAAAACGATGTGTAATCAAAAATCAATCGTGATATCAATAAATTTATTGATATAATAAACTACTTATTATAAAATATTTTAATACTTCAAAATAGACATATTTTGTTCTAAACTGTTAACTGTGAGCTGTTACTTCTACTATCTACTTCTACTATCATAAAACATTAGGTAATAAGGATGGACTTTTAGAAGAGTTACAAATCTCTTCCATATTTGGAACTCTCCTATAACGTCCGCCCTTATTACCATTTATTTCCCTACCGTTCTCTACTATTAGTTTCGGCTAGTTAAAATCACTTCCGGCAGTAATCCGAATGATTGTTAAAGGTAATTGATCCTTCGTGCGATTTTCCACCGTTTGGATCGGCTGCTCACAGTTTAAGCAAGCGAGCGAAATTATCGAAAGTGAAGGTGGCAGAGCGGCGTGGCGGTTCGTTTCAAAAATCTAATCGGATTTGACTGACTCTCTGTGTGTAATTGAAAATCTGCGGTAAATCAGTGTGGCCACAATCGCCGGCAATTTTATGAAAGTCTCTCCACTCGGTCCGAACGGAACTTTTCGCAAGGACGCTGGACTCACTGTATAAAGCGCTTTGTTTTCTGCACACCAATTATCTCACTTTAATTACGGCCAATAAAAGACAATGCGAGTGAGTTATTATTATTAATAACATTCAGTTCTTTCAACAAACATGATAGTCAAACATGAACGTTACAGAAAAAGAGAGAAAGAATTATCTTCGTTGATATATTTGCTTTTTTGCAGTTATGTTATACAATGATTTTTTTATTTTTAAGTATACAGGCATACAGGATTTTTTTCTTATAAGTATACATATCCATATGTTTTTTTTGAAATACACAATGAAACACTTTTAACTTTGTTTGTATAACACGTGTTATACAAACAAAGTTAAAAGTGTTTCATTGTGTAATTAACATGTATAACGAAGTAGAAGCCTCCACAATACAGAATTTTTTGAAATAGTTTAATTTGAAGCTTTAAACAAGTGCTTTCCAGTCCCAGATTAAGCATGAACCAAATTTTCAGGCTTTTCTAAATTCGAAATTTTACTTCATGCGCCACGCATATTAAACACTGAAAACGCTGAATTATTGTGAACAAGGGAACTTCACTTCAAATCAGTGTCTTATACGCGTGGCGCATGAAGTAATTTCGAGTTTAGAGAAGCATGAAAAATTGGTTTGGCACTTGGTTAAATTGGAGTCAAAGTCAAAAGAAGTTGGAATAAAAAACCAAAATATTATTAGTAAAATTTAACAAAGTGTATTCTTTTAAAATCAATATATTAAGTTGTATACACCAGAAATTAGAGATTGCTGGTTTTGTATTTAGATCCCTCAATTATCTTCTTTAGAAAAATATGAACTACAACTTACATGTGGTCTCCTTTGGGCCAAAACAGCCGTGACCGAAATCACCAGAATGAGGATGGTCAGCCTCATGGCGAACCGATTTTTTTTTTCGAAACCGACTCACGCACTTAAATAAATGTTCACAGAAAATCACCGAAATGTAATTATTTTTAATCCCATTAAAGTCACACGATAAGTCCTAAAGTAAGTTCAATGTTGGTCAGATTCTTGTTGTTACTAGTTGATGATCAGCAAAATCCTGGAAGCCTGAAAAGAACATAGTTACGTTTTAAAAATATTTATTAAATTACTTAGATTTATAATATAACATTTAGTGTTTGATAATGGCAAGCTATAGTTGCCGAACTGCAGTTACGTCAAATAAAAAAAGTATTATACAAAGTTAAAAGTGTTGTATTGTTGAATTAATATGTATGCCGAAGTAGAAGCATCTACAATACAAAAAAATAAAAATAATACTTTCAATGTATACTGAATTTATATTATATCAAGAAATAAAATATATTTATTAACATGCTTAGAGTTAGGAAAACAAATATAAATATAACTAATAGTTCAAATATCAATCCACTAACTCAATTGAATGTATGTTACATCACGAAATAAGAATAAAAAATTGTATCTGAACTTAACTTTGAGTTTATTAATTACTTGTTTCTCATTGATCACTTAGTAAATCATTTCTATTAATATATAATAATTATTATTAGTAAAATAAATCAAGTGAATTTCAATTTAAACAGCTATACACCATTCCATTTGTTTCTGGATCTCGCCTAGCCATGCTTTCGTGTTGTTATGTTGCAGTATCAACATTTACATTTTTTATTAGTTGCCACTCCTGCTTCCTTATTTTAACAGTGTTGCAATAATTTATGATATCATAAGTAATCCTCTTTTTAATTTTCAAGAGGTTTATTGTTAATCTTGCAACAAATCAAATTAATCTAGTGTTGCAATGCTGTGTCAATGTCAAAGTGAAAAATAATTTCAGGCATCTGGCTCAGAACAAACATCAGAAGATTCAGATGCAGGTTCTCTTGACTAAATAATAAAAGTGGAATGAGGGCTTAAAAATTGTTTGACATGAAAATTATCAGTATCACAAGACGGTGGGAATAAATTTGCAATTCTACAAAAAAATACTGAGAGCCAACAGAAGAGAGAATGACCAAAATTAAGGTGGATGGATGGAGTTGATCAAAATGTGTTAACGGGAAGACCCAAGCGAGAAATACAAATGGATGACGAAATATGTTTGCAGAGCCGAATTCATTATATTTGTTATATACAATATTATTGCTGTGTTTGTATGTACAAAAACTAAGAAGTAAATTTTGTTAATCTTAAAACTGCATATTAATATCCTTTTATATCTGAAAATTTGTAAAACAGGCAACAGTGTAAGATCACAATAGTCAGAAATTATAACCTTAAAATCGAACATCTGACAGTGACATTTAAAAACCCTGATTCAAAACACAACCAGCCCCATTTACAATACTTAAACTGTCACTTTTCCATAGCTAGGCGAGATCAAGAAACAAATGGAATCGTGTATATACAGGGAATATATCTTTTAAGTATACATATAATTATTAATCGTTATAAAAGCTTTCAATGCAAAGCTTCAAATGAGTACTTCCACTCGTTGATTAAGCATGAAATAAAATTTCGAGTCTAGAAAAGCCTGAACATTTTCAGGCTTTTCTAAACTCGAAATGTTACTTCATGCGCCACGCGTATAAAACACTGAAGTATTGTGAAGTTTAAAATATACTTTTAAATCAGTATGTTAAAGCAGTATATTTTGAACTTCAGAGCATTTTAATGTTGTATACGCCTTGCGCATAAAGTAAAATTTCGAAGTTTTACAAGCCTGAAATTTTGGATAGCCTGAAAATTTGGATTATTCAAAAATTTCAGGCTTATCTAAACTTGAAATTTTACTTCATGTTCAATCAAGGAATGAAAACACAAATTAGAAATGTTGAATTAAACTTAAAAAAAAACGAATGCCTAAAAATGTACAGCGTATGCATTAGGATATGTAAGTCCTAACTAATACTACAACTAATATTACAATAAAGTCTACGGTATTTATTTAGTAAGTACGTAACTGGATTTAGCAGTAGGTATTCAAAAATCCTATGTGGATTTAGGGGTTTTTGAAACCAACAGCGATCTTACACACGTTTTTACAGCAGGATTTAGTTCGATTAGATGGCCAATTTCGGGGTAAAATATGCCTCTAATGATATATTAACCCATTAAGCGCCATTGGTGCAAGAACGCAATATTATGATTTTTTGCTTTTAAATTAATAAATAACTTAATTTAATACATTGTATTATTTGTCCTGACCTGAGACTTTGTGAAGAAATGTGTAAATATTTTGTTATTTAAATATTTTGGTTATTACTCCTTTTTTTAAATAATTTTCAAGTGTATTTCTAACATCACAATATTATGGTGATTTCTACGCGTGACGCATGAAGTAAAATTTCGAGTTTAGAAAAGCCTGAAAATTTGGCTTGGCCGCTCCGCTTCGCGGAGCGACCAAACCAAATTTTCAGGCTTTTCTAAACTCGAAATTTTACTTCATGCTTAGTCTGGGAGTGGAAACACTCGTTCGAAACTTCAAATTGAAAGTTTTTATAAAATCGACGAATGCCTGAACATTTACAGCGTAGAGATTATGTATGTTTAAAAGAAAACTTTCCAGTGTCTAATATAAAAATAATATAATAATTCCTTCATTGAAATCATAAAAAATGTGCAGAATTTTACCTGAAATCAATTTTTAGAGTTAACTCAATAATTGCTCGGCCGTTAATGGGTTTAAAGATGGCAACACTAGTTAAATTTTTGTAAAAAATTGATTTAGAGTTTTTGGAAATAGGCGACTTATTGTAAGAACAATTCCCTTTATAGTAGTTCTGCGTTTTATAAGGATTTTTATTTTATTTAAATAATGTTTGGTTACATAAATAAAAACCTTTAAAAAGGTGATTGTTGAGAAAATGCCAAAATCGATAAATTACATTTATTTATTTCCTAAACATTATTATTTTAAATCGATTGGATTAACATCGAAAAAATATATTTTAACTTAAATTGATAAAACAGCTAGTGGCCTATTAATAAACATTTTTGTAACTATATTAAAGTCTGGGAATTATCTACCAACTCCATCAAACCCACAAAATGTATTCAATATTTAGTGATAATAATATTTAATTTAATTTTTTTTTACTACAAATTTCTGCGAAAATTAAATCAATTTTAATTTTATAAAGTTTAACTCAACGTTGAACTTAATTTTATTAGACAATTATTTTTATGACATAAATGAGTTTTATCAATTACACTTCATAAATGTCTCTGCTTTTATCTATTTTGTTAAATTTTAAATATGTTTAGTTTCTAGCGTGACTATTGCGGTTTTATTTGATTTTAATTTTAATTATAAGTTATACCGGATGATTCAGACCACCAGCGCCACCCCTAAATTTTATAAACCCTTTATTAATATGTATCCAACAAAAAAATGTATCACCAAAGTGAACCCGTAGAATAAATTGGTGCACTTTTTATTTTCCGGAACAATCCGGAAGTACCCGGAACCAGAAGTAACTTTGAATTTTCAAATAGCAAAATGGGTCGAGTATGGTTTTCATTGATAGGTCTTTTAAAAACAAACAACTCTTATTTAAATAGTTTTAAAAACGTCTGCGTAATTTACAAATTAAAAGAATTGTTGTTTTGGCTTTTAAATTTAACCAGGCAATTTAAAAATATTATAAAGAGAATCAATTAAAATGAAAATGTTTACTTTTGGTGCTTCTAATAAACCGATAACGTGCTTCAAATGATCAATTAAGCAATTTTAAACTATCATTAAAATATTAATAAAGACATTTTAATATGTCATGAGGATATTAAAAAAATATACCTTGACTGTTGCTGCTTCAAATAGAGCAAATATGTCTTCCTAAAAAAAATCCTTAAAGCAATGATAGAACTGTTTAAAACATGTGTTTTGACTTTCAGGATTTTAAATAGACTGACAAGTTGGTTTCTATAAATTCATCGAGCATTTTGAGAATATTAAATGAAGGATAAAGTAAAAATCATCTTAAGTGTACTGTTTTTTGTAAACGAGTGTTTGTTTGAATTTGTAAACTGGCATTAAAGAAATTAGTGTCGCTTTGACATCGAGTATTTTCAAAATATCAAATTGGAGATTAATCCAAATTTAATTTTCTAATATGTCTATTTTTGTAAACTGTCAAAATTCTGAAGTGTAGTATAGTATAGTATAGTAGTATATATAAACCACTGTAGTCTATATGTTTGCATATTCTAGCATAAACAAAAATATTTTTTAAATCCACTTTGACTGTCAATACTTTAAACAGATTTCCACAAATCCATCCAGTAGTTTCAAGGTATGAAAATGAGATGTATGCAACAAAGATATTTTTAACATGTCACTTTTTTTATACTCTATGAATTCTAGTTACCATTGTAAGAAAACGGAAATCCAGTTTTTTTTAGAAACCTCGTTACAGCAACACATTTTATTGTGATCCATAATGATGTGTGCGTTATGTAAAATAAAAATGTAGAATAAATAAAACGTGAAAGAGGACAATCGTGTGCCGGTTTAATGTTTTGGAAAATTTTAATTTTTATGCACGGTTTCTCCAACGTACTCGTACATGTCTCAATACGACAATGTATACATATCTATTAGATCACAACAAATATGAAAAAAATTCAAAAGAATTTTCAATTGAAGTGATTTTTTTTAATATATAATCATGTATCAGCAAGTGATCAATGAGAAACATGTTAAAGATACATTTATATATCCATTAAATGTTGATTAGATCTTAAATATTTACACATTCTTTAATTCATCTTTGAAAAATTCATTAATATTTAAAAATTGTTTCATTTGTCTAAAACAAGTGCAATATTAAAATATAAGCGCCATTAACTGCATCTCGAAGTAAGTTTGCTCAAGTTTTCTGTATATCTTACAGCTTTATATAATCATTAAATAATGAATGGTAATTAGTAAGATAGAGGCGTGGCGAGACTATTATTCATAATTTAGTCAATTTTAATAAAATAATAATTATCTTACGTCATTCATTTAATCTACAAAGAATTCTTGCAGTAATATAAAATCGCTGGAAATAAAAGAAAAAATCGATCAAAAGCAGAAAACGGCTTTCATAAGATTTTGTGTGCACGAAACCTACTAAACAAACCTAATATATTTTAGTTATGTTTGGCCAACATTACAATAACGTTTTAAGTTTATTGCAATGATGATTAAACAGTATTTAAAACTAAAGCTTGTTTGCCTAGTGAGGATTTATTGGACTTTTAGGGTTAACACAGAGCATTTTTAAACATCCTGATGCATACGCTATAAATGATTAAGCATTTGTTGCTTTTATAAATATGTTTAGTTTGAAAATTCTAACGAGTGTTTCCATTCCCTGATTAAGCATAAAGTAAAATTTCGAGTTTATAAATATGTTCAGTTTGAAAATTCTAACGAGTGTTTCCATTCCCTGATTAAGCATAAAGTAAAATTTCGAGTTTAGAAAAGCCTGAAAATTTGGTTTGGTCGCGTGGCGCGAAGCGCGGAGCGACCAAACCAAATTTTCAGGCTTCTCTATACTCGAAATTTTACTTCATGCGCCAAGCGTATAAGACACTGATTTAACGTGAAGTACAAAATATACTACTTTAGCACCAGAACTGGGCAGGATTCGAATCATTTGGGATCCGAACCCTTTTAGAGGATAGAAAAGATGTATTCGAATACTTCAATTCGTAATTCGGATTCGCTACATTTTTTTAAGATGATTCGTATTCGAATCCAAATGCGAGTGATTCGAATCTTTATAAAAGGATTCGAATATTTATAAAAAGATTTGAATACTTACAAAAGGAATCGAATACTGACGAAAAGGATGTGAATTGTCAAAAATAATTCGAATTAATTGTAAGGATTTCAAATGTTCACGAAAATCCTTACAATTAATTCAAATTTTTGTGTTTCTAACCTTCACGTTAAATCAGTGTTTATACGCGTGGCGCATGAAGTAAAATTTCGAGTTTAGAAAAGCCTGAAAATTTGGATTTGCCGGGGCGCGACTCGCTTCGCTCGCGCGCCCCGGCAAATCCAAATTTTCAGGCTTTTCTAAACTCGAAATTTTACTTCATGCTTAACCTGGGAGTGGACAACACTCGTTATGGATAACACATGTTTACTCATTCACGTTATGGGTAACGTATTTTTTGAATCACGTTTTGGGTAAACATTTTTTACATAACACAATAAAACACTTTTAACTTTGTTTGTATAACACAATTTATTTTTTATGTGACTGCAGTTTCGGCAAATTCAGCTTGCCATTATCAAACATGAACATACTTCATGTTTGATAATGGCAAGCTGAATTTGCCGAAACTGCAGTCACATAAAAAATAAATTGTGTTATACAAACAAAGTTAAAAGTGTTTAATTGTGTTAAATTAACATGTATAACGAAGTAGAAGCCTCCACAATTCAAAATTTTTTTCATACTATACTACAATTCTGAATCTATTTACATTCTAATTCTTTTAATATTTTTATTTGGTAAATATTATCGCTTTATGTTAGTTTTAACAATTTTGCAGATGTTTTTAGTTTTAACAATTTTGAAGATGTTTTTAATTCCAATAATCGTTTGTTGCTTTTAAAGATTTTATGTTAAATAAAAATATTTTTTTTTAAAATGATTATTTTTGTTATTGGTTGTTAAATTTGATTTCATTTTGATGAATTTGTTGTTTTCTGGATACAATTGAATTGTATACATTGTTTACCAAAACAAAATGCAGAAATCGGAAAAAATATAATTATACTTTTTTATTGATGTTGAAGATGTGGACACGTGTTTGACAAATGTCTGTTTATATTGACAGTTTAATTGAAAGTTTATTTTTTTGCTAATTTTGAAAATATTCATTTATATAGTAAAAAGCTTTTTTTAGTTAGTGGTTTGGTCAATTTGAATAAAATTCCCTGACTTTGCCCCGACTTTCCCAATTTTAGTTATATTTAGGGAATCTTTCTTTCAAGTATTTTTTAGGTGTTCGTCGATTTTATAAAACATTTCAGTTTGAAGTTTTGAGCGAGTGTTTCCACTCCCAGGCTAAGCATGAAGTAAAATTTCGAGTTTAGAAAAGCCTGAAAGTTTGGTTTGGCCGCTCCGCTTCGCGGAGCGGCCAAACCAAACTTTCAGGCTTTTCTAAACTCGAAATTTTACTTCATGCGCCACGCGTATAAAAGACTAACTTCAAGTGAAGTTTAAAAATACAAAATCACATCTTTAATTAGAGTAACGCGGAATCAGATATTTAGCAATTAGGTTTTGAACATGTTTGTTAAAACAACTGGTTGAGATATTAAAATGCTAATAGTTGCAAAAAATATTAAAATCTAATTTATTTCGTGATTTAAAAAAAACAGGATTCGAATCTTTGATTCAAATCATATTTTTCTCTGACGAATCCTTTACTCAAGTATTCGCGATTCGAATCGTATCAGGTGATTCGGATTCGTGATTCAAATCCGTTTTTTTGGGGATTCATCCCAGCTCTGTTTAGCACACTGATTTTGCAGTGTATTTTATTTAAACTTCACAATATATCAGTGTTGTATACGCGTGGCGTATGAAGTAAAATTTCTAGTTTAGAAATGCCTGAAAATTTCGTCTGAAATGCCTGAACATTTTCCAAGAAAAACAACTTTGTACTTCTTGCAAAAAATTCCTACTGCAGTTCTATTTATCTTAACTAAGCATTCCATTTTAAGCATAGTCCAAAACAAATTGGGTCATCAATAAGCACCTTAACATTTTTGATATATAGAAAACACTTAACTTTTTTATAATAATAATAATAATAATAATAATAATATTTCTTTATTTTAAAGTTCACCAGATACACGTAATACAAAATATACAAATACAGATTATGTGTAATATAGTCAGCCGATGTACATGATAAGAACTTAAAATAGTGTCAGAGGTATACCACTTTTATTTTACTTTAGTAAAAGTAAAATAAAAGTGGTATAAAAAAGTTAAGTGTTTTCTTTATATCAAAATTAAATAGGTACCACGAAGTGAATGCCTCCAAAATTTAAGAATTAATGTAAAGAATTAATTGAGTAGTTTTTTTAGTAGTTTTATACCGTCAAAAAAATTATAGTTCTATTTTTTAGCAAGATTTATTTTAATTAGCGAAATATTGGCTAATTAAAATAAAGTTCTGGCTAAAAAAATAGAACTATAATTTTTAATTGTGCCGCTTTCCCCCAAAAGTTTATAGAAGTTTTTTAACTTCTTTACTTCAGGATACTCAAAATGTTCCATTGATGACTTTGATACAAAAACCTTGTTAACAATCTGTAAGTTAATGTATGGTATTTAATGTAAGAAAATACAAACCACATGTTATAAAAGTAATCCTTATTGTTAGAAAAAATCGAGGGTAGAAAAAAAGTCGAAGGCACTCACTTTACTGACATGACACTACGAAAAAAAAACGTGTGTCTTGGTGTGAAGTGAAACACACCTAACTGAGGACTGAATGAGAAGGAGAACCTGATAAGGTTTGAGGCCGCAAAATCCAAGAAGTAAAAGACGAAAAAAACTATATCACCTTCCCTCTCACCTGGAAAACGCGCGTTGCCGGTGTCCTTTCTCCTTCGGCGATAACGCCAAAAAGAGGGGACACCAGCGGTGAGGAAGGGGGCCAACGCTGTCGGCTTCTTGTGCATTCACATTCTCACGACTCGGACAGGAAAAATGGTCAGTGTAAGAGAAACTAAGGTCAAAATGTTGTTGAGGTAAAAATTGGCGGTATGAAGGAATAAAAATTGGTTTAAAGTGATTTCCTTCACTCAATTTTTTATTGATTTGAGCAAGTTTTAAAACTCCTAGGGTCGTCTTACGAAGGGATTTTGTTTCAGATATACATATCCGCTGTAAAGTTTAGGGCATTAGTTATTTTTGAAAAGCGTTTCACTTTGAGCTTCTAATCCTGGATTAAGCATGAAGTAAAATTTCATGAATTTTTTCTTTTGAGTATAATATGTATACATGTTACATAATAATAATAATAATAATAATAATAATAATAATATATTTATTCCTGCAAATACCAATACATAGTTTACACATGTCAAGAAGGATATATATAATATATAGAGATAATGTAAACATAAAAATAAATTCAACATAATAAACAGGTTAAAATAAGTGTATACATTAGGTGGTAAAATGACAAAAAATTGACATAACAAACGATTTAAAATAAGTGTATAAATAAAAGCAAACAAACAATACATTATGTAATAAATAATAAAAAATGTAAAATTTTATATGTATAAAAGAACGATAACTCACAAAAAAAATCTATTCGGACACACAAATAGGATCCACATAAGGAGTAATATAATGAATTCATCACGCATTAAAATCAAACGTTGAAAAATCCTCAAATAAAATGCATTAACAGTTAACATGTTCTTCATTTCTTGTTTGAACTTTTTTAGATCAAGTTGTCGCAAAATCGGTGGTAATTTGTTGAAAAATTTTACCCCATAATAACTTGTTCCAGTTTGACTGCGCGATAATCTGAGTTTAGGCTGGTACATATTTTCCTTGTTCCTTGTGTTGTGAGTATGGATGTCATCATGTAACCTGTAATTATGTATGGTCCGTTTCACATACAATAATCATTCAAGAATATACATACAGGGTAATGTCAATATCCCTAGAATAGCAAAATTTTGCTTACAATCATCCTAGTAACTTATACCTGCAACAATCCTAATAGCTCTTCTTTGCAAAGAAAATAACCTATGGCGACATGAAGAATGACCCCATATAATTATACCATAGGCTAAGTGAGTGTGAACTAAGGAGAAGTAAGCTGTGCGAACCATCGATGGAGATAGGTTGCTATGCAAGTTACGAAGTAAAAAGATCGATTTGTTTACTTTCCTAGCTATATTTTCTCCCTGTTCAGACCACAATAGGCCTTGGTCCAGATGCATTCCTAAGAATTTCACTGCTTCGTGTCCTTGGATTGACTTACTCAAGGAGAAAGTTCTTGTGATCGTCTTTTTCTCATTCAGATTTAACCTATTGCTCGTAAACCATGTTTCAGCTTGAGCTAGAGTAGCTGTATTTATTGAGCTTGCAGTATTAACATCTCGGCCGGTTGCAATTAAGGTGGTGTCATCTGCAAATTAGATCACTCTGCAACCATCTACGTACATAGGAAAATCATTTATATAAATAAGAAAAAGTAACGGTCCGAGAATCGAGCCCTGAGGCACACCGTAATTTATGGGCAATGGTTCTGAAAGGGTGCCACTGCAAAATACCGCCTGTTTTCTATTTGTCAAATAACTTTTTATTAGTTTTTGGCTGGTCCTGTGAAAATTATAGAAACGTAATTTTTCAATAATAATCTCATGCGGAACACAGTCAAACGCTTTACTTAGATCTAAAAATGAAGCGATTGTCGTTTCGCCTGTTTCAAAGGATTTGACAATATGATGAGTAAGATCTAATACTGCATTAACTGTCGATAGCCCTTTAAGGAAACCGTATTGATTTTCGTTAAACAGGCTGTTACTTACAAAATAGTCAATAATTTGCAGTGACATCACCTTTTCTATGATCTTTGCAAAGATAGGAAGCAATGATATGGGTCTGTAATTATTCATATCGTCTTTATTACCCTTTCTATGAATGGGAATAACTTTTCCTATTTTTAGTTGATCAGGAAATTCACTAGATGTTATAACATAATTAATTAATTTTGTTAGTGGTTCCAGGATAACCTCAGCAACATTTTTTTATTACATGTTGTAGATTTTTAAATATTCTTTGTTTTCTCAAATGAGGTTAATTTGAAGTTTAAACGAGTGTTTCCACTCCCAGGTTAAGCATGAAGTAAAATTTAGAGTTTAGAAAAGCATGAAAATTTGGTTTGGTCGCGTAGCGCGAAGCGCGGAGCGGGCAAACCAAATTTTCAGGCTTTTCTAAACTCTAAATTTTACTTCATGCGCCACGCGTATAAGACACTGATTTTAAGCGAAGTTTACTCGCTTACAATATTTCAGTGCTTTCAGTGTTTAATACGCGTGGCGCATGAAGTAAAATTTCGAGTTTAGAAAAGCCTGAAAATTTGGTTTGGCCGCTCCGCGCTTCGCGCTACGCGACCAAACCAAATTTTCAGGCTTTTCTAAACTCGAAATTTTACTTCATGCTTAGTCTGGGAGTGGAAAACACTCGTTTTAAGCTTTCAATTGAACTCTTTAAAAAAAAGCATATGCATATGTATACCTAATAGAGAATTTGCTGTATGTATCCTTAAAAAAAAAATCCCTGTATTAACAGATTAATCCGATGACTATTTGCCAAATCTACTGAATGCGCATTCGATTCAACTAACATTTTCGGTTGAGCTTACACAAAGTCAACATAAATGCATTATTTATTTCTGTAAATACCTGAACTATTTAGTAGATGTGGAAATTGGAATTATACAACTTAAACTCACATTTAAAATGATTATGCACATCAATTAAAATGATTTGCGGCTGGGTTTTTGTAGATTCAGTTTTACGAAGACATTGTCAAAATGTGACGTCTAACCTTAAAATTTTAAAGCTGCATACCGGAAAATACGTTTTCGCATGTTCGATCTAAAGACCATAGCAGACATATTACGAAGTTTTCTGTCTCTTTTCACCCACGTAATCTGATAACATCAAACTATTTTCCTATTACATGTATTGGCGCAGAAAGGACTACAAATCAAGGAAACCATGGGACACCTCTCGTGAATCGTACCTTATTTTTCTTATACAGAGAGTTTTATGTAACACCGAACATTCTCAATGTTCATTTTTGTATGTTCTAACCGATTTGACACCTTTAATTTTGAGGTTATGTGTAAACTGGGTTGCCTATATGACCATTACAAGTTGTAGCCAATCAATCGCAATTAATGCCTCAATTTGTGCATACAGGGAGTGTTTCTTTTAAGTCCCAATTACAGCGTCTATTCCGTAAATCTTTAGATAATCGTTGTTTTTTGAAAAGAGTTCAATTTGAAACTTAAAATGAGTTTTTTCCACTCCCAGACTAAGCATGAAGTAACATTTCGAGTTTAGAAAAGCCTGAAAATTTGTTGAAATTTTCAGGCTTTTCTAAACTCGAAATTTTACTTCATGCGCCACCGATACAGAACACTGACATATTACGAAGTTTTAAACACACCGCTAAGCTTTATATTAAATCAGTGTTTTGTAGCCGTAGCGCATGAAGTAAAATTTCGAGTTTAGAAAAGCCTGAAAATTTGGTTTGGCCGCTCCGCGCTTCGCGCTACGCGACCAAACCAAATTTTCAGGCTTTTCTAAACTCGAAATTTTACTTCATGCTTAGTCTGGGAGTGGATGACACTCGCTTAAAGCTTCAAATTATTTTCGTTTAATAAACCGAGCATCGAAAAATCTGCAACGTATGCATATGGATAACAGAACAATTCTTGTTATAAAAATGTTCGGTGTTCCATAACACTCTCTGTATAGGCCCGTTTACACGTACGTTCCAAACCGGCGCTCCTGGCGCGCCCCTCCGGAGTGCCGCTCCGGAGTGGCGCGCCAGGAGTGTGAGGTTGGATTGTGGTAGACAAAAAGAGCGACACTCCTCGACCGCGCGCCTGGAACGTGAGTTTGGAGCGTACGCGCCAAAACCCTCCGTGTAAATACAATATACAAAGGTTTTGGAGCGGTGCGTGGAGTTTCCGACTTGGTGGAAACTCCACGCACCGCTCCAACGCTCTGTGGTACTAGTCAGTCGAATTGAACATTTTGCAGTGCCGGGATCACCTTAACATGAGTTCAAGACAAAAGAAAACTGCTATTGCTTGTGTGGCTCCTGGCGCGCCCCTCCGGAGTGCCGCTCCGGAGTGGCGCGCCAGGAGTGTGAGGTTGGATTGTGGTAGACAAAAAGAGCGACACTCCTCGACCGCGCGCCTGGAACGTGAGTTTGGAGCGTACTCGCCAAAACCCTCAGTGTAAATACAATATACAAAGGTTTTGGAGCGGTGCGTGGAGTTTCCACCAAGGCGGAAACTCCACGCACCGCTCCAACGCTCTGTGGTACTAGTCAGTCGAATTGAACATTTTGCAGTGCCGGGATCACCTTAACATGAGTTCAAGAAAAAAGAAAACTGCTATTGCTTGTGTGGCGCTGTATGTCTTATCATGTAAAAAAAAAGAGAGGACCCCGCGAAAAATATGGGTTAAGCAGTGGAGATTAAATAGAGAACGATTTGGCCATATGCCTCTATTGAAGGAACTCAAAGAAAATAACCCAGAAGATTATAGAAATTACTTAAGAATGGACGACAAAACGTTTCAGGTTATTTTAAATTTAGTTCGCCCTTATATCACAAAAAACGATACAATTATGAGAACTATCATAAGTGCAGAAGAACGTTTGGCTGTTACTCTCCGTTATTTAGCAACTGGACGATCACTTCAAGATCTAAAATTTTCATCTTGTATCTCAGCACCTGCCTTGTGTTCTATCATTCCAGAAACATGTTGGGCTATTTATACTGCAATGAAAAATAATTCTTTACAGGTAAGTTTTTCAAAAAGAAACAACTACTTTTTTATGAATTATGTAATTTTGTATGAAAATAAATATAAATAACATTTTCAGCAAAAATATTGAAAACACTTTGAATGAAATAGTTGTTTGTGAATTCTCTTTCAAAAAATGATGCGTGAGATGAATTTAAAGATGGGCTTGAAGTGGACATCGCGTCACATTCCATAATTGCAGTGTTTGGTGTGATTTGGTTCAGTAAACCTTTGCTTAAAATTACATTTATCAGGCTTTCAGCATAAACTGCTTGAACATTGTCCATCTTTTCCAACTTCTTTGTCACATTTATTCCCACTGCTTCATATTCGGAGGTATCAGCTTTTTCCAATGCTACTTTACAGGTTTCTATGAAGTCTTGAGTTTGCTGCGTAGCTCTTTTTCTTTTTAAAACTTTTGGTTTCACAAAGGATGGCTCATCTTTTTCGGTTTCCTAAAAACAAAGAAGATTGGTTACGAATAGCAGACGTATTCGAAAAGATGTGGAATTTCATTAACTGTGGAGGAGCTATGGATGGAAAACATATTCGGATTGTACAGCCACCGAATACAGGAGCATATTATTATAATTACAAAAATTATTATAGCATTATATTGATGGCTATTGTAAATAACAATTATGAATTTATATTTGTCGATGTGGGTAAAACGGAAGGATGTCTGATGGGGGTGTTATTGAATATACTGAATTTTTCACGAGACTACAATCGAATAGACTTAATCTACCTACAACAGATGAAACAAACAAAAATCTAAATTTTGTTTTTTTAGGAGATGAAGCGTTTGCCCTTGGGAACCATTTCTTAAAACCATTCCCTAAAAAAGAATTGACCCATGAAAGACGCATATTTAATTATAGGTTGGCAAGGGCGAGAAATGTTTCTGAAAATGCTTTCGGTTTAGTGAATAGTAGATTTAGAGTTTTAAATACATCCAATAATATGTCTCCTGAAAAAGTCAGCTATATCGTTTTAGCAATTTGCACATTGCACAATTGTTTAATTAAAAATTCTTCTTCTTATGTATCAACATCAACATTTGATAATGGTAACATAAATGAAATCCCAGGGGAATGGCGAGGTGAAACAAGCCGCTTAGAGAATTTGCAGCCTTGTAGGCCTAGTAATGTATGTTCAGAAGCTGTACAAAATCGAAATAATTACATGGTGTACTTTAATAATGATGGGAAAGTATCGTGGCAAGACGATATGTTAAGGAAAGGATTTATATGAATGAAAATAAAGATAATGTACTTACTTCTGTGTTTTTATCGGCCTGCTTGTCTGTCTCGCTTAATTCTTGTACAACCTCTGAATTTTGGTACAATTCCTCTTCAACCTCTTCCTCACAATCAATATTACACTCACTTTTTGATGGTTCCTCTTGGTCCTTGGTAAATAATAACAAATGAAAATACCACAACGTCGGCTTGTGGACTTCTTCGGTGCTACTTCCACTCCTTTGAGAATCATGAATTTTTTTTATTTCCTTCCGGAAAGCGTCCCGAATACCTTGTATTTTTTTTACAATAAAATCTTTGTTAGCTCCCGGGTCAACATGCTGCTTGCAGAATTCACACAATTTGTCGTACGCAGAATTTTTTAGATTTTTATTTTTATATTCATCGCTTTTAATTTTCTATAGGCACGGAAAGTTTCTATATAATTCAATAAATCTTTCAAGGTTGTCCCGAGTCCACATATTGCTGGTTAATTTTGTAAATAAAGAGTCATAAAGAGTAACAGGCGTCTGAGGCGCACTGCGAGCGATCTTAGATGGGAGCGCGTGTGTAAACATACGGTGCAGGTCTAAGCCTGCAATCCTGGCGCGTCGTTCCATCCCCACACTTCTGGCCTCTCGGCGGCCAGCATTCACACACACAGGATTGGAACGCACATCTGGAGCGTCCGCGCCAAAACTGTCGGAAAAACTCTGTGTGTAAACGGGCCTTATGTCTAGCTATTAGCGTAGCCAAGGATATATTATTGACGTATCACGTGAAAATAATTGACATGTCCGAAGTTTTTAACTTACACCTCAAGACACAATACTTTGTCTTCATTTTTTTTTATTTATTCCTTCAATCAAGTATGCTAAGTCTTCAACGAACAACTAAATTGTATAAAGAAATTTAACATAAAGAAAAATTGAGTTTGTCGATAGTTTGCAGAATATTTACAAAATATAAAAAAAGAATTAAATTAATATCGACTTTCTGCAAAACTAATATGTATGTAAAATATCATCCTGAATCCGTAAACAAAAAATTATGGTGTTTCATTTAAATTTGCAAAATGGATGTCAAACCCGGTGAAAACGGAAGTGCAATTAACGTTTCAGGATCATCAGTAAACTCGAATTTGCTTTTAGTATAACTATCCCAAATTTCAAATTGATATCTCACATAATAAAAAAACTTTGATGTCGTATTTAATTTTGTCGTAGTCAAATTTCTAAAAATATCTACTTCATCAACGGGAACGACCTACCTTCAGTCGAACACATTGAAGATCTTGGAGTAATATTTGACTGTAAACTAACCTTTTATAAGCATATTGATACTATATGTTGCAAGTCATTGCAGACACTTGGTTTTATTACACGTTTTTCTAAGGACTTTTCTGTGAATAATCGAAAACTACTTTTTATTACGTTGGTGAAATCTCAGCTGGAATATGGTTCTTGTATTTGGTCCCCGTATTATAATGTTAAAAATAAACAAATTGAACGAGACCAAAACAAGTTCCTTCTGTCAATATCGTTCCAAAATGGGATTAGAAGGGTTGACTATAGTCGTAGTTACATGTTGTGTTCACTATAACTGATCTCATTGCATGAGAGGCGTATATATGTCGATCTGTGTGTATTGTACAAAATTATACACGGTTTGGTATGTTGTAGCGAGTTATTGGGTAAGTTAAACTTTAATATTCCGTCTAAAACAAGACATATCAAAATATTTAACGAGGATTTGTATCGTACAAACTATACCAGGTACTATTCCATTAATCGAATGATAAGAACATGCAATTTAGTTTGTCCCTCCCCTCAATAAAGATAATTTGATGCGTCATTGAATACATTTAAGTTTCATCTAAAATTATTAGATTTGTCGGTTCTTATTACCGATTTCTTATAGCGTATCTTCAAAATCTATGTTTGTTAATTAGTTAATGTTAATATATACTTGTAGAATTAATTTCTTTATTTTTATGTTATTTACTTTACTTTCTTCATTATAATTTTTGTAAATAAATATTATTATTATTATTATTATTATTATTTTGGTCGGTTTGAGATCACTGTGCGACCCAATATGCCTAAATATACAGTATCATGCTTTTCAGGTTATTTATAATCATTAATGATTTCACACATCTCATTTCATTAATCCATTTCCTTTAATCGCTTACTTACTCACACCAAACAGTTCTTAATTCATTTCATTGCATAATCTAATCAAACGCGATTGGTTCCGCTTTCTATTTCCCCGTAATTGATGTATAGACATGTATGTGCGCGAACTTGTCTTGCTGGAAATATCTAAAAAATTCACGATTCCAGAAGTGATTGATTTTAATTAGCACGGGAATAGCGTCACGAAACGCAGAGTTGAATTCCTGGAGCGTGTTTTTTTTTCCTCTGTATTTCATTAATTAACATTGCTCAAGAGCAACTGAGCGCTTTGGTTTTACGTAAACTCTAATCGGGTTTAATGGACGATTTTGAGTTTAAATTCGAACGTCAGTGGAACACTTTCCCATGGCGTTTGGGTATGTAGGTGTGTCTCATGAAAATTTATTGATTGTTGATGGATAATTTGTATAAATTAATTTTGAAAAAAGCAGAAACAAATTATAAAGAGCATATATGTTTTTTTATTTTAGATTGAGTTGTGGGAATTCGAAGAAAGATTTTCTGTTTTATGCAAGAGTCTCTACACTGCACTGCAAGGTGTTTCAGTCGATAAGCAACATATAAACGATAGCAACCTATATTTCAAGTCAATTCGACGTCAAATTCTTTGGCGATACCAATATCTAAATATATTGTATTGACGTTCACATCTTAATTGCACCCAGTATTTTATAACTGGGTGCAATAAAGATGTGAACTATATTATAATATAGTTCAATTGTACCTTAACTGATATAAATAAAAATTCAATTGCTGATGATATGTTACCTGAAGATATTCCTTTATTTTATAGTCAAATAAATGTTCCTATTTTAAATTCTTATCAAATATGGTTACATTTCAGTTCCTTGTTTTATAGTTAAGCCAAGTTTTGTTATTATGTGTAATTAATAAAAAAAATATACTCAATGACATTAGAAGCGTAACACCAAGAAGGAATGATTTTTTTGAATTCATATTTTAGCAACAGAGTGACTATATTTAAAACATACATTGATAACAATTTCAACCTTGTGCCTTTTATATTTATTGTAAAAAAAAAAATTACTTTTTCTATTTTGATAAAACTATTTATATGAGCTGTTTAGTACAGATGTTTTTAGTTTTCGTGTTTCCGTTGAGTGTGTTAAGCTTAAATAAAATGCCTCGAGTCCGAAGACGTCCACAATATCACCATTTGAGCGATTTTGACCGGGGTCGAGTTGTTGCTTATCGAGATGTCGGTATGTCCTATCGCGAAATTGCCCGCCGTATTGATTCCACTGCAGCAACTGAAATACGTGTGTATCAGGTATGGACAGAAGAAGGTAGAGGAGCAAGAAGAAGACCAATTGGTCAACCAAGGCGTACCACAGAACGTCAAGATCGGCGCTTAAGACAAATAGCCCTGCGAGACCGTTTCGCTACTACGCGTCAAATCGGTGATCAATGGATTGGAGAAGAAGGTAGGCCCGTTAGTATGCGAACCTTATATCGCCGCATTCAATCCTTTGGGCTTCTTTCGTACCGTCCAAGATTAGTGCTTCCTTTAACAGCGAGACACTGTCGCGAAAGGTTGGACTGGTGCAGAGAACCGCAGCATTGGGAGGCAGAATGGCACGATGTCGTATTCAGCGATGAATCACGATTTTGTCTAGGCACGAATGATGGCCGTAGAAGGGTACGACGCTACCGTGGAGAACGACCTGATCTTAGGTTTGCTATTGAGAGGCATGTACACAGGACTGCTGGAGTAATGGTTTGGGGGGCTATTGCTTATGGTAGTCGATCACCTCTTGTATTCATTCGAGGCAGTATGACAGCTGCGCGTTATGTTGAAGACGTCATACGACCGACTTTGTTGCCTTATTTAGATGGCCGCCCAGACGTACTTTTTCAACAAGATAACGCACGTCCCCATATTGCTCGTCGAACTATGAACTTTCTTAATGAAGCTGGTGTTAATGTTTTGGCGTGGCCGCTCCGTTCGCCGGATTTAAATCCCATTGAACATGTGTGGGATATCATGGGAAGAAGAATATATTCTCTTTGCACCATCCTCCACAGACTCTAGCACAGTTGATCGATGAAATTCAAGTTGCTTGGAACGAGATGCCTCAAGAAGACATCGACCATCTCATTTTGTCGATGCCCAGACGTCTACAGGAGTGTATACAGCAAAGGGGTCGCCAAACACATTATTAATTTTTTTTAGATTGTTTTTTAATAAAATTTCTTGAAAATGTAATCATTTTATTCTTGATGTAAGACTACCATACTGGCAAAAAATCAAGTTACAATAATAACTCCTTATGGGTGTTACGCTTCTAATTTCATTGAGTATATAAATAGTGAAAATTCACTACAGTATTCTTAAAACTAGAAATTAGGTGAATATGGATTTCCAAATATTAAGGGGAACTAGGGAATACGATTTTTATATCACAATTTATACTATTCTCCTAATACCTAATAAAATTTTATAAAATTCTAGCTCTAGAGATCAATATACAGAGAGTTTTATGGTACACCGAACATACTAAAATGTACTTAATGTTAATTTTCCTATGTTCGATGTGTACCGAGACGCATCAAAGCATTGAGTACGATGTGATTGGCTAGGATTTCTAATGGTAATATAGTCAACCCAATGTACACTCTTCACGTCAAAAATAAATTAAATTTGTCAATTATTATGTCAACCACAATATGTTGTATTATGAATATTTTAGTACAACGGAATGGTTATCAACTTTTATCATATTTTTAATCAGTAAAATATTAGTTAAAAAAGGTAAGAAGATATAAACGCTTCATCAGTAAACACAATTTATGGCATAATTTCGTTGTTTAATTTAACATATTATATACAATTTTACAAAAATGTTATCGCTTAATGTTGTTATACAGCAACTGGTAATGTTGGAATTTGTAT
The DNA here is from genome assembly GCA_932526585.2 of Philonthus cognatus. Taxonomy (NCBI): domain Eukaryota; kingdom Metazoa; phylum Arthropoda; class Insecta; order Coleoptera; family Staphylinidae; genus Philonthus; species Philonthus cognatus. The sequence continues at coordinate 145,692,985 of OW052241.1, read as the reverse complement.
TATCTAAACTTAAATTCTTGTAGAACTCCTAAGTACAAAGGATTTTTAAACATTAAATGATTTTGCAATAGTAAGGATATTATTAGACACTTCGACATAACAGAAATTGTTTAATTTCATCTCTTCCGATAATATCGACGGACTTCTAACTCCTCGCTTGCGAAATTTATCCAAACAAACTGTTCTGGAAGGTTCGAAATGGTTGAAATAAATGGTAGTTTGATTGAACAGAAATTGTATAAAGTTATGGAGTGGCTAAACACGGAGTATTGTTTACCATAATCTGTATACCTTTAATGCAGGGGTCGACGAAAGTCCCGGAACAGCGCTGTATTTTTTGATTGCTTGTATATTTGTTTTCAAAAATTTACATACCAATGCAGTATCATAAAAACATAGGGATTGTTTAGAACGCCCCTAACTTTTGGGAGTGTCGTGTGGGGAGGACTACCCTACATTTTAAATTGCAACCCCTATCGAGATTTAACTCATTTTAAAGGGTATAAAAAAACACATTCCTGTAAACCAGAGGTCATTATATTGGTTTGTACCTAAGAATTTTTGTCACCTTTAGCTACCTAAAAAGCCTTCTAATTTTTTTAACTTACGATTTAACTCTATCTCCAAAACTACGAATCATTAATAGTGTAATTCTTTCAGTTTCACTTAACTTTTGCGCCACTTTTAAGTAATGATTTAAAATTAAGTTTATATTGTCAACTTAAATTGCTCCAAAGCTAACTAGATGATAAGTTAACAAATTAGAAGGCTTTTCAGGAAGCAAATGGTGAGAAATTTGTATATACTTAATCCTTAATAACTGCTTAACAAACCAACATAATGGTTTTATTCCCTTCAAAATGAGTTAAATCTCGATAGAGGTTTGCAATTTAAAAAGTGGGGTAGTCCTCCTTACATGACATCCCCAAAAGTAGGTGACGTTTTAAGCCATCTCATAATGTGATTCTTATGATACTGTATAAGTATACACATTTTTGAAAATAAATATATAACCAATCAAAAAATACAGCGTTGTTCCGGGACTTCCGCAGAACTCTGTATATTTTAATTATCAAAATTCACAAAAGAGTAGAAAGTAATTTAATAAAATAAAAAATAAAACCGAGAAAAAATCAGGAAGTACCAGGTCTATAAATATGAAACCGGAATTTGCTTATCAATGGCTCTAGTTGTCAATATAGTGACTGTTAAGTCGCTTTTATAGCGTTGAAAAGGACTGTTTTTGAGTCTTAAACTTATGATTCGCGAACAGCATTGATTTTCTGTTACCATTCCAAGAAAACTGCTGCAGAATCGGATCGAATGCTTGTCAAAGCTTACGGTGAGCATGCTCTTGGAAAATCACATACTTTGAGTGATTTAAAATATTCAGAGTGGCGATTTTCACGTGAGAAACCAAGAACGTGGAAGACCACCGAGAAAGTTTGAAGACGCCGCATTGCAAGCAGTGTTGGATGAGGATGACGCTCAAACCCATCAACAACTTGCGTATCAGTTAAATGTGACACGAGAAGCCGTCTCCATACGTTTGAAAGTCATAAGAAAGATCCAGAAGGTACGAAGATGGGTTCCACATGAAAGACGGAAGGAAAATCAAAAAAACACGAAATATTGCTCACCGGGTACAAAAAAAATCTTCCGCGTGCGGCTTACTTCCGCATGCGGCTTACTCACCATACTTGGCTCTATCCCATGGCTGCTTATTTCCATCGATGCTACACGCACTTGCTGAGCAGCGCTTTACTTCTTACAAAAATGTACGAAAATGGCTCGATGATTAGTTTGCCTTAAAAGATTAACATTTTTTTTTTTGGCGTGGCATTCACAAATTGGCAGAGAGATGGGAAAAATGTGTAGCTAGCGATGAGCAATACTTTGATAAAATATTTTGTACCATTTTCATACAATAAATATGTATTTTCTATTAAGAAAGTCTGGTTTCATATTTACAGACCTGATATTTATTTGTTTAGAGCTTTTACTCACCTACATATTACACTATGTAAAGTTATTAGGAAGAAAAACACTTGAAATTCTATCACAAATTAAAAACCGTATTCCTAAACTATGAAGTTTATAAATTAGGAAACAATACCAAGTGTTTTTCTATCCATAACTTTACATATTGAGAATCAGATAAATTGTAACATAAAAATGGCATTCATCATTGTTCTTTACTATTTGGTTTTCACTACACATCCTCTTGGTAAAATGTATTAATTTTATTCCTTCTTAAACACCCTGTAGACATGTATTTAATAAGGCATAGCTTTAGTAATATAGGCAATCTAAGATACATACCGCTGTGAACTCAAATGAGGTTGCAGATTTCACCAACCTGTAATAACCTTGATGTCAATAAAATTGCGAAATTCCACAATCTTTCTTTGCGAAAGTTTCAATGCTTGCGCGAGTAAAGTTGCATATAATATAATATATTTTATACAATGATTCTTATTAACGGAGAACTGCAGTAGTTATTTTAAAAGTATTCAACCCTTTAAATTTATTCATTATCACAGTAAAATATATATATTTCGTTTCTTTTATTTTTTGTTTAGCTTTGCTTATATTACAACAAATAAATATTTCGAATACACCCCCGGATATTGAATTATACAATGAAGAATTTAAAATCTTATTTATATTGTTACAACGCTTTAGGTCAAATTCTATTCAAAACAACTAACAAACAATAATGAGAATTTGACCTAAAGTTATCATCGGTGATCTAAAAATTCCTTGTAAGTGTATAATACTTCTTTTTTCAGGAGAATAAAAAAACGAATAAATTGAATTAGTACGAATTAAGAAATTGTAATTGAAGTTTTTATATTATATTCTTTCAATTCTCAATAGTTAGCAGGCGCTCACATAATGTGCGCTGCATTATTATGATTCTAACTGTATAAAAACCTCGTTTCCATTTAAAATGTCGGTTATCAGTTATTGTCAGATCACCGATGATAAACAAGAAATAGCGTTGTAACAAAATAAATAAGATTTTAAATATTTCATTGAATAATTCAATATCCGGTGGTGTGTGTGCACGGGAAGTAGTTGTTTAAATAGATATTTATAGTCAAGTAGTCTTATTAATTAATTTTTATTGTTTAAAGTTTGTACGAACATTATCGCAATTGCATATTTTATGTTGGTTTATATTGTTATGTCCACTTGCACCACAGCTGATTAACAATTAGGAGTAATAATCAACGATCTGATACATATATATATATTTTGAATTAAGATTTTTATTGAATTAGAAAACTAAAATAAAACACAGATATTCTTAAAATGGAATGTATGTGTCTATTCATTTTCCCCAAGCAAAAAAAGTCAACAGTGTTGAGATTAACGTCTGTAGACAACTTAAGAACAACCGCACAAAGTTTGATATTATAACAATAATAATAATCTTTATTTCTCACTTATTATATTACGTAAACATCAATTTTCCACACATTTTTAATATCCTCTGACATTTTTCATCTAAAGACCATTTTCAACCTTAAGTGAGATTACGTCAAAAACAAATTATTTTTCAGTATGATTGGTGAAAAATATTGCTGGTTAATCTGCAATTCGTTCATTTCTATTATGAAAAAAACCACATTTAGTCAAATTTTTTATTGTTGCACGAACAACAGGAAGAGGATTTTCCAACTAACAAAATTTGTAAACAAACCGATACCAGTCCTTATTGCTTCGTTAATTCTTTCAGATTTTTTTTTTTTTTTAGGAAAACCGGCTAAGATATTTTAATTTCAACCTTACGATCTTTAAACGTATTTATATCTGAGCAAAATTAGTGATTTTGAAGTTGATTTAATAATTTATGATTTATTTACAAATTTCCAAACACGATTTAAATAACAGTTGAGTTAATTTAATTCTGACTTCAAGATTTCAAAACTTGTAATTGAAATAGATAATGTTTTTTTTTTTATAATTTTCTGGACAAGAAGAATCATTTTGAAGGAATCTGATGATTTTTCAGAAAAATCTTAGATTTGACAGGATTTTTCAGAAAAACCTGTTGAGATATTGTAACGCCAACTTAACTCAGGGTTCTTAGAGCTTGTTTCTTTTAATGTAAAAATTAGTGCAATCATAATTGTTCTATAGTGGAAAAAATATAAAACAATCATAATTACACTAATGTTTACAAGATTACCTTAAAATCTGACTTTGATTTCACTAAATCTCAACTTTGACACGATTTTTTCAGAAAAACTAGTGTAAATATCTGAACCTCCCTATATAATATATATAATAACCCCGACTCAGCGTCCGACCGTAAAATAATATTTTCAGAATTCGCTAGTTCAGGTAAGAAAATTAGCGATATAATACTGTACAATATTGACAGAGATGGAATAAAGTTCAAGCAGGGGGCACTGTTTGTGGAAACGAAAAATGAAGTTGTATATTGGGTTGCATACGTTTAGCGTCACCTAAATTTATCATTCAGTTGCACTACTATTTATTCATCATTCAACGATCTATCTGAAGTGTTTCACTAATTTTTTTTATTCACATTGTATGTACAAATTATTTTACATTTTTTTTAAATTTTCGTAATCTGTTATGGTAGATACTATCTATATAAATTCTAATAATTATATATCATTAAGTTTTATTTATAAAATGTGCAATAGCACGAGGCATGCGAGTATAATTATACAATGTTTATGTTGTACCTCGCCGTAAATAACCAAATCATAATTTTAGAATTTATATTTAAAGTGGCACAAGGTCGGCCATGTTTTTATAATTAACTCGCCTGCCACAATTAGTTCCTGTTACACAAAACGCGGAGCGCGCGGTCCAGTGGATTTAATGCAACTTAAAATCACTCTCATTATGTAACTTGATAAATATAATTCAAAAAAATGTTCTTTGTTTCCAACTTTGTATGAATTAAAAAAAACGGACAGACAACAAATTAAATATTTCGAAATAAATAATGTAATTTAAAAGTAAAACTTAAGTTTACCTCTGCTTTTAGAAAGCGTTCAAATTGACATTTCTAACAAGTGTAAATATCTAAAGCTTGTATTAAACGACACTATTTTCTTGTATAATAAAATAGTATACTATTTTCTATCATGGTGCAGTACCCAAAATATGACCAAACGCGAATCTTGTACAATTTTGTATAATGGGAAATAGTATTTGGTAACTTCTTGTACAATATTTTTGTATAAAAAAATAGTGTCGTCTAATACAAGCTGTAGATAAAAAAATCTTTTAAATAAACTTGAGTTACTCATATGAAACTTATAAAAATTATAGAGGCAGTTTTTCTTTTAAGTATACATATCCCAATTATTCTATAAATCTTCACATATTCGTTGTTTTTTTTTAAGTTCAATTCGAAGCTTTTCCACTCCCAGATTAAGCATGAACTAAAATTTTGAGTTTAGAAAAGCCTTAAAATTTGGTTTGGTCGCTCCGCGAAGAGGAGCGGCCAAACCAAATTTTAAGTCTTTTCTAAACTCAAAATTTTACTTCATGTGCCAGGCGTATAAAACACTGAAATATTTTGAAATTTTAAATATTCATGTTTAAGGGTATATTTTTAATCCTGCTTTAGCAGTATATTTTGAAAACTGATTTAGCAGTATATCTTCAATTTCACAAAATGTTAGTGTTTTATACGTCTGGCGTATGAAGTAAAATTTTGAGTTTAGAAAAGCCTCAAAATTTGGTTTGGTTCAATTCGAGGCTTTAAACGAGTGTTTTCCACTCCTAGATTAAGCATGAAGTAGTATTTCGAGTTTAGAAAAGCCTTAAAATTTAGTTTGGTCGCTCCACCAAATTTTACTTCATGCGCCAGGCGAAATTTTACTTCATGCGCCAGGCGTATAAAACACTAAAATATTTTGAATTTCAGAATATTCATGTTTAAAGGTATATTTTTATTCGTGCTTTAGCAGTATATTTTTAAAACAGATTTAGCAGTGTGTTTTCAATTTCAGAAAATGTCAGTGTTTTATACGCGTGGCGCATGAAGTAAAATTTCGAGTTTAGAAAAGCCTGAAAATTTGGTTAGGTCGCGTAGCGCTACGCGCTACACGACCAAACCAAATTTTGTCTTTCAAGTATATAGGATACTCTGTAAATCTTTAACATATACTGTTTTATACTTAAATGTATATTGATTGTACAAAGGTGATACCGTAAGTAAATGAAATAAATGAATTCTTCAAGCTTTGGCTGTTCTTAAAAAAAGTGTTTGAAACTTCTAACGAGTTTTTCCAGTCCTTGATTAAGGATGAAGTAACATTTAGAGTTTAGAAAAGCCTAAAAATTTGGTTTGGTCGTGTAGTACTGTATAGTAGAACTATTTACATACAATATAGAAAAAATATGAAGGGAAAATGTGTTTACTATGTTAACAACATCGTATATATTTTGAGTATATTGATTTGATGTTGTAAATACATAGCATCATTATTATTATGTGAAACCAATATAGTAACATAGTTACTATGGACATTTCTACTAGGGTCATTACGTACTATCAATTTCAATTTAATTGAAAATTAATTTATTGTACAAGGTGAATGTGCTTTTTATTTTCTACTTGTAATTGGCTAGTTTAAATTTATACGATATTTTTATATTAATTTATCAATGAAATAATAATAATAATTATATTTATCTGTTAGACAAAGTAATAAAAATGTAATCCTGGCTATTATTTTATGTGCTAAGAAAATTCTTACTATAGTTAATAATTACAAAATATGTGACTAGAATAGGGAACGTTTTAAAGCTCGTCAAGTTGTAAAAGCCCCTTTTGGAGAGGGATAGAAACGGGGGCGATAATTTACGTTGGGGTTGATCCCTCTTTAAAGGGATCCCGATTTATGCTCGGGTGCGTAAATAATAGCACTCACAGTCAGTAGGTTATGACGTATAAGGTATTAATGGGCGTTGTTTAAACACATAATGTCAACAGTTTATTTTTTCAAATTAAACAGGTCAATATATTTAATGACTATATTTTTTAGAGAAAAGTTAACAAAAGATAGTAAAAGAAATGTATCAATAGACGTTAGCGTACATCCTTAACATAACTCTAAGGATGATATTAATATTTAGTATTAATAAAATATTTTAGTAGTATACATATAGCGAGTTTTTTAAATTGTACGTATTCCAAATTCAGCTGATTTTCTTTAAATCATTAGATATTCGTTGTGTTTTTAAAAGAGCTTAATTTGAAGCTTTAAACGAGTGTTGTCCACTCCCAGACTAAGCATGAAGTAAAATTTCGAGTTTAGAAAAGCCCCGTGAAAATTTGTCGCGGGTCGCGCAGCGACCCGAGACAAATTTTCTGGGCTTTTCTAAACTCGAAATTTTACTCCATGCGCCACGCGGATAAGACCCTAAAATATTGTAAAATGTATGCATTTTGAACCTCACTTGAAATCAGTGTTTTATATGCGTGGCGCATGAAGTAAAATTTCGAGTTTAGAAAAGCCCAGAAAATTTGTCTCGGGTCGCGCAGCGACCCGAGACAAATTTTCACGGGGCTTTTCTAAACTCGAAATTTTACTTCATGCTTAGTCTGGGAGTGGAAAACACTCGTTTAAAGCTTTAAATTGAATTATTGATTTTTAAAACTGTCTACTAATTCTAATTTACAGTGAAATGTAATTAGAACTGAACATATATATGTTTGTTCACTTTTATATTTACCGTAGAAATTTATGTGCAGCATATTGAGTTGCCTATACACTGATGTATGAAAGCCTGGCATAGGCAAGCAAATTTGCTCAATTTAAAGCTTTAAACGAGTGGAGTCCACTCCCAGACTAAGCATGAAGTAAAATTTCGAGTTTAGAAAAGCCCTGTGAAAATTTGTCGAGGGTCGCGCAGCGACCCGAGACAAATTTTCTGGGCTTTTCTAAACTCGAAATTTTACTTTATGCGCCACGCATATAAAACACTGATTTCAAGTGAGGTTCAAAATGCATACATTTTACAATATTTTAGGGTCTTATCCGCGTGGCGCATGGAGTAAAATTTCGAGTTTAGAAAAGCCCAGAAAATTTGTCTCGGGTCGCTGCGCGACTCTCGACAAATTTTCACGGGGCTTTTCTAAACTCGAAATTTTATTTCATGCTTAGTCTGGGAGTGGACAACACTCGTTTAAAGCTTAAAATTAAGCTCTTTTAAAAACACAACGAATATCTAAAGATTTAAAGAAATTTTCTGGGCTTTTCTAAACTCGAACTTTTACTTTATGCGCCACGCGTATAAAACACTGATTTCAAGTAAGGTTTAAATTTACATAAATTTCACAGTATTTTAGTGTTTTATACGCGTGGCGCATGAAGTAAAATTTCGAGTTTAGAAAAGCCCAGAAAATTTGTCTCGGGTCGCTGCGCGACTCTCGACAAATTTTCAAAGGCTTTTCCAAACTCGAAATTTTACTTCATGCTTTGTCTGGGAGTGGAAACACTCGTTTAAAGCTTCAAGTTGAATTATTGATTTTTAAAACTGTCTACTTATGTCTAATTTACATTGAAATGTAATTAGAACTAAACATATATTTATTTATTCACTTTTATATTTACCGTAGAAATATAAGTGCAGCATATTAAGTTGCCTATAAACTGATGTATGACACCCTGGCATCGGCAACCAAATTTGCACAAACATAGTTAGAAAATATATCACTAGAATAGGGAACGTTTTAAAGCTCGTCAAGTTCTAGAAGCCCATTTTGGAGAGGGATGGAAACGGGGGCGATAATTTACGTTGGGGCTGATCCCTCTTTAAAGGGATCCCGATTTATGTTCGGGTGCGTAAATAATAGCACCCACAGTCACTAGGTTATGACGTATAACTTATTAAAGGGCGGTTTTTAAGCACATTATGTCAACAGCTTATTGTTTCAAATTAAACAGGTTAATGATTCGACTTTCGTACGTCGTCGAGATAGGTCGTGATAACCTCTTGTACTGTACACGTGAGTCTGTGTTGTTTTTTATCTAAACTTTTTTGTGTTCTTTTCTATTGTTCTGAGTTCTATTTTTAATTTCTGTTTAAATATTGGAAAAAGATAATTTGATTTGATGACTGATGTCATAGGGGGCTCGGAGCCCCCTGACATCCCCCTCTGCTCAATTGAATGAGGCTTCGGGACTCTCAGGATCTCCCGGGGTATCCTCTAGAGGTAATAACATGGGGGAAATACATTGTTTTAGAATCACTGACCGTGCTCCATATTCAGTATACTTAGAAAAAATTTCAACCCCAAATTCCTCCCCCTCTCTTCATGAGATGGTGATTGGTAATCTTTATATAAAAGAGGATACAGGATTACAACTTTCCGAAGGGGAAGGAATAGAGTTTGTGCTCAATTTAGTAATTTTTCAGATGCAAATAAATTATTACAAGATCGAGAATTTTTACAAAATAATTATTTAAAAGCATTCATACCGTCTCAATTAATTTCAGTAAAGGGGATTATAAGGGATATAGATCCTGTTTTCACAGAGGAAGAGATATTGAAAAACCTAAATGACTTAAATGAGTTTAGCACATTGCATGTGAGAAGGTGGAAGAGGAAAGTGAATAATGAGAAAAATGAGGAAAATTTCATAAACACACATACAGTAGTTGCCACACTCCGTTGTACATTCCTTCCTAAATCAATAAAATTATTTTGCACTTTAAAAACCCCAGAAATTTTCATTCCCCCTGTAACACAATGTCATTCATGCTTGAGATACGGCCACACAAAAAAAATTTGCAAGATCAAAAATAAATGCGCTCAATGTGGAACATCAGAATATGAAACTTCTCAGTGCCCCCTTCAACATCCCAAATGTTTATACTGTAAAGGTAACCACCTCTCCACAGAAATGGGTACTTTGTCTAAGGACAGGTGTTGCCCAGAGTTTATCAGACAAAAAAAAAAAAAAGAATATATGTCGCGCTACAATGTGTCTTTTATGGAAGCGGCATCGATATTCCCACAGGACAAAGTGATTAACAAAATGACAACTCCTCCAAATCCCTCATTATTACCCCGAAACTTTCCCCCTCTTCAACCAAACTTCACTCACATCTCACAATCTCCAAAATCAAATTTCAGTTCTTCCTTCGTTACTATAGTAAGCACTCCAAAGAAAAAAAGTCCATCCTCCCCAAAGGAGGTTGATCCTATAGTAAAACAACATAGAGATATAATCTATTCACAAAATTCCCCTACACCAAAAAAATTGTGCTTTAACTTTAATTCTCCCATTACCGCAAACTCTGAATTTGAATGTGATGACAATCAATTTCTAGAAATTATACAAAAACTTTACCGTTCAAATCCATCCATTTTCATAGAAACGGTATTTAACCTCATTCCAGTCGACACTCTAAATAAACGTTCTTCTTCTCTTCCTTATCAAAACCTCTCCACTGGAGATGAAAATTAAAATTCTTCAGTGGAATATAAGAAGTTATAACTCAAATAGAGCCAACCTAAATGATTTAGTATTAATAGAAAATCCGGACATAATTTGCTTGTCTGAAACTTGGACTAATGATACAAGTTATTTTAAGGTAAACGGATACATTCCTATTTTGAAAAACAGACAAGATTCAAAAGGTGGAATTGCACTTTTAATTCGACCATCTATCTCATATAAAGAAATCCTCCCCAATTTGACCCTAATCCCTGAAAATGCTCAATTTGTTGTTATTAAATTTGATCGGTTTGTTCTTGATTCTGGATATATACCACCATCTGTAATATGCCCTTTAACTACATGGACATATTTATTGTCTTTCGGATCTTCAACTCTATGGGTAGGAGATTTTAATTGTCAACTGAAAGTGTTAAATAAAGTATATTCTAATCCTGCAGGTAAAATTCTGAGTCAAATTGTAGATACCCGCGACTTGGTTGTTTTAAATGATAACAAGTCTACTCGTTTAATAGGACCAAATCTTAAACCTAGTATAATTGATCTTTCTATAGCTTCCCCCTCCTTGGCTTCTTTCATTTCCTGTCATACATTACATGATACCTATGGCAGTGATCACTTTCCTGTAATTACACTATATGTTTCAAATTCGTCATTGGTTACTTCGTCATCTCAATTTAAGACAAGAAACCGAAATGTCCGTCTTGCACAGTGGTCTGAATATACCTCAGAACTTGAGTCCTTTTTCTATGAAGAAGTTAACTATGCATCCTTTATTAGTAAATTAAACGAAGCTGCTGATCATTGGATACCTTATACAAATCCTTTTACTAGGTTTCCTAGATGTCCTTGGTGGGATTCATCTTGTACAGAAGTCAAACTATTAAGAAAAAATGCAATTAAGAAGTATTATGCTAATAAAACAGTAGAAAATTTTGTAGAGTCCAAGAGGGCTATAGCTTATTCTAAAAAAAATTTTAAGAATAAAAAGAAAATATCATTCATAAAATTTAGCGAATCCTTATCCAGAGATACCCCTATCTCATCAATATGGAAGACAATTAAAATATATAGGAAATCATTTCTTCCTCCTTCTTCAAAAATTCCTTACTATGAAGCTATAGAAATTTTTTTTAATAATCTTACCCCACCATATGTTGAAAATGTGTATAACTTTGAGTGCACCACTATTCATTTGTTGCTTCTAATTTTACATTACAAGAACTTAATGCTGTACTTAGTAAAGTTAAAGACTCTTCTCCGGGTATTGATAAGATTACATATTCAATGATTGGGAATTTACCATTTTCAGGTAAAATGGAATTACTACGAATATTCAATAATATTTTGGAAACAGGGACAATTCCTTAAGTCTGGATAAAACAGATAATTTGTCTAATCCTGAAACCTGGTAAAAGCCCAGATAACCCCTCTAATTACCGTCCAATTTCTTTGACGTCCTGTGTAAGGAAAACTTTTGAACACCTCGTCAAAACTAGGTTAGATTGGTGGGCAGAAAGAAATCATATATACCCTTCTATGCAGTTTGGATTTAGGAAGGGAAAGAGTACCTTGGATAATATTATTAAATTAACATCAGATATTCATTCTGCATTTCTGAAGGGAGAATCAACAGTAGCATTATTTTTAGATATATCTGCCGCTTTTGATTCTGTTATACCTTCTATTATGGTAAGAAAATTAATTACTTTAGGGATTCCGGTAAAGATTATCAAATGCATTTGGTCCCTTATTCGATTTAAAATTCTTTATCTGAAACAAGATAACTCCTTTAGCAATCCTAGATACTCCTTCGTAGGTCTTCCACAGGGATCTATCCTTAGTCCTCTTCTTTATATATTTTATACTCTTCCTCTTGAACGAGAAATATCTCCTTATTGCACTATAATGCAATATGCAGATGATGTGGTTCTTTATTGCTCAGGTAGTAACATACAATCACTGTATAATAGAATAAACAATGCTTTGTTTAAGCTCTCAGATTGGCTTTTCTGTAATGGTTTAAATCTTTCGCCCCATAAATCTCAGAACATAATATTTACCAAGAAAAGAAATATATTAAATTATCAATTAAAATTTAATGATACTCTTATTCCAAAAGTCCAAAGTGTGAAATGCTTAGGATTAATACTTGATTCAAAACTAAAGTGGAATTCCCACATTCAAGATCTTAAATCAAAGGTTTTCAATATATTAAATATTATTAAAACACTTTCTCATACTTGGTGGGGATCAGATCCTGTTATTTTGCTTACCTTTTATAAATCATTAATCAGATCACGTATTGAGTATGGACTAGTAGCTCTATCACCTTTATCAAAAATCAATACTAAAACTCTTGGTGAAATGCAAACCTCATGTCTCAGGGTTATCCTGGGAGCTATGAGATCCTCTCCCTCCCGAGCCCTGGAAGTGGAAAGTGGAATTCCTCCAATACCCCTCCGTTTCTCTTACTTATGTAGAAAATATTTTTTAAAATGCATAGCATATAATAATGAGCCCGTAGTTAAGTCATTGAGTGAATTACATAATAATTTGTTGGTCAAAGGTAAACCTTTGTTTCCCCATATAGAAAATTTTGCACTATCTTTGTCTTTTAATGTCATAAAATCCCTATGTATCCCTTGTTACAAATTTTCTTATTTTTCATATTTTTATCCATTAAAGATTACTTATGATATAGGCTTACCCAAAATCCACCCAAACCCATTTATTAATAAAGAATTTGATGAATTAACAAATAAAAGATGGCCTAATTTTACACGGTGTTTTACAGATGGGTCTAAGCTTTCTTCGCCTGTTTCATGTGCTTGCGGAATATACATTGAGAATTATGTTTCCTCTTCTTTTAAAATAGCATCTACTTCTACAATACTAACAGCAGAATTAACAGCTATAAAAGAAGGTTTAATGATTATTAGACAGTCAAATATACAAAAATCAGTAATTTTTACTGATTCTAAAAGTGCCTTACTATCATTGGAACGTATGGGAATAGATCAACATCTCTCCATACTTTCCACTGAAATCAGAGCAATTTACTTCAATTTGATAACAACATCTCAGTGTTTAATTAATTTATGTTGGATACCTAGCCACAGAAATATAATAGGAAATGAAATGGCTGACGGAAATGCTAGAAGAGGTCATCATCTAGATCCTGTAATCTTTAGTGGCCCGCACCAAGATTATTACCCTGTATTAAAAAAAAGTGTTTTCTTAAAATGGCAAACATTCTGGAATTCATCTCAGAATCATATTAAATATTATAGCATACAACCCTCCATCCCCACACGTCCTTGGTTTTTTAGTAATAAATCTTTGAGAAGAAGATTAATTACTACCATAATTAGAATGAAAACTTTTCATAATTCATCTCTATAGAATAGGACTCTATAGAATAGGACAAGTTCCATCTCCAAATTGCAGTTGTGGCGGGTGGGGTGATCTAAATCATATATTTTTCGAATGCAGAAATTACTACGAAAAATGCAGAACCTTATATTCTTCTTTAATTTTATTGGGTCACACTTCACCTATTTCCATTACCTCTGTTTTATGTAACCCGACAATTGACTCCTATATATTATTATATAAACTCCTATCTGAGAATAACATATATATCTAATTCTTTGAATTATTTTATTCTATGTTTGTGCTACATGTTCTCCTACTAACACCAGATCTATGAAAAACGAAGTAAGGAAGTATTAAAGAAAACATCTGATTGCTGTGACTGGTCGACAGGGCTTCGAAGCCAGTGCCATTAATTTCGCAGAAGAAGAAGAAGAAGAAGTAAACAGGTTAATACATTTAATGACTATATTTTTTTAGAGAAATGTTAGCAAATGATAGTAAAAGAAACATCTTTATTAATAGACTTTAGCATACATCCTTAACATAACTCTAAGGATGATATTAACATTTTCGTAATTATAAAATACTTTAGTAGATTATTAGTGTTAGTTTTTAACTAATCATTTAATAGCATAGTACCTCTCAGCCATAAGAAATTTAAATAAAAAAATTATGATTTATAGCATTATAATTTAATAAATTCCAAATAACAGATTAATTTAAATATAATGCCATAGATCACAAATATACATACCTAACCAGTATATTTTAAATTTCATTTAAAATCAGTGCTTACTCCACTGATTTAATTAAAGTGGTTTAAAATATGGTTCTTTTAAATCAGTATCAGGCTTTTCTAAACTCGAAATTTTACTTCATGCTTAATCTAGGAGTGGAAACACTCGTTTGAAACTTTAAATTGAATGCTGTTATGAAAAGCAATGAATTCCTAAATTTTTACAGTGCATGGGATCAGAATATGTACACTTAAAAGAAAAATTCCGTATATGTATTTGTTTATTTATTTATTTGAGAAAATAATAAGATACAGACAGGACAAGTCAAAAATAGTATCTAATTAAAATTAACAACTAATAAATAACAACAAATAACAATAATAAAAATATAAATATTTTAAACATAATATAACATAATTATAGTAAATAACAAACATACATACATTACATTACATTTACAAATAGAAAGACTGTTATTCCTTACTTCACTTTTTATTTTTATGTTAGATGTACATTTCGAGACACAAGGTGCTCATTATCAATAACAAACTGTTTGTTATTGATAATGAACACCTTGTGTCTCGAAATGTACATCTAACATAAAAATAAAAAGTGAAGTAAAGAATAACAGTCTTTCTATTTGTGATTAATCACTTCACGTAAACTCGAAACAATACAGTCATTACATTTACATTTATGTAATGATGATGGCAAATCTAAGATTGTTACGTATATAATGAGTGAATAAAGTATGAACAAATAATAAATGTATAAATAATTTGAATAGGTGCCGAAATTACGCACACTTAATCAAAATTGACGTTTAGTTTGTCAAATTCAAAAATTTTCAGTACGGGCATTACACTACACACAACCAACACCTTCAACTTAATGTTAACAAAAACAAGCTAGGTAAGTTTCACATAAAACTCCCACCACAATAAAGTAACTATATGCTCGATATAGAAGAGTAAATTATTAATATTAATGCAAATTTTCCAATGTTTTTATCTTAGATGTGGTGACTTTTTCTATGGCTCATTTTTTCATCGGAAGAGAATTGCAGGATCAACAGGACGTCCACACCTTTTCATGTGAGTGCAATTGCCTGTAATTTTATTAGCGGAGGAAATCCACGCCTTTTTCTCGGCATGCATGTGTAATTGTATTCGAAGAAGGTCAGTCAACCAACGGAGCAACCCTTTTTAATTCGCGCTCGGCAGTCTGACCCTACAAGGTCGCAGGTTCGAAACCCGGGGTCGTTCGAGTGCGTGGGTGTTGACTCGAGACTGCATTCCCGTCTCGATTGAATTCCACCGAAAAGGGTCGTGGGCCGACGACAATAAAAAAATTATAAGCTGTAACTTGACATGAAAAGTTTTGAAAATATTCCACAGTGGGCGTAATTGTTAATTTAGAAAGATCTTATTCCATTTTTTGTATTAATTACAGAAAAAATCATTACGTAATAATTTCTATTTGCATAATAATTTAAGTATTCAAAGATATAAATATTTATTACTTAATTGTTGCAACAACAACTGCAATAATAAAACTAAAAATTATGAACGGTGGGGGCTTCTACTTCGTTAGACATGTTAATTCAATAAAATAAAACACTTTGTTGGTACAACACAATATTTTTAATACTGGATGATTTAAATTAAATTTAAATTAGAACACTCGGTTTGTTTCATATGTTTATATTTTCTCCGACTAGTTTCGACCATTGGCCATCTTCAAGGAGGAATGTAGAAAATAATCTAAATAACAATATTTTTATTTTTATCACTGCAGTTTCGGCAACTCAACTTGCCATTATCAAACAGAGTAATTTAAATTACGATATGTTACAGGTAAACTAAAAATCTTAACTGTGGAGACTTCTACTTCGTTCTACATCATTATTTACACAAATAAAACACTCGAACTTTGTTTGTTTAACAGGTTTTTATTGTGACTATAGTTTCGACAAATTAAACTTGTCATTATTAAACTGGAAGTCTTCTGGTTTGATAATGACAAGTTAAAATTGTCGAAACTATAGTCACAACAAAAACCCCAGTTATACAAACATAGTTTAAGTGTCTTATTTGTGTAAAACTAAAAATGTTTAATTCATTGAATACTTGGACATTTTTACAGCAGACAGAAATAAATATGTGATGAATAATTTTATAATAAGTAATTAAAATATAATTATTTGATTGTAAATAAACAATTATTTTTATATTGGAATTATTTTCTGTACTAAAATTGATCGCCTTTGGTTTTTGTAGCCACGAGCACAACTATTGAGTAGTGCCTCTAATAAATAGTAGTAAGTAAACAAAGCAATTTAAATGTTTATTACAAATAGGAAATCATTTAACAATAAATTAAGCTATAAAAATTGTAAAACAGGGAGTTTTTCTCTTAAGTATAAATATCCGAATTACACACAGCGTATGTGCTGTAAATCTTCAGATATTCGTTGTTTTTTTAAAAGAGTTCAATTTGAAGCTTTAACGAGTGTCTTCCACTCCCAGATTAAGCATGAAGTAAAATTTCGAGTTTAGAAAAGCCTAAAAATTTGGTTTGGTCGCGTAGCGCGTAGCGCTACGCGACCAAACCACATTTTTAGGCTTTTCTAAACTCGAAATATTACTTCATGCGCCATGCGTACAAAACTCTGATGTGTTGTGATGTATAGAATACACGTTTTTAGCATAATGCTTTGATAGAATACTTTGAACTTCACCTAAAATGCGTGCTTTATACGCGTGGCGCATGAAGTAAAATTTCGAGTTTAGAAAAGCCTGAAAATTTGGTTTGGTCGCTCCGCGCTTCGCGCTACGCGACCAAACCAAATTTTAAGGCTTTTCTAAACTCGAAATTTTACTTCATGCTCAATCTGGGAGTGGAGAACACTTGCTCATAGCTTCAAATTAAACTATTTTACAAAACTGTACGTCTCTTTGAGACTAGGAATAAATTGTTACAAAAAACATACATATTTTATTATCAAGATATGTTAGTTATACAAAAAAATTAAATAATCCTCTTACACTAATTATTATAACCTTTGTGTTAATTTGCATTTGTGTGAATAAATTTATACAGCAAATAGAAATAAATATGAGATGAATATTTTTATAATTGGTAATTAAATAAATTTATACAGCAAATAGAAATAAATATGAGATGAATATTTTTATAATTGGTAATTAAACTATAATTATTTCATTGTAAATAAACTTATTTTCATAATGGAATTTTTTTCTGTACTAAAATTGATCGCCTTCGGTTTTCGTAGCCCCGAGCACAACTATTGAGTAGTGCCTCTAATAAATATAAAAGTAAACAAAGCAATTTAAATGTTTATTACAAATAGGAAATTATTTAACAATAAATTATGCTTTAGAAATTGACATACAGGGAGTTTTCTTTTACGTATACATATCCCAATTACACACAGCGTATGTGCTGTAAATCTTCAGATATTCGTTGTTTTTTTAAAAGAGTTAAATTTGAAGCTTGAACGAGTGTTTTCCACTCCCAGATTAAGCATGAAGTAAAATTTCGAGTTTAGAAAAGCCTAAAAATTTGGTTTGGTCGCGTAGCGCGTAGCGCTACGCGGCCAAACCAAATTTTTAGGCTTTTCTAAACTCGAAATTTTACATCATGCGCCACGCGTACAAAACTGATGTTGATGTGATATTCAGAATACACGTTTTTAGTATACTGCTTTAGTAGAATACTTTGAACTTTACCTAAAATCCGTGTTTTATACGCGTGGCGCATGAAGTAAAATTTCGAGTTTAGAAAAGCCTGAAAAAAAAACAAATTTTCAGGCTTTTCTAAACTCAAAATTTTACTTCATGCTTAATCTGGGAGTGGAAAACACAAGTTTTTAGCTTTAAATTAAACTATTTTACAAAACTGCACGTCTCATTGAGACTAGGAATAAATTGTAACAAAAAACATACATATTTTTATTTTTATTTTATTTTTAATACTTTTACACTAATTATTATAATCCTTGTGTTACTTTGCAATTGTGTGAATAAATTTATACGCAAATTCGATAATTAGAATAATTAATAATTTTATTGTAAAATCGCCAGTCGATCACGTTCATAAATCCTGATGCTTTATGTAACCTTGACTGAATTAATGATTATGATGAAACGAAGAAAACACAGTTTATTGTTCAATTATTTTATTGTTGTGCGGATGTTTTCTTGATGAGCCTTTTCGTCCTTGGCGTTTGTTTAAAAGTAAAAGGATGCAGGTGAATCCGGGCGCCTTATTTGGATTAATATGCATCAAATTTAATAAGAGAATAAAAACAAAAATGCCAACAAATAAGTTTTGGAAAAATACAAGAATAATATCCGGTTTCAGCAACTTCAGTTAAATCTTATTCATTGATTAAATGTATTTGTCGATTGGAATAGACATTTGCCATGTCATGAACATTAATGTCATGTAAATTGATTGATTGTTTTACTATATTTTAATCAAAATATAAAAACGAATTAAAATTAATACCGATTTTCTGCAAAAAATAGTCTCGTTGAGACTTCTCCAAATATTCATTGAAACAACTACTTTTTGAGCTAATACCCCGACAGATATTAAATTATACAATGAATATTTGAGTTGCACGACAGATTTACTGTTCTATACTTCGCGGATCTGCTCGTATTAAATCGAGTGAAAACTATAAGAATATTATCTTAAAAAAGGATAAAACACCTACGGAATTAGACGAAGAAAATAAAATTAGAAAACAATTCGCGGCAAGGAAAGAAGCAGGCGAAACAAACATCAGTATCAAATATATACGTGGAATATTAACAATAGTATCATCGACGCCGGAAAACGGATCAACTCCCAACGAAGTATAAACAGTTTAAAAGTGTTTTACCAGAATGTTCGCGGATTGTCAACTAAAACAAACGAATTTTATACTAACATACATAGTAGTGATAGTGACATTTTTCTATTTTGTGAGACATGGTTGCACAATGGTGTTATAAATGCAGAGTTATTTCCAGATACATTCTCTGTTTTTAGATGTGATAGAGTCGGTAAAAGAGGTGGAGGTGTCATGATTGCTGTACGTCATCATTTGCGGTGCTCCTGCGAAAATATTACAGTTAACAGTAATGTTGAGATTGTTGCTGCTCGGGTTTTTACACATAATGAAAGTATATGTTTCATATCTTTGTATATCCCCCCTCGGAACCAGTTGAGACATACATCCGTGTATGTACAGAATTAGACAGAATTTGTAATATATATAAATCGGTTGTTATATGCGGTGATTTTAATTTGCCTCACTTTGCGAATGCACTCGAAAATCCCCGTGCAATCGATCGGAAAATCTCTGAACTTAATAATCTAATGCTGTTAAATGGTCTGGTACAATGTAATACTAAGTTAAATGCAAACAACAGGATGCTAGATTTAGTATTTGTGACCAAAGATATAAAATGTAAATTTGATGTTTACCTACCAATCGTTGACATAGATAAGCACCATCCACCCCTTTCATTCTCATTCTACCCGTCTACTGAAATGCAAATAAATATAAGTAATAATAAAAAGAATAAGTCATTCAACTTTCGCAAAGCTAATTATAATTTAATGTATAAAAAAATATTGGAATACGACTGGTCTCTTCTTCTTACTTTAGATAACGTTGACGACGTTTGCAATCAATTGTATCATGCGCTTTATACTATATTTAATGTAACCGTTCCTTTGAAAAGCAGTTCAACATATAATAGGAACAATTATCCATGCTGGTTCTCCGCTAAGACTAGACGATTGATAAAAATAAAAGATCACTATCGTAGATTACACAAGAACTTAAAATTAAATTGTTATAAAATTAAATTATCAAAAACTCGTAAAGAAATTCGCCAGAGCTTCAAATATGATTATTCAATATTTATTAACAGTGCTGAAAATTCTATTTGTTCAGACCCGAAAAAACTTTGGAACTACGTTTCATCTAAAAAATCTCAATCGCGCATACCTGGCTCTATGTTCTATAATAACAACAGCTTAGAAAATCCGGATAACATTGTAAATGGCTTTGCGAGATATTTTTCGTCCGTTTATACTGACTGTCAAAATAACGGCGCAAATCTTAATGCAAGTTTCGATCACAATATTTCAATTCATATCAAGGAAATTACAGCCGATGACATCCTTAGGGCGGGAAAAAAATTAAGTAATAATTTTACAGCTGGTTCCGATAACATTCCATCGTTTATAGTACGAGACTGTATTCATGTGTTGGTAATTCCGTTGGTTCATATATTTAACATAATTTTAAAAACATCAAAATTCCCTAAACAATGGAAAATATCTCGAATAACACCAGTCCTTAAGTCAGATAACAAGCAAGACATACAAAATGACCGCCCCATCTCAATTATAAATAACTTTGCGAAACTATTCGAGACAATTATTGCAAATAAATTGTATAATTACGTTGAAACACATATTACCACCAAGCAGCATGGTTTTATGATGAAGTCTGCGTGTACCAATTTATTAACCATAACTGAATTTACATCTCATCATATGGATAAGCGTATGCAAGTAGACGTCTTATACACCGATTTTCGAAAAGCATTTGACTCTATAAATCATAATATACTAATATATAAACTAAACAGATGGGGATTCAGTACTCCTCTAATTAATTTATTATGTGCGTATTTATCTGACAGAGAGAACTATGTTGAATATATGAACCATAGGTCCGCATCTTTCTATCCAACCAGTGGGGTCCCTCAAGGATCAAATCTGGGGCCATTGCTTTTTTTGTTATTTATTAACGACGTCGTCGACAACATAAAATCCAACATTCTTGTATACGCCGATGACATCAAAATATACAGAGAAATTAAATCGATAGTGGATTGTTTGACACTGCAATCGGATTTAGAGCTTATCCAGCAATGGAGCTTGGAAAATAGATTATATTTAAACATAAAAAATGTAAATGTGTTTCATTTTGCAGATTAAGTAGCCCTCTATTCTATGATTACTCTTTAAATAACATCTTGCTGGAACGTGTTACGGAAATAAAAGACTTAGGTGTCTTACTAGATAAAGATCTGTCTTTTGTTCCCCACTACACAAAACTAGTGAACTCGGCTATGAGAATGTTGGGTTTTGTACGTAGAATATCAAAGCCTTTCAAAAACACCAGAACCATTATGAAGTTGTATACGTCGTATGTGCGACCGAAGTTAGAGTATTGCTCGTTAGTGTGGTCTCCGTTCTATGATTGCCATATCAAATCTATAGAACATGTTCAAAAAATGTTTGTAAGGTATCTGTATTTTGTAGTACATTCTGTATACCCGGACGAATCTATTAGATATGAAGACTTATTGGCTATGTTTAACTTAAAATCTTTATCTGCACGACGCAAGATCGCTTCATTAACCACTCTCTACAATTTGCTTCACAACAATATAAATGCTCCCGGTATACTCGCTCAGTTAAATTTTTTTACACCTAGGATTTGTAGTAGAAATAGCGTACAATTTGTATGTAATAGAAGTCAAAGTAATGTATATTACAACTCCCCTCTCAATAAAATGATGCGCAATTATAATAACTCTCAAAACGTTGCTGATATATTTTGTTGTAGTCGTAAACAATTTATTAACCAAATGTCCGCTGTATTAATTTAGTCACTATGTCAGATATCGTTAGGTATTGTTTAACTGAATTAAATATTGTATATGTAATAATTTTCTGCTAGAATTTTGTATATTTTTCCCTGTAATTTGAAATGTGTATTTCTGTTGGGAAATAAATTATTATTTTTATTATTATTATTATTATTATTATACACAATTTATATGCAAATCGCATCATCAGGTCAAATTATTCTCTCGCCAAACTAAATGTTGGTTGCAAGGAACTTTAGTAAATTAAAATAAATTGGAAAAATTAAATTGACAATCAATTTTTCTTTATATATTTTAATCGATAAATACTGTACTGATTGGTCGACTTACCTAACGTTGATGAAACCCGGGATTAGTGTATTTTGATTTATTTAAACAGATCTTTGCAAGTTTGATGTTAATTGAAGATGAAGTTAATTGTATATTTTTAAGATATAAAAAAATCCTCATCAAGTAATAACAAACTTCATAAGCCTTTTTTTCGCAGGAATATTAGATGTACTATTTTTAAATCTTTAACTAATGCTATTTTTTTAATGAAGCTTTATTCACAATATACGTAAACAACATTTTGTAAATACATTTTTTTTAATTTAAGCTTATTTTATTTTTTTTCAGTGAATAATTTTCGAATACACTTTTCACGTAAATTAAATGTTCAATTAAAGTTTACATACCTAAAACAATTTTCAAAATCATTTCAATCAAAGATTATCCTCTCTCTCATAAATGTTGTTAATCACATTGCCTGATTCAATTTGAAAAACACTTGATTGCAAATGTATGATCCAACAGTTTTACAACCGCTAATCTTATTTAAATTTATTGTGTTACCAGTAGCGCCCCTATGGTTAAAAGAATGACAAAACTGCAACTGTATCTCCTGCAGTTTCAGGGATATTTTGGGTTTCGAAACCTCCACAAACATGTTTTTTTTAATATCGAAAAAAATCGAAATAGTACAACTTGAACCGTATGTTATATTTACAAACAGGGACACATTTTTAAACAAGGGATGTTATATTTAAAATTAAGTTATATGACGTCCAAAAATTATGAGACACACTGTATATGCAAAAATAATTTTGTGTTATGAAGAAAATTATTCCATACAACTTTTATCTAAAACATTGTTCGCATATTTAATTTAAAGTGAGCTAAAGAACTTTTTGTCTCAGCTAAAACACCCTGTATTTTCTAACATAATAATTCTAAAAATATTTAAAAAAATCACTATCTTGAATATGTTTCATACTATAATATTCAAATCCCAGCTTTCATAATTTATATTATTTATATCTGCGTGATTTTTCATTTTTAAGAACATGCAAATTTGTATAAGAAATGATAATGAGAGGCATTTAAATTGCAACTGTAAATTATAGTTCATCGCTGAAGTTCAATGTCAATTTTGTTGTTATTTAAATAAAATTGATTTTTGACATTGATCTAAAGTTCAAAGATTAACTGCAAATAGTTAGGCAACTGGCCTAAATAAAGTTCTTCATTATTTATTTAATTTTAATTCAATGTTAAAAGAGGATTAGACGTTAAAACCCTGCAATAAATAAGATAATCAGTTTTCGTCTAAAATTACCTTCGAGAAAAAAACTTGAAAGGAGTTTATAAAAAACGATCTTGCAGCACGTGTCTGCCCTCACAATACCTACCCGCCTCCCTCTTGGCATTCGGAAGAAATATGTAGAAATGAATGCATTTTGTTTTAACGTAATGAATATTAAAGTTAAAAGTCTTATATATTTGACATTAACATAAATAAATTTTGCCTACGCCCTATCTTGTAACCCCATCACACCACACTGTCATCTTGACAAGTATAATTGACATTACGTACACATGCACGTAATAGGTTTGATAAGTACATAACGCGCTGACAGCTAAACAGCTGATTGCTTACCGCACAACCAAATGACATTTCTTTGATGTACAGGGAGTTTTTCTTTAAAGTATACGTATTCCAAATTCAGCTTATTTTCTTTAAATCTTTAGTTATACTATGTAAAGTTAATTAAAGGAAAGGCATTTGGTATTGTTTCACAATTAATTGTGAAACAATACCAAGTGCCTTTCCTTTAATTAACTTTACATAGTGTAATATGTTTCACCAAGTGCCAGATGAGAAATTAATTCAAGAAATCTTTAGTTATACGTTTGTTTAGAGTTAAATTTGAAGCTTTAAACGAGTTTTTTCCACTCCCAGACTAAGCATGAAGTAAAATTTCGAGTTTAGAAAAGCCCCGCGTAGAAAATTGATGACAAATTTTCACGGGGCTTTTCTAAACTCGAAATTTTACTTCATGCGCCACGCGTATAAAACACTAAAATATTGTGAACTCTATGTATAAACCTAAATTGCAATCAGTGTTTTATATGCGTGGCGCATGAAGTAAAATTTCGAGTTTAGAAAAGCCCAGAAAATTTGATCAACTGATCAAATTACGCGACCTTATTGGCTACCGAAAAGGCAAATTCAAACTAAAGCATAAAGATCTAAGCACGCGAAATTGCGGCTGTCATGTTAAAATAAGAACAGGCGTTTCTTTGTCAATTGGCGGTTTGCGTCAATTTACACATCTTGTGTTTGAGCGGTGTTATCAATGTGTTAAAAGTAAGCATTACTGTATTACCTCTTCCGACTTATCAAAATATTCGTCTATATTTTGACTGTGTAAACCGGAAAGTTTGATGTGGTCCTCCTATTTTTGAGACAAGGTATAATATCTAAAAAAAAAAACATTATTAATGCATGATACTTTAAATATTCAGAAATAATAAATGAATTGACTTGTATTCAAAAAACTCAATTTGCATTAAATATGCAAGAAATGTATTATTCTGCTAATAACACATAAAAATGTAAACGAAAATCTATAATTATCATAATTAAATCAAACACGTTGTAGCAATAAAAGCAATTTTCCAAACATAAAATCAATGTTAGTTGAGTTTCAGCTTTCTTTGAAACTTCCACGTTATATAAAACAGCATTAAAAATACATGTTTATTCGTAGTATTGAATAAACATATATTATTACGAAATCAGAATATATTAAGTACAGATTTTTCAAGAATGTACGGATATTAAATAGGAATAAAGAAAAAACGAATTCTAAATTGTCAGGAAAGAATTTAATTAAGAATAATAAAACTAATTTGTAAATAGCTACAATAAATTGCGTGTTCTCGTAAATTTTAATTGATACACTTTTATAAAAAAAATTTAAAGATTTTTTGTCGATTCTAAAATGTATTCAATTTACGTCATATATAGGCCTATAGTATTCCTCTCAAACATCCTCGGATTTTCTTATCTACAATGGGATAAAAACTTAAAAAAGTTCAAAAAAGAAGAAGGACTTCGTCCTTACATAAAGTTCCTAATAGTATTCCTAACATTCTTAGGAATCGTAATTTATAGCAGACCGCCTTTAGACCCAAACGAAAACATGCGATACACAAAGAAAACCATAGCGCACATTTTCGAGTACGTTCTAGTTTCGTCCATTTTAATAACAGCCCCATTCGTTTCAATTTATCGCGACAAATTCACAGACACGGGAATAGACTTCTTCGAATTATCAAACTTGGTCGACAGGACATTTTGTAAATATGGTGTAGATTTGGGGTCGACGCTGATACATAAATTCAGGACCCTTGCGATGTTGTTTCAAAGTGTAGCTTGCTTAATTTCTCTAGTGGGGGCTTGGTATCTTTTGGCATTTACCGAGACCAGAAAGTCTATGTCGATGAAACTGCTGATTGGGTATCAAATGCTTAGTCTTACTTCGGTTAATATGGTTTCTTTTTTTATGGTTTTGGTCCCGATATTCGATTTTGAATCAGGTTTTGGAGAAGTGCGTCAACAGGATGGCCAGCAATTGTCCCCTGTGTCAAGATTGTGCTGACGCGAAAGTTGATTTTGAAAATATGTGCAAATATCATACGATAGCGTGAGTATTAAAATGTTATTCACTGCAGTGGCGTATATGGGGGGGGAGGATTAGGGGATGTTTTATACGCGTGGCGCATGAAGTAAAATTTCGAGTTTAGAAAAGCCTGAAAATTTGGTTTGGCCGCGTAGCGCTACTCGATTTATTTGGTTATTCATTTTATTTTATTTTATTTTAATTTCCATCTAAGTAAAAAATAAAAAAACCATTTTGGTACTTGTTTTTGAAGAACATAAGAAAAATACATTTATGAAACATATTGCTAAGTCAAATGTCCCCCCCCCCCATCGCAAATAGCTACGTCACTGATTCATTGCCTTCTAAAATAATCTGTATTTACTATTTTAGAGTCTGTAGCAGTCTATTTTATATTCTATCAGAAGCTACAATAAAATTAAATAAATACATCCCAGAAAAATTGACGGGACTTATAGTACATTGTGAATCATGCGGTGAATTTTTATTCTTAATCGTGTCAGTGTTTAAAATTTACAAAAGTCCAATAGAATACCACATACTCAATTACTTACTTCTATTGGGAATGTTCTTTGCATGTTTAGTACCTGCTTGTTGTACTAATGTAACTCTTGCACAAGTAACAATTTCTATATTAATTACTTTAAAGTATTCACTAATGACGTATTTATTTAGGCTAAGCATGTACAAATAAATATACAAAGAATTATAATGCACACACCTAATCAGGAAAAGAATGAGATTTTAAACAAGCTGGTTTTTGCTTATGGTCAGAAGGAATTGATAACCAGCGTGTATTTGACGATATTTACAGAAAAACTCGGAGCTAATTATGTTATGAATGTAAGATATTATCTTCAATCAATTATATTCAAGATGATATTGATATAAGTAAATTTAATTTCAGACACTGAATAGAGTAGTAATATTTTCTTCAATACTCATCACATTTAAATACGTCATATAAATGTTTGGTGTAACCAGTTTGGAATTTAAATTGCATTAAATATACACTAAGCGATACGTGGATTTTCTAGCACATTCATAGTTATTGAGCTTCAAGATGGAAGCACAGCTGAGTCGCTTATTTTTGGACAGCGATCTAAATAACACTCAATTTGATTTAAATAAATTGTACAATATAGGTTTACTGCCCGTGCCTGGTGTAAGAAAAACGGAATACTGTTAGGGTGATGAGCACCAAACCGGAAAAAGTCAAACTAATGTATTGTATAACTAAAAAAGTAGAAAAATAGTGACTTTTTTGTTACTTACACTACTTTAGTATTTTAACTTTAATTTAGTGAATTCTCTTTGCTTACAAATCAGCATTATTCTAGCATCATGCTCTTCACGCAGTAGCTTCATTTTCAATGAATGGAAATCCGTAACTTTGTCAAATATGTCACTGCTTGCCTAACAAATAAAAAATACTGTTACAATTGGTCTTTCACAGTCAGAAAAACATTGTATTTGTATGCATTTCTTGTATGTCTTAATTCCATAAAAAGATTATATCAGGTGTTAATTTAAAAACCAGATCGAGAAGGCTTGCTTTTTTGATAGAAGGAAATAGAACGGAAAAGTGAAGTCGCAGCTTAATTTACGTTTTGTCATACCTGACATAAGTATCAGATTGTGTTAATCAGTAGCTCATTAATTTGCCATGATCTTGTAGTTGTTGTGTTGTTTCTTCTTCTTTCGTGTTAGTGGGCATTAAAATACCAAATGAAACTGAGGAGACCACAAAAATAATACCTCGAAAATACTGCTAGTAGGTAAACAAATGATTATAATTTTATTGTAATCGTTTTGGTTCAATAAGCGATACAAACTCAAATTCCAATTACATTGGAAATCTTTACATGAAACATACAATGCGCCTTGAAACGGGACACATAGTATATTTAAAACTATTTTAACCCATTAACGGCCAAGCAATTTTAACTCTAAAAGTTAATTTTAATTAAAATTCTACACTTCTTTTTATGATTTCTATGAATGACTTATTGCATTACATACTGTGAATTTTCTCTTTAAATACACATAATGTATACGTGAATTTAATAAAAAGTTAAAAATCATAAATAGTTTATTATTATTATTATATTAAAGTGATAATGAATTTTCAAAAAATTAGTGCCTCAACAATGTAATGTATACGCTGTCAATGTTCAGGCATTCGTCGATTTTATATAAAAACGTGCAATATGAAGTTAAGAACGAGTGTATCCACTCCCAGACTAAGCATGAAGTAAAATTTCGAGTTTAGAAAAGCCTGAAAATTTGGCTCGGGCGCGTAGCGAAGCGGAGCGACCGAGCCAAATTAGGCTTTCACGGGGCTTTTCTAAACTCGAAATTTTACTTCATGCTTAGTCTAGGAGTGGAAAACACTCGTTTAAAGCTTCAAAATTTAATAAACAACGAATGTCTGAAAATGTACAGCTTTATGCATATGTTTACCTAAAAGAAAAATTCCCTGTATATTGATCAAGTAGTAGTTTAGTTTTCATCAATGTCATGTTACTATTAAAAATTATTGCAATAAATAAGTTGTTCTTTCATGTTCATTGTTCATCTTGTTAGGGCGTAGGTAAAGTATCGTACGTTTCTCGAGTGGTCTGGCAATTACATACTCGCGGAATACTGCACTCGCCGCTTCGCGGCGAGTGCGCAACATGTCCGCTCATATGTGGTATACTGCATACTACTCTCGTTACGTAATATACTATTACCTGTCAATAAATTTGTGGCGAATGTTAAAGTAAAAGACATTTTGAATACCTAACAGAACTATAGAGTTTTCCATTAAGAGGTTCTATTTTAATTATTTAAAAACAATGTTTTGTTTATGAAATAGTGCCAACATATTTATTTCAAAACAAAGAACAAACTCCACGATTAGTTGTGGAAAATGATATCCGGTAATTGGCCACTTCGGCTTCTTCTGCAAATGGCTTTTCTTTTGAAAACTTTGGTTCTTATTTGACCAATAACCACTCGAATATTTTATTTGAGCGCTTAAATTGCGGTAATGTTCTCAGCTAACCTGCCGATACGAGTACGAACTGGCAATTTTACATCAGTAATTTGTCAATTTTGCTCAAATTTAGTGATAAGTTTCACAATGGCACGGTGAGAAGCTAATTCATACGAACGCTACGATCTGTCTAGGCGAAATTTTCACCATATTGATAATGAATTTTCACTATTACTATACGTTGTTTAAGCGTAAATCATTCCATTTTCTTAAATCGTACACTTTTCACTTGAAAAGTGTGAACAATCAAGGCCCTCTATTTAACAGTTTAAAATTGCCAGGGAATTTAAAATCTGACTTCTTAATGGAAAACCCTTTATATAAGCAAAAGAGAGGTCCCTAGGAGTGCGCAAGTTTTCCGTTACCCCTCTATTTTGAAAAAATACGTAAATCTGTCTCGAAAGGAGGGACCATTCTATTTCAAAAAATAGAATAATAAATGTTGATTTTTAACAGATTCATTACACATATTAATATTTTAAAGCATACATAATTTCAATACCTAATTCAATAATACTTTGCAGGTGTTCCTTAGAATATCTAACTTTAAAAATATATCTATATAGTAATTGAGATGAGAATAGAAAGATGCAATTTTGGAGCATTTTTTTTTACATATGTATTACGTGATAAGTAATGTCTGATAAGCAAAATAACAGAGTACAGAACACGGTAAACCCTAATATCTTTTATTGGGCGAATACAGAAATTGTATATTTCAAATTGGGGTTTTTCAGTTTGGGTTACCTATTTACATTTTTGCTCCATAAGCGTCCTGATACTTACAGTCCTCTTCACTTTATTTTAAAACAGAATATTTTTGGTATACATTGGCTTATAAACATACAGTGAAGAATGTCATCTTATTTAATTTACCAGAACCAACTACGAGTGATATCCAATCTAAAATAAAAGAAGATCATCACAACATTGAACAAATCTTACAGCCTCGAGGTATTAACTTTAAACCTGCGAAAGTATTTCGTTTGGGGGCTCTGAAAACAAATAATAAGCCACGTCCATTAAAAATTGTCTTTGAAAGAAATGACGAAGCATTGGAAGTACTAAAGAGTAATGCACGGGATGAGAATAAAAAGTTCCATTTTAAGTCAGATAGAACAAAAAAACAAGTTACATATTTTAAAAAGATACAAGAGGAACTGGACATGCGTAAATCTAATGGTGAATTAAACCTAACAATAAAATATAACAAGGGTGTCCCATTTGTTACTTCTAGTCAAACACCAATCTCTCGGACCTCGAATTCAGAACTAAAAAACTAGGGGCTTATTACCAAAATTGTGGGGGGATACGTAGCAAACATAAAAATGTTATGTTATCTATTAATAACAATGATTATGACATAATTATCTTGACCGAAACATGGCTGTTCGAGGACATATCTAATAACGAACTACAGTTAACAAACTATAATGTATATAGAGTCGAACGTAGTATTAGGGGTGACAAAATGGGTGGTGGTATTTTAATTGCCATCAAACGTTGCTTTACATCTTCGGTTATTTTAAGTGATAATTCTATTGAACATTTATTCGTGTTATTATCAATCAATAAGTCTAACTATATTATTGGGGGTGTCTATATACCACCATCGTCGTCATTAGATATATATTCATACCATTGTAGAATTATAGAAAATCTAGTTGAAAAATATTTTAGCAGTCAATATTTAATTTGTGGAGATTATAATCTCCCAAACATTAATTGGAGTAATAATAATTTAGTAGACAGTTGTAATATAGATTCAAAATCTCAAATCATTCTAGACACGTTTAACTTTCTCAATTTTAAGCAAATTAATGCAATACCTAACTCCAGAAATATATTTCTCGATTTATTATTTTCTAATATTGTTAGTCCTGTTGTAACACTTTCTGAAAATGTAATATCAAATGTATCACAGCACCACTCGGCTTACGATATTTCTATATTCTTTGACGGTGTCATTGTATTACAATCTGAGAGTAAAGTTTATATGTATCATTTAGCCGATTTTAATTTATTAAATGCATTCTACAATAATGCATTTAATAAAAATGAATGGTTATCAAATGTCAAAAATGCAAATGTTAATGACTTGGTGGAGTTTTTTTATAAAATTATTAATGAGGGCATTAATACATTTGTACCTCAAAGAGTATATAACAATAGTTACAATAATTATCCTAAATGGATGTCACAGGAACTAAAAGTTCTCGTAAATAAGAAAAAAGCAGCTCATATAAAATCGAAACAAACTGGTAACTATGACGACTATGTAGTTTTTAAGTCAATACGCAGCCAATGCAAAACACTGTCAAATAATTTATACCATAACTACATAGCTAATGTTGAATCAAAGCTCAATTCCAATCCTAAATACTTTTGGAATTATGTTAAGGACTTAAAAAATGATAACGGTATACCAAAATTAATGCATTTGGATTCTAGAAAAGGTTCCGATGTTAAACAGATCGCTGATTTGTTTGCTGATTATTTTACTACAGTCTATGCGACGGATAATAGTCCAAATAATATTAATTCACCTTCTAAATACGCAATTGGTAGCAGCTCTCTTTCATTATCTATGGAAGATATATTTAATGAAATCTTACATCTGAAAGTAAGCAAGGCCCCAGGTCCTGATGGAATCTCAACTTATATTCTGTTAAATTGCATTTATTCACTTTGTAGCCCCTTATTTGATATTTTTTCTAAATCTTTATCTTCTGGAGTATTTCCATCAATGTGGAAGATGAGCTTTATTAACCCAATTTATAAATCTGGTGATCGCAATATGATTTCTAATTATAGAGGTGTTTGCCTTCAGTCTCCTATTTCAAAAATTCTAGATAAATTGGTTTGCAATCAGATTTACTGGATGGCTAAATCCGTTCTCTCTAATAAACAACATGGCTTTATATCCAATCGATCGACAGCCACAAATTTGCTATGTTACCACCAATACTTAGTTAACGCTTTTTATGATAACTATCAAGTATATTCCATTTATCTAGATTTTTCGAAGGCTTTTGATAGAGTAGATCACTCTATCTTATTAGAGAAATTAGTATTACTTGGGTTTAATGCACTTAGGATTGGATGGCTCGCTGATTTTTTGAATAATAGAACACAAATGGTAAAAATCAATAACTTTATATCAAAACCTATATCTGTTACTTCGGGGGTCCCACAAGGCACACATTTGGGGCCAATTTTGTTTTTATTATTCATTAATGATATTGAACGAAGCATTTGCAATAGCGAAATACTTTTATATGCAGATGATATAAAAATATTTAGAATTATTAACACCTTAGAAGACTGTAAATATTTACAAGAAGATTTGGATAAAATTCATGACTGGTGCTTGAATAACAAGCTTTATTTAAATATTAATAAGTGTACTAAAATTTCATTCTCTCGGAAGCATTCAGTTATTAATTATTCTTATAGAATTGGTCAAAATATCATTCCCGAAGTGAATGAAATGAAAGATTTGGGTGTTATTTTCGACAGCAAGTTATCTTTTATATCTCATATAACTAATATATGCAACAAATCATTAAAGATGTGGGGTTTCGTGTGGAGAGTATGTAGAATTCTGAGTCCATCGTGTTTGAAAACTTTATATTGTTCTATGGTTCGTTCTAACTTGGAATACGCATCAATAATTTGGTCACCGCATACATCGGGTCTCACCAACAGATTAGAAACCATACAAAAGAAGTTCTTTCGTACGATGGAGTACAAGTTGTTTAAATACCATTCACTTGGCTCTTATTCAGATATAATGGCTGAATTAAAAATGAAAACCCTAGAAGATCGTCGCACAATTAACGACTTAATTTATCTACATAAAATTGTAAACGGAGCGATTGATTGTCCAGAGATTTTATCCATGCTTGACTTCTACGTACCCTGCCATGATCGTAGTCTAAGGTCTAACCCAATTTTTCGCCTGAGGACGTTTTCATCTAATTATGGTCATAATAATCCCATTGCAAGGATGATGCGAGCTGCGAATAGTTTGGACACGGAATTTATATCGTTATTCGGATCCAATTTAGTTACATTTAAGAATCATCTAACCCACTTAGAGGTTTTTAACAAATAGCCGATAAACTGTGCGATAATTCATATTTACTGTTTGATTAGTGTTGTTAATTTTTTTTTTTTTTTTTGCATGATTTCGGTGTTTAATACAATAAAAAATAACTGCTTTTTAGTGAGCATAGTATAATTATTTAGTTTTAGTTTTAGATTTATTTCAAATACATTGCATTACTATCTAGATTGTCTACATTGTGTATTTTAAATTTAGTATAGTTTATACATGATATATTTAAGCATTAACTTGTTTTTGTAAAAGGGGTTTCCCGTTGAATATGAATAAATAAAAAAATAAATAAAATAAATAATCGGTGTATGCAGATTTTAAAATTGAATTGATTGTTTCTATGATGCTTTTACACTTATACATTTTTAGCTGCAACTTTTTGTTGCGCAGTTTTTAAATAGCAAGTCGCATTTGCAAACAAGAAAGTGTCAGTTTAAAGTTACTCAAATCGATCTGACAATTTATTGTTTTTACTTTGTTTAGAAACAATAAATTGTCAACTGACAGATCGATTTGAGTAACTTTAAACTGACACTTTCTTGTTTGCAAATGCGACTTGCTATTTAAAAACTGCGCAACAAAAAGTTGCTGTTTATAAATTGCGCAACACCAAGCGTACAAGTTTACTTGTTCCATTAGTGTACAGGGTACATTTTGAAGGTGCCACATGTAGAAAACTTTTCTATTTGAAGACATATTGAAAAACGGTGAAAATCCCAGTATTTTCAGCTATAATATAACAAGTGGTATGATTATCATCCATAATATTCATAAGTGAAACCGAGCTGCAAATTCAACGAGCCTGAAGGGCGAGTTGAATGTGCTGCTCCGGTTTCACGAATAAATATTATCGATTATTAATCAAACCACGAGATGTATTTAATGAGAAAATATAACAAATTTCACTATACAGGGAATTTTTCTTTAAGTGTACATATTCCAAATTCAACCTATTTTCTGTAAATCTTTAGATATTTCTTGGTTTTTTTTTAAGTTTAATTTGAAGCTTTAAACGAGTGTTTCCACTCCCAGACTAAGCATGAAGTAAAATTTCGAGTTTAGAAAAGCCCCGTGAAAATTTGTCGAGGGTCGCGCAGCGACCCGAGACAAATTTTCTGGGCTTTTCTAAACTCGAAATTTTACTTCATGCGCCACGCGTACAAAACACTAAAATATTGTGAAATTTATGTATATTGGAACTTCACTTGAAATCTGTGTTTTATATGCGTGGCGCATGAAGCAAAATTTCGAGTTTTGAAAAGCCCCGTGAACATTTTCTACGCGGGGCTTTTCTAAACTCGAAATTTTACTTCATGCTTAGTCTGGCAGTGGAAAACACACGTTACTTTAAAAGGGGGTGCCCGGGCCCCCCTCTAGATACCAGGCAAACTAAAAATATAGTTTAGGCAAACCGTTGAAATTAATAAAAATAGCTAATTCAGTATAAATTATAAATTACTCTAAAAATTGGGGAAAAATGATTTTTTTTTACAAATATTAAAAATGTGCAAAATTTTTAATTGTAGCAAAATTTGTATTACGTCAATAACGTTTTATTTTTAAGTTAACAATTTCAAATAAAAATAAGAAAGAAATATCAAACATTTTTATTTCAATCAATTTTTTGAGATTTTTTTTTTATATTTTCATATGTATTTATTTATCCAAGAAAATACTGAAAACTTAATAACATTAGATTCAGTTTTCAGTATTTTCTAGGAAAAAAGGAACATGAAAACAAAACAAAAAATCTCAAATAATTGATTGAAATAAAAATGTTTGATATTTCTTTATTATTTTGTTGTATTTAGAAAATATTGATACTTAATAATATTGGAATTGATTTGTAATTGAAATATCATTTTTATTACTGAAAACTTAATAACATTAAATTCAGTTTTCAGTATTTTCTAGGAAAAAAGGAACATGAAAACAAAAAAAAAATCTCAAAAAATTGATTGAAATAAAAATGTTTGATATTTCTTTATTATTTTGTTGTATTTAGAAAATATTGATACTTAATAATATTGGAATTGATTTGTAATTGAAATATCATTTTTATTTCAAATAAAATATACAAATATAAAAATGAACAGTACTCTTTTAAATTGTAATATTATTTAGACAATAATAAAAGGTTTTCAACAGTAATTTTCGTCGACAATCCAAATTTCTATCGACATTTTATGGCATAAATGGCATTTTATTGTAAATAAAACACTTTTTACTTTGTTTAACCACTGAATCTTACATTCAATTGTGTGACTAGTTTCGACTATCTAGTAGTCATTCTCAAACTAAACAGTTTAGTTTAAGAATGACTACTAGATAGTCGAAACTAGTCACACAATTAAATGTAAGATTCAGTGGTTAAACAAAGTAAAAAGTGTTTTATTTACAAGTGTATTTAAGATGTACCACAAAGTGAACGCCTACAACACCAAACAAGGCATTTTATTGAATTATAATACATCGTTAGTTCGTTAAAGTGACAACTTTATTGAAACACGGTGCATCTATTGATTGATAAAAATTGTGATGTGTCCATTATAGCCCGTTAAAGATATGATGATTTAAATATCAAAATTATGAAAAAGTTGGTCAAACTAAATTTATTCTACTTTTATTATTATTTTTCCTAAACTATTCACAAAAAAGTTATTGTTGCATTTTTTCGCTTCATCTCGGTAAATATTAATCACCATCACATCTAGGCGGTATAATTTTTTTAATTTTACTGTAAATCAGTGGTTTATACGCGTGGCGCATGAAGTAAAATTTCGAGTTTAGAAAAGCCCAGAAAATTTGTCTCGGGTCGCTGCGCGACCCGAGACAAATTTTCACGGGGCTTTTCTAAACTCGAAATTTTACTTCATGCTTAGTCTGGGAATGGAAAATACTCGTTACTTTAAAGTATGTCACAAGTGTTAAAATGTGTAATTTTCCCATAAAATGTTAATTTTGATTGAAAACTACAGAAATACCAAGCGATAAATTAGCATGTTTATAACAAATTATTTAAAGCAACGACATTCAATAATTTAGTTACTTAAAATAATTTGTTATTAATAATTAATTTTCTATCAAAATTTTAAGTTATTCAATAACATGTTGAATTTTAGAAAAAATCGCAAATAAATGTCTTAACAAATTGCCCGATTTTTCTTAAGAAAATCAACTTTGAGGCAAAATTAGAATAAAAAAAATTCGAGATTTTTCTTTCTTTATTGACTATTAATAAAATGCATCATTTTTTTTTTAAAGTCAATTTTAACATAATACATAAACGTATTTACTTTCTGGAGTTTTCATAATTAAATATAGCTTCAAATCGAGCGCTTTTAACTAGTTATTAATTTTGACTTAAAATTACAGGTAAACTAAAAACAAATAATTTTAACTTAAAATTACAAATAAACTAAGCGAGATTTTTTAATTTTCTCATAATAATTTTAACTTAAAATTACAGATAAATTAAGCGAGACTTTTAAGTATTCTTTACCGAATAGTAAACTGTATTTTATCAAGTAAGTAAT
This sequence comes from Philonthus cognatus, assembly GCA_932526585.2. Classification (NCBI taxonomy): domain Eukaryota; kingdom Metazoa; phylum Arthropoda; class Insecta; order Coleoptera; family Staphylinidae; genus Philonthus; species Philonthus cognatus. The sequence goes on along the minus strand of OW052241.1, from coordinate 145,656,055 downwards.
TAATTTGATTATTTACTTGCAATTGTCATTTTTTCAAAATTTTATAGCAACATTTTATTTTCCTTCTACATTATTAGGTACCTATCAGCCTTTCTTCCCTTGACGTCATTCATTATTTTCCCCTCATTTCTCTCTCCTCGTGCTCATCTTCTTAAATCCAGCAAACAAAATAACATAGCTCAATTTTCTTCCAACGTTTCAATAATAAATATATTGTTTTAATTCCCTTTAAGCGAAAATATGTTTAAATTTAATACGCAAAATTGTATCCCACATTTCAGATCAACCTTTTCAAAAACGGTAATTGATTTTTTTAATTCAGAGATAATATTTTTACATCCAACAAGCAAAATACTAATTCTCGTCCACCCTTTTGAAATAAAGGATTTTATTATTTAAATAATCTCCAATAAATGAAAAACAAATTAATCGTTTCTTTGGTAGATTTTAATAGCAAAATAGTTAAGGCTCCATAGTACGCGTTGTTCCATAGCGAAAATCCATAAAAAACATGCTGCCGTATTCCGGCTGTAATTTCGTTATTTACACACCGATTTATTTCATCTTTTCAAAATAAGGAAATAAAGGTTATATAGACACATCTACTGTCTTGATTTTTTTTTAATAACTTTCATTTGATTACAATAAAATGACAAAAAATGGCATTACTTGTGATGCTTTTTTAGTGTACAATTTAATTTTTATTTGAAATAATAAAACAGCATAAAGGTAGTTTCCTCTTTCTACTGATTATTGGTTTTTATTAGAACCCAAAACATGCTCTGTGCGAAATTTAAGAGATGTTCTTCTGACCCCTGTAAATCGCAAAAATACAGCCCGTAAAGTGCCGCCGTCTGTTGCATTTTACTCGATGCTCTTGGCGTTTTCTGTAAAATTACAGAAATCATGCAGTGATAATATTACTATCCATTCGACACATTTTGGCTCAGATTTTGTTTGATTGTGTTAGTTGTGGTGTTATTGGAAGATTGCGCGCGTAAGTATTTTTGAATTTTTTTTATTTATGCGTGTAAAGTGTATTATTTTGTATTATTCAATAACGTCTGATATCGTCTCCACGCGGTTAGGTTAATTTTGGTGTTATTAAGTGTTGTTAGATTTTTGTGGTTGTATAATTGTTTAACAATGCCACGAAAACCTAGAACGAAGGCAGGGCTGAGATTGAATGACCAACGGAAGAAACAAAGTAACATTCAGAAATGGAATGCGTAAGTATTATTTTATAAGCAATAGCTATGATGAGGTTTTTCTATTCCAAATTCCAATTATAACATATTGCGAACAAGCGTCGGCAAATAGCGGCCGCCGAAGTCCCTTTCCCGTAGCGCGGGGCGCGGCGTCAGGCGCCGATTCGCGTAGCGGGCGCATCGACGTGCCGGCCGGCGAATTCGGGGTCGCGTCACGTCGCGTCGGCTAGTAGGCTGGATATTTTTTTGCGGTGTTTGGTGAATTCAGGATTTTTCTGGCCGGTCATCTTTGAATATTACAATATTAAAATATTCCATAGCTTTAATATTTACCATATACAAAATCATAATCCTAAACGCATTATCTCCAGAACATTCAAATTATCTACGTATTTTTTTTTTTATTTAATAACGGTGGTTTATTTAATAACGGTGGTTTGTGATGGGGCTTGGTCGAAGCGTTCCTATCGTACAAACTATAATGCTTTATCTGGTTTTTGAGCCATTGTTGGACATAGAACTAAAAAAATTCTCCATATAAGCATAAAAAATAAATATGTATGGTAATTTTACGAAAAGGGATTTTTAGAAGAGAATCAATTTAGTTAGTTCTCGTTGCTTAAAGAGTTCGGATACATATATTTCTATAACCTATCGAAGTGTTGGACTATTACTATTTAATTTTAATTGAACTTAGTTCTGTTAGTGTTAGTTAATTTGTGCATACAACAATTTTAGTGTTCGGTGTGTTTAATTATTAATAGTGTTTTTATATTAAATTATATATTAATTTTTTTATGGTGAGTTTCACCCTCCGCGATTCGATACATTTCATATAAGCCACTGTAAAGATTAAATATAATGAAATAAAATTGTTACTTTCAAATAATTATAATTACCATTCTAAATAAAGTTATGCTGTATGGGAATGTTATTTTAATAAAATTCGTTAAAACTGGGATGTATAACAAAGATGTAGTAACTGCGTAATCTGCGTAACTGCGAAATCTATGCATAGGAACGCTCGAACGCCTTCGCGGTAAGCGGTCATGCTGAACAAAAAAATAAAAAAGCCCCTTACAGGGATCGATAAAAATTTGATTTTGATATGGTGTGATAGAGGAAAGTTTGAGCTATTTTTTGGTAGTGCGCCCTACCCTCTACGGTTCGATAAAATTTATTTAAGTCACTTCAAAGTTTAAATGCAAAAAAATAATGTTGTTACGTTTAAATAATCATAACTATAATTTTTCATAATCGATTATTTCATACTTAGCGGAATATTATAGAGGAATATATGTTTAATAAATCCTGTAAAAATGGTATTGATATATTAGGTAATCTCGACACCCTAAAGGGTAAAAGGGATTTTAAATGATTATATATATATATATATATATATATATATATATATATATATATATATATATATATATATATATATATATATATATTAGGTGAGTGCGATGTAATAAATCATTAAATCTTATCCACTTTTCACGCGTAGTTCGCGTTCTCAAATTGATCAATTTTGAACATTAATTGCACAAAAGTGATGCGTCCAAAAAATTCGAAAATTTGACACTTTATGAGTTTTGGAGTATCTAGAATGTAATAATATTTTTTTTGTTCGTCAATTTTCACTTTTATTTTTCCTTCCCCCACTACCGCTGGTGCGTTCGCTTCCATCGGCCACACTGTGCGGCGGAGGCGACTGACGAGTTGGTCCCCTCAGCTCACCGCCCCCGCCTTCGTTCGGCTCGTCTTATGCTGCAGCGCGGCGGGCGCTCCACATATTTAGTTTGAATAGTATAATACAAGAGCGCTATGATTTGCGTGGCGATGCATCGAACTACTACCCACCACCGTTGCCCCGCAGGAGAAACTGTTTGGCAAGGCACTACAGGCCCTTAATATCAGAAAGGTTGAAAAATGGCAAAAATTAAGGAACACTATTTACGCAAAATTGTATCTCACATTTCAGATCAACCTTTTCAAAATAGGTAATTGATTTTTTTAATTCAAAGAAAATATTTTTACATCCAACAAGCAAAATACTAATTCTCGTCCACCCTTTTGATATAAAGGATTTTATTATTTAAATGATCTCCAATAAATGAAAAACAAATTAATCGTTTCTTTGGTAGATTTTAAGAGCAAAATATATTTAATATATCAGAAAGGTTGAAAATAGGCAAAAATTAAGGAATCTATTGCCTTTTTTCAACCTTTCTGATATTAACTATTTTGCTTTTAAAATCTACCAAAGAAACGATTGTTTTCAAGTTCAAATCCACCCTTTTCCTTCACACTTCCACGTCCCTTTAAACTCATTATTATCATTTATTTTTATATCAAAACTGAATTATGGTTTGTTGTGTCCAGGGTGATCTTTAATGTGAAGGGATTAGGGCCTTATTGCGTCTCAACATTGCCCTTTTTTGGTAAATTGTGCCGATTTTGTATAAATGTTTTCATAGGGTGCCGCAAAGGAACCCTAGAAGCCCAATCGTGCCAGATCGAGCGGAATTGTTTGCGTTTTTTCTTTGGGAAACGATTAACCAGAATACAAAAAAAAACTAAAGCGTGAAGTAGGGTTGATATTTATCATCTGTTTGGAGTATCATTTTTCAAAAAATAAACTGGTGGGTTTAGTTAAACAAAAATATTTAAGTAAAAGGCGAAAGATAGAGAGAGGTAAGAATTACAATGAAAAAACTGTTTTTTATTCCTTACTTCACTTTTATTTTTATGTGTTAGATGTACATTTCGAGTGCTAAGCACTCATTATCAATAACTAATTAGTTATTGATAATGAGTGCTTAGCACTCGAAATGTACATCTAACACATAAAAATAAAAGTGAAGTAAGGAATAAAAACAGTTTTTTCATTGTGATTAAATACTCCGCATAACTCAAATCAAACAATTAGAGGTAAGAATTGATTAAATAATAATTTATAATACAAATATAAAATCCCTACGGACGACGATAACAATTATGACCCTTGTTTACACAAAAAATGACATTGACAGATAATAACAAATTTAGAAGGAAAGACCAATGGTCGATAGCCAATTGGCAGATATAACACAAATTAAAATTTATCAAAAAAGAATAAAGATAATGCGTTACGCAAACCTACTGTCGCGTAGTAACGACTTTTTATTATTCACATCTTCACTGTCGCAGTTTAAAAACCGATTAAAGCGCATTAAGTTGACAAATTTCATACAATGACCAGTGATCATAATTATTTATATTTATCTTTTAATTCAATATTTTATTCCTACATGTTATTTATTGCTTTAATGTTGTTTGTCTAAGTTGTTTGATGTCTTTTGTTATTTACCATCTTTATTAAGTGATATTTATCTGTGATATTTTATATACCTCCTTTTCAGGAGTGGTACTTTATCTGTGATATTTTACTCTCAACTGTGATAGATATTTCTACTTATGACTAGCAACATTAACTGTGATATTTTGTTTATGTGAGTCTATTATCGAATATTTTTATATTAATTATATTCGTCCAGATACACATTTAATGCATTTTATATAATCGGATAAGCAACATTAATTTAACCTTAGCCATTGAACCGTTTGGTGTTAGCGATTCAGGTTATCCCTTGTAAAACATATTTCTCATATATATATATATATATATATATATATATATATATATATATATATATATATATATATATATATATATATATATATATATATATATTTTATATTATTTTGTTTATACATTAATTTTGGTTATACTTAGTAACGTAATGAGTATGATGTGTTACTATATACAACTAATTGTGTTAATTTCAATTGTAAAAAAGGTGAATTCCGTAAATAAAGAATAATAATAATAATCTATTTATCCTCCATTTCAACAGAGTATTGACAAAAAACTAAAAATTAATAGTAAAATAACACAAATAGCAATAATATGTATTATCAATAAGAATACTAAGAAAAAATTTAAAAAAAAAAACCGAACATAAAATCTGATAAAATTTTTCAAAATCAAAAAAGTCCGTAATATATGACATAATAATTTACCATTTTTATATATCATATCCTTATGTATTCGTATACATTTGCGGGCATTCGTTGATTTTAAATAAGAGTTTAATTTAAAGTTCGAACGAGTGTTTCCAATCCCAGACTAAGCATGAAGTAAAATTTCGAGTTTAGAAAAGCCCCGTGTAGAAAATTTGTCGAGGGTCGCGTAGCGACCCGAGACAAATTTTCACGGGGCTTTTCTAAACTCGAAATTTTACTTCATGCGCCACGCGTATAAAACACTGAAATATTGTAAAGTTTAAAAAATACAAGCCTTTATTTTGTTCGGTTGGTTGACAAATTATGTTGAATCTTCCGAGCTGATTATACATACTAATTCTATTTATAAATTTTGACAGCTTTTTGTCAATTTTTAAGTAGATAATTTCCTTAGCTAAGAACATTTGATTTTCTAATCGTTAGATAATTAATTATTTATTTTAATTTTGGTGAAAACTTGCCTGCAACAATTTTAAATGTATGATTTTTTGGTATCTATAGGGAGGCGCAGGCACCCTCCTTTAAAGTAACGAGAGTTTTCCAGTCTCAGACTAAGCATGAAGTAAAATTTCGAGTTTAGAAAAGCCCCGCGTAGAAAATTTGTCGAGGGTCGCGCAGCGACCCGAGACAAATTTTCAAGGGGCTTTTCTAAACTTGAAATTTTACTTCATGCGCCACACGTATAAAACACTGATTTACAATAAAGTTAAAAATATATAATGCTTAGATGTGATGATCAATATTTACCAAAATGTAGCAAAAAATGGAAAAAATAACTTTTTTGTGAATAGTTTTGGAATAATAATAAAAGTAGAATAAATTTATTTTAAGCAAGTTTTCGATATTGTTGATATTTTAATCATCACATCGTTAACGGGGAGAATGCTACGATAGACAGATCACCATTTTTAAAATTGATTTCATTTCCTGTGTAACCGAAAGTGCAAATAAGGTTTATGTAATTCTGTAAACTCTAATTTATGTTTAGTATATGCATACGAAATTTTAAATTAATATCTCACAAAATAAAAAAAAAACTGTGGTGTTTTGTCACATTTTGGTCGGTTTCAGAACACTGTGCGTCGCTCAATTCAATAAGTTGGCGAATCAGATGGAACTCTAAGAGTCAGAACTCTTAGCGGATCGCTAGCTCGTAATTGAGTCATGTAACTCTTTCGAGCCGGCTCACTGAACTAGCTTTTTAGAGCGAGTAAGATCTTGTGAGCCAGGTCAATGAAGAGAGCCATTTCGCCCATCTCTACCACACAGTGAACGCCTACTACACAATACAATTTTAAATGTAGATATTTATTAAATCAATTCTTATAAAAAATTCTTCATAAAATTAGAAATCTTAACAATTTACAATCTGTATGTCCTAGAAGTCGCCACATATATACACAAAAACAGGAATAATTTTGAATCACAAAATAACGCGAACCATGCATACAACTTACGCAACTCAAATATTCATCTAGGGTGGCACAGATCGTCAGCTCACGCTAACAGTATGAATATATTTGGCATTCAAATATATAATAAACTTCCAAATCATTTGAAATCTCACGATAGTGTTATATTTAAGAAACGTTTGAAGGAAATACTTAAAACAAGAGTATATTACAGTTTTAATGATTTTTTTGAGGATAACATTTAATATTTTTAATCTGTTGTGAATTGTGGTGTTTAGTTCTTATTATGTGCTATTGTAAATCTACATTTAGTTTTAAGTTTTTTAGTTTTTAATTTGTTAATTTTAAGTTGACCAACACCAATGTACACCTTGTATTTGATGGTAAATAAATATTTGTTTTGATTTGATTTATATTAAAGTCTACCAAAGAAAATACAGTGTGGAACAAAATGATTTTCATCAACCTACTTTTAGAATTTTTTTACATTTAATTTTACCTGCGCCTCCAATGTCTGCCAATAAACGAATTGAATTTAGACAGGCGTAATTACAACACATTTTTTTATGAAAAATAGGCCGCTTCATTCTGTTAGGAGTTTACATTTTTTGGCTCCCAATAGACGGGTGTGAAGTTAGCAATAGATCCAGCGGTATGGGGTCAGTTTTCCTAATCCTTTTTTCTTAATTTTTTTTTCCTAATCCTTTTTTCCTAATATTTTTTTTTCCTAATTTCTATTATTATTATTTTTCTAATACTATTTTCCAAATTCACATTTTATTTCCGAGACTCATTTCCAAATGTACAGTTCAAAAACCAATGTAGCAACCGACGTCCTTTAAGTACTCCATAGCTTCCTCCCGCCGATCTTCATACTGGAGAACGACGTTCGTAATCCTTTCTTCGTTCTGCTCCATAGCTTTGCTCACGTCTCGCCGGACTCTTTTCCCTAAATTTAGGTCGCGGATCATGCCTTCAGTGTCAGATTGCTCTTTCTTGAGTTCCTTGAGGAGAGTGTACAAACCCGGATGGTTCTTTCCCACCACAAGTGCGAAACGAGTATGCCAACCTGTAAGATAAGATGTGGGATAAAGGACAGTTGTTGGATTCAGGAAAAAGTAAAAGGAAAAAGGAAAAGGAACCTTCTGAAAGGTTGTTGGTTCTCGATAGGTTTTGGAGCGTCGCATCGTACATGTTCCAAACATCTGGTGGGTATCGGGCATCAACGGCTCGACGTCTACCTCGAGCTGTCTGTCCAAATGACGGTTGGCATGGGAACTTCACGGTTAACATTGGAAAATTACGAAAATTAGGAATATTAGGAATATTAGGAAAACAAAATTTGGAAAATTGTTAAATTAGGAAAATAATAAGTTAGGGAAAGAATCATTAGGAAAATAATATTAGGAAAACTGTACCCCAATCGATCCAGCAATAGATTTTAAAAAATGCATATCTCGGAAAAAACAAAAGCAAATTAAATGAAATTTGAAAATATACCCTTCAAATAGCCTAAATTATTACCCCAAGAAATATACAACCCTTAACTTTTACCCTTCATATTTCTTCACCCCTTTCAAAAATATGTTATGATTTTTTTTTAATTTGGCAATATTTCATAAAGTTACTTTTTAGCTCAAAATATCTCTATTATACCTTCTTTTGATAAGTGAAATCAAAAAAACGTTTCGACATCCCGTTCGCCACTAAACTATTGTTTTCCCTAAGATTTCAAAAATTAATATCTCAGAGAAATAAAATACAAATCGAATAAATTTTAAAATACACGATGAGAGAAAAAATTTACCCATAATTTTTAGCTATAATATTTTTTCACCCCTTCCAAAAACGTAATCAATTTTTTTCTACTTTGGCAATGTTCCATAAAATTCATTTTTATCTCAAAATATCTCTATTCTACCCTAATCCAAAAAACGTTTCGTCACCCTGTTCACCCCTAAAATATTTTTTTTACCCCGTAAATATGAAAATCAATATTTCCGAGAAAGCAAAATCAAATCAAACAAAATATTACTAATTTAAATGTAATATATATATTTTTTTAATTCACAATCTTCTTAAATGTTGATATGTATCATATATTATTTCTTTTTATCGTGATTGTGTTTACTCTAATAAGCAAAAGTAAAAAAAAGTGTCAGGCACTTTACGCTCATATAATAAAATAATATTCTCCTGCTCGTCGTATGGATTTATATGCGTATGGAATTATGTGCAACGATTTAAACATTATTTTTTCTGAATTTGGCAAAGGGCCATAGATAAATAAAAATTGTTATTCTTATCATTAATGTGTGTACTTTCATAATCAAAAGTCAAAAATACGTTTGGAGCACTTTTTAACCCCCGAAAAAAAAATAATCTCCCGCTCGTCACGTATGGATCCATATGCAACAAATTAAACATTATTTTTTCCGAATTTGGCAAAGGGCCATAGATAAATAAAAATTGTTATTCTTATCATTAATGTGTGTACTTTCATAATCAAAAGGCAAAAAAACGTTTGGAGCACTTTTTCACCCCCGAAAAAACAAATAATCTCCCGCTCGTCACGTATGGATCCATATGCAATAAATGAAACATTATTTTTTCCGTATTTGGCAAAGGGCCATAGATAAATAAAAATTGTTATTCTTATCATTAATGTGTGTACTTTCATAATCAAAAGTCAAAAATACGTTTGGAGCACTTTTTAACCCCCGAAAAAAAAATAATCTCCCGCTCGTCACGTATGGATCCATATGCAACAAATTAAACATTATTTTTTCCGAATTTGGCAAAGGGCCATAGATAAATAAAAATTGTTATTCTTATCATTAATGTGTGTACTTTCATAATCAAAAGGCAAAAAAACGTTTGGAGCACTTTTTCACCCCCGAAAAAACAAATAATCTCCCGCTCGTCACGTATGGATCCATATGCAATAAATGAAACATTATTTTTTCCGTATTTGGCAAAGGGCCATAGATAAATAAAAATTGTTATTCTTATCATTAATGTGTGTACTTCCATAATCAAAAGTCAAAAAAACGTTTAGAGCACTTTTTTACCCTCCCAAAAAAAAATAATCTCCCGCTCGTCGTGTATGGATCCATATGCAACAAATTAAACATTATTTTTTCCGAATTTGGAAAGGGCCATAGATAAATAAAAATTGTAATTTTTATCATTAATGTGGGTACTTTCATAATCAAAAGTCAAAAAAACGTTTGGAGCACTTTTGCCAAATTCGGAAAAAATAATGTTTAATTTATTGCATATGGATCCATACGTGACGAGCGGAAGATTTTTTTTTTTTTTCGGGGGTGAAAAAGTGCTCCAAACGTTTTTTTGATTTTTGATTATGAAAGTACACACATGAATGGTAAGAATAACAATTTTTATTTATCTATGGCCCTTTGCCAAATTCGGAAAATATAATGTTTAATTTATTGCATATGGATCCATTCGTGACGAGCGGGAGATTATTTTTTTTTTCGGGGGTGAAAAAATGCTCCAAACGTTTTCTTGACTTTTGATTAAGAGAGTACACACATTAATGATAAGAATAACAAATTTTATTTATCTATGGCCCTTTGCCAAATTCGGAAAAAATAATGTTTAATTTATTGCATATGGATCCATACACGACGAGCGGGAAATTATTATTTTTTTCGGGGGTGAAAAAGTGCTCCAAACGTTTTTTTGACTTTTGATTATGAAAGTACACACATTAATGATAAGAATAACAATTTTTATTTATCTATGGCCTTTGCCAAATTCGGAAAAAATAATGTTTAATTTATTGCATATGGATCCATACGTGACGAGCGGGAGATTATTTTTTCGGGGGTGAAAAAGTGCTCCAAACGTGTTTTTAACTTTTGATTATGAAAGTACACACATTATTGATAAGAATATCAATTTTTATTTATCTATGGCCCTTTGCCAAACTCGGAAAAAATAATGTTTAATTATTTACGACGAGCGGGAGATTATTTTTTTTTTTTTTTTCGGTGGTGAAAAAGTGCTCCAAACGTTTTTTTGACTTTTGATTATGAAAGTACACACATTATTGATAAGAATAACAATTTTATTTGTCTATGGCCCTTTGCCAAACTCGGAAAAAAATAATGTTTAATTATTTACGACGAGCGGGAGATTTTTTTTTTTTCGGTGGTGAAAAAGTGCTCCAAACGTTTTTTTGACTTTTGATTATAAAAGTACACACATTATTGATAAGAATAACAATTTTTATTTATCTATGGCCCTTTGCCAAATTCACAAAAAATAATGTTTAATTTATTGCATATGGATCCACACGTGACGAGCTGGAGATTTTTTTTTTTTTTCGGGGGTGGAAAAGTGCTCCAAACGTTTTTTTGACTTTTGATTATGAAAGTACACACATTAATGATAAGAATAACAATTTTTATTTATCTATGGCCCTTTGCCAAATTCAGAAAAAATAATGTTTAAATCGTTGCACATAATTCCATACGCATATAAATCCATACGACGAGCAGGAGAATATTATTTTATTATATAGGGGTAAAGTGCCTGACACTTTTTTTTTACTTTTGCTTATTAGAGTAAACACACTCATGATAAAAAGAAATAATATATGATACATATCAACATTTAAGAAGATTGTGAATTTAAAAAAATATATATATTACATTTAAAGACAAGAAAAAATGAAAGGGTAATTTTAGGGGTTGATCTTCTTTGTGCTATTAATTAAGATGTATTCCTTAGTAATATTTTGTTTGATTTGATTTTGCTTTCTCGGAAATATTGATTTCCATATTCACGGGGTAAAAAAGATATTTTAGGGGTGAACAGGGGGACGAAACGTTTTTTGATTAGGTGTATTAAAAGAGGGGAGAATAGAGATATTTTGAGATAAAAATGAATTTTATGGAACATTGCCAAAGTAGAAAAAAATTGATTACGTTTTTGGAAGGGGTGAAAAAATATTATAGGTAAAAATTATGGGTCAATTTTTTTTCTTATCGTGTATTTTAAATTTTATTCGATTTGTATTTTTTTTTCTCTGAGATATTAATTTTTGAAATCTTAGGGTAAAACAATAGTTTAGTGGCGAACGGGGTGTCGAAACGTTTTTTTGATTTCACTTATCAAAAGAAGGTATTATAGAGATGTTTTGAGCTAAAAAGTAACTTTATGAAATATTGCCAAATTAAAAAAAAAATCATAACATATTTTTGGAAGGGGTGAAAAAATATGAAGGGTAAAAGTTAAGGGTTTTATATTTCTTGGGGTAATAATTTAGGCTATTTGAAGTGTATATCTTCAAATTTAATTTAATTTGCTTTTGTTTTTTCTAAGATATGAATTTTTTAAAATCTATTGCTGGATCTATTGCTAACTTCATACCCGTTCCCAATAGTACCTTGTTTTCATACAATATTATGTTATTATGTTGGGATATGTCATTTTTTCAGGCTTCTCTAGACTCTAAATTTTATTTTATGTTTAATTTGGAAGTGGAAACACTCGCTTCAAATTTAATGCTGTGCAAAAACATCGAATGTCTGAATATTAACAAATCGGGAAATGCACACTTAAAATAAAAATTCCTTGTATTTAAAACAGTGTGTTTCAAACATAAAAGCCTTGGGTAAAACAGGATTAGACGTAAAAATCCTGCAATAAAAGGGATAATCACTTAACGTCTGAAATTAAGTTCATCGGAAATTCGAGAAGAGCATCAAGGGAGTTTACAAACAAAAACGACCTTCCAGCACGTGTCTGCCCCCTAGTACCAGCCCGCCTCCTTCCCCTCCCTCACACTCCACGCTATCGATCCAGCTGAAGGGTGTCGGAGGCGCCTAGATGCACTTTCAACGCCCTGCAAAGCCATCCTAAACAATCCCCAAGCATACAAACCTTGAAAAAAACCTTTAAATCCCGCAGAAAAACACAAACGTAATCGTTGGCAATTGGAAATTTCCTGCGAATATCCAAACCAGCTCCCACCACTCGCCGCAGCAGTGGGGAGAGCATCAGCTGTGCAACACAGCTGATCTCCACAACAAACAACAGTCGTAGCAGGAAAACCGTGTGCTGCACACACCGCGCGTTGAAATCCCACGGTCAGTTTACGTTTTTTCGGAGAAAAAATAATCGCGTAAAGGACCGTGTGTCGTGTCCAACCGACTTCTCGAACAAACAAACTATTATGACTTTTGTGTGACGTTCACTAATTACTTTGGATTACCATCAGATGTTTGTGGATTTGTTATGTAAGTTGGATTGTAATGTAGTTTGTGCTGGGTTCTTTGTGTTCGTCGAGGTGGATTGGGTCGAGCGCTTCCGGGTATGGTCGTGCATAATCCTGCTGTTGCTGTAAATTGAAAGCGAAAAAAAAACAGGAAAATTAATGAAAATTGGATGTTTCTTTTTATGTAATGCAGCAAAAGTGCATCAGCTCACCTGTTTGGATCGATGTTGATTTGATTAGTCATACAGGTCATGCTATTCTTGATTCAGAACAATGATGTATCATTGAAATGTTTTGTTTTTTTTTTGTAATTTGATACGCTATTAAATAGATCAGATGTATGCTATAAATAGAAAGGATTTTAATTTAATTAATTTGTATGCATTCGCTGAATTTATTAGTGTTTGATTTGGAACTTTTAACAAGTGTTTCCATTCCTTGATTAAGCATGAAGTAACATTGAGAGTTTAGAAAATCCTAAAATTTGGATTGGTCAAGTAGCGAAGTGATGATCAGTAAATTCTGTCTGAATTTTTGTAAGAACCGGGCACGCACCCAGATAATTGTCTTAGAGGGGGGCTCATCGCGGTCTTATGGGGGGCTCACGTTTTGACTAGACTAAACGCGAAATGTCTACTGTTCACAGACATAGTCCGAATTAAAGCCTAATTTCGGGTTTTGTTCGCATAAGTTTAGACAAGTCAAATCAAATCAAATCATTAATTTGTGCCAAGTAGTATATATAAATACTTTACACTCGTCAGAAAATAAATATAAAATATTAAATGGCTAAAAAATACAATATAATAAAATTACGAATAAAATTACGAAACAAATATAACACATTAAAATCGGTAGGTATAAAGGACAATATACAACAAATAATAATAAATTAAATTGTACCGTGATGATCAAGAAAATCATTAAAATTATGGTCTGTACAACGCTCTACCACATATTCTCTGAAACAAAATAAGACGATTTAACTAAACTTATCTCTATCCAAAAGTGGTTCCTAAGCCATCTACGAGGCCTCAAAGATATTATTTTTTTTCATTATTTTTCAAATATTTTTATTTTAAAATTAGGTAAGAAAACCTAATTTGGCACATTTAATTACATTGATACCATGCACTTTTTGGGATATGTTTTTTTATCCTACGTTTAAAGTTAGTGGTCAAACTAGGACCATCGACTTCTTAAGATACCTAAATATTTTTATTCAACAGGTCAAATCATAAGGAATACTTTTTTTCTGCAAGATCATTCAATTTTACGTATTTTTTGTCTGTTATAAAATTTTGCTATTTGCCCCACAAAAAAAATATTTTTATTTGTCAAAACAACGAAGAAATAAAATTCTAAAAAAAAACTGATTCTTTATTTACAAAAATAGAAATTGAGACACCTGTGAAATTCAGTTATCGGTGATTTTGTAACAACGTCAGTCATGTACTCAATTAATGAATTAACTGATATTGTTTTAGTTCTTGGGTTTTGTGAAGGTAATGGCCGCAAATGTGTAAGAGTGTACAGTGAAAGATTTCCAAATCGCCGAATACACTGGTCCGGAATCCGTTTTCCCCCATCACCCACCGTTTTCGGGGGAGGCCCCCCACCTATTTTTATCACTTTTCGATAATTTGGAGGGATGAAAAGGATTATTTTAGCCTTTACATTTCTTCTGAGGGGCTAGAGAGGTGAAAAGTTCCGAAACATGAACATTTGTAGCAAGGAGGTAGATTTGGGGGGGGGGGGGGATTTGCCCCCTTAAATTGTAAAACAATCATTAAAAATGATAATTTTTTTCCGTTTTTTTCGCAGTTTTTTCACTTATTTTCTACATATTCCAGCTTCCATTCCCCCTCATCCTCCCCCAAACACCCCCAAATAATAAAAAATTATTGCAACAATATATAGCAACAATAATAAAAATATATAGCAACAATAATAAAAATATATAGCAACAGTTCGGAAGATTTACCACGCTGGCGCTCTCAATACTCCCCCCGTTTCCCCCATCCATTGGAGGGGTGAAAAGGATTATTTTAGCTGTAAAGAATAATAAATAAAAAGTAAAATAATAAATGTAAAATAATAAATGTAAAATAATAAATGTAAAGAATAATAAATAACTAAGATAAGTACCTTCATTTGGTGCTTGCTTTCCTTTTGTACCCTGAGGTAGAAGTTTCTCGTATCAAAAACCAGCAGTACTCTGCTAACATGCTCGCATTCCACTTCCCCGAAAATCTCCTCTCGAACTTAGAGATGTCTTGATGAAACCGTTCCCCGTGTTCATCCGAAAATTCCTGGGCAAACCTGTGCGCGCGAGGTATTGAGAGCGCCAGCGTGGTACAGTGAATCTTCCGAACTCTTGCTATATATTTTTATTATTGTTGCTATATATTTTTATTATTGTTGCTATATATTGTTGCTATATATTTTTATTGTTTGGGGAAGGATAAGGGGGGATGGAAGCTGGAATATATAGAAAATAAGTGAAAAAACTGCTAAAAAAACGGAAAAATCGATTATTTTTAAGGATTTTTTTACAATTTAAGGGGGCAAATCCCCCCCCCCCAAATCTACCTCCTTGCTACAAATGTTCATGTTTTCGAACTTTTCACCTCTCTAGCCCCTCAGAAGAAACGTAAAGGCTAAAATAATCCTTTTCATCCCTCCAAATTATCGAAAAGTGATAAAAATAGGTGGGGGGGCCTCCCCCGAAAACGGTGGGTGATGGGGGAAAACGGGGGTCATATTCGGATTCAGGAGGTCATTTTACATAAGAATCAGCAGGAATGGTGTCAGGGCCGATTTTCATGCCGACCAGTGATACCAAACCATCAAACATTTGCTTCCGTAGAAAGGCGACTTCGAGAAACTGGCCGCTTAGAATACTCTGCGAGGGATTGTGGTAGAAGACGCACTGTACGAACTGTGGATGTTGAAGAAGAGATTTTAGAACGGATAGATGAAGATCCATCTAAAAGTACCCGGCGTTTAGGTGCTGAACTAGGCGTATCTAAAAATGTTGTGCATAAGGTGTTTAAAGAGCAACTGCTATACCCATATCACATCCAAAAAGTTCAAGAGCTAATGCCTCAGGATCACGAAGAGCGACTTCAGTTTTGCCAATTTAATGTTAATAACCAAATTGACAATTTGAATTTCGCCAAGACAATTTTGTTTACAGACGAAGCGTGTTTTACCCGAAGAGGTATAACAAATCTTAAAAATGAGCATGTTTATTCCGAAGATAATCCACATGCAACTAAAACCATGCATTTCCAACGGCAATTTAAAATAAATGTTTGGGCCGGTATAGTAAATGATATTATTGTAGGACCAGTAATTTTACCACAAAATTTAAACGGAGAACAGTACTTACAACATCTTCAGGAATTGCCAGTCTTACTGGAGGATGTGCCGCTTTTACTTAGGCGTAATATGTGGTTTATGCATGATGGGGCTCCACCTCATTTCACTTTACCAGTGCGTACTTTTTTATACCAAAAGTATCCCGGTAAATGGATTGGGAGAGGCAATGACGCACCAGTGCCTTGGCCTCCACGTTCCCCGGATATCACCCCAATGGACTTTTTTTGTGGGGAACTAATAAATCTATTGTTTATGGTAAGCCCATAAATACGCACGACGAATTATGGGCGCGAATACAGAATGCGTTTCAAACAATTAAAAACAATGTTGGTGTTTTACAACGTGTCCATTTACATTTTTTGCGACGTGTAAATTGTTGTATTGCTGAAAATGGCAATCAGTTTGAACATTTGTTGTGAAACTAATAAATTTGTGTTCATTGTTAGGTACCTATCTTTATTTCTACTTTGTTAATTGTTTTGAAAAGCAAAATATTGTTCATAATTTTATTACTTTTTTTTGACAAATAAGAATATTTTTTTGTGGGGAAAATAGCAAAATTCTATAAGAGACAAAAAATACGTAAAATTGAATGATCTTGCAGAAAAAAAGTATTCCTTATGATTTGACCTGTTGAATAAAAATATTTAGGTATCTTAAGAAGTTGATGGTCCTAGTTTGACCACTTACTTTAAACGTAGGATAAAGAAACATATCGCAAAAAGTGCATGGTATCAATGTAATTAAATGTGCCAAATTAGGTTTTCTTACCTAAGTCCAAAATAAAAATATTTTAAAAATAATGAAAGAAAAAATAATATCTTTGAGGCCTCGTAGATGGCTTAGGAACCACTTTTGGATAGAGATAAGTTTAGTTAAATCGTCTTATTTTGTTTCAGAGAATATTTGGTAGAGCGTTGTACAGACCATTCGGGGACACCCTGTATTTAAGAGAAATGACTTTATATGCACCCTGTATTCCCTGTACGGTTTGTTACTAGTTATTACGCTTAGCTTATTGTAGAATAAAGGACCGAAATAGTTATAACCATTTTCGGTTCTTTTTAGCCTGAGTGAGGCTAAAGTCCTAACATGCTAATGCCTGTTTGCACTCCGCTGGATTATAATCAGTGATTAGTAAATCAATGATTAGATTAATCAAGCTGCTTCATTTGCACCGTCATCTGGTTAGTAAATCGGCGATCATAGAAAACATTATTTAGATTTTAAATGAAAATGTTAGGGTTTTTCATTATTTTAATTATTTAATTGTAAAAATCACGATTTTAGTAACGTTGTGTTGGTAATAATTATTTAAACAGATGTTATTTAAAATTTGAGACGAAATGTCAGTTGCTGATGTAAAGGTATGTTTTTTCCTTTAAACGAGTTCATACAAATATAATTTGGACATGGGTTATAATAATTTTTAGATGTCACAGAGGGCAGGTGGTGGCCGAGCGGTAACGTCGCCGGGCTGTATCGCTCGGCGAGCCACAATTCGGGTTCGATTCCCGTGCACGGCGAGACTGTATTTAAAAATAATTTCTCGTCGTGACCCTGGGTGTGGTATGAATGTGTTTGTCCGTATGAAATAATAGCATACTACAAATTGTAATCGTAACAATTAATACAAATATATAAATAAATTATGTTGGCTAATGGGCAAGTTCCCAAGGCCAGGCAAAAGCCAAACCAAAAAAAAGATGTCACAGAAAACAGAGATAGGGTTCAATTTTTCACCTAACGAAAAAATATTCTGTTTGAACATAGGAAATCGCATGTTAATTTTGAAGTGTTCAAATATTGGCTTCCCTATTTAATTTAGAGACAAAATGTATGTCACTTTTTTTATAGGGAAAAATTCTAAATTAATAAATGTTTACACTTAACACTTAACGTTTCTCTAAGTTAAAATAATTTTAAAAAAGTAATATGATTTTTCTTTCAGGTATGCACTGTAAATTTTACGACATTCGTTGTTTTTCTAAACGATTTCAATTTGAATCTTTAAACGAGGGTTTTCCACTCCCAGACTAAGCATGAAGTAAAATTTCGAGTTTAGAAAAGCCTGAAAATTTGGATTGGCCGTGTAGCGAAGCGGAGCGGCCAATCCAAATTAGGCTTTTCTAAACTCGAAATTTTACTTCATGCGCCACGCGTATAAAACACTAAAGTTTATAATATACGGCTTTAGCAATCTAATATGTAGATGTGAATGAAACAAAAGTCAAATTCTGCGCTAAACAAATTATTTCAGTGATTATAGGCAACCCAATAACTCTAACGTATACTAGGTTGCCTATAATCGTTGTTGTATGTGTGTTTTTTTAACTTCACTGTAAATCAGTGTTTTATACGCGTGGCGCATGAAGTAAAATTTCGAGTTTAGAAAAGCCTAATTTGGATTGGCCGCTCCGCTTCGCTACGCGGCTAATCCAAATTCTTAGGCTTTTCTAAACTCGAAATTTTACTTCATGCTTAGTCTGGGAGTGGAAAACACTCGTTAAAAGCCTCAAATTAGCGGATATTCCCTGTTTTCTTTAAAGTTTAATTTAAAGCTTTAAACACGTATATTTTCCACTCCCAGACTAAGCATGAAGTAAAATTTCTAGTTTAGAAAAGCCCCAAAAATTTGTCTCGGGTCGCTGCGCGATCCTCGACAAATTTTCAAGGGGCTTTTAATTTTTAATAGAGTTCAATTTGAAGCTTTAAACAAGTGTTTTCCACTCCCAGACTAAGCATGAAGTAAAATTTCGAGTTTAGAAAAGCCCCGTGAAAATTTGTCGAGGGTCGCGCAGCTACCCGAGACAAATTTTCTGGGCTTTTCTAAACTCGAAATTTTACTTTATGAAAAGCCCAGAAAATGTTCACGGGGCTTTTCTAAACTCGAAATTTTACTTCATGCTTAGTCTGGAAGTGGAAAACACTCGTTTAAAGCCTTAATATTACAAACTTACCTATCACTTGCAAATTCTATTTGTTATTTGTTCTTCAATTAATGTTAATAAATATAAGGCGCTTTGTTTTTTCAATCGAAAACTTTTTGAATACTACTATCAACTAGGGTATCAAAGTAATTGATTCTTATGTTTACATCTAGTTCATCGTCGTCTTCTAATAAATTCAATTTAATTCCCATTTTCAAGTAACTTTCGACAAATGTCAGTACTTAATCAGACAAAATAGACCGATTAAAAAGTTAAGGTTAATCGAAACTTAAATCATTGTTTAAATGGCGGTGCAATAGAATTATCCGAAAATCGATGATTAAATATTTAATCGACGGGGGTGCAAGCGGGCATAAGTGTCATAAAAATGTTTAATTTGTAAGAACAGATGCTCAACGTTAATCACAGTCATTGAAAATATAAAAAAATCCTTTTTTATTTTGACGATCGCAAAACTATAAATAAATTAAAACAAATGAATAATTTGTGAGGAAATATTATTTTCTTTATTTGTATGTAAAAAAACAACAATAAAATTGAGCCGATTAAGCCAGAGGAGCTAAATGTTGGGACTAAATTATGAAAAATACGAGACATTCTCCCGCATTTTTCCGAAATTATAAATTAAATCGATCAAACAAAACTAACCAAAAAAGTATTGGCAATCATCACTTTGTTTTATAAACAAGGTGACAAATTATTTATAAGGAGTATATTTAAAACTTCACTTTAAATCATTGTTTTATACGCGTGGCGCATGAAGTAAAATTTCGAGTTTAGAAAAGCCTGAAAATTTGGATTGGCCGGGGCGCGACTCGATTCGCTCGCGCGCTCCGGCAAATCCAAATTTTCAGGCTTTTCTAAACTCGAAATTTTACTTCATGCTTAATCAGGGAGTGGAAACACTCATTAGAAGTTTCAAATTTAACGCTTTTATAATTAACCTTGTTTAATAGTATATTCTGTAACGAGGAACCAATTTTTCATTCTAACCGAGTAAGAGTCTATATTTTCTCCACGACCAGAAAGTATGAACCAATAATAATTAAATAAATCTGAACAAAACAAGTTATTCATTGCAACATTTGTATTACATTGTATACATATTTACATTTATAGTGTTAAATTAAATTTATTATCTTTGTAGCTAAATATATCTCATCCGGAGCATTTTCTAAGAATTGCTCAACATTTTCTTCTATAAAAACCTCCAATTTCTTATCTACATACTTTTCAGAAGAGCGTTTTAACAAAGTTTTTAATTTATTGTATCTTGAAATATCGATATCGTGTTTCACATTTACTGTTTCTTTCAGGATTGAATATATTTTTCATAGAGTCAAGGATTTCCATTTTATTTTTAATAAATCGCCGAAAAATGCAATTAAAACATTTTCGGAAAAGAGTCCATTTTCTTTTCTTGTTGCCAATCCCTTATCAGTGTATAATACTTTTCATATTCATGTCTCGATTTTTGCGGCAGCAGGTTCTCGCTTATATTATTTGCATAATTTGTAATTTCAGATGGAGTAATATCAAGTTCTATATCTGATTCACTCGATTTTTAACTCATTATTTTACTTAAATTAAAACTTGTTTAAAAATAATTAATACGACGTCGGCATTTACATCTAACAGATTTGAAATTCACTGACAGTGACAGTTTTGAAATTCAAGGCAATTTATGTTGTTTACTTCGATTACGAAATATTTATTCTGTATCTTGTTATAGAATGAAAATACATGCAAAACACAAAAGAAACAAGTGTTTCAGAATAAATATTTTAACTCAAGAGTGAGAATTTGTACATTCTATTATTAAAAATTTTGGAATTATTACATTCACTAATAGTCGCGGAGAAAAAAATCTTCTTATAATTAAAAGTGATTCATTATTAACTAATCCAGTTTGGTTTGATATTATTTAAAGTAAAACTTATGAGTATAATTATTTTCTTATTAAATCAAGTAGTTTTATTTTAATATTTTTATGCAAGGTTTCTTATAAAAGCGTTCAATTTTAAACTTTTAACGAGTGTTTCGACTCCCAGATTGAGCATGAAGTAAAATTTCCAGTTTAGAAAAGCCTGAAAATTTGGATTTGCTGGGGCGCGCGAGCAAAGCGAGTCGCGCCCCGGCAAATCCAAATTTTCAGGCTTGTCTAAACTCGAAATTTTACTTCATGCGCCACGCGTATAAAACACTGATTACAAGTGCAGTTTAAAATATATTTCTTATAAATAATTTGTCCCTTTATTTATAAAACAAAATTGTTTTCTAGTACTTTTTTTTCAATGTTAAATCTTCCAACGCATTTTGTCAATAGCCCTTATATGTAAGGAATCAACAGCACTTAATAAATCTTACCTTTAAACTGACGATTGATTGCAGCCATTGTTATTTATTGAAAGCATAATTATAATGACATTTCTCAATGTTCCTAAAACGTAAAGACCTCGTCTGTTAGCGAAATCACAGGAGAAAGTCATCGCCCACTCTAATGATTATTTTTAATTTCTGCAATTTTAATTTTGGTTATAGTCGTTTATAAATCCCATATTAAAATGATAAAATTTGTTATTTATAACCTTTGGAAACTTTCTGGTTTCCTGGAATATTTCGTATTTGTTCACCTTGAACTTCCTCACATATTTACTGTTGAACAATAAATACTCGTATTTGCTTTGTTGCTTTTACGCTGCATCACAGTTCATTTAAAGGGATTTTGTCTTTTAAGCCTGAATATTTACAGAGTATGTACAGGGTGGTTTTTTTTGGTTGATATTATAGGGTATAGGCTAAACGGTACGAGATACAAAAAAAACTAAAATATGTATCTCGTTTTCTTTTTTAGTATTTAGTTTAATGGCGCAATCAGATACACTAACTAGATTGGCTTAGAAGATACAGGGTGATTTTCAAAATCTGCCGATTTTTATTATCTCTTATCTCAAGAAAAAATACAGGGTGTCCCATTTAAGAAAATACTAGTTTTGATAATATCTCAAAAATGAAAACATCTATATTTTTTCTAAGTGCTCCACTGAATTCTACGTAAAAAGTCATAAAACTTTTGTATTTAAATTTTGTTTGTATCCCCATAAATAACCGAGTCATAAGAGATAATAAAAATCGGCAGATTTTGAGAATCACCCTGTATCTTCTAAATCAATCTAGTTAGTGTAGATCTGATTGGGCCATTAAACTAAACACTAAAAAAGAGAACGGGACACACATCTTAGTTTTTTTGTATCCTTACTGTTTAGCCTATACCCTATAATATCAACGAAAATAACCACCCTGTACACAACATACTCTGTAAATATTCAGGCATTCGTTGTGTTTGGATAAGTGTTCAGTTTGAAGCTTCTAAAGAGCATTTCCACTCCTTGGTTAAGCATGAAGTAAAATTTCGACTTTAGGAAAGCCTGAAAATTTGGTTTGGAGCGAGCAATCCAAATTTTCAGGCTTTTTTAAACTCGAAATATTACTGTATGCTTAACCTGGGAATGGAAAACACACGTTTAAGGCTTAAAATTAAATTCTTAAAAAACGAATATCTGAAGATTTGCGGCATACAATTTGGACATGTATACATAAAAGAAATATTCCCTAAATATGCCGTTCACGATCATTTAGGGCCAGGGAAGGCTATGACCATCTAGTAATTTTTTTGGCATTACCTCTTTGGCAACCTCTTTGGCAACCTAATGGAAATTGACAGTAATTGAAACTTCTTGTGTTAGGTTAGGTAATTTTTAGTTCATGATACTATCTGTAATTTAATGGACATTTTTTGTTGTAACAAAATGATTTTGAATTTTTCTTTGACGGAAATTAAAGCTTTAGTTAAAATAAACAAGTACGGTTAAATAAAAGTATTATAAATTATATATATTTGTAATGTAAAAAACAAACGCAATGATTTTTGAGAAATAATATAAAGTTGTATTTTTTAAATACAAATCATAGTTGGCTTTGACTTCAACACAGCCAACTATGATTTGTATTTAAAAAATACAACTTTATATTATTTCTCAAAAATTTTAAACTTTAGACAAAATCTAATAACATCAGCGTATTCTACTAAAAAAGTGCAATAAGAAGTTATACATCTTTACAAATAAAGAAGTTATCTTAATATTTCGAAATTGGTAGAAAATGACTTTTGACGTATAACTCCAAAACAATTGAAGATATGCAAATTTTGATAAAGTACATAAAATCAGCAATAAAATTAACCGCTGGAGGAATTTATTGATTTTTCTCTATCTTTAATATTAATGGTACTTTACTCGAAGAAACGTCGAAAATGGGACGTCCTGTACACATTGGGATATGTGTACTTAAAAAAATCCCTTGTATACTTTATCATTTTGTTTAGAAAATCATTATATTATTTTACGACTGTACTCTGTTAACATATTGTAAATTTGTAAGTATACCGTGATTTCAAAACTGCTCTAGAGAATGGAGTCTAGGGACTAATCTAAAGACGAAAATAGATTTTATATCTCTATATAAACTCTCTCGGTACAAGAAGTTTAATGTCCAGGGTCGTGATCTTACCCTGCACTATTCTAGAATTTAAAGTCTACAAGTACGCGTCTAGATTTCAGCTAGAGTTTAAAGTCCATAAACTAATCTAGATTCTAATACATGAAATCCAAAGTCTAGGTCTTAAGTTTTAGAATCTAGTCTAGTGTTTGGAGTCCTAGAATTCATTTAGGTATAGAGTTCAGAAATTAGACTTTAAAGTCTAGAGTGTAGAGTGCCTAGGATATAAAATTAAGAGAGTTCGTTCTCTAGGCACAAAACAAGTCTAGAGACTGAGTCTAAGCTGTATAAAGTAAATTTTAGAGTCCTAGAATTCATCTAGGTGTAGAGTTCAGAAACTAGACACTAAAGTCTAGAGTGTAGAGTGCCTAGAATATAAAATTAAGAGAGTTCGTTCTCTAGGCACAAAACAAGTCTAGACACTGAGTCTATGCTGTATAAAGTAAACTTCGTTTAGATTCAAGGTCGACTTCGTAAAGTCGGAATTCTAAAATTTAAAGATATTAGATTTTAGTCTTCATACTAGCGTCAAGAATTTACAAAAAAAAATCTAGAATCTACTGTTTGGAGTTGTCAATCTAAAGTATAAATTCCAAAGTCTAGAGTTTAAAGCACGTATAGTACAAAGAGTCTAGATATTATAGTCTAGAGACTGAAATCTACAGACTATATACAGTCTGGGCTGTCTAGAGAGATTCGAGTTTAGATAATAGGTCGATTTCTTAAAGTCCAAAGTCTAGGGTTTAGAGATATAACATTTTAGAAGAAGTAGAGGCTAGATTCGATGTCCAGGACCTGGAGTTTAGAATCGGAGAACCGGAGGTCTTTCTACCCTAGTTTTTTTTTTAATTTTTTACTTTTATGTACACAGTAGTATTTGTACAAATTCATTAAAAATACTCTGTTAATAAATGTTTAAATATTTAATAAAAACACGGCGTAAATGCAGTAAAATAAACAATTGTTAAACGTCGACACGTGAGGACGTAAGTAAACTATTCGAAGGCAAGCGCTATCGCGTGGATTAACGTCGCAAAAAGACCGATAACAATTCGCCCATAAACGCAACAAATTGTCGATAAAAGGCAAAGTAAACACAAGTTAAAAGGATTGCAACGTGTTTACGAACTTTGCTTGTAAAGTACAAGGACTTTCATTTTGAAAGAATGAATGCGTTAAAATGAAATCTTCGCTAAAATGTTGTTTTCTTGTATATTTCAAATTCAAAGCATGATGCTTATTTTTTAGTTTAGGTCTAGTTTGGTTTTAGTAAATATTATAAATTAAAAAAAAATTACCAACAGGAAAACCTATTTCTTGTTGGTTCATTTAGTTTAGTGACAGAATAATTTGACCTGATGTTGCATTTTGCATATAAATTATGCATAGCACAGTAAATCTCTCGTGTAACTTAAATTATCATTGTATAATTCAATATCTGTCGGGGTATTAGCTCGAGAAGTAGTTGTTTTAATGAATATTTGGAGAATTGTCTCAATGATACAAAATTTTTGCAGAAAGTCGATATTAATTTGAATTAGTTTTTAAATTTTATAAATGTTTGTTTCATATAATCAAATGTTTCCAAATTTAAGCGGGGGTAATTTGTTTAAGGATTTGTCGTTATACCACAGACAATTTTACAGACAGTCCAGTCAGTCCAATGTAATTATTTGGATGCCAAAAAATGGAATCAAGGATTTATTGCGAGACAGTTTTTGGAATCTAGGGGGCTTCTACGTTTAAATAAAATAATAACATTTATCAATTGATAGCCTACTTTAAATTTAGAATTAGTATATCTGATTGATAATCAAATTGCGAATGGAGATGCTATCTGTAAGATTTTGTTTTAATCATAATTTTATGTTCTGGATTCCTTATCCCTTAGATTGTCTGTATGGTTATCTGTGGTTATACTTAAAAAAATCCCTGAATGTCTGTAATACATGTCATAGATAATAGTACTACTATATATTAATTAATTATTCTGTGAAAGGGTGCTGTACCGTTAATTAATAAATAAATAAATATTAGTTACACAGTTTAATGAAGAATCATACAGAAGTGCAACTCCATGTATTTTTCACGATACGGTAAATTTATTCCAACTGAGTAGTGGCATCTGTGAGTCCGACGGCGAACTATCATTATTAAAATTCCCTAGTTCAAAAAAGTAACTGACTAATATAATTCTGTATAATACTGACAGATAGGATAAAATTAAAGCAGATTGCGCTGTTTTCTGAATGGCAAAAATAAAATTATACATTGGGTTACATAAGTTTAGCGTCACCTTAATTTATCATTCTTTTGCACTTCTATTAATTCATCATTCGATGGTTACACGTATATTTTCCGCTACATTAAGCATATTTGTTTTCCTAGTTCTTAGATTTGGATTAGTTCCTTATCCCATGGATTGCCTGTATGGTTGTCTGTGGTTATCCTTTAAAAAAAATCGATGACTGTCTGTAACATTAGTTACACGGTTTAATGACGAATCATACAGAAGTGCAACTTCATGTATTTTTCGCGATACGGTCAATTTACTCCAACTGACTAATGACATCTGAATGGCAAAAATTAAATTATACATTGGGTTACACCTTAATTTATTAATCAGTTGCACTTCTATTAATTCGTCATTCAACGGTTGCACACATATTTTTCCGCTACATTTAGTATATTTGTCTTCCTAATTCTTTATTTTGGATGAAAATATTCAAGAAATTGTAAAATATTTACAAAGTGGTAATTTTTGTTTAATTAACGGTTTCATATTTATATTATTCGTACACACGTAAAATATGCGTGTAATATTGATAAATGTTGTAATAGTAGAAAAGCCGGAGATGCGTTGCAGCAATACCGTAATGGCTATGACCTGAATTTTTACATGATTTATACATGAATTGTGGAACGTTTAGCATTTCCCATATTTTCCCCTCGATTATTGCACTCATGCCAACATAATTGCAATATACGGCTATTAAAACTCGCATGATAGTTTCTCCAATCAAATTATTTTTGTATGTTTAAGCACTTCTTTTGTGAAGGTCTCTATAAAAATTAATAAGATAATAATATAATCAATTTTCATAAAATATTTATAAAAATACAGGGAATATTTTCTTTCATTTATAGATATCCTGATGAGTGTACGTTTTGAGCATTTATTGTTTTTATAATAAGTTCAATTTGAAGTTTTGAACGAGTGTTTCCAATCCTTGATTAAGTATGAAGTAAAATTTTGAGTTTAGAAAAGCCTAACAATTTGGTTTGTCTTACATACTAGGAAGTTTTTTTTAAACATACATAATCTATACACTGTACATTTTCATGCACTTGTCGATTTTATGAAAGCGTATAATTAGAAGTTTCGAGCGAGTTTTTCCACTCCCAGACTAAGCATGAAGTAAAATTTCGAGTTTAGAAAAGCCAGAAAATTTGGTTTGGTCGCTCCGCGAAGCGGAGCGGCCAAACCAAATGTTCAGGCTTTTCTAAACTCGAAATTTTACTTCATGCGCCACGCGCATAAAACACTGAAATATTATGAAGTTAGAAATACACTTAGAAAAACTTTTATAAAATGAGTTCTATACAAAATATTTACATTTTCTTTACACAATTTCAAGTCAGGTCAAATAATATCTATTAACTTATTTAGTAATTTAATAAGTAGCAAATTTATAATGCTACAGCATTGCATTAATGGTAATTAATTGGTTAATACTTAACCATTTTTGCACCTCAAAATAGTAAAACAGGTTTTAGTTGCATTAAACTGACGAAAACTGTCTATTTTACGTCGAATCCTCGTTTATTTTACGTCAAATATAATGGCGTCTTAACGCAACTATTGTTTTACAAATTTCACTTCACTGAAAAATATAAATTATTACTCTAATTAAGAAATATGTTTATATACGAGCTTGCTAAGGTTTTTCTGTCAAACATTCTAACTTGTTTGAATGTTTAATGGAAACATGTTACGTGTATATATCAAACATTCTAATGAGTTACAATGTTTAATATAAATACGTTACTTGGCAAGCTCGTATATTTTTTTACTGTACGAACAATTTTATACAAAAAAAAACACCATTTTTAGGATTTGATACCTTCCCTCTATCGATGTTTCACGTCGAATCCACGTCTATTTTACGTCAGATATACGTCGAAGGCGTCTTAATGCAACTATTGTTTCACTAATTTCAGTACAAACAATCTAATACTAATAAAGCTACGTTTTAGAATGTATTCGTGCTTTTGTATCAATGCTTATTATTATTATTATTAAAAAACAGTCTATCGTTTATGTGTGTGTTGTTTTGTGAATATCAAGAGATTGCTTTTTTAAAAGATTTTAATTGGAATCTTTAAACGAGGGTCTTCCACTCCCAGACTGAGCGTGAAGTAAAATTTCGAGTTTAGAAAAGCCCGAAAATTTGGATTGGCCGCGTAGCGAAGCGGAGCGGCCAATCCAAATTAGGCTTTTCTAAACTCGAAATTTTACTTCATGCGCCACACGTATAAAACACTGAAATCTCGTAAAATTTAAAGATACGCCTTTAGCAATCTAATAAAATATGTAGATGAGAATGAAACGTGAGTCAAATTCTGCCCTGAACAAATTGTTTGAAACAGTGATTATAGGCAACCCAATAACTCTACCTTATATTAGGCTGCCTATAATTGTTGTTGTATGTGTGTGTTTTTTAACTTCACTGTAAATCATTATTTTTAAGCGTAGCGCATGAAGTAAAATTTCTAGTTTAGAAAGCCTAATAATAATAATAATTTTATGTTTATAGTACATTCTCGATCTTTAAGAAATATTAAAAGTTTTAACTCAAATTAAAAATCCTATACAAATAAAACTACGTGTTAGATTGTATTCATGCTTGTTTATTGATTTTATAGTACATTCTCGCTCTTTAAGAAATATTCAGTTTTAAGTCAAATAAAAACCTTATAAAAGGAGCTAATCAACTGATTAGCTAACTAGCTATATATATAATTTTACTCTTCACTGAGATTTTATTATTTCTTCTTTTTCTTTCATCTGATATTTACTTATTATTTTCATTGATAACATGGCATGTTCCTCAATCGATTATAATGTATGTAAAATACGATTTCTTATAAATTCAAAACATCCCAAATGGAAATCTATGAGGTGGAATGTTTATTTGCCCCTTGTGGCGCTTTCATACGTGTAGAATAATAAAATGGTTATTTTACGGACGTCAAGTCGGTCACAATTGGGCCACACAGAGCATCGATTTTCAGTTGGGAAATTCCATTTGGCTCCGGGTCATGTCCCGTTTTGCCCCAATGTTAAATTCAAAGGTCGGCGAATTTCAATTATACACAAACGAAAAACTGAAACTGAAAATAAAGCTCCCCCTTAACACCCATATTTAGAAAATTTAAAATAGAAACCTACAGAAATGTTTGGAATTTTAAAATCTCGAGTATGTACTGTACTGTGTAAATTCGAAATTTTACTTCATGCGCCACGCGTATAAAACACTGATTTAAAGTGAAGTTTAAATATACTGTGTAAGTTTGATTTTCCTGCACAAGAGATTGTATTCAATTTCTAATTTTTGTATGTATAATCTGATTTTTTTAATATGACCAATCAAATTTGACATTTTAAGAATTTAGTGATGTGATGCAGGTTGTGTGTTTTAGGTTAGGACAAGATTAATTACATGTTGTGTTGTAAATTAACTTTTAATTTGTAGGTTATGTGAAGGAAAATCTGACAATAATATGACAATTCAATTAACTCACAAAGATTATGAATACAAATGTATGTACCTATCACCGCCTCAAATTATTTGTATCTATTACCAATTTAATAGTGTCTCCGAGGATCAGGTAGGACAGGAGGATCAGGTAATATTTCTTGCTCAGGAATGTCTTATTTATTTATTTATTTGAACATTTATATGTTCAAATTTTAAAAAAGTTCTAAATACAAGGCATTTTTCTTCTAGGTATACATGTTACGGTTTTTCAATGTAAATTTTCAGACATTCGTGATCTTATTACTAACTTTCAATTGAAAAACTCTAACGAGTGTTTTCCACTCCCAGACTAAGCATGAAGTAAAATTTCGAGTTTAGAAAAGCCTGAAAATTTGGCTCGGGCGCGTAGCGAAGCGGAGCGACCGAGCCAAATTAGGCTTTTCTAAACTCGAAATTTTACTTCATGCGCCACGCGTATAAAACGCTGATTTAAAGTGAAGTTTAAAATATACTTCGACTAAGTTCTGATCTCAATGTTTATTAATTCTTCAAATATTTGTATGGAATATGTGAAAATATACTTAAAAGAAAAATGTTGTAAAGTTGCAAGTTATTAGCGTTCTCTTTTTTGAAAATCCCTGCATCGTACAATTTATTTGACAAATTATGATTTATTTGTCATATTGATAATCATTTACCAACATCTCAAAATTTGATGTTTAAAACACCCTACTGTTAATGCAGGATTGCAACTGTTCGCAGTAAATATACCCTAAGTTTATGTAAAGTTATTTAAATTAAAAACACTTGGTATTGTTTTACAAATTAAAACTTTATTTCGACTAGTTTCGGTTTGTGAGACCATTTTCAAAGGAATGTACATTCCTTTGAAAATGGTCTAACAAACTGAAACTAGTCGGAATAAAGTTTTAAATAGTGAAACAATACCAAGTGTTTTAAATTTAAATAACTACATATTCTAATATGTTTCACCAAGTGCCAGATGAGAAATTAATTCTAGAAACCCTAAGTTTGGTCACATTAAAAATAAAACAGAGTATATAAGTTTCTCGTAAATGAAATGTAGTAATTATTAATTTCTGTCATGCTGAAAGATAACTTACTTTTTGCGCTAGCTAATTTGGTCCTCTTTTTATCTCATGATTTTGATATTTTTATTAATTTTCAAATAAAAAGATAACAAATTTCATTATCCGTTAAAGTAGTTATATCGCGTTTAAAGATTAGTTTATTTTTAATAACAATCGAAATGGCAAATTCATTGTTTGGGTGAAATCTCTAAATGATTAATATGATAGAGTGAGTCAAAGACCAGAAAACAAGTCTGGTCTAGAGGTGCTCTTCTTTGTTATGGTCTTAGGTAGTACCTTGGGCAACCAGTTTCTCTGTGACTCACGCGATTCCAAGGCGTGATCAATTACAAACGCATTATCCATTTTATGCACTCGATAATGAAATTCTTGGATAAAAAAATGTAAAATAAAATTCTACTAATAAAATATGTGCGAGTTGATCTTTTAAACAAAAAGAGGTGAACTAGGTTCTCAAGTAGCAATAGAACTAAAAGTAATCATTCATTTTTGTTTATAAATTAAGAAGTTGCGACAGGTTAAAGTTGGGTTAATCCTGAAACGATTAGAAAATACCTACTGTTTTAAACACTTTACAATAATTATTTATAAAATTATTTTAAAAAAATTGAAACGTTGGTGTATAATGTTCTTAGACTTATCCAAGCCGTTTGATACAATAGATTATAAAATCTTGCTAGCAAAGCTTAATTACTACGGCATTCGTGGCACTCCCAATAAATGGTTAGAATCATACCTGTTATCTAGAAAACAATCAGTGAAATTGAGGAGTAATGCACAAGAAGTTGTATCAAGCGTCTTGGAGGGTACCATGGGTGTTCCCCAAGGCAGTGTTTTAGGTCCCCTTTTATTCAACGTTTTTTAAATGATATCAATTGCAATTCCGGAGTAGGCTGCCAAATTATAAACTACGCGGATGATACTAATATAATATTAACGGGTGAACATTTCGCGGACGTTGAATCAGTCGGCAACATACATCTTAACAAACTCCAAATATGGTTCTATAATAATAAGTTATTACTAAATAAAGATAAAACCACATGTATGCAATTTAAAGTTAGTAATAGGATAGAAACTCAGAACTACATTTCTTTAAATAGTACAAACTACGAAGTCACTCAAACTTCAAAATTTCTTGGTATTACTATTGATGAGAATCTTAGCTACAAGAGTCATGTCAGTAATATCTCAGCAAAATTAAACAAAGCCTGCTACGGTCTACGAGTACTGTCAAAGTATACCAATCCGAGCATCACTAGAACTTTCTATTTTGCAATTTTTTTTCTCTCATATGAAATACGGCATAATATTCTGGGGTAGTAGGAGTAACCTTCAACCAATTTCAATTGCCCAAAAACGAGCAATTCGAATTATGTGCAAGATGAAGTATACTGAAAGCTGTAGAAACGTATTCAGGGCAAATGGACTACTAACTTGCACTGGAGTGTATATATATGAGTCAGTGAAGTTTATGTGGAAACATAGACATCTATATAACGAGTATAGACTCCTTAGTTAACACAACACTAGACATGGCATCGAATACAACTACCCATATCATAAGTTGATATTCTATGAAAAGAGTCCATTATACAATAGTATAAGAATATATATAACAACCTCCCCAAACATGTACGGGGCTCTACAACGTTTTCGAACTGGAAACAATCACTAAAGGAATTCTTACTAGTTTTAGAACCTTATAACATGGATGAGTATTTTCAATAATGATTATTTCTTGTAATTGACTCTATTCCGTGCAACAAATGTATGTTACTGTATATTCTGTTTTCATTGGAATAAAGACATATTATTATTATTATTATTATTATTATTGGAAAATGGATAAAAAACTGTAAACTAAAATTAGACGAATAAAATATGTGCGAGTTGATCTTTTAAACAGAAGGAGGTGAACTAGGTTTTCGAGCGGCAATAGAACTAAAAGTAATCATTCATTTTTGTTTATAAATAAATAAGTTGCGACAGGTTAAAGTTGGGTTAATCGTAAAACGACTAAAATATACCTACTGTTTTAAACACTTTACAATAATTATTTATAAAATTATTCAAAAAATTGAAACGTTGGTGTATAATTGGAAAATGTTCAATTATTAACCTGTAAAGAAATATATTTTTTTTGTTCCACGGATGCTTTTATTACCCTTTAAACACAGGGGCTAAAACTTTTGAAATGGATATGGATCTGGATAATGGATCTATTTGCAAAACTTCAGCATCTAAAAATTATCTGAGACAAAAATTCTTGAGATAGAGTTTCAGAGAATTTTCTAAAGACGGATTTTTGCAGAATAAACTAACTAACATTTAACATTTTAATTTGGGTTAATTCTAAAGATGACAATTTAATAATTATTGTAGTAATCTCTTTCTTCACAAATTAGTTTTATTCACTAAATGTACATTTCGAACACTATGTGTTCATTTTCAATAGTATTACAATTGACAAATATGTTTATTTTATTAATTGACAGTATCACTTAAACAAATATTTCAAGGAGGGGATTTATATGTTTAAAAATAAAGATAAGCTACTAATAAGCTACTAAGCTACTACAAATATGTTTATTTTATTAATTGACAGTGTCACTTAAACAAAAATTTCAAGGAGGGGATTTATATGTTTAAAAATAAAGATAAGCTACTAAATTTCGATTTAAGCACCCCTTAATAATCCCCTCCTTGAAATTTTGCTTTGAGTGACACTGTTAATTAATAAAATAAACATATTTCTCTATTGAGAATGAACACATAGTGTTCGAAATGTACATTTAGTAAATAAAACTAATTTGTGAAGAATAAGATTACTACAATAATTATTAGAAAACACTTCACGTAACTAAAAGAAGAATATTGATGACAATTCAAAATATGTTCCCCTGATTATAGAGCTATAGTAGAATTCAGGATAGATGTCCCATGACTCATTGATGTGGAATGTGTGGTTCATTTTTTTTAGAGAGTATGTCGACAGTTATATCTGCAACGAGTTTTCCTAGTTGTGTCAAATTTTGACGTTACATGACAATGTCATGCTATTTAAGTAGCGAGTATATTAATGTTCTTTCTTTTAGAAAAGCTTTAAATCATAATATCTTGTGAAATGCAGAAAATGTACTTACGATAACACTAACAGTATACTGTGATTGAAACCAACTTAAAGAGCATGTATTGAGGTAGATAATTTTACATGGATCTTTATTCAGCTAGGAACTAAGCCGATAAATTGAGAGATTGATTTTCTGAGCCTCTTAGCACGTATCTAGTTTTTCCTTAATATAATACGGAATTTAATAATAATATTGATAAATCTGTTTATTTGTCTATATTTGTCTAATTTTTATTTTAAAATATTCGTTGTTTTTTAAAAAGTGGTCAATTTGAAGTTTAAACGAGTGTTTTCCACTCCCAGGTTAAGCATGAAGTAAAATTTCGAGTTTAGAAAAGCCTGAAAATTTGGTTTGGTTGCGTAGCGCGGAGCGACCAAACCAAATTTTCAGGCTTTTCTAAACTCGAAATTTTACTTAATGCGCCACGCGTATAGGACACTGATTTCGAGCGAAGTTTACTTGTTCACAATATTTCGGTGCTTTCAGTGTTTCATACGCGTGGCGCATGAAGTAAAATTTCGAGTTTAGAAAAGCCTGAAAATTTGGTTTATCCGCTCCGCGCTTCGCGCTACGCGACCAAACCAAATTTTCAGGCTTCTCTAAACTCGAAATTTTACTTCATGCTTAGTCTGGGAGTGGAAAACACTCGTTTTAAGCTCCAAATTGAACTCTTAAAAAAAGCGTATGCATATGTGTACCTAATAGAAAATGTCCCTGTGTGTATACTTAAAAGAAACATTGCCTGTATTAACAGATTTTGCCAAATCTACTGAGTATACATATCCCAATTACGTGTTGTAGATTTTAAAATATTGATGTTTTCTTAAAAAAGGTTTATTTGAAGTTTAAACGAGTGTTTTCCACTCCCAGGTTAAGCATGAAGTAAAATTTCGAGTTTAGAAAAGCCTGAAAATTTGGTTTGGTTGCGTAGCGCGAAACGCGGAGCGACCAAACCAAATTTTCAGGCTTTTCTAAACTCGAAATTTTACTTCATGCGCCACGCGTATATGACACTGATTTCTAGCAAAGTTTACTCGTTCACAATATTTCAGTGCTTTCAGTGATTAATACGCGTGGCGCATGAAGTAAAATTTCGAGTTTATAAAAGCTTGAAAATTTGGTTTGGCCGCGTAGCGCTTCGCGCTACGCGACCAAACCAAATTTTCAGGCTTTTCTAAACTCGAAATTTTACTTCATGCTTAGTCTGGGAGTGGAAAACACTCGTTTTAAGCTTCAAATTGAACTTTGAAAAAAAGCGTATGAATATTTGTATACCTAATAGAACATTTTATGTATGTATACTTAAAAGAAAAATTCCCTGTATTAACAGATTAATCCGATGACATTTGCCAAAGTTACTGAATGCGCATTCGATTTAACTAACATTTTCGTTTAAGTTTACACAAAATCAACATAAATGCATTATTTATTTCTGTAAATACCTGAACTATTTAGTAGACATGGACATTGGAATTATACCACTAAACTCGCATCTAAAACGATTGTGCACATTAATTAAAATGATTTGTGGCTGGGTTTTTTGCAGATTTAGTTTTACGAAGACATTGTCAAAATGTGACGTTTAACCTTAAAATTTTAACGCTGCATACCGGAACATACCTTTTCGGATGTTTCATCTAAAAACCATAGCAGACTTATTTTGATGTTTTCTGTCTCTTTTCACACACGTAATCTGATGACATCAAACTGTTTTCGTATTACATGTGCAGAAAGCACTACAAATCAAGGAAACATGGGACACCTCTTGTGAATCGTACATCACTTCGGCATCAAAGAGTTGTCATAGCTTCAGCACCAGATAATTCACAGAAGTTGTGGAGATAGAGATTTCTCCAAAACGTCATTTTTAGACACATTTCTGCTGTCATGTGTCAATACTTGCAACCTTGCTTATTTAGCATTTTAACTTTCTTGTGTAGATAAAGTATTATAATTGGAGTGTGGTTCGAGAGCTGACCCCGAGCAGTCTGTCCCGCTGCACAATTAAAACGTGCTGCCTCCACGTGGTTCACCCTAACCTTAAACATCCTATCAACCACATCCTTTTTATTAATCCTTTTCCCAAATTCGTTTTCGTTGAACCTTTTCTTTTAAAACTTCACGTGTATTTCCTATGTTCTATCCCTTGGGGAGAGCAAAGGGCGCAGCATTAGCTGTTTAACTCTGTCCAGATTTTAACCTACATTTAAGACGTAGATCACGACTTATTTGTTCATAACTTATACTACTATAAAGTAGACAGGGATACAAGAAGTAGACAGGGATACAAGAAGTAGACAGGGATACGAGAAGTAGACAGGGATACAAGAAGTAGACAGGGATACAAGAAGGATACATGTGGTCAATGAGGGCAAGACGTAGATTTAAGATTTTACTATTCATACTTTCGTTCACTCAGGTATTTATGTATTCATTCAGTCGATACTCGAAAAAGTTGAAACCAATTTTAATTATTATTTCATAATTACTGTGACTGGTCAACAGAGCTTTAACAGCTAAGGCCATTAATTGCGCAAAGAAAAAGCTGTATTACAATAATAAAAAATTAGACCTCGAGATTTTGATGGATATTCAAGTCCAAAAAACGCATTTTCGGAATGATTTCTATGTATCTGCAGAGTCTGTCTATCTGGGTGTGTGTGTCAATTAACAAGATAACTAAAAATCACGCAATGATTTAGACTTACGAAATTTTATATATGTCTTCTACTCAAAAATTATAGATCTGTAAAATTACAAAAATGTTATTCGTCTTAATTAATAAGACAACTTATTAATTAAGACATTGTTTGCATTTTTACCAATAACATTTTCGTAATTTTATATATTATGTTTAAAGTGTGCAAACTATAAGAAGCGTAAGTTTATTTTTCTCGAATTTAAATAGTTTTGAATTTGAATTATTCTTGTTATTATAGATCTGTATTAACTTTTTTTTTAGATTACATTTGCTACAATGAAACCTGATCAAATAATCAATTAATGTTTCCCGTGTGCTTTTGAAAATAATTCCTTTATTCTACATATTTGTATAAGTAGGTGAACCCGGTGCAATAGCATTTTCAAGTGCGTTTTGGCTCTGGCCCCATGAATGTCAGTCGGTCCGTGTGTTGCGAAACGAAAATCGCCACGTGTGTTTGTGTGCTTACGTACGCATTTACAATTTTCCTAACCTTAACCCGTTTTTCGGATTGTGAATGCGGGAGGAGCGCCGACTGGCCCACATCCCTCTCTCGAAAGAGAGCTTTTCTAAAATTAATCCCGAACTGGATCAGCTGGAAGAGCGGAATTTTCTCCCCGCGTCCGCAAATAGGCCCCGTCTCTGTGTTGGATAACCCGACCTGACATAAGAGCAGGAGGATGCTAAAAATGTTTATTTGCGGAAGGTGAAGTAGGTCAGCGATTGCTGGAGTTGATTGAAGTTTGATGGATAGCGAATTTTGATGTTGAGTCAATGCAGATGGTTGTTTTCAGGGCCTTTTAGAGAAAATGCCAGGCCTCGCAATATTTTCGAGGCTCTTCGAAATTTTATTCAACGGGTATTTTTTCTTTTTCGTACCAATATCCTCTTCTTTTATTTTACATTTGTAACTACACTTTTGACAGCTTTAGGTAATAAAAGATGAAATGGTGGTTTTTTAACTTCAGAATAAATCAGTGTTTTTACATTTGTATCTCCACATTTGACAGCTTTAGGTAATAAAAGATAAAATGGTTGTTTTTAAACTTCAGAATAAATCCGACCTGGCATAAGAGCAGGAGGATGCTAAAATTGTTTATTTGCGGAAGGTGAAGTAGGTCATCGATTGCTGGAGTTGATTGAAATTTGATGGACAGCGAATTCTGATGTTCAGTTAATGCAGATGGTTGTTTTTAGGGCCTTTTAGAGAAAATGCCAGGCCTCGCAATATTTTCGAGGCTCTACGAAATTATATTCATCGAGTATCTCTTCTTTTTCGTTTCAATATCCTCTACTTTTATTTTACATTTGTAACTTCACTTTTGGCAGCTTTAGGTAATAAAAGATGAAATGGTTGTTTTTTAACTTCAGAATAAATCAGTGTTTGAAGTGAATTCTGCTGAAGGTGGGTTTCCTGAGCTGCTTCCAAAACATCTCTTCTATGCCAATGTTTGAAAACATCTTCTCAGTTCAATTCTTAATTCTTCATTCTTCAGAACTCATAAAATTTTAAAAGTGCTACAGAGACTACTATTAAAGTTTCAAAATAATTTGCTGAAGGTGGGTTTTCTGAGTTGTTTCCAAAACATTGCTTGTATGCCAATGTTTTAAAAACAACTTGTTAATTCAATTCTTAATTCTTCATTCTTCAGAACTTATAAAATTTAAAAAGTGCTACAGAGACTACTATTAAAATATCAAAAGAATTTGCTAAAGGTAGGTTTCCTGAGCAGTTTCCAAAACATTCATTTTATGCCTATGTTTTGAAAACATCTTCTTAATTCAATTCTTAATTCTTCAGAACTTATAAGTTTTGAAAAGTGCTACAGAGACTACTATTAAAATTTCAAAAGAGTTTGCTGAAGGTGGGTTACCTGAGTTGTTTCCAAAACATTGCTTGTATGCCATTGTTTTGAAAACAGCTTCTTAATTCAATAATTAATTCTTCATTCTTCAGAACTTATAAAATTTGAAAAGTCCTACAGAGACTACTATTAAAATTTCAAAATAATTTTCTGAAGGTGGGTTTCCTGAGCTCTTTCCAAAATATTTCTTCTATGCCAATATTTTGAAAACATCTTCCTAATTCAATTCTTAATTCTTCATTCTTCTGAACTTATAAAATTTGAAAAATGCTACAGACTCAACTATTAAAATTTCAAAAGAATTTGCTGAACATGGATTTCCGGAGTTGTTTCTAAAACATTGCTTGTATACCAAAGTTTTGAAAACAGCTTCTTAATTCAATTCTTAGTTCTTCATTCTTCAGAACTTTTAAAATTTGAAAAGTGCTACAGAGACTACTATTAAAATTTCAAAAGAGTTTGCTGAAGGTGGGTTAAATGTTTTGAAAACAGCTTCTTAATTCAATTCCTAATTCTTCATTCTTCAGAAAAAGTGCTACAGAGACTATTATTAAAATATTAAAAGAATTAGCTGAAGGTGGGTTTCCTGAGCTGTTTCCAAAATATTTCTTCTATGCCAATCATTTGAAAACATCTTCTCAATTCAATTCCTTATTCTTCATTCTTCAGAACTTTTAAAGTTAAATAGTGCTACAGAGAATACTATTAGAATTTCAAAATGAATGTGCTAAAGGTGGGTTTCCTGAATTGTTTCCAAAACATTTCTTGTACGCCAATGTTTTGTAAACAGCTTCCTAATTTAATTCTTCATTCTCCAGTACTTATAAAATATAAAAAGTGCTACAGAGACTACTATTTAAATGTCAAAAGAATTTGCTGAAGGTGGGTTTCCTGAGCTGTTTCCAAAACATTTCTTTTATGCCAATATTTTGAAAACATCTCCTTAATAAATTCCTAATTCTTCATTCATCAGAATTTTCAAATTTGAAAAGTGCTACAGAGAATACTATTAAAATTTCAAAATGAATGTGCTAAAGGTGGGTTTCCTGAATTGTTTCCAAAACATGTCTTTTACGCCAATGTTTTCTAAACAGCTTCCTAATTTAATTCTTAATTCTTCATTCTTCAGTACTTATAAAATATAAAAAGTGCTACAGAGACTACTATTTAAATGTCAAAAGAATTTGCTGAAGGTGGATTTCCTGAGCTGTTTCCAAAACATTTCTTTTATGCCAATCTTTTGAAAACATCTCCTTTATTTAATTCCTTATTCTTCATTTTTCAGAACGTTTAAATTTAAAAAGTGCTACAGATAATACTATTAAAATTTCAAAATAAATGTGCTAAAGGTGGGTTTCCTGAATTGTTTCCAAAACATGTCTTGTACGCCAATGTTTTGTAAACAGCTTCCTAATTTAATTCTTCATTCTTCAGTACTTATAATATATAAAAAGTTCTACAGAGACTACTATTTAAATGTCAAAAGAATTTGCTGAAGATGGGTTTCCTGAGCTGTTTCCAAAACATTTCTTCTGTGCCAATCTTTTGAAAACATCTTCTTAATTCAATTCTTCATTCTTCAGAACTTATAAAATTTGAAAAGTACTTCAGAGACTAATTATTCTTGTATGCTAATATTTTGAAAACAGCTTAGAAGTTGTTTCTGACAATTGTTTCAAGTTTTTTAACTAGCTCTTGCTCCTGAACTTGAACTTCAGATGCTCTAGAAACTTCAAAGCACTATCTTCAACCTCCAAGTGATTACAATTTTTTTATATCCAAAACTAAGTGCTGTATTGTGTTTGATAGCGTGAAGTAAATATTTCTACTTTAGAAAACCCTGATAATTTGGTTTGTTGGCTCCGTGCAGCATCAGAGTAATTGCCGATTAATTTCCGCGTTGGTTCATTGCATCCAAAATTTCGCCTCGTTGCATAAGCTCCGTACACTTTTATGAATTGCGCAATGATAAAACGGTCGAGCGGTTGTCGTATTTGTGTAATAAATGTAACTTGCCACGTCGTGCCAATTTAACTAAATAATGACAGTAATCAATTTAATTGCAAGGATTCAGGATATACGTATACATGTGGTTTATGTACGCGATGTGTGCTTGCAATTAATCTTAATTGGTAGACATTACTTGACACTATTTGAATACAAGAAAGAACATTTGAAAATCTAAATCTTCAACTCTTAAAACATGTCCCTCTATAAAATTTGGTGCTGTGCTTCGAAGTCCAAGTTAAATAGATGGGCGTAGTCGGGATTTTAATTTTTGCGAATTTTGTAATCAATATATTAATTGCAAATTTAAGTAATAAAAGAACAATCTATCTAATTTATTATAGATTGTACTTTTATTAGTGCATTTGTACAGAAAAATCGACTGAACAAAAACACAAGATTCTTTTAAGTATACATAATCACACATTGTAAATTTTCCAATATTAGTTGTTTTTTAAATGAGTTCAATTTGAAGCCTTAAACGAGTGTTTTCCACTCTCAGATTAAGCATGAAGTAAAATTTCGAGTTTAGAAAAGCCTGAAAATTTGGTTTGGTCGCGTAGCGCGAAGCGCGGAGCGGCCAAACCAAATTTTCAGGCTTTTCTAAACTCGAAATTTTACGTCATGCGCCACTCGTATTAAACGCTGAAAGCACTGAAATATTGTAAACATGTAAACTTCGCTCGAAATCAGTGTCTTATACGCGTGGCGCATGAAGTAAAATTTCGAGTTTAGAAAAACCTGAAAATTTGGTTTGGTCGCTCCGCGCTTCGCGCTACGCAACCAAACCAAATTTTCAGGCTTTTCTAAACTCGAAATTTGACTTCATGCTTAACCTGGGAGTGGAAAACACTCGTGTAACTTCCGATTAACCTCTTTTAAGAAAACAACGAATATTTTAAAATCTACAACACGTAATTGGGATATGTATACTCGGCCAAACCAAATTTTTAGGCTTTTCTAAACTCGAAATTTTACTTCATGCGCCACGCGTATTAAACACTAAAAGCACTGAAATATTGTGAACGTGTAAACTTCGCTCGAAATCAGTCTCCTATACGCGTGGCGCATGAAGTAAAATTTCGAGTTTAGGAAAGTCTGAAAATTTGGTTTGGTCGCGTAGCGCGGAGCGGCCAAACCAAATTTTCAGGCTTTTCTAAACTCGAAATTTTATTTCATGCGCCACGCGTATTAAACGCTAAAAGCACTGAAATATTGTGAACGTGTAAACTTCGCTCGAAATCAGTCTCTTATACGCGTGGCGCATGAAGTAAAATTTCGAGTTTAGAAAAGCCTGAAAATTTGGTTTGGTCGCTCCACGCAACGCAACCTAACTACATTTTCAGGCTTTTCTAAACTCGAAATTTTACTTCATGCTTAACCTGGGAGTGGAAAACACTCGTTTAAACTTCCAATTAACCTCTTTTAAGAAAACAACGAATATTTTAAAATCTACAACACGTAATTGGGATATGTATACTCAGTAGATTTGACAAATCTGATAATACAGGCAACTTTTTTTTAAGTGTACATATAGGGACATTTTCTATTAGGTATACATATGCATACGCTTTTTTTTAAAAGAGTTCCATTTAAAGCTTAAAACGAGTGTTTTCCACTCCCAGACTAAGCATGAAGTAAAATTTCGAGTTTAGAATAGCCTGAAAATTTGGTTTGGTCGCTCCGCGCTACGCAACCAAACTAAATTTTTAGGCTTTTCTAAACTCGAAATTTTACTTCATGCTTAACCTGGGAGTGGAAAACACTCGATTAAACTTCGAATTAACCTCTTTTAAGACAACGAATATTTTAAAATCTACAACACGTAATTGGGATATGTATACTCAGTAAATTTGACAAATCTGATAATACAGGCAATTTTTTTTTTAAGTGTACATACAGGGACATTTTCTATTAGGTACACATATGCATACGCTTTTTTTAAAGAGTTCCGTTTAAAGCTTAAAACGAGTGTTTTCCACTCCCAGACTAAGCATGGAGTAAAATTTCGAGTTTAGAAAAGCCTGAAAATTTGGTTTGGTCGCGTAGCGCGAAGCGCGGAGCGGGCAAACCAAATTTTCAGGCTTTTCTAAACTCGAAATTTTACTTTATGCGCCACGCGTATTAAACGCTAAAAGCACTGAAATATTGTGAACGTGTAAACTTCGCTCGAAATCAGTCTCTTATACGCGTGGCGCATGAAGTAAAATTTCGAGTCTAGAAAAGGCTGAAAATTTGGTTTGGTCGCGTAGCGCGAAGCGCGGAGCGGCCAAACCAAATTTTCATGCTTTTCTAAACTCGAAATTTTACTTCATGCGCCACGCGTATTAAACACTAAAAGCACTGAAATATTGTGAACGTGTAAACTTCGCTCGAAATCAGTTACTTATACGCGTGGCGCATGAAGTAAAATTTCGAGTTTAGAAAAGCCTGAAAATTTGGTTTGGTCGCTCCGCGCTATGCAACCAAACTAAATTTTCAGGCTTTTCTAAACGCGAAATTTTACTCCATGCTTAACCTGGGAGTGGAAAACACTCGTTTAAACTTCCAATTAACCTCTTTTAAAAAAAACAACGAATATTTTAAAATCTACAACACGTAATTGGGATATGTATACTCAGTAGATTCGACAAATCTGATAATACAGGCAATTTTTTTTTTAAGTGTACATACAGGGACATTTTCTATTAGGTACACATATGCATACGCTTTTTTTTAAAGAGTTCCATTTAAAGCTTAAAACGAGTGTTTTTCACTCCCAGACTAAGCATGAAGTAAAATTTCGAGTTTAGAAAAGCCTGAAAATTTGGTTTGGTCGCGTAGCGCGAAGCGCGGAGCGGCCAATCCAAATTTTCAGGCTTTTCTAAACTCGAAATTTTACTTCATGCGCCACGCGTATTAAACACTAAAAGCACTGAATTATTGTGAACAAGTGAACTTCGCTCGAAATCAGTGTCTTATACGCGTGGCGCATGAAGTAAAATTTCGAGTTTAGAAAAGCCTGAAAATTTGGTTTGGTCACTCCGCGCTTCGCGCTACGCAACCAAACCAAATTTTCAGGCTTTTCTAAACTCGAAATTTTACTTCATGCTTAACCTGGGAGTGGAAAACACTCGATTAAACTTCCAATTAACCTCTTTTAAGAAAACAACGAATATTTTAAAATCTACAACACGTAATTGGGATATGTATACTCGGTCAAACCAAATTTTTAGGCTTTTATAAACTCGAAATTTGCTTCATGCGCCAAGCGTATAAAACACTTGTTTTAAATGAAGTTTACAATATTTGTCTTTAGCATACTGCTTTAGTAGAATATTGTAAACACAATGTTTCAGGGTTTTATACCCGTAGAGCATCAAATAAAATTTCGAATTTAGAAGAGCCTGAAGCGGAGCGACCAAACCGAATTTTCAAGCTTTTCTAACCTCGAAATGTTACTTACTTCCAGATGTCCAGATTTTAATCTACATTTTACTACATGTTACTTCATACTTAATCTTCGAGTGGAAAACACCTGTTAAAAGCTTCAATTCAAACTTTAAAAAAAAAATCTTAACATTCACAGCGTATACGCTTTAATTAGAATATGTATTAATATTAAAGGATAAATTAAAAACACTTGGTTTGTTTCACTATGTTGTTTCAATAGTGAAACAAACCAAGTGTTTTTAATTTATCCTTTAATATTATTTCAAAATGTTTCACCACGTGATAAATGAGAAAGTTATTCAAGAAATAAAATATGTATACTTAAAAGAAAAACTCCCTGTACCTACGTCATGGGGAAAGAGAGAGACAAAGTTGTTTACAATACGTTGCAAAAATACCTATGCAGATTCGTGCATAGATAAATAAGAAAAGGTGAATGATATGTGTGCGTGTGTGGCTTTGGAGAATGGAACGAAAAGGATAGTTGTTCTGATTTCGTTGAAAATCTCGCGAGGTAGAAAAAGAGAAGGTAATGGATGTGTGCTTGGGTTTGGAAAACGCCATGAAAAGGACGGTTGCCTTGTATCCGCAATCTTTTTCCTAAGCTCGAAACAGAGAAGGATGATGTCCGTGTGTGTTAGTTGACGGTCACGTTTGTAACGGCGGTTTTTGCGACACGGTGACATTTCGCCTTTGTTGCCAAGAACAAAGAGTTCAGCTTACATCGGCATCAATGACATTCTCTTTCGAAAACAAGCTGAAATATTTTTATTACCTAAATTTGCGATTTTGTGGTAATTTTCTTATAATGATTGCTCCAAAGTTTCAGGCTATTAATGTCGTTGATCTAGATTCTACAATATTAATTGTTATCAGGGCTGTGAGTGTGTTTATTTACCTAAAAGTTACAGGTTCTTTTGAATAATTTCTTTCACATCACTTTGTGTATCATGAGCTTAAAAAAATTTTAAGAGGAAGTCGACCGCTCTCTAAACCTATAAAACTAAGCATAATGCCGTCTTAATTACATCCTTGTTTAGGGATGAAATATTTTTAAAAAATAGGTATACTTCAAGGAAAGTACAATCTTTAAGCCCGCCTCAATAAAATATTTTATACTTTTACCGTTATTTCATAA
This sequence comes from Philonthus cognatus, assembly GCA_932526585.2. Classification (NCBI taxonomy): domain Eukaryota; kingdom Metazoa; phylum Arthropoda; class Insecta; order Coleoptera; family Staphylinidae; genus Philonthus; species Philonthus cognatus. Next base: position 145,611,077 of record OW052241.1, on the reverse strand, counting down.
AATAATATCAAACATTGGTAAACTAGCGAAATCGCGTTCCTAATTTTATATCTGTCTGCAGTACCTATAAAAATATTGAAAAACTAAATCACTCACATTGTAGATAATTGCTTTGCAAAGATATGTGATTTTCTTAATTTATTTATTTTGTTAAATATAGTCACTAGGATGTCGCGCGTAAAACAGTTTTTCAAGTTTTCTGAAACTTCAATATCGCGCGACATCCCAGTGAATTTATTGTACGATAGAAATAATTGGAAAAAATTAAAATTCTTCGAAAAGAATTGTTCTACAATGTGACTTATTTAGTTTCCCAATATTTTTTATATAAATGTTGCGGAAAAAATTATATTGAAGATGCGATTACGCTAGTTTAACAATGTTTGATATTTTTTTATAAAAGAACGGTCAAAGTGGGAAATATTTTATTAAGACAGGCATTAAGATTTCACTTTCCTTAAAGTATGCCTATTTTTTCAAAATATTTCATCCCTAAACAAGGATGTAATTAAGACGGCAGTATGCTTAGTTTTATACGTTTAGAGAGCGGTCGACTTCCTCTTAAAGTGAAGATATCGTTCTCTCTTACACTGTAACGGCCAAATATCAATAGAAAAGGCCCTATTGTTAACCTAAAACTCAAATTGTTTATGTAATACTAAGAATTAATTGCACCTGTTATAGATCCAAGGCAAGCTCCGGTTAATTGTATTTAATTTTTACAAATATTTACATCGATATTGAAGTAGTAACAGGACGCCGCAATTTCAGGGCAAAATTGCATTATTTATAACACCGCAAAAATATGTTTATTGAGAAATTGACAAAACTAATAAGCAGAACGTCTAGTAAACAATAATATAGTTAATCGTGTGAAAACAGAAATAAGATATTCAAATAGTTTTTCTTTAATTTTTTTTTGTTTTGTTTTTGGCATAGGTTTAACCATTCAACCACTAACGCTTTTCTTTAATTTGGGTTGCCAGTTTACATTGATCTTATAAGCGTTTTTACACTCACAGTCCTATTAAAACGCAATATTTTGAGAATTCTTCAAAATTATAACAATCTTTGAATATTTATTACTTAAATTTTGAATTATTGAGCTAAATAAATTATTTTTTTAGTGTTTGCTATAATTAAATCTAATTATTTTGTCGAATCCAAAAGAGACACCAACCAGCTTTATTAGGGACAACAAAATAAGAGTATTTTTGGAGACGTAAGAATTAAAAATTAGATTATTAAAATGCAACATTGTTTATTTCAGTATTTACACAATTTTCATTAATACAGATTCTCCATTTTTGGGTAATTTTCTGGCATTTATTGTTTTTTTGTCTTTCATGATTACAACATTTAAATAATGTTAATAATTAAGATAAAATAAATCTGACAAAATAGGAGCATAAGGAATTGGAACATATATCCCTCAATACCATTAGCCCGAGATGGGAATCAACGCCCGCAAATCCCGTGGTGAAGAAGAAGGGAAGAACAAATGAATACATTTTTACAATATGATGTGTAAACTTAATTTATATTGTAAAATAAAGAATACTTTGAAAAAAAAAAATTACGAAATTTGACGTTTCGTTTCCGTTTAATCATTACAATTTCTAAACCTTTCTCATACTTTCACAGGCTATTATTTCTGTTCAGTATTTAGACAATTTTCATTAATACAGTTTCGCAATTTTTTGGGGGATTTATTGGTGCTATTTATTGTTTTTTTGTCTTCAATAATTATGACATTTAAATTACGAAATCCGTCGTTTTGGAAATAATTAATCGAATAATTGAAGTCCTCCATATAAATCCAATTAGTGTGTAATCAAGCGCGAAAAGCAGATTTCACTTACGTTCAGATCCGCCAATCAGTTATTTCCCAATTATGCCATGCGCACACATAGCGCCCATTTATTTATCTTAATTGCAAAATGATGTGCCATTTCCTGCTTAACACTTTCACTTCACCACAACAAACTACAATTACAAGAAACTTACAAGAGTAAAAAGAATCAACAGCAAAAAGAAGCAAATCATTCGAGGAATGATTATAATAATGATAAATAAAATATTAAGAGTGCTATACTTTTTACAAATCTACAACTAATTTGTCTTACAAAGACGAATTTAAACACCCAATAAAATAGTTACTTCCCTGGTTAATGCCCTGATGGCTATTGTATTAAACAATGAAGTGTTATACGCTATCTTCTCTGTTATTTTTACACAAACTACTAAATAATGAAATCGACGATATCCACTTAATGTCAAAACTTAATTTCTATGTACCAAGATTGAATTCCCGAAGCAGATGTACATTTGCATACACCGTGTCGAGAACTAATGTTCTCCATTATTCTCCCTTAAACTGCATGGTACGACACTGTAACAATGTTCCAGACATGGATATATTTAATGTAACCTCCCTTGATATCAGAACCTCATTGTCACCGTTAATATAAGTCTTTTCTTTTGTTTTTTGTTATCAAATATGCCATATAATTTATCCACTACTCTACTTTATTTCTACCATTTTGTAGTAATGTTTATTTTTAGTTAGTATATTTTAAAAAAACTGTATTTTTCTCTGTAAATAGAATTTATTCTGCTGAGAAATAATCGATTATTATTATTACTATTATTATTATACAGTGACATACAGGGATTTTTTTTTTAAGTATATACATATAACCCAATATATACGCTGTAAATGTTTAGGTATTCGTTGTTCTTTTAAGTTTTCAAGTTAAAGCTTCGAACGAGTGTTTCCACTCCCAGATTAAGCATGAAGTAAAATTTCGAGTTTAGAAAATCCTGAAAATTTGGCTCGGGCGCGTAGCGAAGCGGAGCGACCGAGCCAAATTAGGCTTTTCTAAACTCGAAATTTTACTTCATGCGCCACGCGTATAAAACACTGATTTAAGGTAAAGTTCAATAATATATTTATTATCTTAAGTTGTCTCATTAATTAAGACACATTGTTTGCATTTTACACGAAAAACATTTTCGTAATTTTATATATTAAAATTCAAAATATACTGCTTAGATTTGATCACATGTTCATTAATTTTACAAATGTTTATGAGGGATAAATCATACCTAAAAGAAAAAATCGCGGTATGTCAATATTTAACGAAAAACACAAATTTTAAATAATTATTACTATTTTAAATAAAATCGTCAAGTCCAACACACCATAAAATTTTACAAAACTTTAGAACTGTGAAAATTAGGACAAATTAACAAAAATGAAAAAATGATTAAATCAACAAAAATATTAAATTCCAAACGAATAGAATTTAAACTAAATTTTAAAACTGTCTTTGAAAGATTTTTTTTTTATAAAATGACTACCAAAATAAATTAATTTTTTGCATTGTATTATTTGACCTGACTTGAGAATATGTAAAGAAAAATGTAAATATTTTGTTATTTAAATATTTCGTTTTTACTCATTTAAAAAAAAAGTTTAAGTATTTTTCAGTGTATATCTAACTTCACAATATTTCATTGTTTTATATGCGTGGCGCATGAAGTAAAATTTCGAGTTTAGAAAAGCCTGAAAATTTGGCTTGGTCGCTCCGCTTCGCGGAGCGACCAAACCAAATTTTAAGGCTTTTCTAAACTCGAAATTTTACTTCATGCTTAATCTGGGAGTGGACAAACTCGTTCAAAACTTCTAATTGAACTATTATATAAAACAGACGCCTAAACATTTACAGTGTATACATTATGTATATTTAAAAAAAATAATTCAGTATATAATATAATAAGTCATTCATAGAAAAAAAAGTAAAAATAAAGGCAGAATTTTAAGTAAAATCAACTTTTACAGTTAACTCAATAATTGTTCAGCCATTAATGGGTTAATCAAAGAACGGAAACACTAGTAAATAGTTTTAAATTGAACTCGTTTACGTATTTTCTTTCTTGTCTTTCATAAAAACTAAAGGATTATCTGTCTGTTTTCTTCAGATTTCTTCTCCTGTTATACTTAACTCTTATTTACTGTTCCTCCTTATTTTGTTTATAAAACTGAAGAATTGTCTGTCTCTTTCAGTCCGTCTTTTGTCCTAGTATCCTGAATTTGACCATTTCATTGTTTCTTCCTTATTTTTCATCGAACTAAAGAATTGTCTGTTTCTTTTAGTACATCTTTTGTGCTAGTATTCTAAATTTGACCATTTTATTGTTTCTTCCTTGTTTTTAATCGAACTAAAGAATTTTCTATCTCTTTCAGTACATTTTCTGTTCTAGTATCCTGAATTTGACCATTTCATTGTTTCTTTCTTGTTTTTCGTCGAACTAAAGAATTGTCTGTCTCTTTTAGTACATTTTTGTCCTATTATCCTGAATTTGACCATTTCATTGTTTCTTCTTTGTTTTTCATCGAACTAAAGAGTTGTCTGTCTCTTTCAGTACATTTTCTGTCCTAGTATCCTGAATTTGATAATTTCATCGTTTCTTCCTTGTTTTTCATCGAACTAAAGAATTGTCTGTCTTTTTCGGTACATTTTGTGTCCTAGTATCCTGAATTTGGCCATTTCATCGTCTCTTCCTTGTTTTTCATCGAATTAAAGAATTGTCTGTCTCTTTCAGTATATCTTCTGTCCTAGTATCCTGAATTTGACCATTTTATTGTTTCTTTCTTGTTTTTAATCGAACTAAAGAATTATCTGTGTCTTTCAGTACATTTTCGATCCTAGCATCCTGAATTTGACCTTTTCATCGTTTCTTCCTTGTTTTTCATCGAACTAAAGAATTGTCTGTCTCTTCCAGTACATCTTCTGTCCTAGTATCCTAAATTTGACCATTTCATTGTTTCTGTCTTGTTTTTATTCAAACTAAAAAATTGTCTGTCTCTTTTAGTACATTTTCTGTCCTAGTATCCTGAATTTGATCATTTTATCGTTTCTTCCTTGTTTTTCATCGAACTAGAGAATTATCTGTCTCATTCAGTACATCCTCTGTCCTAGTATCCTGAACTTGACCATTTCATTGTTTCTTGCTTGTTTTTCATCAAACTAAAGCATTATCTATCCTTATTCTTTTTTGTATCAACCTTAAGTGATAATTCGTTTGTATCTCCTTTAGTATTTTTATTTATTCCTGTTGTTCTAGGCTAGTGGTAATTATTTTCTTCTTTTATTTTTATCTCTTTCTATGTTTTGATAGAGCCAGCATTTATAAACCGAGTTTGTGCAGAAATTACGTCGGAATATATTTATAAACGTAGTCTGTGCAGAAATTGCGTCGGAATATTTCCTTTCCACATTTTCTATCTCTATCTCTGTGTTTCGATGAAGCTAGAAGAAAACTATAGACATTATAAAACGTGTCTGTCCGCAGAAATTGCGTCGGTAGTTTCAAACGCTGCAAATAATTACCCATCTGGTTGAGTGTGTCTGTTGGTTGTAATAATCATCCATCTCGGAAAAGGCCGACGATACAATTGTCCGTGACGGGGCACTTAATTAGCCGCGAGGAAAATATGGGAATTACCAACGGTTCATCATTTATTATTATAAACACTGAAGATTATCCCGAGAATTACCCGCAGGCTGTATTATTATTTTAGAATAATGCGCATTTTATGAACGAATCCGTTCTCATCATTAATTTTGGATTTAGTTTAGAAAAATCATGGTATCCTAATTTTCGGATACAGGTTTTAAAAATATGTAAAATTGGAATAGCTAGAATATTTGAAAATTAATACAAATCTTCTGTAATGATAAAGAAATGCTATTTATTTTGATACAATTGTGTCGCCTATTGTCAAAAACAACTAAATCCATTTGAAAATAATGGATTTAGGGGTTTTTGGAAATAGGCGACTCAATTATCGCCTGAGCTTTTAGAATATAAACGGTTTTTTTTTAATAAATTACTTGGTACAATGTTTTTTCCTAAACCCTAATCAAAACTGTTGGAGAAAGAATGCATACTGTTAAAGTAATCTAACCTCATTAGTGTTTAATCTTGGGTTAGGTTTTTTTTTATATGTTTGGTTGAATAGATGCTAGCGAGATAATATCTCATCCAGCATATAAACCCCCAATTTTATTATTGGAATGTATCTCCAACAGAAACTGATTTAAAATTAAAACAATTCTGGTACTAGAGAATTTCTCTAAATTAGTAAAATTAAAGTTTCTATGTTAGGGTGGTTATGATGGTGATGATTGTTAAGTAAAATTTAGTTTATTATGTTAGGGCGTTAGTGCCATCAGAAATTAGAAAAGACAGAAAATACCTAGAAAGTTTGAAAATAAATTCAAATAAATTTGAAACCGTTTAGAAATACATAAGTATGCAGTTATGTATTTCTAAACGGTTTCAAAATTATTTGAATTTATTTTCAAACTTTCTAGGTATTTTCTGTGAATCATAAATGTATATACCCATCAGTATATTTAGAACTTTATTTTAAATGAATATTTTCTCGTAATGTTACTTCATGCTTAATCAAGGAGTGGAAACACTTTTGGTTAATAATTCATACTGCATTTTGATTTATACCTACGTTTTATTTTAGACTTACTGAAGGTGTAATGTAAGGTTTAATGTAAAAGTCATTAAGTACATTTGAAATCAAAAGCACCTATTGACGTTTACCTTTAAACCTAAATATTGATATTGTTATTACATAATGCAAACATTAATTTAATGACTTGATTAATTCCACCTTTAACGGCTTGCCTTCTACCCACGTGCCTCTTTGCTTCAATAATACAACGCTTGGCTTTTCATTAAAACGGATTGATTATTCACGCCACGGAATGCGAAATTGCTCCTTTAAATATTTTAAAGGATAATTCCCCGGGTCTGATGGAAGCGAATTGGAAAATTGTGCGCAATTTGGCGATTCGACATGCAAATTAACCATTTTTTTACGATCAATTATTCAATGATATTATATTGTTTATTCCACATGCAGGAATTTTTTTATAAGAAAATGTAAATTCTGTTGATGATGGTAAATGATTTTATGATTTGGAAAAAGGAATTGGCAAATTGTACCTAATTTGTGCGATATGCAAATTAGCAATTTTTTACGATCAATTTTTCAATGATATTTTATCGCTATTTCTTGTTGAACGAGTAAGTCGGGTAAATTAATAATAAGAAAATGTAAACGTTAATAAAAATCCTGTAACTTGGAAAATTTAATTATATCTAGGCATTTTTTGTAAGAAATTTTGAATGTTGATATACAATATTAGGATTTGGAAAAATAAATTAAATTAAAAAAAATTACCTTTATTGGTATCATACCTCAAAACTAAAAACACAATTCCGACATTATAATCACAAATAAATTTATTATCTTAACCCATTTAGCGCCATTGATGCAATAATGTTATTAATTGTTTGTTGATTAAATGACCAATGCCCGGTATTATAAAACGTTTTATTCCCTAAATAAAATTTACTTTAGGAATAAATTAATTTATTCCAAAGATATCGGTATTATAAACACAAAATAACTTGATTTAGCTAATAAATCACCCCAGTAAATTATTTGTTTGTTTTACTACCAAGTAAATTTTATTCTCTAAATAATTTGACAGTTAAATATAATTACTTTAGATTCTACTACTTGTATTTATTAATTTCATTACGGTTATCATGTCTACCATATCATCCGTGTCAGATTTAAGTTAGCTCATAGTATCTTCCCTGACAGTGATTAATTCGAACCACAAGACATTCTAAGAAGTCGAAGACCAAGAGTTTTTCAAATCAGACATAACCAGGGATTTTTATACTTATGCATAGGCTTTTTAAAATTAGTTCTATTTAAAGTTTTAAACGAGTGTTTTCCACTCCCAGACTAAGCATGAAGTAAAATTTCGAGTTTAGAAAAGCCTGAAAATTTGGTTTGGTCGCGTAGCGCGAAGCGCGGAGCGACCAAACCAAATTTTCAGGCTTTTCTAAACTCGAAATTTTACTTCATGCGCCACGCGTATTAAACACTGAAAACACTGAAATATTGTGAACAAGTGAACTTCACTTGAAATCAGTGTCTTGTACGCGTGGCGCATGAGGTAAAATTTCGAGTTTAGAAAAGCCTGAAAATTTGGTTTGGCCGCTCCGCGCTTCGCGCTACGCGACCAAACCAAATTTTCAGGCTTTTCTAAACTCGAAATTTTACTTCATGCTTATCCTGGGAGTGGAAAACACTCGTTTAAGTCTTTTATAATTTCTAATAAGCTTTCTTTTTCTTGTTCTGTGTAATTCTGTCCTATTCTACGGCTATTCTCCATAATTATAAGGAATTATACTAAACTTCCAATTTGATTGACAATTTAATTGGACGCTTCGCATCCAAATCCAAACGTTCAGGCTTTTCTAAACTCGAAATTTTACTTCGTGCTTAAACTGGGAGTGAAAACACTCGTTCGAAACCAAATTAATCGCTTTTATAAAATCAGCGTATGCCTGAAAATGTACAGGGTATTGTCAGAAAGACCTGGATGGCCATTTATCAAGAGGAATTTAAAGTTAGCGAAGTGAAATTTAACCAAGTTAAATTCTTTTTCAAAACATAGTTAAGTATGCTTCACCATGTGAAAGATGCTAAACTTGTTCAAGAGAGGAATTTAAAGTTTTGTTATATTTATTTTTGTACAGAATAATTTAACTTTTATTTTTGTTTCCCTCTGATAATTAAGATTTGTTGTTGATATAAATGTTGATTCAAATTCGATTATTTTTGAGAATAAATTAAGTTCAAGCAGTTTTTTTTTATACGCAAACGTAAATGTTTATCAAGTTTGTTAATTCGATTATTTCAAAGAATAAATTAAGTTCAGGCAGTTTTTTTTATTCGCAAATGTAAATATTCATCAAGTTTCTCAGTGATTAGGAAAAATAAATTTAAATTTATTTCGAATGGTTTTTGTTGAATTAGAATTAGTAGACGACCTTGTTGAGAATTTCACATAAAAAATATTACGTGTGCACAAACAAAAACACACGTGTTAACAATTCCCACAATGCTTTGTACGACAAACGATAAAATGATAGTTGGTAATTTATTTGTATTAGTTAATTTGATTAGGTAATTTACTGATTAAAAAGCAATTAGTTTAGAAACAAATAATCACGATTCAAACAATCAAAATAAACGAAATGTCAGTGATATTATTCTTAAGAGTAATATGAGTATCAGATTGTCTATACCCTGGGTCTCCAAACTATCTTCTTCGCGGGCCACAAATACAATTCTACATAATAAAGTCGGCCAAGATCCGATTAATTTTATAAAATTATGAAAAATTTAAGGAACAATTGTTACAATATTTTAAAATATGACATTTACAAAAAAAATACAAACAATCACGGGCCGGATTCATGCAAGTCGCGGGCCGGATTTGGCCCGCGGGCCGTAGTTTAGAGACCACTGGTCTATACAGTGTATATCAGCCAAATGGAATAAATTCGATAATAAATAAATGGGGACGTGTTTGAAAAAACGCTTGGACACGTCGGTATTATTAGTTGCCCATTTTTGCAACAAAAACATATTATACAGGATGTGCCATGTAACAGTTTTTTTTGTTTTTTTACATTTTTTCAACAAAAACCTATTATACAGGATGTGTCATGTAACAGTGGCCAATACCAACGTTCTTATTTTAAATGCAACACCCTGTATATTATTCAATTTTTAGATCCTTCAGAAAATTCTAGACATATTTCATGTTTTATACCTATCTTCAACTGTTTCGGAAATACTAAGTGTTTTTAGATTTTTTTTCAGAGCATTTTCAACATCTCCTGCATTGACATTAATGGTTTTTTTGTTTTTTTACATTATCAAGAAATAAACAGTATTGCTTATTACTTTTTGAGTGTGTTGTAGCGAATTTCTGTAATCAAATAATTTTCATTTTTTTAATGTTAATTTTTGCAATATTTCTAAAAACACTTAATATTTCCGAAACAGTTGAAAATAGGTATGAAACATTGTACATGAATACAATATGTCTAGAATTTTCTGAAGAATCCAAAAACTGAATAATATACAGGGTGTTTCGTTTAAAATAAGAAAGTTGGTATTGGCCACTGTTACATGTCACACCCTGTATGAACAGCTTTTGTCCAAGCGTTTTTTCGAACACGCCCCCATTTATTTATTATCGAATTTATTCCATTTGGCTGATACACACTGAATAAAATACAAAATTAAATGCAATTATAAATTGTGGTGCGAGTTTCCGATTAATTATATAAAAGTCAAAATTAAATGCAAGTATAAATAAAAAATATAATTTAAATGCAACTTTAATTCAAATTATACTTAAGAATAAAGTGAATATCAGATCAAGAATCAATGAGAAACTAAAGAAATAGTTATTAAAGTAAAGAGTGTGTGAAATGGGACTTTTGCGCACAATTTGGGAGTTTAGGAGACGGTCAGCCATGCAATAGTGCTCAAAAGTAGTACTTCACGCATATTTAACCCATTAACGGCCAAGCAATTATAGAGATAACACTAAAAGTTGATTTTAGGGAAAATTTTGCACTTTTTTTTATGATATCCATGGATGACTTATTGTGTTACATAATGTGAATTTTTCTTTTAAATATACATAATGTATATGCTGTAAAATTTCAAGCATTAGTCGATTCTATATAAAAACATGCAGTATGAAGTTTAGAACGAGTGATTCCACTCCCAGACTAAGCATGAAGTAAAATTTCGAGTTTAGAAAAGCCTGAAAATTTGGAACGGCCAAACCAAATTTTCAGGCTTTTCTAAACTCGAAATTTTACTTCATGCGCCACGCGCATAAAACACTGAAATATTGTGAAGTTAGAAATACACTCACATTATTTTTTTCAAATATATAATAATCGAAATATTTAAATAACAAAATGTTGATATATTTCGTCATACAATTTAAGTCAGGTTAAATAATATATATCAAATTAACTTATTTACTAATTTAATTAACAAAAAAATAAGCTTTTTAGTAAGGTTGCAGATAAAATCACTTTAAATATCAACAGCATTATTAATAGAATGTCCGTTAATATCATTATATCGTATGTTCAATAAAAAAAAATCTAGAGTGCCATGATTTTATCTTTTTTTAAATTTAAGTTGGCTACACGCTTTAGGAATTGACATATAAAACGTCAGACACAATAATTACAATATATAATTTCAGAGTTGCCAACCTACAATATTTTCCATGGCACTCTAGAGGTTTTATTTTATTGAACATACGATATAATGATATTAACGGACATTCTATTAATAATGCTGTTGATATTTAAAGTGATTTTATCTGCAACCTTACTAAAAAGTGTAATTTGTTGTTAAGATTAATTTAATGCTGATTAATTTATACTTAACCGGTACAAACGCAAAACTAGCATTTCGTATTAATAGAACAAAATCTACATGCTGTTAGTTAGTTTTGAACTATTGCTAAAATGAACATGACAACATCGCATTTTCATGTGTTCCAACTTTACTTTAGTTAAATTTAGAGTAATTTGTAGGTTATATTACACTGTTTTTGTTTATGTATAAACATTTATTCATTCTGCTGAATTGGTAAATTAAAATTCTGTTAATTGTTTCCACTCCTTGATTAAAATATTAGGCGATGCAATCACCATTTTCACCATTTTTTTCTTCATTTAAACGATTCTAATTCTTTATTCAAAACTGATTTTCATTTGTTAGTTTACAAGTTTCATGATAAACCACTTTTTTCTGTGCTTGCTGTAATACCAGTCAACTACAGTCAATTCTGTAGTTTTCCTTTTGGTCTTTAGATTTTTTTAAATTAGAGCAATTTGTATTCATTTATTAATAATGTAATATAAATAACGTATGTTCAATTAAAAAAAATCTCCAGAGTGACATGGAAAATATTCTAGGTTGGCAACTCTGAAAATATACATTATAATTATTATGTCTAACGTTTTATTTGTCAATTCCTGAAGTGTGTAGCCAACTTAAATTTGAAAAAATATTAAATCATGGCACTCTAGAGGTTTTTTTTTATTAAACATATGATACAACACAAATTTCTTTCTGTAACATTGACAGAGATAGAATAAAATTAAAACAGAGGGCGCTATTATGTGGAAGAAAAAATGAAATTGTAAATTGTGTTGCATAAGTTTAACATCACCACCTAAAGTTAACATTTAGTTTCATTTATATGTATTCGTCATTTAAGGGTGTTACGCATGCAAAAATATTTAATTCGCTGTTAAAACTGAGGTCTCACTTCTTTGATGGAGTCGAAAGAGAAATTATATTTATATTTATTAATTATATTTAAAATTACTTTTTCTCTTACTTTTGTTAAATGATTACACTCTTAAAAATAATATCCCTATAACCAGGCGCGCACCCAGGGGGTGGCTCGCGGGCTTGAGCCCCCCCAAAACTAACTAAATTGTAGTATGTCAATGTATATATTGCGGACAAAACACGAAATACGGACAAAATGTGTTTTGTGTAGACAAAATGCGAATTGTCCAATGTTCTTAGAGAATAGCCGAATAACATTGCATTCGTCTGTCATTTCGCACATTCTCTAGACAAAATGCGTTATGTTTAAGGGCTATTCAATAAAATGCGTTGCAAGAATTTACATTGAAAAAAAAGTACTCGAAAACATAATTTGGTTTCATAAACAAAGTGACAAATTATTTATTAGAAATATATTTTGAACTTTACTTGAAATCAGTGTTTTATAGGCATGGCGCATGAAGTAAAATTTCGCGTTTAGAAAAGCCTGAAAATTTGGATTTGCTCGCTTCGCTCGCGCGCCCCGGCAAATCCAAATTTTCAGGCTTTTCTAAACTCGAAATTTTACTTCATGCTTAATCTGGGAGTGGAAAAACTCGTTAAAAGTTCAAAATTGAACGCTTTTATAAGAAACCTTGCATAAAATATTTACTTTTAATAAGTTTTACTTCAAATAATATTGAACCAAACTGGATTATTTAATAATGAATCACTTTTAGTTATGAGAAGTGGATTTTTTATACAAGATAATTATAAAAGCGTTCAATTTTAAACTTCTAATGAGTATTTCCACTCTCAGATTAAGCATGAAGTAAAATTTCGAGTTTATAAAAAAGCCTGTGGTGCATGAAGTAAAATTTTGAGTTTAGAAAAGCCCCGTTCTACGCCGGGCTTTTCTAAACTCGAAATTTTACATCATGATTAGTCTGGGAGTGGACAACACTCGTTCTTAGAAGTTTCAAATTGAAGGATCACTCAAGGTTACTAAGTTTATTACTCAAAAGACCATTCCACAAAGGCTACCGCTCAAAAGACCAATCATGGTCTTCGGAGACCGAAGGACTACAGGAAATTGTTTTTTTACAAAAAAAAAACGAATATTTGAAGGTTTACAGCATGGATAGGAAAAAAACATCTAATTTAAAAAAAATATATTGAAGTTGGGTTGGTTTTCAGTGCATTTTCAACTTCACTTTAAATCAGTATTTTGTACGCGTGGCGCATGAAGTAAAATTTCGAGTTTAGAAAAGCCCGTGAAAATTTGTCTCCGGTCGCTGCGCGACCCTCGACAAATTTTCTACGCGGGGCTTTTCTAAACTCGAAATTTTACTTCATGCTTAGTCTGGAAGTAAAAGACACTCGTTACTTTAAAATATGTCACAAGTGTTAAAATGTGTATAGTAACTGTCAGAATGAAAAAAAAATGTATATGTCCATCATAGTACTTTCCCCCATGTTAAATACTTTTTCAGCAAATGTTTCTTATTCCTGTTAAACTTTGTTCATACTTAACCTGGGAGTGGAATCACTCGTTTAAAACTTCAAATTGAACTCTTTTATAAAATCGATGAAAGCCTTAATAGATTACGTAAACAATATTCACTTAATATCATTAAACCCGGGAAAATTAGAGAAAAGTCATACAATTTCATTCAAATTGACAAAAACACTGAAAAAAGCGTTTAAATAAATTGAAAAACGTAACGAAATACACAGATATTATTATTATTGAAAATATCAAATTTATTGACATTTATTAAGAATCATTAAACAATAAAAAAAGCACGACACGAGCACAAGACATTCATGACACGACTGTGTGCTCGTCTCGTGTCTTGTGCTCGTGTCGTGCACGTCTCGTGCTCGTGTCGTACTCGTTTGGTAATTGTCTAAAAGAAGTGAAGTAGAGTCTATAAGATATCATGAGTATCATGTTCAAAATTCGAGCAATGTTTAAAATGTTCCGTGCTCAGTGGGTAGTTACCAGTTACTTAGATAGCTTATAAAATCGTTCAGTTCGCAGTTTTAAACGAGTGTTTTCCACTCCCAGACTAAGCATAAAGTAAAATTTCGAGTTTAGAAAAGCCCCGCGTAGAAAATTTGTCGAGGGTCGCGCAGCGACCCGAGACAAATTTTCACGGGGCTTTTCTAAACTCGAAATTTTACTTTATGCGCCACGCGTATAAAACACTGATTTAATGAGAAATTTAAAAACACACAGAAGAAATTGTTCATGTTAATCCTCATAAATAATTCAAATTATTTTTGACGATTCGAATCCTTTTATAAATATATAATATAAATATTCGAATCCTTTTATAAATATTCGAATCCTTTTATAAATATTCGAATCCTTTTATAAATATTCGAATCCTTTTATGAGGATTCCAATCACCCGTATTCGGATTCGAATACGAATCCTCTCAAAAAATGTAACGAATCCGGATCACGCATCCAGTTTAACTAAAGTATTCAAATGCCTCTTTTCGATCCTCTAAAAGGATTCAAATCCTGCCCAGCTCTGTGCTAAACTTATGCAACCCAATGCACAATTAAGTTTTCCCTTCCAGAAAATAGCGCCCAGTGCTTTAATTTTAGCCTATCTCTGTCAATGTTATACAGTTTTATATCGCTATATATTTTTTTAATTAACGAGTTCTGAAAATTGTAATTCACTATTAGACCCAAATTTGTTCACAGTTGCTGTGAATTTACCATGACGCGAAAAATACATGGAGTTGCGCTTCTATTTTATTCGTCATTCAACGTTGTAACGCAGTTTTACCAAATCTACTTTTTATTGAGTGAACTGATAATGTAGTTCAGTGTAGATTAAATACAAGATGATATACATGGAGTTGCATTCTATATTATTCGTCATTCAACGTTATAACGTAGTTTTACCAAATCTACTTTTTATCGAGTGAACTGATAAAAAACTGCATTTCACTGTAGATTAAATACAGAATGATATACATGGAGTTGCGTTCTATATTATTCATCAATCAACATTATAATGCAGTTGAATCAACACAACTTTTTATCGAGTAAACTGATAATAATAACCATATTTCACTGTAGATTAAATACAGGATGATATCATCTAGTATTTTTCCTACTTGTAATTCAAGCCTGCTTTCACACATTTATCTCCTACACACACGTCGATTTTCCAGGCTGGAAAATGGATTATCCCACATAATAGATCTCTATCGTTTTCCTCCTCAGTTGGTGGGATAATCTCTTAAATAATTTATTATTTGTGCCGGAAAATAGGTCGACGTCGAAACGAAACAAACCGTACTTCACGATCGATTTGGGTCACTTACAAGCATTAAAAACGTCTCCACTTAAATACGCTTCGTATTGATTTTATGTAATTCAATAATGGAAAAGGGGTAATGGAAGAGATATTTATTACTGTGAGCGTAACTCAAAAGTTTCCGTGCGGGAAACTTGGGGTAAGTGAAATTTATTTTAGTGCACGTGACTGTGAGGTATAATACGAATTGTAAAATGTTCATGTGTTTTCGTGTCATCTTCAAGTTAACTAGTTTTTGTTTTTATTGAGATGATGAAATATATAACAATTCAAAAAGTCCTTACTGTTTATGGGGGATCTTTGTAAAACATCGACACTATCAAATTAAATAATATTTTAAATATTTCATTGTGTAATTCAATATCCGAAGGTGTATTTGCACCTAAAGTAGTTGTTTCAATGGATATTTATCGTCTTAAGCTGTCTTATTCATTAAAACATTGTTTGCATTTTCACGAATAGTTTTTTCGCAATTTTATATATTATATCCACACTATATTTGCCACTCGTAATGCTAGTCTTCTATCTACTTTTTTGACATAATTTTGATAATTTCTTTTAAATATAAAATTAAACTACGTACTCGTATACAGTGCGTTTTACTTAAGTAGGGTCATAGGGATTTACATGGTACAAATTGTACCCCATGTTGACTTTTGCTGTCGTACAAATTTGATACATTTTTTTTATTTTATCAATAAATTAAACATTTTTCTACAAAATGTTCATTGTTAGAAGGACATAAATATCTTAGAATTATTTATTTTCGCTTTCAAAGTGGACAATAATAACACAAATAATGAATGGTCTTACAATTTCCAAGTGTTTATTAGTGGTAGAAGGAGTCGTTTTCTTTAAAAATCACAACAAGCTTTGGGCGGACCTTTTAACCTTTACTTGTCAGTAAGCATTATGACATTTTTGCTAAACAACAAAAGTTAACAAGGGGTAAAATTTTCACTATATAAATCCCTATAGCCATACTTAAGAAATCAGTTATTATAATCGCTGAATCACAAATATATAAAAGTGCAACTGAATTTGCCATTAACCCATTAGGCGCCATTGATGCATTAACACAACATTATTAAGTTTATGTTAATTAAACTATTGAATAAATCAATTTATAAAGAAAACCGTAAATGTTTTGTTATTTAAATATTTCGATTATTACTTATTTAAAAACAATGTTTTCAGTGTATTTCTAACTTCACAATATTTCAGTATTTTATACGCGTGGCGCATGAAGTAAAATTTCGAGTTTAGAAAAGCCCCGTGAAAATTTGTCTCGGGTCGCTGCGCGACCCTCGACAAATTTTCTACGCGGGGCTTTTCTAAACTCGAAATTTTACTTCATGCTTAATCTGGGAATGGAAATACTCGTTCTAAACTTCATATTGCTCGATTTTATATAAACTCGATGAATGCCTTACATTTACAGTGTATACCTTATGTATATTTAAAAGAAAAATTTACCGTATGTAATACAATAAGTCATTCATAGAAATCATAAAGTGTAGAATTTTACCTAAAATCAACTTTTAGAGTTAACTCTATAATTGCTCGGCCGTTAATGGGTTCAATAAAACGCACTGTATACTAACTTTAAAGAATTTAAATACCTGTAATATTTTGCAGATTCTCCATTAAAATATACAATTTACAAATAGTGTGATTAATGTTACTGAAATATATAAACATTTTAAAAGTCCTTCCTGTTTAATGGGGACCTTAGCAAAACATCCACACTATTTTTGCCACTTCTAATGCTAGTCTTCTATCTACTTTTTTTTGACATAATTTTAATAATTTCTTTTAAATAAAAAATTAGACTACGTACTCGTATGTACTAACTTTTAAGAATTTAAAAACCTATAATATTTTGCAGAATTTCCATTTAAATATGCAATTTACAAATAGTGTGCTTAAGGGGGTATTACCATTCGGAAGTTTTAAAAAATTGATTTTTTTTTTGATAGTATCTAGTTTCATGTCCGAAAGCCCTTTTACAATAGGCGAATTCGTTAGTTAGATTTTTGCTTGTTGAAGTAAACAATGCTGAGTAGGTGGCTGGGTGGAAATACGCAGAACTCAAACGAAAGTTTGAATGCTTGTGTCTGGAAGCTGGCTTCGAAGCACCTCAACTGTGGTGCAAAACCCGTCGCTATCGCGTCTTTCATAGCTACCAGCATTTTCAACGACGGATACTCGGCAGTTTTTAAGACGATAGAGACACTGGGAATCCATATCGGCCTGCAAGCCAAGGCTTACCGGTGCGGACCGACGCGGAGCGCGAGATGTGGGACGAATTTTGCCTGACTCCAGCAACTCATAAGGCCATCCAACAACGCTGGCAGGAGTAAATCATTCAAACCCAGTTTTTAGAGGAAGAGGAGGCCCTAGTGTACGGAGCTGGCATAGCTGACTAAAGCCAAAAATCTCCAAAAATAGTTAAAACTTTCTTTTCAAACTATGAAACGGATTGACTTGAGCTTTTAGTGTTCGGTTCTCCACATTTTCCTCTGGAGTTTGAACCACCGTCATTCAAATATATTAACATTTGATATTTTTCATAGAGCCTTAAAGTCAGAAAAAGGGGGGCAAAAAGCGACCACTTTTTTCGAATGGCCTCCATTTTGTTATTTATCGAGATTTTTTATTGTCGATAGTTCAAACTCCAGATAATTTAATACAGATTAATGACTACTACTTCATTTTACGTTTCAAATCACAGAATCGAAAAAATCTTTCCGGCCATGAGGAAACACTGCGGACACGGCCTTATTTGAGGCCAGATTTAGAGGTTTAGCCGGACGATTGAAAAGAATTAAAATTCATTTTTTATAGTTTATGAATCTATAAACAAGTTGCAAGAAACCGCAAGATCGCATGTATTAAATTTCCCAAAAATAAAAATTCTGAAAAACCGTAAAAAAAAGCTGTCCTAGTGGTAATACCCCCTTAATGTTACGCGCATTGTAAATATTTTATTCAAATCCGGCCGTGTTGGTTTTATTTTCAAAGCCCACTGTGCTAAAACAAACAAAAAAGCAATTTTGTACATTCAAACTGTGTGTATGTTTTGATCGGGTCCTGTTTAATGTTTTTTTTTTTTTTTAGAAATTTAAATATAAAGTGCTTAAAAATACATGTAAGTTGTATTCCACATGCAACCACAAGTTTTATATAAAATCTCTCGATTTCCTCGATACCTCGAGCATTTTCTTTTCCTTTTTTAAATGTATGTTGTATTCAACATGCAACCACAAATTTTATATAAAATCTCTCTCGATTTCCTCGATACCTCGAGCAATTTTCTCTTTCCTTTTTTTGAAGATGTATATTTCATTTTTCATGTAAGAGGAGATTCATTTTTCGTGGGGACACATGCGAATGGAAATTCATAGATTAAATAGAGTCTAGACGCCGTATTTTATCTCTGGAAAAGCGATTTTAATGCATAACTCAACAATAATGGCTACATAGCATACGTATTTTATTTTACATACTAACTCGGTTACCAGCCTTGAGTTTCACTAAAGTCGCACTCATATGTGGAGGAAACGCATTATGGAGATTTGTTTTCCGCAAATGATAATGCATTATTGAAATTCTTATGGAAATGAAGCTAGAAATGTAGAAGGAAGAAAGGAATTGTTGCTAATTATGTTATAAGTTATGGTTATTTTTTAGAAAATTGTAAACTATATAATTAAGTTGCCTATTTTCAGAAATTCTTAAATCCATTAAAAAAAATGAATTTAGGGGTTTTTAGAAATAGGAGACTCAATTAATCTCTATAATTATTTAAGAAAACTAAAAAGTGTTAGGGATTGTAAATTTACCGGCTTTTTCAATTACCGATAATTTGGTAATTGTTTGAGCCTATTCCGGTTTACTGATACTACTACTAACAAATCTTTATTACTTAAGAATTTACATGTAATTATATTATATACAACCTATGATATATATGTACCAACTTTACTTAAGTAAGGGCTATCGACCAAAAGTCTTTCTGCCCTTTACAAAAACCTATAGGATTTGATATATTTTAACTGTTAGTTTTAATTTAAGGATGGAAGGAAGATATATATTCAAATAGGGTGATGGGCGGGTTTTTTTAACGGATTCATCTTTTTTATAATTGCTTACAATAAATATATATACAGTCTGTTTGATTTATTGTGACACAGCACATATGTCCGTTATTAGTACAGATAGAAAAAAAAGTTAAAGACAAAAGTTTTAGTATTTTTTATGATCTATTCAATCGTAATGTCAGAAAAACAGTTGAAAATCAAATAAACACGTGAAAGCTATTAGTTTCATTTTCTTTAATGGAACACCCTGTATATTTTGTTTATTTCAAGTAGGCATTAATATTAGCCTTATAATGATACCAATAAGTACGCCTTTATTATAGAAATAACACGACAATTGCCAATAAATGAAATTTATCAGTTGACATGAATAACTATTTAAAGTGTCTGTTCAAAGTGACGTCCGTTGTTTGCAATACATTCTTCACATCTCTTCATTAAATTTCGTCGTGCTTTTTGCAACATCCATGGTGTTATTTGGCCACATGCCATACGAATACGATTTTTCAGATCGTCTAAATTTTCTGGACGAGTAACATAAACTTTTTGCTTTAAAAATCCCCAAATAAAAAAATCTAAAATTGACAGATCTGGCGATCTTGCTGGCCAGTTTATGGGGCCACCATTTGCAGTCAATTTCAAACCAAACTTTCTTTCCAAAATATCTTTGACATTTCTTGCGTTATGGGGAGGAGCTCCATCTTGTTGGAACCATATATCTCGACGTATTTATAGGGGGATATCATCTAAATAATCTTCAAATTCTATCGTAAGAAAGTTGGCATTTCGCTCCGCATTCAACGTTCCTTGATAAAAAAAATGGTCCTATTATGGTATCACCTAACACACCAAGCCACACATTAACTGCAAATCTTTGTTGGAATCTGCATTCTCGAATTTGACGTGGATTCTCAGTATCCCAGTAATGGTCGTTTTTTCGGTTGGAGATTCCATTGTTGTTGAAATTTGATTCATCACTCCAAAGAATTAAATTTAATAAATGTTGATTGTTGCTAAGCCAATTACAGAATACTACCCTCCTGTCAGAATCACCATCTCTTAAACCTTGTACTAACTTAACTTTATATGGTCTTATTTTATGTTTTCTCAGAATAGAAAATATTTTATGCATATTTATTCCTAAGTCAGCCACAGCTTCGCGTATTGAATTACGTGGATGTGCTCTAAAATAGGCCAATATCACAGAGTATAGAGTAATCAGAGTATTCACGCTGGCTGTGCGGGGTCAGGGGGGGGGGGGCGGCTCTGTCAGGTGGCTCACCCAGCAGGCGTGTGATTTAGAGTAACTACTAGGTTTCCTCATTCTTCCCAATTCATTTGTATATCGGATCCGTAGAGGCATGTTTATATTTTTTCCTCTCTAACGGTACCGACGGAACGAAAAATGATGACGCTTATTTTATCAAAATAAACAAATCGAGCGTGAATCTACACCATTCAATTTTTAATTCCACATATAATATTGAAATCTAGATTTACTCTCATGTAATGCAATTTAAATTAAAATAAATACAGTTATATGATACAGGTAGGGATTGGAATACCGGCATACCGGTTAATCGCAAAAATTGCTCTTCAAAATGTACCGGTATTTTGGTAAATCATATCAACATTATGTACATTTATTTTACATCTTCAACTATACTTCTGACAAAAATAGTAGATCGATTATGTGTTTTTGAACTTCATAATAAATCAGTGTTGGTACGCGTGGCGCACGAAGTAAAATTTCGAGTTTAGAAAAGCCTGAACTCGCTTCGCTCGTGCCGCCAAATCCAAATGTTCAGGGTTTTTTAAACTCGAAATTTTACTTCATGCTTAATCGGGGAGTGGAAAACACTCACACAAATCCATGTTTTATATTTATAGATTTTTTAAATAGGTTTTTCACTAATTTCCACGATTTCTTATTAATCCACTTCTTTTCAAATGTTGTAACAGGTTTCAAGTTTTTTCCAAGATTTTATAAATAAAATTTAATATTCAATATAATTTGTCAATCAACCGAACAAAATAAAGGCTAGTATTTTTGAATTTTACAATATGTCAGTGTTTTATACGCGTGGCGCATAAAGTAAAATTTCGAGTTTAGAAAAGCCCCGTGAAAATTTGTCTCGGGTCGCTAGCGCGACCCTCGACAAATTTTCTACGCGGGGCTTTTCTAAACTCGAAATTTTACTTCATGCTTAGCCTGGGATTGAAAACACTCGTTCAAATTTTAAATTAGACTCTTTTATAGAATCAACGAATGTCCGCAAATGTACAGAGTATACGAATATATAAGGATATGATATATAAAAATAGTAAATTATTATCTCATATATTAAAAATTTTTGTTTATTTTTGGGGTTAAAAACCTTACTTCTTTGGATGTAGATGGCAAATCCTCTTCCAATTTACTATGTCAAATGGTTTTGGAATTGCTGATTTTAACAGTCTATTTTGTTGGTCATTTGTAAAATCACTTGCTCGAAAATGTTTATTACACAGGCGCTTTGAAGAAAGTTTCTTTTCGGACAAAATAAAGAGATCCATATTACCACAATTTTAACCAATGATCACATCTTTCGCTATTATTTACAGGAAATGTAAAGAAGTGTACATCCTCGGTTTTCCTCGCGCCACAATCACGATAGGCGCATTTTAAATAATTAGCCATATTTTTACAACTAAATATCACTAGAACTACAACTATTATGTAAAAACACTAAATGTTCACTATACTTAATTAAATTATAGTTTTTCCGTATAAAATTAGAAACCGTTAACGTGCACACTGGAGAGCGAAAAACATACTGATTATTATTCTTAAAATATTTCTCACTGACGATTTCCTATAAGTACTGTGAAGAGGGTACTTTTACAAATATTTTTCTATGTATTTTTTACATCCTTAGTAATTGATTTCTAGGGCTTAAGGACAAAGGCAGATAAGAAGGGTACGAATTTGGACTGCTTTTTAGATCATCTGTGGGGCGAGTGAACACTTGAAAACGAACACTTTAAACCAAATTATCAGTAGATTTATGGGTTTCCAAACAGTCGTATGATGCATTATTTTTACTAAAAAATGTAACTATATTAAATAAATCGATAAAAGTTGTGATAAAAATATAATTCATTGCTCTCTATAAAGAAAATACAGTGTGTCCGTTTCAAGACGCATATATACTTACGATTGAAAAATAGTTTCAATATACAGGGTGTCCCGGTTAAGCAGTCCATGCATGTGTATCTTCTAAACGGCAAGAGATACAGATCTGTTAAATGGTAGAAAATATGCAAGACGATGAGTACCAACTATACCCGGTGTTAAATTAACAAAAAAGTTGAACCATCAGAGCACATTGCGAGAAAACTGATTTTTCCGATTTTTTATTTTCCTTTATAACTTGGTTACTATTGATGATAGAACGATATAGAGCAAAAACCGCTGGAGATATCGAGATGAAACTTAAAACTTAAGCTTTTTAAAAGGAAAACCGGAAGTGGTACTTTACTCTTAGCGTTTTTTAGTTTTTTCCAGATATTCACAAAACTAAAAAATGTTTCAAATAAACATTGTATACAAAAAAAAATGAAGATATATTGTATATTCACTTTTTATCATAGCACTCTTAGTTTAGGAGTTATTTAAAAATAGTGTTTTTTTAGATAATTATTGTTGGTTATAACACCGATAGGCCATGAAGTGTCGTGGCGCAGGCGGCAGGCCATGATATCATTTTGTAGACATTTCTTTTTTAATTTGATGTATCATATGGTAGGTTTGTTTTCATTAATAGGAAAACTGGACGATATTTTCATAGTATTTGAAGTTGGCTATGAATATACCAAAATAAATGAAATAATAACAATAACAATACTAACATAAAGCATTATTTGTTTTTGAAAAAATAAACATATCATATGATATACCAAATTAAAGAGAATTAAAAATTAGCTCATGGCCAACTTTGACGCCCATATAAAAAAATGAAGTTAGTATGCATATATTGGAAAATATTTGCTTTATGATAAATCTGACTACATATTATTAAAAAGCATAAAAAAGTGCCCTAATAATGTCAAAATATTATCCTTCTATCATCAATAATAAGTATGATCTGAACTTTCAACTGTTTTGTTAATTATATAACGGATATAGCTAGTACTCATCGTCCTGCATATTTTCTCCCCTTTAACCAAATCTCTATCTCTTACCATTTAGAAGATACCCATGCATGGGCTGCTTAATCGGGACACCCTGTATAGATTATTTAACTTGTTTTTAAATTTAGTAAACCTTCATGGAATTCGTTTAAATGTCAATTTTGAACTTGAAAATATTACAAAAATCATTTCAGTGTTTGCCTCCCGGGAAATCCAAATTTTCACGCTTTTCTAAACTCGAAATTTTACTTCATGCTTAACCAGGTAGTGGAAAACACTTGTTTATAGCCTCAAATTGAACTTTTATAAACAATAGAAAGTCGGAAAATGTGTACTTAAATATTACATACTTACTTAATTTTAATATTTTTCATTACAAGAATATTTATATAGGAACAATAAATTGTAGGCGTTAATTCCAAAGACAATATATGTATTAAATAATGATCAATTTTATTTATTAAATTTGATTATACAATAAACAAAATATCCAAATTTTCAGGCGTTTCTAAACTCGATTTTACTTCATGCGCCACGCGTATAAAACACTGATTTAATGAGATGTTTAAAAAACGTATTCTTTTTAATCACTCTTGTTCCCTCATGAACACCGATAATAATAAAATAAACCATTCAAAATACACGTTTTTATTTTTCAAATATTATATTATAAGCTCCCCCAGTTACCCCCCCGTGGATCCGTACCTGATTGACATAATTAGTTCTCAGGTAATACCTCGGCGGTGGCGGAGAACTTTGCTAAATCGCAGAGGAATCAATGTTATTGTTTACTCTGTGGCTATATATTAGTGGAGATATAAAAGATCAAAGTATCTATAAACTGAACGCATTAAAACAATAATGTTTTTATTTCACATCTGTCAATCAGCAGTAAATTGGTGTATGGGTCTATTGAAATATGAGTATATGTTTACATTAACATTCCAATGAACGAATCATCCTTTAACATATGTTTTTGTGCCTTAAATCGCCATCAAAATTACAGGAAACTGTTTTGGTTAAAGGTTTTAATAGGTGGATGTTTTGATAATTGCCTTAGAGATGGCTACACTATGCAAACTGTGGATTCCGAGTTACAGGCGTGATTACTCTGGTTATTCTTTCCTCTGTGCCAATATCAATACTTCATTATTATCTTCTCTTCCTTGTCTTCTCCTTCGTAATTTATTATTAAAACACCCATTTCTCCGTAAATTTTGTTCAAGTCTTGCAAAAGTGCAATAATGTGGTTGTCTTCTTTCTGGATACATGTTTCCATAAGTGATACTAGCTTCTCTAGAATTATCGTTGCATCTAACGAAGACCTTTAGCATATCCATTTTTTCATCATTAGAATAGTAATTATCACCCATCTCTAAAGATTTGAATCAACAACACGCAAGACGGGAAGTTACTACACCACTTTGACATTAAAGCGTTAACAAATTGTTTTATGTCAATTGTTATCCATGGCAACTGATAAATTTCATTTATTTGCAATTGTCGCGTTATTTGTATAATGAAGGGGTACTTATGTGGTATCATTATAAAGCTAAGGTTATTACCTATTTGAAATATACAAAATATACAGGGTGTTCCATTAAAGAAAATGAAGCTAATAGCTTTCACGTGTTTATTTGATTTTCAATTGTTTTTCTGACAATGCTACTGAATAGATCATGAAAAATACTAAAACTATTGTCTTTAACTTCTTTTCCTATCTGTACTAATAACGGACATATGTGCTGTGTCACAATAAATCAAACAGACTGTATATATAAATTTTCCTAAAATAGAATAAATAAAATGATCTAATCTAGAAATTACAAACTGAACGTTAAATTGGTAGAATTGAACAATCATCTTAAAAACTCTGAAAATAGGCACCTATTAATGAAATCTTGAATTAATTAGCTGTTTACATGAACGTAGGGGCATATGAAACAAGTCAAAATCGGGATCACAATATAAAGTATTTAAGTTTCTAACAATTATTTCAAGTGGTGAAAAATATCCATAATTAGTCCCATGAAAATTGACTCGAAATAACGGAGCGTTCCGAACTCCCGACATTTGGGAGTTATGTCGAGATTTCTCAGGATGCACATTTTTTTAAGCAATTCTAAGTTGTTGTTATTGCATGCAAAGCGTTCTGCGAGGAATCGTAGCCTATCTTTTATGGGAGTGATTTTGGTTAGTTTGTATAAGAGAGCATTGGATGGATTATGGAGGGGGTTCTGTGGATCGCGGAGTTTTGTTAATGTACGGAGTGAGGATCTCTCTGCTACCTGGATGTTATTAAGAGTAGTACTCATTTTGTAAATTTTCGTGCAGGTCTTTGTACTTATTCCTTTGTTGTTGTAGGTTAGGCTACGGAAATATTTTGCTCTCTTTACGATGTTAGTTTTTAATAAGGATGTGTGCTTCTTAAAGGAACATTTTGGTGGATTCTAGGTGGATTCCCAGGTATTTACAAGAGGGGGAGGAGGGTATTATTGTACCATTGATATTTACTGTTAGAGGGTTGGGTGGAATTCGGTGATAAGGTAGAAAAAGTTGGGATTTATTAGGGTTAATTTTCTGCCTCCACTTGGAGAACCATATGGAGGTTCTATTGATGAATATTTGTAGGGACTCTAGGGCTGATGTAAGGTTCGAGGAGTGGGAAATTAACACTGTATCATCGGCAAATTGAAGAGGGTAAAGCGACAAATTTATGAAGTTTGGACTGGGGTTATGTAGATCCGAGGAATATATGTTGAATAGGAGTGGAGATAGTGGGGAACCTTGGGGGACACCCTGTTCGGGGAAGAATGGTGATGAGAGGGATTTTCGGAAAAAAGAATGGTGATGAGAGGGATTTTCGGATCCGGATTTGTAGTTTTCGATGAGATAGAAATTTATCGATTAATTGAATGAGGTGTTTGGGTATGCTAACGATGGTTTACTGAAAATTTCCTGGTAAATCACAATATCGTTGTTTTTGGGCTAAAAGCGTTGAATGGCAAATCATATACAGGTGCAAATCCTTGTATTTTCACAGGGCTTTTCTAATTTCGAAATTTTACTTCATGGTTAGTCTGAGAGTGGAAAACACTCGTTTAAAATTTCAAATTGAACTCTTTGAAAAAACAACGAATGTCAAAAAATTTACAGCTTATGCATGTTTACCTAAAAGAAAAATTCCCTGTATAATTGTATTGTATACAAGAACCTACAGTCATAACTAATAAAACACTTTAACTCTTTGAAAAAACAACGAATGTCAAAAAATTTACAGCTTATGCATGTTTACCTAAAAGAAACATTCCCTGTATAATTGTATTGTATACAAGAACCTACAGTCATAACTAATAAAACACTTTAACTCTTTGAAAAAACAACGAATGTCAAAAAATTTACAGATTATGCATGTTTACCTAAAAGAAAAATTCCCTGTATAATTGAATTGTATACAAGAACCTACAGTCATAACTAAAAAATAGTAAAATAGTTTGTACGTATAACATACTATTTTTTAGTTATGACTGTAGGTTCTTGTATACAATACAATTATACAGGGAATTTTTCTTTTAGGTAAACATGCATAAGCTGTAAATTTTTTGACATTCAAGAGTTAAAGTGTTTTATTGTATTAATTTGCTATTATTTTTACTCCTGGAATTATTAAATTGTAGTAAGTTAGAGGTGGCAGTGCCTTAAGGTTTATTAAAAATTTGGGCTGTGAATTAGAATTTATAAACTAGTCAAATATTTATACAGAGAATTTTTCTTTTCTGTATACATATTCGTTAATTTTTAAGAGTTTAATTTGAAGCTTTTAACGACTATTTTCCACTATCAGACTACTACTACTAGTACTTTGTCATACTTTTTAATACTAAATAATTCAAATAGTTTACTTACACAGGAGTGTTTATTTTAAGTATACATATCCTAATTATATGCTGTAAACCTTCAGATATTCGTTGCTTTTTTTAAAGACATCAATGTGAAGGCTTAAACGGGTATTGTCCACTCCCAGACTAAGCATGAAGTAAAATTTCGAGTTTAGAAAAGCCCCTTGAAAATTTGTCGAGGGTCGCGCAGCGACCTGAGACAAATTTTCTGGGCTTTTCTAAACTCGAAATTTTACTTCATGCGCCACGCGTATAAAACACTGATCTAAAGTGATGCTCAAAATATTCTTAGAAGTACTTAACTTTCTTTTACTACGTTTACTTAAACTTGTAAATGAAGTGATGAACCAAAGTTAAGTGTTTTATTATTATTTCATATAAAGATGTACCACAAAGTGAATATTAACCAAATCAAAGATTTCAAAATATTATTGTTCTGCAGTATATTTATAATCCTGCATTAGCAGTTTATTTTTCATTCTGATTTAAAAGTATATTTTGAACTTCACTAGAAATCAGTGTTTTATACGCGTGGCGCATGAAGTAAAATTTCGAGTTTAGAAAAGCCCGGAAAATTTGTCTCGGGTCGCTACGCAACCCTCGACAAATTTTCACGGGGCTTTTCTAAACTCGAAATTTTACTTCATGCTTAGTCTGGGAGTGGACAATACTCGTTTAAATCTTCGCTTTGATCTCTTTAAAAAAATACAACGAATATCTGAAGATTTACAGCATAAATTGAGATATATATATTTAAAATAAAAACTCCCTGTATAAGTAAACTATTCGAATTATTTAGTGTTAAAAAGTATGACAAACTACCAGTACCACTTGAGATATTCCCTGTTTGTTTTAAGTTTAATTTGAAACGTTAAACAAGTGTTTTCCACTCCCAGACTAAGCATGAAGTAAAATTTCGAGTTTAGAAAAGCCCCGTAAAAATTTGTCGAGGGTCGCGCAGCGACCCGAGACAAATTTTCTGGGCTTTTCTAAACTCGAAATTTTACTTCATGCGCCACGCGTATAAAACACTGATCTAAAGTGATGTTTAAAATATTCTTAAGTACTTAACTTTCTTTTACCACTTTTATTTAAACTTTTAAATGAAGTGATAAAATTACGTTAAGTGTTTTATTATTATTTCATTTAAAGAAGTACCACAAAGTGAATGTTAGTATATTTATAATCCTGCTTTAGCAGTTTATTTTTAATTCTGATTTGAAAGTATCTTTTGAACTTCCCTAGAAATCAGTGTTCTATACGCGTGGCGCGTGAAGTAAAATTTCGAGTTTAGAAAAGCCCAGAAAATTTGTCTCGGGTCGCTGCGCGACGCTCGACAAATTTTCACGGGGCTTTCCTAAACTCGAAATTTTACTTCATGCTTAGTCTGGGAGTGGACAATACTCGTTTAAATCTTTACATTGATCTCTTTAAAAAAAAGCAACGAATATCTGAAGATTTACAGCATATAATTGGGATATGCATACTTAAAATAAAAACTCCCTGTATAAGTAAACTATTCGAAGTATTTAGTGTTAAAATGTATCAAAAACTACTAGTAACTAAATATCCTTATAGTTTAATTGATGTCATTGGTTTATAATTAATCATTATTAAAATTTATATTTAAATATTAGAGTTCTCAGATTTATTACAATCCGTTTTGTATGAACAATTTTTTTGTCACTTCAATGCTAACTTATAAAATTCAAGATTAAGCCAGCCTAGTTTTTTTAATTTTAGGTGTTAATGCTTATACATTGGAAATTTATATCATAATACAATAAAAATAAATATGCATTAAGTACACATAGATAGCAATATTACGAAGAATTAAATGTGAAAATACTTTATGTTGCTAATGCTATTTCCAAATCGAAATGTCTTTTATCTGAGATGATTTTTATATTATTAATATAATTTAATAGTTAGAATTAATATTCGGCTACTGTAATTACTTGTAATGATCTAAATCAGTGGTCTCCAAACTACGGCCCGCGGGCCAAATCCGGCCCGCGACTTGCATGAATCCGGCCCGCCATTGTTTGTAATTTTTTTTGTAAATGTCATATTTTGAAATATTGTAACAATTGTTCCTTAAATTTTTCATAATTTTATAAAATTAATCGGATCTTGGCCGACTTTATTATGTAGAATTGTATTTGTGGCCCGCGAAGCAGATAGTTTGGAGACCCAGGATCTAAATCATAAAGTAACCACATTTAAATTCAGGGCGCATTTGTGACGTGGCGATTTCTACCCCCACTCCAAAAGCTTCGATTCTGTCGATCCTTCTTACCGTATACTCGACCGTCCTTGGTGAATACAGGGACACTATTCATGCCTAGTGTCCCTGTATTTAAGGGAGTAACGCAAACTGGTATTCATCTTGACGCCTTTAGACGCCAAATTCAAACTAAACCAATCATATTCTATAGTGATTGACGAGCGTCCTGTTAATTTGATTTAGTTTGAATTTGGCGCCTAAATGCGTCAAGATGGATGCCAGTTAGCGCTAGTCTCTTAAATAGAGGGACACTATTCATGCCAACTGAGTGGCGACATCATGATTTTTTGTCTAAATTTTGTTTAAAGTTTCAAGTATAACATAAATATGAGTATATTTTAAAATACTCATGCTATTTTAATTCACCATTCTGTCGTCGATAATTTACCGCCGCTGAAAATTTAAGACCTTAGGCTTTAGTCCAGGGGTGTCCAAACAAATTGCAAATTGCCTAATTCTAATTTACCATGCTGTCATAGATATTTACCACCTTAGGCTTTAGTCGAGGCGTGTCCAAACAAATTGCAAATTGGCGAATTTTTTGTATAAGAAAATATGTCATCCATTTTTTGTTTGCTCTCGTAAAAATGTTCAGGCTTTTTTAAAGGTATATAAAATACAAAAAAAAATTGGAATAAATCTTTTTGTTGTTTTACGAATAAAAGTTATTAAACGCATGGACGTCAAGTACCATTTGCAGAATTCGCTAATTCAATAAAGAAACCGAGCAATGTAATATTGTACAACATTGACAGAGGCAGAATAAAATTAAATCCTAAGACGACATTTTCTGGAAGGGAAAATTAATTTATATATTAGGTTGCATTAGTTTAGCGTCAACTAAATTTGGATAAAAGTTATTTTCGATCCTGCCAGGATTCGAACCTGGAATCTTCTGATCCGTAGTCAGACGCGTTATCCGTTGCGCCACAGGACCTTGATGTTAGGTAATAATTCGGCTATCAAAATTCGCGTTTAGCTATTTAAATTTACCAACGTTTTAATTAGTTCTCCTTATTAATATTCGATCACGTTTTACATTATGCAAAATTAATTGGTACGACAAAATTGACTGCGGGCAATAAATTCATAAAACATTAGTGGTGATGCACACATAATTAATTAATCATATTCCAATCACGATTAATTACAACATGCATGTATAACAATATATTTTTTTAATTATTGCAAAAATTATTATGTTATCAAAAATGCATAATCATAATGTACATGTACATGGTATATACCTCCCTTTATAGTATCCTCTTTGGTATAATATTTGGTTCTATTTTACTATTTTATACAAGTAGAATGATTAAACAAAGTCAATTGAATTATGTTAATCGTGTTTCAAAAATTGTGTTACGTAATTTCTAAATCGCAAACACGTACATTCGCGGTAGCATTGAAATTATTTATAAATGATTTGATTACGACTCCAGCTGGACAATGTTTATAAACATTGGTGCCAAGCCGACCTTGACAGTCAGATAAATTGAAACGTTGATGTGATAACAAATTAATGTGATTTGAATAATTATTTATTTCCGCAATAGGATTTTTTTCTGCGCAGATTAATAAAAACTTGACTAAACCATGAAAATACAATGAAATACAAAACAAAAATAAAATAATTTAATGTTAATCAAAAATAACGAAAAACCATTGTCAATACATTTTTAATTATTTTATAAAATTTAAGTAATAATAATTGTTAGTATTTTAAATAAAATCATTAAAACCACCAAACATCATAAAAATTAATAATAATCTTCAAAATTGCCCAAATTAACACAAGTTTATAAAAACAAAATACGATAAAATAGCCAAACTTTTCTAAAAAAAACATTCAAACTTATTACGCAATTCGTGATATTTAAAAAAAATCAACAAAAATTGACAAATATACGTAAAATATACCAACACAAATCATCAAAATAAATTTCTAATACAGCCGATATTTATAATTTCAACAAAATTAGTTGAAATTGAAAAACTCAATACAAAATGATAAAAACCTTCATAATTTAACCTTTTTAGCACTGGACTTTTTGTGATGCACAATAAAATGTTTTGTTCACTGCATATTATTTATTACTACTCAGATATACAGAAAGTTTTTCTTTTAAGTACACATATCTCAATATAGCGTATACAGTGCTGTAAATCTTCAGATATTCGTTGATTTTACAAAAATTTCAAATTTACCTTTCAAAGGAGTATTTTTCACTCCCAGATTAAGCATGAAGTAAACCAAATGTTCAGGCTTTTCTAAACTCGAAATTTTACTTTATGCGCCATGCGTACTAAACACTTATGTGATGTGATGTTCACAATACAAGTTTTTAGCATACTGCTTTAGTAGAATATTTTGAACTTCGCCTAAAATCAGGCCTTTCTAAACTCGAAATTTTACTTACTTTTACTTTTACTTTTTCTGGGAATGGAAAACACTCGTTTAAGACTTCAAATTAAACTATTTTAAAAAACAAACGATTATCGGAAAAGTTACAGCTCATGAATACATGTATGTATATGGAAAAATTCCCAGTATGTTTACTAAATGTTATTGGTGGCAAATGGGCCTTACACTAGTTAATGTAACAAATTGAATTAATGCATTCACAATCCTTTAATAATGAACCCTTTTAACGAACTGCGTCTCATTAATAAACGACTTTACCTCCGCTTGTATATCACGATGCTGACGCTTTGAGCGGCTTTAACGGATGCTGATAGGTTGCAAGGCGAGCCACAACGCTGATTTTGGCCCCAAAATAGGGCGCTAGTTCATTTAATTAGTCAAAATCTTGTGGCGGGGTTATGTACTGAGAACCCACACTCACAGTAGATTCATGACCGGGTGGGGGTTCGACATTGTCACATTCGATGGAAATTTCGAGTTATGAAAAATTACGATATGCGGTTTTTTATTTTGTAATACACGAGATTAAAAAGTGATTAATGCACTAGATCGTTAAATAACTATAAATATACTTATTCACACCTTTGCTGGATTAATTAATTATTTTATTATTTCCAACATTAAAATGTGTGTGTATGTGTTTCTATTCTTTCGTGATTTTATTCTATTGTCGATTTCTTTCCTTTTTTTTGCAAGACCTCGACTTTCTGTCCGTCGTTCGTCTGGCTCGCTCGCGCCGGCTTGCGAAAGAAAAATCATGAAGCGAAGGCCGAAACGTGGAAATAGAATGGGTTTGTTTCACAATAGAAACGCGTGCCTTCGGTCTATATGCTACGAAATTAACCACATATTATACTAATTCTTTCTTTTAATATTAGATATAGATACGACAAAACAATGTAAATTCATTCAAACTTATGAAATTAATTAGTTAAATTGTCATTACTTTACAGAGCTGGGCAGGATTCGATTCCCGGATTCGAATCCTTTTAGAGGATTCAAAAGAGGTATTCGAATACTTTAGTGAAAACGGATTCGTGATCCGGATTCGTTACATGTTTCAAAAGGATTCGTATTCGAATCCAAACGTAGATGATTCGAATCCTTATAAAAGGATTCGAATTCTTATAAAAGGATTCGAATCCTTATAAAAGGAATCGAATCCTTATAAAATTCGAATCCTGATACATGGATTCAAATCCTGCTAAATAATTCGAATCATCGCTATTAAGGCTGGGATTCGAATTCGATTAATTCAAATAGTTAAATATTCTAATATGATTATTTAAATCACTGAATTATTCATATTTGAATATAAATATTAAAATTTTCGAATAATTCAAATATTTGTGAATGCATATTTGGTTACTTAACCATGAAAAATATCCAACGTTAATAGTATATTTTTAACTTCACTTGAAATCAGTGTTTTATACGCGTGGCGCATGAAGTAAAATTTCGAGTTTAGAAAAGCCCCGTGAAAATTTGTCTCGGGTCGCTGCGCGACCCGAGACAAATTTTCTACGCGGGGCTTTTCTAAACTCGAAATTTTACTTCATGCTTAGTCTGGGAGTGGACAACACTCGTTCTTAGAAGTTTCAAATTGAAGGATTACTCTAGATTACTAAGTTTATTACCGTTTTACAAAGGCTACAGCTCAAAGGACTAACCATGGTCTTCGCAGAACGATGGACTACAGGGAATCGAAGTTTTTTGACAAGAAAACAACGAATATCTGAAGGTTTACATCATGGATAGGAATGAAAATATCAATTTTGAAAAAATATCGAAGTTGGGTTGGTTTTCAGTGCATTTTTAACTTCACTTTAAATCAGTGTTTTATGAGCGTGGCGCATGAAGTAAAATTTCGAGTTTAGAAAAGCCCCGCGAAAATTTGTCTCGGGTCGCTGCGCGACCCTCGACAAATTTTCTACGCGGGGCTTTTCTAAACTCGAAATTTTACTTCATGCTTAGTCTGGGAGTGGACAACACTCGTTTGAGTTTTAAATTTAACTCTTTTAAAAAATCGACGTATGTAATATAATAAATCATTCATTGAAATCATAGAAAAAGATGCAAAATTTTATCTAAAATTAACTTTTAGAGTTAACTTTATATTTTATTCGGCTATTAATGGGTGAATATTCTATTCCTAAAAAAACCGTTTTTTATTTAATATTGAAGTTGCATTTAATACAATAACAAACTGTGAATAAATTGACATAAATCTAGAAATATCAAAAATCTCGACATGTAGAAAATCTTGACGGTCCACTCCCAGACTAAGCATGAAGTAAAATTTCGAGTTTAGAAAAGCCCCGCGTAGAAAATTTGTCGAGGGTCGCGCAGCGACCCGAGACAAATTTTCACGGGGCTTTTCTAAACTCGAAATTTTACTTCATGCGCCAGGCGTATAAAACACAGATTCAAAATGAAGTTCAATAACACATATATCATCATTAATTAAAATCATTATATAATCAGATATTTAGTCGGTAAATGAACATGTTTGTTAATAGAAACTGATGGAATAAAATATTACTGGTTGCAAATAATAGATTCAAATTTATTTTTAAAGGATTTGTATCCGTGATTCAAAAATGAGGATTCGAATCTTTGATTCGAATCATATTTTTCACTTACGAATCCTTTATTCGAGTATTCGTGATTCGAATCATATTAGGTGATTCGGATTCGTGATTCGAATCATGTTTTAGAGGATTCATCCCAGCTCTGTTACTTTATGCCAGATATTGCGCTTTCATCTCAAGTACACAAGAGAAGAATCAACTCTTTGAAGGCTGGTATTCCTGAAATTGATCGAACGATCGAACTGTTAAACTCACATGTTAAATCCCTATCTAGATGACAGATTTCATACGACCGAATCATACGACCAATTTCGGGAATACCGGTACATGAAATTTACAAAATTTGTGCTGTTTAATATGAAATTCGTTGATCTAAGATTTTAATAATAGGCGACAAATATTTAGTACATTTGGTAGTCTTTAAATGATTATTTTATGTCTTGTGAACTTGAGATATAAGCAAATTGTAATTTACAACCCTACTGCGTAAACAGAATTTACCCGAGTGGAATGCTTTTTTTGAAGCACAATTAAACAAAAAGTTTTACGTGAACGAATATTTTTATAAACGAACAAAACATTATTTTCAGATATTTCATTATTTTTTATGTCTCGACAAAATGGATTCATATCCTAATCCATTTTGTTGAGACATAAAAAATAATGAAATATCTCAAATTAATGTTTTGTTTTCAATGAGCATTAGGAAATAAGGTATCCGATGGTTTTAGATTTGTTCACGGCTCGCAAAAAACCCGTGTACCCATTCAGAGGGTACGTTTTTTCAGTCCACGACGCGATAAAATGAGCATAGTTTGTATAGAAGGGCAAACACGCCGCCGAAGATCACCAGTGAGTAATACAATCAGGTCTTCTTTTGCAAGGGGTATACGTCGCGTCGTAAGGGTCGATTGTCTTGGAGAGAGAGAGAGAGAGAGAGAAAGAGAAGAAAATATATCCCCTATTTAAATTTACCAAGCTTTAACTAACCCACAAGTGTTATCGTTTTTTGCAAAAATTTGTTGCAATCAGGAACAATGTTGCGTTTAGAAAGGGGGATTGTTGTGCACAATAGCGTGCGGCGAAAAGGCAATTTTCACTGCTATCGTTTAGTCGGTTATTAACGGCCGCTGGGTGTCCTGGTTTTGCGAAAATTGCGATAATTTAACGAGATATTTTGCAACTAGCTCGAGCGCCTCCATTAAATCCAAACACCGAATTTATCACACACTAATAGGCACAATAGATAGTCCATAATATCCTCAGTCACGTACTAAAATTTATCACCATAATAATAGATGATAGATACTATGTAGTGTGTACAGCGAAATTAATAAAGTACAGTATATAATGAATTTTTCTATTAAGTATACAGGGTGGGTGATTTAACGTGTTTTTCGCAAATATTTCGAAAACAAAGCATTTTACGCAGAAATGACCTGAGTGAAAAATAATCTTACAGAAGGGGGCCATAATTATGTAAATTGGTTTTCTCACAGGTGGCGCTGTTATCGCTAAAACAATGTCAACTCATTTTTTTTTTTAATAAGAACCCCTATTTTTGATTGCAGTAAGTCTGGTATTCAAATACGAATATTTCAAATACTCGAATATTAAAATATGAATACGTTTTTGAATGGATATTTAAATATTCGAACATTTCAAATACAGTACTCTCTCGCTAATCCGCCACCATAAAATCCGGACCATCGGCGGATTACTGGAAACGGCGGATTATAGTGTCTAGGAACAAAAAAATAAAAAACATATGTAGATATTTACTCATATGCAGATATATTTTGTATTAGTATGTAGGTTTACAAAAATGAATTGAAATTAGAAAATAAACTGACACGTAACTGATTACTCAGGTTTTGAAAAATACTGGTCTAGTTTGGCCTGTTTTTTGCCATAATAGATCTTCGTAATTACTTGATCACGCATTTTACGTAAATTTCTAACCATATCGTATGTCATTCCATTTTCCTGAGCCCATTTAATGCAAGTGTCAAAACTTTCCAAAGCGTCCTCTGATTTGACAGTGCAATCTACATGTACCGACATTTCGTCTGATGAGCTATCAAAGGATGAGTCAAATGATTCATTTACAAGCTCATCTTCGGTTAAACGTGGCTCATATATTTCTGGGTTTTCTTTAAACCAATTTTCAACATCTTTACGTGTTAAACCTGCATTAGGATTTGTTGCAAACTGTATCAATTCCTGTAATGGAATTAGATCCTCTTCTTCCCAAGTGTCATCATCTTCACAAATTCTAGGCCACAATTTTTTCCATGATGATTTGATTGCTCTTTCTCCAACTTCGTCCCAGGCATCAGAAACTGTAAAAACTGCATCTTTGATATTCAACATTTTCAGAGTTTCAGAAATGTTTGCCTCTCGACTTATGGCGTTAAGTAAAATCTTCTTTTTGTAATTGTTTTTCATCATTTGTATCACATTTTGATCCATTGGTTGGAGCAGAGGCGTACAATTAGCAGGAAGGAAGAGTTTTTATACAGCCGTCACTAGATGATAATTCGTCATTTGGGCCGTGTCCAGGAGCATTATCAAGCACAAGAAGAGCTTTCTGTGGTAGATTTCGCGACTTTAAAAATTTTTTCACCTCAGGCACGAAAACATGATGAAACCAGTCGTAAAACAAATCTTTGGTTACCCAGGCTTTATTTTGACTCATATAAACAACCGGGAGATATATGTTCTTGAATGGCCTAGGGTTTTTAGATTTTCCAATAACTAAGAGTTTCAACTTATGACTGCCACTTGCATTTGAACAAGGCATAACGGTTATCCGCTCCTTGGATACTTTTCTGCCTGGAGCACACGTTTCACTTCTGTGAACATACGTTTTATGTGGTAAAAGTCGCCAAAATAAGCCAGTTTCATCGGCATTGTAAACTTGATCCGCCGTCAAATTAAGCTCTTCAATTTTTTTCATAAAAACTTCAAGAAATGGTGATACAGCAGCCTCATTGCTGGACAATTTCTCTCCAGTTATGGACAGCAACCTGATTCCAAATCTTGCTTTAAATTTTGTAAGCCATCCTTCACTAGCTCTGAAATCATTTTTCTTATAAATTTTCTTATAGAACTGGAGTGCTTTCTGTCGCAACACTTCAGCAGTTATCGGTGTGTGACGTTGACGCTCTTGTAAAAACCACGAAAAAAGTGTTTCTTCCAACTGTGGATATTCACCAGTTCTCATCGTTTGACGTTTTCCTATTCCAGACTCGGCGTTAGTGACATAGTTTTCGATCTTATTTCTGTTCTTCCGAATATCGTAAACTGTTGACCGCCCAATATGAAACTGATTTGCTATGTCTGTAAAAGGCACACCACTATCCACTTTCTTTAAGATTTCCATCTTTTCCATTAAAGTTAAAGTTTCGTGCTTTCGTTTAGTAGATCGCGATTGTGGTGAAGAAGCCATTTTTTTGCTAATGAACAACAAGAAAGACGCGCGACCGTTCGTTTTTGTTCCTAGTGGTGGACTAACGAGTAGTTGTTTACGACTAAACGGCGATGTATAGAACATTCCAGAAAAAAAAGAGAGGGAGGTGATTGCGGCGGCGGATTACCGAACCAAACTCGTTCAATAACGGCGGATTACAGAGAGTCTATAGATTGGATCAACTTGCGAAAAAACGGCGGATTATAGTAGTTGTCGGATTATGGAGCGGCGGATTAGCGAGAGTATATGTTTTTGAATGAGTAATTAACCCGTTAACGCCAGAGCAATTATAAAGTAAAAACTGAAAGTTGATTTCAGCTAAAATTCTGCTTTTTTATTGATTTCTATGAATGACTTACTATATTACATGCTGAAAATTTTTCTTTTAAATAGACATAATCTGTACATTGTAAATTTTTATGCAATCGTCGATTTTGTAAAAGCGTTTAATTTGAAGTTTTGACCGA
Source organism: Philonthus cognatus (assembly GCA_932526585.2). NCBI lineage: Eukaryota > Metazoa > Arthropoda > Insecta > Coleoptera > Staphylinidae > Philonthus > Philonthus cognatus. Next base: position 145,572,043 of record OW052241.1, on the reverse strand, counting down.
GTGGTTCCACTTCCAGATTAAGCATGAAGTGAAATTTCGAGTTTAGAAAAGCCTGAAAATTTGGTTTGGTCGTAAAACCAAATATTCAGGCTTTTCTTAATTCCAAATGTTACTTCATGCGCCACGCGTATAAAACGCTAAAATTACAAAACGTCAGCTTAAATTTAAAAACCCAGAGTAATGAATAATAATATTTCCTCTGCTGTAAAAGTCATTAAGTACAAAGGTAGCAACTTGTAGTTTTAAACACAATTAGAGTTATTGAAAATATATTAGAAGTACATTTTTTGATAATTTTTACATATAATAATAACAGTTTTACACTTACAATTTTTTTTGAGTATACAGTATAAATAAGCATACGCAGTCATTTTTTCGACATTCGTTGTTTTTTTTAAGAGTTCAATTTGAAAAAAAAAACAACGAATATCTAAAGATTCACAGCATGTAATTGGAATATTAATACTTAAAAGAAGAACTCCCTGTATTTAAAATTGATTTAAAAAGGTACTCAAGGTACTCCTAATATACGTGGAGTGATCAAAAAGTAATGTTACAAAATGTTCACGTTTCATTGCAGGCTTTGTAACCTTACTTTTTAATCACCCTCATATTTTAAATATTTCTAATTTCTTAATAATTTTTACTTTCAAACCTAACAACTTCAACATTGTGAATTACTTTTGCATTTTTAGTCCAGATTTTTCTTTGGTGCATTCTTTTGACTTTTTCGCAATATCGGCGTTATAAAAAGCTGTGATTCTCGATCGTATCGTGTCGATTTGAAAATCGCCGGCGTCGTTGAAGAATCCCGTCTTTTACACGAAATAGGCGAAGAATTCGTGTCTAGTCTTTTTCACTGATTCTTCGTCGAAGGAAGCCAGGCAATAGGTTTTGATGATTTTCGCTTTGTATTTTTCTTCATCAGTTAATTACTGCAAGAAGTAGAATTATACGCGTATTCCTCAGTTAATTTCTGCAAGGCTTGGAATTACAAGCGTTATACCTTTGTTATAAAAGGAGGAAGTGCAAACATTTTGATTTATTTTTTTACTTGTTGCATTTAAAGTACTGTATTTCGAAAAGTATGCAACGGATTTAATTTATTCAAGAAGCAAGCGATTGAAGAATAAAAGAGCTTCAATTTTAGGTAAAACTTATTTTTGTGAATTTTAAATTGTATTTAGTATAAGGGCTCAAAGACGCATTTTGGCGGGTTTAATAATTTCCTGTAATTTTGAACTATAGGAACAGTCGATGAAATATTTTTTGCGTGAGAAAATAAACAGGCCGCATTTTTTCTAATGTTAGTAAGATTGTTTCTAATTGTTTTTAATTTTTTTTTAAATAATAAATTTCGATTGAAAATCTCAATTTTTTCTTACGATTCTTTAATCAAAAATGTAATTTTTTAAAAAATCTGAAAAAAATACAGATAATCTTGATAGTATTAGAAATAATGTTAGCTATTTAAAACTATTTAAAACACAATTTTCACTTGTTGCATTTAAAGTGCTATATTTCAAAAAGTAACCAACGGAATTAATTTGTTCAAAAAGTACACGATTGAAGATTAAAGTGTTTGTGGGACAGAACATCAACATTTTCTTTCATTTCTTCTTAATTTTTTTATTCTTGTTATCGAAGCGAGACAAACGCAGTTTGACGTTTTAATTCGATGTTTGTATGAGTTGAGTTACTACGATCAACTGTAAAAGGGGGAGTTTTTCCATTTAAAACTTGTACGTGTAGACAGTGTCAGTAAGTAATTTTAGTTACCTACTAAAGCTTAGTTAGTCACACGTTATTGGCGATTAGTGGACTTTTGTTATTCTTTTTTGAAGTGGCTTTTGCAACATTTATTATTTATTTCTTTTTATTTTCAGCATAAAATTTTCCAGTCATGCCATCCCTACTGGAAGCCTTGGAGCAAAAATACGGCAACGAAAGTTCGACTGAATCCGAGACTTCGGAAGAGGAGCTATGCGTGTCGATTTTTGTACCGGCCAAACCTCCCAGGGCAACCGTTCCCTCACTTTTGGTCCTTAACGACTGCGACATCACGACGGCGGGAGAAAGAGAAGCCCTGGTCGACAAATGCGCAGCCGTTGAAGAACTGGATCTTGCCAAAAACAAACTAAACTGCTGGCCAGAGGTAACAATAAATAATAATATGTGTATGAATTATACCTGTTTGTGTTTAAACAAAAATCAAACTCTAAAGAAGCATCTAATTTTCACATTTATCCAACAAGAAGCAATTCACTTATATATATAAACAATACCAGATTAAAAATAAGAAGACTCTCTCCCAGAATTAAAGGGCCTGAAGTTTACAATAAACTCCCCCATGGTCTTAGAAGTTCCACAAATATAGATGTTTTCAAAAAAAGACTAAAAACTCTGCTGATTGATAAATGTTATTATTCAATTGATGAATATTTGAATGATACTATCATGTAGTAGAAAATAACCTATCATTATTAAATATGTAACGTATATATACTGTTAAACTGTTAAATTGTTAAGTGTCAGAGGAATTATTATTATTGCTTTTATCAATTATTTAATTGACGTATTCCATATCATAGCTGTTTTATTTTGTATTTTATATTATGGTTTTATGATCAGTGAATAAAAATGTTTATTATCGTAATAATCAAAAATCAGCTTTGGGAGGTAAATCTTTCCAAATTTATTCTTCTCTGTTTTGAAAACTAACTTTGAAACAGTAACCTACATTTAAAAAAAAAATTCGAATATCCCTAAGAATATCAGATACATTACTTTAGTGCAAAGAAGAAATTGAGAAACCTAGTTTTAAAATTCAAGTTATACAAGAATAATTCTAATTTAAAAATATTTGAATTCCAGAAAATAAGCTAACGCTTCTTATAGTTTTGCACACTTTAAACATAATATATAAAATTACGAAAATGTTTTCCGTGTAAAATGCAATAATTAAGACACATCGTTTGGATTTTACACGAAAAGCATTTTCGTAATTTTATATACAGGGAGGGGCAGAAAAAGCTATCCGATTTCAAATCCCTTTTTCTCAGAAGAGGAAACAGGTAGAGTAGTGGGGTAAAAACCGTTAGAAAGCCGGTTTTATGCCATTTGTCATTAGTCAACATGCCTTGGTCTGGTGAACAACGTGCTTTTGTTATTGAGCGGTTTATCGAAATCGGCGGTTCGATAATTGCTACACAGCGTGCTTTTCGAATTCATTTCGGACTCGGGCGTCATGATCCTGTTCCACATCACGCTACGATTAAAGTGTGGGTGTCAAATTTTCGACAGACGGGTTCAGCATTGAAAAAGAAGTCACCTGGACGTCCCAGGACAGCAACAGGACCTGAAAGGGTGGCCAATGTGAGAGCCGCGATTGAACGTTCCCCGCGTCGCTCGGCACGAAAACATTCGCTCGCTTTGGCGATTTCCAACCGCAGTATTCGGCGAATTTTGCACCGGGACCTCAAAATGCATCCCTACAAAATGGTTGTTGCACAGGAATTAATTGAAAGGGATTTTGAAACCCGTATGAACCTGTGTCGCGATCTCCGAGAACTCCCAATAGATGTTGTGCTCTTCACGGACGAAGCTCATTTTCACCTTTGTGGCGCCGTAAACAGGCAGAATTTTCGATATTGGAGTGACGAAAATCCTCGGGAAATCCATCAGAAACCCCTCCATAGCTCAAAAGTGACTGTGTGGTGTGCTCTTTCCCGTCTAGGCGTCTGGGGGCCTTACTTTTTTGAAGAAAATGGGCAAACCGTAACGGTTTGGGAGAAAATGGCGTGGAAAATGTGTGGTTTCAACAGGATGGTGCAACCGCCCACACATCGCGACGATCAATGGACATTCTCAGGGAAATGTTTCCCGGACGCCTCATTTCTCTGAGAGGTGATATTGGCTGGCCGCCGCGCTCACCGGATCTCACTCCACTTCTTCCTTTGGGGTTACCTCAAATCGAAGGTATTCCAGCATCGACCAGGGACCCTTCTTGCTTTACGAAGGGAAATTGCTCGGGCAATTGAAGAAATTCCTGTGGAAATGACGGTGAAAGTCATGGAAAGCTACCGCGAGCGCCTAAATCTGTGTATCCGCTCCCAAGGACGACATTTGAGTGATGTGCTTTTCAAAACTTAAATTTAAAAATGGCATAAAATTTGCGATATGTTAATAAAAAAAATGTTTTGTCAAGTTGAGTGGTTTTACTTTTATAACGTTTTGAAATCGGATAGGTTTTTCTGCCCCACCCTGTACAAGAATAATTCATATTTAAAAATATTTGAATTCGAGAAAGTAAGCTGACGCTTCTTATAGTTTGCACACTTTCAACATAATATATAAAATTACGAGAATGTTTTTTGTGTAAAATGCAATAATTAGGACACATTGTTTGTATTTTACACAAAAAGCATTTTCGTAATTTTATATATTATGTTCAAGTTGTATTAACCCAACTATAAAAATAGCAGAGTGGTTATGTCTATTTAAAGAAAATTAACTGGGTAACAATACCTATCAATAAACGCTCTATACTTTATTGTTAATTTTTTTCAAATTAGCACTTACGCCCCTTTGCTTCTAAGTACCTAAAATCTACATAATCAAGTGGGCCAATATCCAAATAATTGTAAAAGCATTTTTAAAAGCTTTACTAGAAAAGTACAAAATTTAACTGTTGGACGCGAGTTACATTCGTGGAAATCGCGAGCCATAGTTTAGAGACTCCGGGTCTAGATAATTTTGAAAATAGTCTAATTCTTGACTATAGTGCAGCTCTTTCTTTATATACTGCCTTTCAAAAAAATCAGAACACCAAGTATTTATTGCACGATTTTAATAAAATTTACACAATTTGATCACGTAAACGAACTGTATCGATGATCAAAAAATCAACTTGAAAAACAAAAAAACAAATAAATAAAAATGAATAATGTGTTGGGCCTCCACGATTTCCCAAACACTCATTAACACGTCGGGGCATGCTAGAAATCAGGCTGTCAATATCGACTTGGGGTATTTCATTCCAAACTTCGATAATTTGACCTCTAAGTTCCATTACAGTGTTAGCGGGGCGCTGTAAGTTACTTATTCTAACACCTATAATATCCCAAACATGTTCCATTGGCGATAGATCTGGAGAACGAGATGGCCAAGGTAACAAATTGATTTCGGCACTATCAAAAACCTGTCTTGTAATGGCCGCTGTGTGAGGTCGAGCATTATCTTGCTGAAAAATGGGGTTCTGCAAGCCATTTACATAGGGCACTAACACTGGCCGTAAAATGTTGTCAATATACCGAATCGTGTTAAGACTTGCTTCTAAAAAAACTAGAGGAGACCGACTACCATATGCTATCGCCCCCCAAACCATAACTCCCTGTGTAAGAGCCGTATGTCTTTCAACAGCAAATTGTAAAATTCTGCGTTCACCGCGTCGACGTCTCACTCTTCTGCGACCATCATGAGCCCATAAACAGAACCGAGACTCATCGCTGAAGATAATGTTATTCCATTCATGGGTCTAATGTTGTCTTTCCCTGCACCAATCAAGTCTTGCTCTGCGATGCTGCGGAGTAAGAGGTAGACACAATTGTGGACGGTAGGATCTTATACCAAAACTGCGGATTCTTCTGTAAACAGTAGCCATGGATACTCTTTGGTCATTTAGAGCCAACCAGTCACTTCCCAATGCCCGCGACGTTGTAAATCTGTCCCTTAAAGTTGTAAGACGAAGAGCTCGATCTTCACGCTCAGTGGTGCTTCTTGGACGTCCTGATCCAAGTCTACGTCGATTCTCCCCAGCTTCGGACCATCTAGACCAGCAGCGTACGATCACCGATACACTACGGCCTACCCTTTCAGCAATAGCACGAACCGAAAAACCCGCTTCTCGCATTCCAATAATAGGACCCCTTTCAAATTCACTTAGATAATGATATTGTGCACGCCGACGAACACGGGGCATCTTTTTATGTTTTACAAACTGAAACGTCAAACTACTCAGAGGCTACTTGGATATTAGAAGCAATTACATTAAAAAATCAGCAGCTCTTCATAATGGTGAAATCAAGGAAAAATACCATTAAATAGTAACCAAAACAATTGATTTTTTGATCATCGATGCAGTTCATTTACATGATCAAATTCTGTAAATTTCATTAAAATCGTCCAATAAATACTTTGTGTTCTGATTTTTTTGAAAGGCAGTATATATCAGACCAGATCATTTAAAAGTTTAAATATTTTAAATATAGTTATGAATGAAACCATTTTATAAGTTGGATAATCTAAATCTATGAAGATATTCCGGATGTTGACTTGGCGGACGCAACACAGGAAACGAGTGTTTTCCACTCCCAGACTAAGCATGAAGTAAAGTTTCGAGTTTAGAAAAGCCCCGTGAAAATTTGTCGAGGGTATCGCAGCGACCCGAGACAAATTTTCTAGGCTTTTCTAAACTCGAAATTTTACTTCATGCGCCACGCGTATAAAAACCGATGTTAAGTGAAGTTAGAATATACATAAATTTGATAATATTATAGTGTTTTGTACGCGTGGCGCATGAAGTAAAATTTCGAGTTTAGAAAAGCCCAGAAAATTTGTCTCGGGTCGCTGCGCGACCCTCGACAAATTTTCACGGGGCTTTTCTAAACTCGAAATTTTACTTCATGCTTAGTCTGGGAGTGGAAAACACTTGTTTAAAGCTTTAAATTGAACTTAAGAAAAAAACAGGGATAATCCGCAATTGTTGTATCAATTCCATGGTATGTCATTATTTTTATAAAATCACATTACTGTTTCTTAATTATTTTAGCTGTAAATTTTCTGACACTCGTTGATTTTTTAAAGAGTTCAATTTGAAGCTTTAAACGAGTGTTTTCCACTCCCAGACTAAGCATGAAGTAAAATTTCGAGTTTAGAAAAGCCCCGTGAAAATTTTTCGAGGGTCGCGCAGCGACCCGAGACAAATTTTCTGGGCTTTTCTAAACTCGAAATTTTACTTCATGCGCCACGCGTATAAAACACCGATTTTAAGTGAAGTTAGAATATACATAATTTTGACAATATTATAGTGTTTTGACGCGTGGCGCATGAAGTAAAATTTATAGTTTAGAAAAGCCCAGAAAATTTGTCTCGGGTCGCTGCGCGACCCTCGACAAATTTTTACGGGGCTTTTCTAAACACGAAATTTTACTTTATGCTTAGCCTGGGAGTGGAAAACACTTGTTTAAAGCTTTAAACTTTAGAAAAAAACAGAGAATATCCGCACTTGTTGTATCAATTCCATGGTATGTCATTATTTTTATAAAATCACATTACTTTTTCTTAATTATTTTAACTTTGAGAAACGTAAAGTGTTAAGTGTGAAGATTTATAAATTTAGAATTTTTTCCTCTACAATAAAGTAAAATACATTTTGTCTCTAAAATAAATAGGGAACACTTTAAAATTAACATACGATTTTCTATGTTGCGTTCGCCAAGTCAACACCCGGTATACCAGTTTAGACCATTTTTGAGTATACAGGGTTTTTATTTCAAGTACACATATCCCAATTATATGCTGTAAATCTTCAGATATTCGTTATTGTTTTTAAAAAGTTCCGTTTGAATCTTTAAACGAGTGTTTCCACTCCCAGGTTAAGCATGAAGTAAAATTACGAGTTTAGAAAAGCCCCGTGAAAATTTGGCGAGGGTCGCGCAGTGACCCGAGACAAATTTTCACGGGGCTTTTCTAAACTCGAAATTTTACTTCATGAGCCACGCGTACAAAACACTATAATATTGTCAAATTTATGTATATTCTAACTTCACTTAAAATCGGTGTTTTATACGCGTGGCGCATGAAGTAAAATTTCGAGTTTAGAAAATCCCAGAAAATGTTCACGGGGCTTTTCTAAACTCGAAATTTTACTTCATGCTCAGCCTGGGAGAACACACTCGTTCACAATATTTTAGTGTTTTCAGTGTTTAATACGCGTGGCGCATAAAGTAAAATTTCGAGTTTAGAAAAGCTACGCTTCGCGGAGCGACCAAACCAAATTTTAAGGCTTTGCTAAACTCGGAATTTTACTTTATCTGAACCAAAGAGTGCAAACACCCGTTAGAAACTTTTAATTGAATTAAAAACAATGAAGTCCCGAACTTTTACCAAACGCTGTAATCATGGAATATGTACAGGGTGGTCTAATTTCGATGTTGCTTATGGGCATCTCGGTAAATATAAGAGTTAGAAAAAAACCGATGGCGCAGTCGCGATCTCTTTTTTTGAGACTAGGATAATGCCGAAAACAAATATGCACAATCTTGTTTTTTGCAGAAATTATGGGACAAAATCGGGTTTTCTTGATTTTTAACTTTAATTAATATCTTGCGTAATTTGTAAGATAGACAAAAACTATAAATACCTTCTTAAGACACTTTTTTGAGTAGAATCCAGTGGCGTGGGCATTTTTTATTTTATGCACACGTTTTTGAGTTATGGCCAAATTATTATTTTTTTTAAATGTAAATCATAGTTGGCTTTGACACAGTTGATAAGAGTGTTTTTCACTGATTTCAAAAATATATACTTTTGTGAATTTATCTTAAATAGAAATTGTTTTTGTTGAGAACTAAATATGTCGTTGTTGGTCTTTTTTATTGTAAAAAACATAGTTACCTAACTTAATTTTTGACAGTCAAAACAAACGTCATTGTTTCATATTACCTATTAGGTAAATATCTCACGATGGCCTACAGAAATTATGAAAAGTGCGATATGTTTGAATGTTTCATCGAATCATTTAAGATTCCAAGTGCGGCCGCACAACTATATTATCAAAGATATCCTGAACGTCGCCAACCCGCGGAAACAATATTTACCAGACTACGAAGTTATTTAATTAATTATGGATCTTTTAAAAGGCCTAGAACTAAATAATATAACATACCAGGCCAAGAAGAAGAGGAAATCAATGTTATCGCCTGTGTTAGGGGAAATCCCAATACATCTTCTCGTGAAATTCAGCAGGATGTCGGAGTGTCTCGTTGTAAGACTTTAAAAATATTAAAGAAGCATAAATTTAAACCATATAGAAGCAGATCTGTTTATTATTTACGGCTGGGAGACTATGAAAGAAGGCTCGACTTTTGCAACTGGTATGTAAATCGATTAAATAATGACAGAAATGTCTTTCGCTCGATAATATGGACGGATGAAGCCCTTATTACTAGTGATGGCATTTTTAACCGCCATAATCAGCATTGGTGGGCTAATACAAATCCCCGTCAAATAATACCTCGACGAAGGCAGGGGGGATTTGGATTTAATGTATGGTGTACATTATTAGAAGATCGAGTTTTGGGGTATCGTATTTATAGAAATCATTTGAACACAGATCAATATCTAGACATTTTAGGGGAACATATTGAACAATATATAGACAATGTTCCATTGCAACAGCAAAGAGTTCTGTTCTTCCAACAAGATGGAGCACCGGCTCATAATGCGCATAGGACCAGATTGCTTCTGAATGCAAATTTTGGGGGCAATTGGTTGGGAACATTTGGACCGGTTAGGTGGCCTGCTAGATCTCCAGATCTGACACAGTTAGATTTTTTTTTATGGGGATACCTGAAGGACAAAATTTACAAGCAGCCTATAATTAATTTAGACATATTGGAGCAAAATTTTCATGATGCCATAGGAAATATTCGCAACATTCAAATTTACGTCATTCAAGCTGTAAGAGGTAGATGCCAAAGATCCATTGAAAATAATGGCCAGCAGTTTGAACATTTAAAATAAGTTTTTTTTCTTTGTAAATAAATAAAAATCGCAATAAATTTACAAAAATAAAATTATGTTCTGCCTAATAAAGTATTCATTATTCAAAATAGAATTTTTGTTATTATTTAAAAAACCTCTAGTTTATAATGTTTATCATAATTAAAATTGCGCATGCAAATGATCAAAAATGGCTTTTGTCTTCCGTATTATATTATTTAGCAGATTAGATTAAAAGCTAGTTTCTACTCTATAGTAACACTGTTTTTAAGATAAATTCACAAAAGTAAACAGGGTGAGTTTTATTCATGTGCTCTATGGGAATCTCGCAAACTATAAGAGATAGAGCAATGGTTAAGTAGACAAAGTAATGCAGTTTTACGAACTAATTAGGAAAACGTTTGCAAAATTTTCAAAAAAGGCAAGGGTAACTAGATAATTAAAAAAATGTGAATTGTCGATTTTTTTAAATTGATTTTTCTCAGTTATTAAAAGAGATAGAAAAAACAATAAATGGCCAAGTTTTAGATAATTTTACACAAAATAATAAAATTTTATCAGATTTTATCTATCGACATTCGTTTTTGAGATATAACACAAACTTACGTTTTTTTTTAATGAAAACCATAGTTGGCTATGTCATTATTATAAAGGGATTTTTTTTTCACTTGGCATACTTATTTGCAAAAATAACTAGGCTGTTAAATATGTCCTATTTTATTTACAACAAAAAATTGTTAGCCATGAAATAATGACTCAAATAAAAAAACAATTACGATTGTTCGTAACAGTTAATTTTATTGTTGTATTTTTGTCAATTAATTTAGTGTTAGAAACAACTGTCTTTAACGCACATTTGTTCGTACCTATTTTAATGTCTTGCTACACATAAATTTAAAATAAATTTATTTGAAATTTAACAAACTCCCAGCCGTAATTGTTTTATGATAATAATTTTTTCATGGGCAACAATTTTTTTGTTGTAAATATAATATTGAAAATTGTTATTTACTTAGTCATTTTTATAAATATGTATGTCAAATGACATATCATTTTAGAGAGAAAAAAAATCCCCTTTTAATAATGACATCGCCAACTATGGTTTCCATTTAAAAAAAAAATTGTCCATAACTCGAAAATGTGTGCATAAAATAAAAAAATTTCTACGCCACTGGATTCTACTCAGAAAAGTGTCATAAGAAGGTATTTATAATTTATGTCTAACTTATAAATTACGCAAGATATTAATTAAAGTTAAAAATCAAGAAAACACGATTTTGCCTCATAACTTCTAAAAAAAACAAGATAGTGCATTTTTGTTGTTGGCATTATCCTAGTCTCAAAAAAAGAGATCGCGACTGCGCCATCGGTTTTTTTCTAACTCTTATATTTACCGAGATACCCATAAGCAACATCGAAATTAGACCACCATGTACACTTAAATGAAAAATCTTCTGTATGATATTACAGGTTTTCGGAATCCTTCAACAAATGCCCCGCTTGAAATTCGTCAACCTCTCCTTCAACCAACTCTCGGTGCCCTTGATGGAAAGGCAAAACTTCAAATGGACCAACCTGAAAAACCTCGTGCTGAACTCCACCGGAATCGACTGGGCTAGCGTCCAGAAAATCCTGGACTACTCCCCGACCCTGGAAGAGCTCCACCTCAGCATGAACGAATACAAAGAGGTCAACCTCTGCGATCCGAAAAACCTCGATCCCAAAGACTGCGACTGCCAAACGGAAACCTCCGCCGCGAAACAAGATTCAGAAGCCAACGAGGAGGAACCCTGTTCGTGTTCCTGCTCGCATTCTTTCCTCGATTACAAGAAGAAGCACAAGCACCTGGGGGTGAAGAAGCTGCACTTCACGGGGAATCACGTGAATAAATGGCAGGAGGTTTCTAAGTTGGGCTACGCGTTTCCGAATTTGGAGTATTTGGTCTTGGCGGATTGTCCGATTGAGACGTTGGATTTGGAGAATGCAAATGTTGATGTTAACAAGGAGGAGGTGAATGGGAGGACGGAGAGTGAGTGCGAGTCGGAGTCTGGTAGGGATAGTCCGCATGATGGTTTCCGGCAGTTGAAATTTTTGAACCTAAATTCGACCGAGTTGTCCACGTGGGATGAGCTGGATAGACTGGCAAAGTTTCCTGCTCTTCACTGCCTCAGACTACAAGTATGTATTATTAACTCATTCGCTTGCCATTGATGCATACACCGAACATTATTAATTTTTTGTTAGTTAAATTAATAAATAAGTTAATTTGCTATATTATATTATTTGACCTGACTTGAAAATGTATGAAGACAAATGTAAATATTTTGTTACTTAAATATTTCGATTATTACTTATTAATATATAAAAAACTTTTAGTAAATAACACACTTGGTTAAGATTTCACTGTTTATTGATTGACACTGCAACAATTGTTTCGCCACACAGTGGCTTCATCAGGCAGATGAATAATATAATAATAATTATTATTCATCTGCCTGATGAAGCCACTGTGTGGCGAAACAATTGTTGCAGTGTCAATCAATAAACAGTGAAATCTTAACCAAGTGTGTTATTTACTAAAAGTTTTTGATATGGAATTTCACCAAGTAACAGCCTCAACTATTAAATTTTTTATTAATATATGTCAGTGTATTTCTAACTTCACAATATTTGTACGCGTGGCGCATGAAGTAAAATTTCGAGTTTAGAAAAGCCCCGTGAAAATTTGTCTCGGCGACCCTCGACAAATTTTCTACACGCGGCTTTTCTAAATTCGAAATTTTACTTCATGCTTAGTCTGGGAGTGGAAACACTTGTTCAAAACTTCATATTGCACTTTTTTATATACAGTCGACGAATGCCTGAAAATGTACAGCGTATTCATTATTTATGATTAAAAGACAAATTTACAGTATGTAGTCTAATAAGTCGTTCATAGAAATCATAAAAAAGTGCAAAATTTTACCTAAAATCAAATTTTACAGTCAACTCTATAATTGCTCGGCTGTTAATTGATTAAACATGTTTGCTCTGTAGATTTACACCCTGAATATTAAAAAAATTACAAGGGGTGATCAAAAAGGTTATAAACCCTGCGATAAAGCGTGTACATTTTGTGACCTTAATTTTTGATCAACCCTCGTATTTTTAAATCCGTTTTTTTTAATAGAAAACTTGCCGGATTTTGGGGCTGCAGTGGCCGAGCGGTTGAGTTATTAGACTGGACCAATTGGCTACTGCAGATGTACGAGTTCGAGTCTCGCCTGGGGCGAATAATTTTTCTAACGAAAAATATTCGTCCCGGATGCCATGGGTGCAGCGACGGCTCGCAGCCTAACTTCAGGGTAGGCCACAGCGCCAAGGCACACAAAATTTGAGGTTGGGATCGCGCTTTATAAATACAAGGAATTGCACAACAAAGTCACCTTTCAATAACGGATACATATTACCTACCTAGGCCAAGCTGTAGGGATTTAAAGCAGCGTTTTCGTGACATAAATACTAGTAGCAAACCGAGTGTGCGATGATATAAAAGATAATAAGCAGATGAATAGGTATGTGTTTTTCACTCAAGTTTCCGGTTCATTTGTTAGTTATTAACAATTTATTGCAAAAAACACGATTTTTTGTCTTTTTTTGCTTGTAACTTTAAAACTAATGGAGCAATCGGAATGCCCCAATGAAATGATTTGTAGAAAATTAAAATATCTACAAAATGAGTGGTCGAACGTCTCAATCGGATAATTAGGTCCTGAAAAATTTAGGAAAAACCGGAAAATTAGGCGTTTTTTCGAAAATTCATAGCTCCGTCATTTTTTGAGTTGAAGCGCTAAAATTTTGAGAGAAAGTAGGGATTGTAATGTTCTTTATATGTGCTGTCGGATTATTAGTTTTCGCGAAATCGCAATTCAAAGTTTGCAGTGCGCTTTTTTCCGGCAGGCCTGTATGCGATACCGTAAGTCCGATAATAATTTCCAAAAAAGTTTTGAAAAGCACGATGTCCACTACAAAACGTAGATTTCAGTTTTTCGATCATTTTGTAGATATTTTAATTCTCTACAAATCATTTCATTTGGGGCATTTCGATTGCTCCATTAGTTTCAAAGTTACAAGCAATAAAAGACAAAAATCGCAATAAATTTGCAATTAATTGTTAATAACTAACAAATGGACCAAAAACTCGGGTTAAAAACACATACCTATTCATCTGCTTATTATCTTTTATATCATCGCACAATCGGTTTGCTACTAGTCTTTATGTCAAGCAAAAATGCTCTACAGCTTGGCCTAACCCTGAAGTTAGGCTGCGAGCCGCCGCTCCATGGGTGTTAATTAAATGCCCTTATTACCCAATAAAACCTAAAACTCGAAACTGTATATATTCCCAAACAAATCCATTTGTACATCATTCTTGATAATGGCATTAAGTCGAAACTAGTAGAAAATAAAATACATATAAGTGAAACAAAACCAAGTAAACTTAATTTACAAACCGTTAATTGTGTTGTCCACATTTTCATTAATATGAAAACTTATAATACTAAACTGGTCGTGACTGAATGGCGAACCGCGTAAGTCAATTCCATAAAAAAAAAGTTGTCGGATTTATTATATTCACATGATTCCGTTAAAACTACAAAACTACAAAATCCGGTACTTATTAATAACCCACGAGCAACTTTGCCAATCTCTCTTTCTTAGTCTTAATCTTGATACTTTTAATAATATCCCGTGTTTTATGTTATTATAGGGATGTCCTTTGTGGGATAGCAGTGAATACACCGAGCACGAAAGGAGACAATTAGTGATAGCACGCCTGCCAAATGTAGAGATGTTGAATGGAGGAGGAGTGATAGATCCTGATGAGAGAGAAGACGCCGAAAGGGCCTTCATCCGGTATTATATGGACAAACCGGAAAGTGATAGACCAGATAGGTAAATACTTTCGCTTTCAAAGAAACAAATGAGTAGTTTGTGTTTCCAGGATATGACCAATTAGTATAAACATAAAAGTCAATTAGTGCTATTGGATTCCAATAATTGTTACATTGGACCAATTAGTGCTACGTACTAATTTTCTACGCACTTAATGTCTTTTACCTTTATGTCGATGCATGAGCGTACGCATAGTGAGGGGGGATTGAAAAATATAATGGTCTACTTGTACACTTTTACTTCGTTAGCATGTTTGAATATAAGCAACATAAGCGTTACTCCCTCTTCTAGTAAAATAATAATATGTCGATGTCTTAGCGCACAAATGTGTTGATTGCAGTTTTTGCCTAAAATGAGTTGAGTGTGCCATCTGATGCATCTGAAATTAATGTATGAGATGGCACACCTAACTCATTTTAGCCAAAAACTGCATTTAACAAATATGTGCGCCCAGCCATCGATGTACTCTATCGGCCTTCGGTCTTTCTGTTCTATATTTTTTATTTATTTATATAGGGTGTTACAGAAAAATATGCTCATCCCTACAGTTCTTTTTATTATGTAACATGTCAATTTGAAATATGGTACGAACATACTAAACCCAAATTGGAGTTTAATGGTAACTCAGAAATATTGACTTTCACCAAAAATTGCAGCAATTTTAAAATTTTGAATTTAACACCCTATACTGTTCGTTGAGGTCGGAAATTCACATGTTATTTGGCCATAAGAACGAACAACGATTAATCTTCCACAATGATGAAAATATATCTTTGAAATTTACACATATGCATAAGCTGCAAATTTTCCGACATCCGTTGTTTTTAAAAGAGTTCAATTTGAAGCTTTAAACGAGTGTTTTCCACTCCCAGACTAAGCATAAAGTAAAATTTCGAGTTTAGAAAAGCCCCGTGAAAATTTGTCTCGGGTCGCGCAGCGACCCGAGACAAATTTTCTCGGCTTTTCTAAAGTCGAAATTTTACTTCATGCGCCACGCGTATAAAACACTGATTTCTAGTGAGGTTCAAATATACACAAACATTTTAACATAAAGAAAAATTGAAGATAAAGAAAAAGTTTGTCAATAGTTTGCAGAATATTTACAAAGTATAAAAACGAATATTATTATAATTTAAATTCGTTTTTATATTATATACATACATTTCACAATATATTAGTGTTTTATACGCGTGGCGCATGAAGTAAAATTTCGAGTTTAGAAAAGCCCAGAAAATTTGTCTCGGGTCGCTGCGCGACCCTCGACAAATTTTCACGGGGCTTTTCTAAACTCGAAATTTTACTTCATGCTTAGTTTGGGAGTGGAAAACACACGTTTAAAGCTTCAAATTGAAATCTTAAAAAATGCCGATTGTCGGAAAATTTAGTTTATGCATATGCTTACCTGAAAAAGAAATTCCCTGTATGTCATTTCCTGAAGTATGTAGCCAACTTAAATTTTAAAAAAAGATTAAATCATGGCACTCTATAGGTTTTTTTTTTTTATTGAACATATGATAGTACTTTACTTGAAGAAACCATCGAAAATGCTGCACCTTGTACTACAAATAACATCCGAGAAACGCAAAAAATTAACAGATTTTATATGGGGTGTCCCATTTTCAAGATACGACATCAAATTTCATGTTTTCTTATGGTGGCCATATTTAATTTTTGTACTATTGAATAGAGCAGGAAATTTGAGTTGGAAGTCGTGTCATATGTCAAATTAAAATAATAACCGCACAACATGGAACACCTTGTGGAAATTTGACAAATAATCCGTATTTCTAAACTAGGTAGCTGTGACAGTCCTAATATATTTTGTTTAGTATCCATGAGCGTACCCAGAATTTAACCAGAAAGGGGCAAAAGTTTAATTATTTTCACATAAAACGTCATATAATTGATATTCCAATTAAAGTTTTCGAATTAAAAAAAAACACACAAATTAAGAGAAGTTTATGTAACGATAGTGTCATGTTTTATTAATTATAAAAAGTAATAGGCGCTTCTAGACCTTCAGCAGCAGTCGATTCTTTCAAGGCAATTTTCGATGACTTTTTCATAAATTTCCGGTAGTATCTCGGCTATAACTTGGCTGAAGCTATTTTAAAGGTGCTCCAACGTTTCGGCTTTATTAGCGTAGACATGACTCTTAGTATAGCCCCGCATAAAAATAAACTCATAGGCGTTATACCGCAAGATCTGGGCGGTCAGTTGATATCACCAAAACGTGAACTGATGCGACGTGGGAACTTTTAACGGAAAACAATGTTGCACTTGTTGTATAGCTAGTTGCGCCGTCTTGTTGGAACCACATGTTAACTGAATTATACTGGTGTAGATGCAAGTCCTGATGTAAAATGCGCCAAAGGTAGACATAACAAAAGTCTAAAGCCTGCCAACGCTGACGAATTGATAAATTTGGATCTTCAGTCACACTTTCACTTGTAACACAGGCCTTACCCTATCTCCAATGCTTCCAGAATGTTTAAATGTGTTTACATTTTTTCGAATTGTTTGCTCAGTAGCACGATTACTTTAACTATAATCTTCACGTAATTTTCGATACACATTTGTATAGAATTGTTATTTCTGTAGAACAATTGAATAATTTGACAGCGTTTTTTTACAGTTTTTCTGATTTTTTTTTGGGTAAATTTAATGCATGCGATCTTGCGGTTTCTTGCAACTTGTTTATAGATTCATGAACTATAAAAAATGAATTTTAATTCTTTTCAATCGTCCGGCCTGACCTCTAAATCTGACCTAAAATAAGGCCGTGTCCACCGTGTTTTTCCTCATGGCGGGAAAGATTTATTCGATTCTGTGATCTGAAACATAAAATGAAGTAGCAGTCATTAATCTGTAATAAATTATCTGGAGTTTGAACTACCGACAATAAAAAATCTCGATAAATAACAAAATGGAGGCCATTCGAAAAAAGTGATCGCTTTTTGTCCCCCTTTTTCTGACTTTAAGGCTCTATGAAAAATATCATATATTAATATACTCAATGACATTAGAAGCGTAACACCAAGAAGGAATGATTTTTTTGAATTCATATTTTAACAACAGAGTGACTATATTTAAAGCATACATTGATAACAATTTCAACCTTGTGCCTTTTATATTTATTGTGAAAAAAAAATATTTCACTTTTTCTTTTTTGATAAAACTATTTATATGAGCTGTTTAGTACAGATGTTTTTAGTTTTCGTGTTTCCGTTGAGTGTGTTAAGCTTAAATAAAATGCCTCGAGTCCGAAGACGTCCACAATATCACCATTTGAGCGATTTTGACCGGGGTCGAGTTGTTGCTTATCGAGATGTCGGTATGTCCTATCGCGAAATTGCCCGCCGTATTGATTCCACTGCAGCAACTGTAATACGTGTGTATCGGGTATGGACAGAAGAAGGTAGAGGAGCAAGAAGAAGACCAATTGGTCAACCAAGGCGTACCACAGAACGTCAAGATCGGCGCTTAAGACAAATAGCCCTGCGAGACCGTTTCGCTACTACGCGTCAAATCGGTAATCAATGGATTGGAGAAGAAGGTAGGCCCGTTAGTATGCGAACCTTATATCGCCGCATTCAATCCTTTGGGCTTCTTTCGTACCGTCCAAGATTAGTGCTTCCTTTAACAGCGAGACACTGTCGCCAAAGGTTGGACTGGTGCAGAGAACGGCAGCATTGGGAGGCAGAATGGCACGGTGTCGTATTCAGCGATGAATCACGATTTTGTCTAGGCACGCATGATGGCCGTAGAAGGGTACGACGCTACCGTGGAGAACGACCTGATCTTAGGTTTGCATTGATAGGCATGTACACAGGACTGCTGGAGTAATGGTTTGGGGGGCTATTGCTTATGGTAGTCGATCACCTCTTGTATTCATTCGAGGCAGTATGACAGCTGCGCGTTATGTTGAAGACGTCATACGACCGACTTTGTTGCCTTATTTAGATGGCCGCCCAGACGTACTTTTTCAACAAGATAACGCACGTCCCCATATTGCTCGTCGAACTATGAACTTTCTTAATGAAGCTGGTGTTAATGTTTTGGCGTGGCCGCCCCGTTCGCCGGATTTAAATCCCATTGAACATGTGTGGGATATCATGGGAAGAAGAATATTCTCTTTGCACCATCCTCCACAGACTGTAGCACAGTTGATCGATGAAATTCAAGTTGCTTGGAACGAGATGCCTCAAGAAGACATCGACCATCTCATTTTGTCGATGCCCAGACGTCTACAGGAGTGTATACAGCAAAGGGGTCGCCAAACACATTATTAATTTTTTTTAGATTGTTTTTTAATAAAATTTCTTGAAAATGTAATCATTTTATTCTTAATGTAAGACTACCATACTGGCAAAAAATCAAGTTAAAATAATAACTCCTTCTGGGTTACGCTTCTAATGTCATTGAGCATATATTTGAATGACGGTGGTTCAAACTCCAGAGAAAAATGTGAAGAATAGAAAACTAAAAGCTCAAGTCGATCCGTTTCATAGTTTGAAAAAAAAGTTTCAGGCCAGCGAAATAAAGTGGTTTTTAGAAGAACGCGTTTAAAGTTTTGACACAAGTTTTAACCATTTTTGGAGATTTTTACCTTTAGTCAACTATGCCAGCTCCGTAGAGTAGGCCCTCCTCTTCCTCTAAAAACTGGGTTTGAATGATTTTCTCGTGCCAGCGTTGTTTGATGCCCTTCTGAGCTGCTGGATTGAAGCAAAATTCGGCCCACGTCTCGCGCTCCGCGTCGGGCCGCACCTGGAAGGCCTTGGCTTGCAGGCCGATATGGATTCCCAGTGTCTCCATCGTCTTAAAAACTGCTGAGTATCCGTCGTTGAAGATGCTGGTAGCTGGGAAGGACGCCATAGCGACGGTTATTGCACCACAGTTGAGGTGCTTTGAAATCAGCTTCCAGACACAAGCATTCAAACTTTCGTTTGAGTTCTGCGTATTTCTACCCAGCCACCTACTCAGCATTGTTTACTTCAACAAGCGATAAACTAACTAATGAATTCGCGTCTATTAAAACGGCTTTGAGGCATGAAACTAGATACTATCAAGTATCAATAAAGGCAAAAAAAATAAAATCAAATTTTTAAAACTTCCAATAGTAATACCCCCTTAAGAGACCCATTTCGTAAATGAGTTGTTATAACCTGACATTATACACTTTTAGAACACTTACTTAACTTCAAATGATTTTGTCCAACATATCGAATATTTTCCAGATACTTTGAATTGGTGTCCATTCACGGAAAACTCGACCCGCTGGTGAACGTGGATTTGAGACCCGAGAAGCGGGTCAAGGTCACGTTTACCTGCGGATCGAACAGCGAGGTCAGATCCGTTGACGTGCACAGGACTGTCCAAGACCTGAAGAGCAAGTTGGAACAGTTCGCTGGATTCTCGGCGGGCAAAATGCGTCTCTTCTACGCCGATCAATATTTACGAGATATTCAGGTGAGGCATATTTTTAAGTAATTTTAACCGGTGATTCGGGATTTACGCAAATTTTTTGATAATTATTCCCAGAAAATACTGTACCGTATTTATATCGTATTTATTATTTTAAATGATTGAAATATCTTTTTGTAATAGTCAATATTTAATTTAGTAAAATAAAAGTTTACTCTCCTCTACAAGCTTATGCGATCGTTTAAGTTATGATTTAGAGTAGGCGGCATTTTTTTTGCGGTTGCCCAGAATGCTACTTGAATGTGTTAACAGTCAGCAGTGCCAATCTAATTTAAAATTCAAAGCCTACTCTAAATCTTGTTTTAAATAATCGCACGGTAGTTAGTTAGAGCAATCTAAAAATAAATCAATATTTAACGTTTATACAGTAAGTTTTTTTTTTAAGTATACATATCCCAATTACACCGTATGTACTTAAATATTCGAAAAAAAAAACCTTTATTGGCATAAAAAAGTCTATATACAAAATTAAACATATCTATTCTATTGGTCTTTTCTTTGTAACTCCCTTTGCCAACCCAGTCTCTCTACAATCCTTAGACCAGCTCCATCCTCCCTCATCCATTCGGTTACCCTCCTGTTTCCCCCCAACCACTCCTCACATACCCCTTCACACCCCTGTGCCAGATGGCTCCATGTATCTATTCCACTTGCGCACAGCACACATCTACCATACCTTTCTCCTATCCAAACCTACCTTCCTCTCTCCTCCGAACCACATCTAGCTCTTGCTAGGGTTACCTTGACAAGTAACTATTAGTCGTGTACCCTGGCACGCTCCCATGCATCTGCCATCTTTCATACATCGGATTGTATCCGCTCCTCCCGATACACCCTTGCCTCTCCTGCATCTCCACCTCCTTCTACTTCTTTTTCATCCATGCCGCACATTTCATCCATTCTCTAATCACTCATTCACAATATTCTCTGACTCTCCTGCCCTTTCATACATTTTTCTGCACTCCATCCTCCACTTACTCATCCCTATTCCCCTGCACGTACTCCACACCTGTTTTACCAATCTGTCACTTTTCAATTCACACATCTTCATCTCATATTTCACCACTCTCTCCATTGCCTCACCATGCACACTCATTCTATTTGTTTCCTGAAGCAGAATGTACCTAGGGGTTGATCTTTTAACTCCCAAGATCTGCCTATGGAACCAAAACTGCTTCTTCTTAATACATTCATACTCCCTTATCCCCCATGCTTCCACCCCCATACAACAAAATAGGCTTCACACACGCATCCCACAACTTGCATGCCAATTGGAATTTTCCCGCAAACCATTTTCCCCACTTTTTTCTCACCATGCCCCATGCTTTTCTTGCTTTCCCTTGAACACATTTGGCGTGCTCCACCATATCCACCCTCTCAACCACCTCCCCCTTCCATTTTAATTCACCCACTTTTCCTTCCCTTCCTTCATTCTCATCCACTTTGTTTTCCTTGCATTTACTCGCAGACCTCTCTTGTCCATATATCTCTCTACTCTCTGCATCACCTCTTTCATCTCTCCCTAGTCCCTCGCCAAAAGCACCATATCATACGCATAACCTAGCATCCATACCTTCCTTTTTTCCGATCACTACACCGCCCGCTTGCTCTTTTCTCAAAACCTCTTCCAATTCGCTAATATATAGGTTAAACAACAACGGGCTCAGCGAACATCCTTGTCTTACCCCCATCCAAGTTTTAACTCTTTCAGACACATTTCCTCCTACTTTCGCACTCACCCACGTTTTCTTGTACACCGTTCTAATCCACTCCACCGTTACTTCGCTCATTCCTCTCCTTCTCAGACATTCCACTAATCTCTCTCTCTGTACAGTATCGTACGCAGCTTTCAAAGCCAGAAAAACAGCGTACATACTCCCTCTCTCTTCCAACACTCTCTCCACCATCCTTGCCAGCGTAAAGATTTGGTCCCTTGTTCCCCTCCCTTTTCTAAAACCCCCTTGCGTCTCCGGCAGCATTCCGTTGGTCTCCACCTCCTACTCTAATCTATTCTACACCACCGTCATTGCAATTTTGTACCCGGTGCACATAATACATATTCCTCTTTAATGCTCTATATTTAATGTATCTCCTCCTTTGTGCACTGGGCACATAACCCCCACACGCCACGCGTTTGGTAAGTTGGATTCTCCTCTCCACATTTAGTTCAGTAACTCTCCAATCTTCTGCTTTTCCTCCTTTCCTATCTCCTTCCACATTTCTGCCTTTAACCCGTCCAGCCCAGCTACTTTTCCAGTCTTAACCTCATCAAACGCTTTTTCTATTTCCTCCTCTGTAAACTCTTTAACCTCCCCCACCACTTCTTGTTATAAAACACTAAAGTATTGTGAAATGTATTTATATTTGAACTTCACTTGAAACCAGTGTTTAATACGCGTGGCGCATGAAGTAAAATTTCGAGTTTAGAAAAGCCCAGAAAATTTGTCTCGGGTCGCTGCGCGACCCTCGACAAATTTTCACAGGGCTTTTCTAAACTCGAAATTTTACTTCATGCTTAGTCTGGGAGTGGAAAACACTCATTTGAAGCTTTAATAAATTGAACTTTTTTGCCGAATATTCGAAAATTTGAGTATATACTTACACCGTATATAATATTAATTTTAACATCAATTCAAAAGATGCTCTTGAGCTATGTAGCTTCTTCAGAAGCTTTGGACTGCTGCCGTTTGTTTCATTTAACACCAGATTCGATAATAAGATAGACAATGTGTTTAGCAACTTGCACTCACTGCAGTTGAATCCTATGTATGTCGGTTTATCAGATCACGCAGGTCTTGATGTTCAATTGAAAATCCTCACTGTACGTGAGGACAAAATTCCACTGCAAATCAGACCTATCACAGACTTTGGTAAATTTCAATTGTTTCATCTGTTGCAAGACACTGATTGGTCATTTATTGAAGAACATAGTATATCCACAGACGAAAAATTTAGTGCATTCATAGATATCCTACATTCTGCTATCAACATTGCTTTTCCGCTAAAAGTGTACAAACCTAAATCATATTCATTTAATAAATTTAATCCAAAAATTACATTTCTTAAAGAATCTTTAGAATTGGCAGATGAAGCTTATCAACAAAATAAGAGTGCACATAACAAAGAACTACGGGACAAAATTAGGTCAGAATATAAGGAAATAATTACAGATGAACACCGCCTCATAAACAAATCAAAACTAAGCAAGTCTAACAATAATCAAAAAGTTATGTGGAACATCATAAATTCACACAGACCAAACAACTCATCAAACATGCCAACGTTAGCTGCAGACGATTTCGCTCACCATTTCTCCGAAGTTGCATGGAAATTATCCAACGTAAAAGCAAGTTTCTTGAACGCTATTGAACTTATTCTGCCCTGCATATGTAATAATAAAAACAATTCATACTTTAAATTTGAAACAGTGACTAATGCCCAAGTTAGATCATCTATATTGTCTTTAAAAAATAGTTAAGAGTTAAGTATAATATGGCGATCACTGAAGGTTTCTTTCTAACATGCCTCAAGGAAGCTATTGTTATACCAGTGTTCAAAAAGGCGGTCTAGGACGTTTCATCGCCGCCGATTCATCGCCACCGATTCATCGCCGCCGTTTCATCGCCGGGCCAGTTCATCACCGGCCGTTTCATCGGCAGGCCTGTTCATCGCCAATATTTTTATAAAATAAATTTTGAAAGAAAGATCATATCTAATAATAAAATTTCAAATATTACCTAATTCTGGAAATTGTCCACTAATTTAATATTAGGTTTTATAACCAAGTAATCGTTACTCAAACTTAATAAAAATCGAATGAGAATGCTGTAATTTTTTGATATATGTCATTGAGTGCAATTCAGATTAAGGTTTACTATTTGCAAGTATGGAAACACAAATTTTAACCAAAAGAGGGAATGAAAAGTTTATCCACGGAGGACATATGTATATTTTTGACAAAAACAGTAAGTCTGGTCGTCTGGTCCTAACCTATCCTAGGCTATCCTAACCTATCCCTATCTATCCTAACCTATCCTAACCTATCCTAACCTATCCTAACCTATCCTAACCTATTCTAACCTATTCTAACCTATCCTAACCTATCCTAACCTATCCTTACCTATCCTGACCCATCCTAACCTATCCTGACATATCCTATCGCAATTGGCCTGGTGATAAACTGGCCTGGCGATAAACTGGCTTGGCGATGAAACAACTGGCGATGAACTGGCCCGGCGATGAACTGGCCAGGCGATGAACTGGCCCGGCGATGAACTGGCCAGGCGATGAACTGGCCCGGCGATGAAACGTCCCATTCCCTCAAAAAGGGTACTAAATCTGATGTCAACAACTACAGGCCTATATCAATCTTGCCTATAGCTTCTAAAGTTTTTGAAGACCTACTAAAGAGTCAGCTGGTATCATTTATTAATAGGACCGAATTGTTATCAAAAAATCAATTTGGGTTTAGGTATGGTTGCTCGACCACAACTGCCACTCTACGGTTTGTTGAAAAATGTCTAGAAGCATTTAATAATAGTAAAATTATCCAGGCAACCTTCCTTGATTTACAAAAGGCGTTTGATAGTATGAATCATGAAATCCTATTAAGTAAGTTGTACATGTACAACTTTCACAGCTCCAGCTGTGGACTAATCTCAAGCTTTCTCTCTGACAGAGTACAGTCAGTAAAGGTTCAGGATTCGCTTTCAACTAAATACACCTGCAACACAGGGGTACCACAGGGTTCGAAGTTGGGCCCCGTGATATTCTTGTTATACATAAATGATATCTGTAAATATGTTGGAGAAGACAAAATGATACTCTTTGCAGATGACACTACCTTAATTAATCAAGGAACGTCGCAACTGGAAATAAGTACCGACACCATCAACACAGTGAAATTGGCGACAGACTGGTTTTCAACCAATAAATTGGTATTAAATAATAACAAAACTGTAACCATCCGGTTTAGCTTAAAACATATTCCAAATCACCTTGTTGATAAAGTCAAATTTCTAGGTTTCCACCTAGATAGCAAACTATCATGGAAAAATCATACCTCAAAAATTGTACTTACAATTAATAAATCTATATTTTTGCTACGTCGGCTTTCCTTGGTCGTTAACTACGACACTTTAAGAACATGCTATCTATCGGTAGTAGAATCGTACATACGTTATGGTGTACTTGTATGGAGCCATTCGGCAAGTGCAAACACGGTATTTTCGGCACAGCGGAAAGCGTTAAGAATTCTCTGTAACCTCGGTTATACAGAAGACTGCAGAGGATATTTTAAAAGTTGCATTCTGCTAACGCTGCCCTCTATTTATATATTAGAATGCCTTACCCTCATCCACAGTAATCTCGAACTTTACAACATAAACAGCAATATTTCCTACATCGAAACAAGAAATGCGAACGCAATCCGGACTCCATATAATAGATTAAAACGCATTTAAAATAGTACGCGTTTTTACGGCATTAAATTATATAATGCCCTTCCTTCCAGGTATAAGAAATTGAATCTCGTTAATTTTAAGCACGAACTAAAAAATATGTTACTGCTTAACGCGTATTATTCTCTGGATGAATACTTTGTTAGATTTAAGTGATTAATAATTATATGCATATATACTTCTGTTTTTGTGACGTATGTACCTGTGGTCATAAATAAATATTATAATTATTAATTGGGCTATGTATACTCAAAAGAAAAACTCCCTGTATAAACGTGAAATATTATTTTGTTTTTAGATTGCTCTTCTCGAAGCTACCGTGCGATCATTTAAAACATGATTTAGAGTAGGCTTTGAATTTTAAATTAGATTGGAACTACTGACTTTTAACACATAGTTTACCATAACTTCAAATTTATTCCACAAATTTTCACAGGGCTTTTCTAAACTCGAAATTTTACTTCATGTTGGGTCAGGGAGTGGAAAACACTAATTTAAAGCTTCAAATTAAACTTTTTTAACTAACATCCGAAGATTTAGGTATATACACTGTAATTGGGATATGTATACTTAAAAGACAAACTCCCTGTATATTGTATTACATTTAAATATTGTAGTTCTTGAATAAAGGGTTAAAAAAACTAAGATTCCAATAAAAATTCACACGAGCCTGAATGTAACCATATCTAAAATTGGAGATACTCCTATTTATATAACTATAGTCACTGAAAAGTAAAAGTAAAAGTGGTAAAACAAAGTTATGGGTTTTAATTAAATTGTGGAGATATTCCGTTTCTTTTTTTTTAAATAAATAAATACATTCGTTTTTTTTTAAATTATTATTTAGGGTCCTGAAGAGATGAGATATCCACACAAGCGGCTCTACAGCTACAACATCAGCTCCGGTGATGAGATCATCATCGACTGCAAGAAGAAACCTTCCGAAAGCAGAGCATAATTGTTTTTGTTAATATTACTGTATACATAATAACAAAAACAAGAGAAAGAGGGAAAACCTTTACTATTTGAACTAACTGCCAACTATACACATACACAATACATAGTTGATATATATATACACAAGTCTATAAGAACAAGAACTGATTAACGAATCGCGGTTTTACGGGGAACACTAGAAGAAACCGTTTTTAAGACTAATAAGAACTGTAAGTATTAAAGGTAAGTCGGAATTGAAGTAGAAGGAAAATATGTATAATAAGGAAAACCAACTTAAGATGATTTTTATAAGTGTGTTTACATTTATCTAAAAGGTAAAATATTTAATGAGGTATTCAATTTCTTTAAAGTAATTATTAATACTGAAAGTATTATTCATTTTTCAATTTTAAAGAAATTATTAAGTACTCTAAGGCCCAGTTGTTGAATCCTAGCTCAAGCCGAGTTTAGACTTAAAATTGGCTTAAATACATTTTAGTGTTTTTCAATCATGGCTTATTGCTAAGCAGTGGTTTAAACTGGAGTTTTCGTAAGCTGCCGACCACCACCGCTTAGGGTCCAAAGCTTGAATTCATAACCTCAGACATCAAAAATAATTAACATTTTTAATACGTTATGGACATTCAGGCCAATTTTGTAAGCAAAAATGTTAACTTTAACGTACATCTTATTCTTCGACTCCACGTGGATTTGTGGATTTGTTATGCATACAAAACTCACTTGTAATATAATACTTGATGGCTAACGATCATGTTAATTTTAACGTTTTCTTTACCGAATCGGCCCAGATTATTGCTATAGTTCAATGGGTATCGATTTATCATTCTTGAGCCGATAGGATCGTTGACAAAGCCAAACACGTTAGACTTCCTTATCGTTTTGGTCACATCCTTTTTAGATTTAATCCTTCAAGAAAGGCTAATGCTGTAGCAATATTATTATCATTATCTCCACAAACTAATTTCTATCAATATTTTACTTGAATGATTGTATTTATTTAGATAAGAAACAAAAATCAGTTCAATGGGTATCGATTTATCATTCTTGAGCCGGTAGGATCGTTGACACAGCTAAACACGTTAGACTTCCTTATCGTTTTGGTCACATCCTTTTTAGATTTAATCCTAACTAATTTTCCCTTTCCTATCCTTCAAGAAAGGCTAATGCTGTAGCAATATTATTATCATTATCTCCACAAACTAATTTCTATACTCCTTGAGAATGACTCAAAGTCGAAACTAGTTGGAATAAAAAACCAAAATATTAGTGAAATTTAACCAAGTGTTTTCTTTATTAAATCATAATTTCTATCAATATTTTACTTGAATGATTGTATTTATTTAGATAAGAAACAAAAATCACTTCTGAAAATGATATACGTTTTTAATTTTGTAACCACCTTAGCTTAATTTTACAATCTGATGTTATATTCAAGTCTTATCCATTTGAATAATCACAAAATACTCAAGCGAGAGATGAATAACTGTCATAAATATTGTGTCTGATGATGATGTTTGTTACAACACGATACATGGGACTGTCACGGACATGCCCCTTAGATGATACATAACTGTACGTAAATTTTATTTATTATTTATTAGTTTTATTTTAACACCAATTCATTTACTATAATGTAAACAAATAGATACATAATTATATTATCTACAGCACACATCCGTTAGTATTACATGTATCATATTGGAACAGAGTATATTTAGTACCAACATAGCTTACACTTGGCTTAATGTTTGATTCAGAAACACATTACGAAATAAAGGCCAGCTTATCTAAAACAGCATTTTACAAAAACTACAGCTTAAGCCACGATTCAACAACTGGGCCTAAGAAAACGTATATTTTCGATTAATATCTTGTAAAGTAACGCATTTCAAAAAAAATATTGATTCTATAATTAAAAGAATAACTAAGGGCCAGTTGCACTAAACACGTTGAATTGGTTTAACTCTAAACTCGAGTTCAAAGTGACATTACAACAATGGGAACTGTCATCTTGAACTCAAGTTCAGCTATACTATACTTTTAAGATAATTTATGTTTAACAGCTTAGAAATTTTGTTGAATGGGAAACTGTTAACAGAATAAGGGCCAGTTGCACGAAACAAGTTGAACTGGTTCAACTCTGAACTTCAGTTCAAAGTGACATTAGAAAAATAGGAACTGTCATCTTGAACCTAAGTTCAGCTTGAACTCGGATTCAACGTTTTTGGTGCAACTGGGCATCAGTAATTCAAACATCTTTATAGAAAAATTAAAGAATAATTAATTGTATAATTAAAAAAAGGATTATGTTGTAACACATTTTAAATTTTTAAATTTTGTTGAATGAGAAACATTTGAGAAGATAATTAATTCAAACATCTTAGTAGAAAATTAAAAAATACTTTAAAGTGATTTTGTTTTAGAGAATATCATCAGTTTAAAGGTAAAATTCATTAAGTGCTTTCTATTTAGAACTTTAAAAAATGTCAGTGTTTTAAACGCGTGGTGCATGAAGTAAAATTTCGAGTTTAGAAAAGCATGAAAATTTGGTTTAGTTGCGTAGCGCAAAATTTTCAGGCTTTTCTAAACTCGAAATTTTACCTCATGCTTAATCCAGGAGTGGAAACCCTCGTTAGAAGCTTTAAATTGAACGCTTTTATAAAATCGACTAATGCCTGAAAATTTACAGCGTATAAATCGGGTTATATATACTTAAAAAAAAAATCCCGTATGTTTTATAGTTTTGTATACATATCCCCCATGTATACGCTGTAATCAGGCATTCGTCGATTTTACAAAAGCGTTCAATTTGAAGTTTGAACGAGTGTCGTCCACTCCCAGGCTAAGCATGAAGTAAAATTTCGAGTTTAGAAAAGCCTGAAAATTTGGTTTGGTCGCGTAGCGCGAAGCGCGGAGCGACCAAACCAAATTTTCAGGCTTTTCTAAACTCGAAATTTTACTTCATGCGCC
Organism: Philonthus cognatus; assembly: GCA_932526585.2. Lineage (NCBI taxonomy): Eukaryota > Metazoa > Arthropoda > Insecta > Coleoptera > Staphylinidae > Philonthus > Philonthus cognatus. Next base: position 145,542,455 of record OW052241.1, on the reverse strand, counting down.
ACGCGTATAAAACCTTAAGTATTGTAAAGTTCAAAAACCACCGCTTATGTTTGATTTCTGGTTAATATATTCTACAAGTGTTTATTTCGTCTAATCAAATATTGTACTTTTAAAATTTGCTTTGAGATATGTAAGTACTGAAAGACAGAAAGAAATTAAATAGCACTTACGTATCAAATTTTTTTATTTTTTTTTTATTTTTTTATTTTTATTTCTTGTCTAGTTTCCAATATAAAAAAAAATTAAAAAAAAAGCTCAAAAAATTTGATACGTAAGTGCTATTTAAATTCTTTCTGTCTTTCAGTAATTACATATTTCAAAGCAAATTGTAAAAGTGCAATATTTGGTTAGACGAAATAAACACTTGTAGAATATATTAACGTGAAATCAAACATAAGCGGTGGTTTTTGAACTTTACAATACTTAAGGTTTTATACGCGTGGCGCATGAAGTAAAATTTCGAGTTTAGAAAAGGCTGAAAATTTGGTTTGGTCGCTCCGCGCTTCGCGCTACGCGACCAAACCAAATTTTCAGCCTTTTCTAAACTCGAAATTTTACTTCATGCTTAGCCTAGGAGTGGACGACACTCGTTGAAGCTTCAAATTGAACGCTTTTGTAAAATCGACGAATGCCTTATTATTTACAACGTATAGATTAGGGATATGTACATAAAATTATAAAAAACATGAGGAATTTATTTTTTAAGTATACATATCCCGATTTATAATATAATATATTAGATGCGAAACCAAGACCTTAATTTTTTATTTGCTTCATTTTAAATTTAAAGTAGCCTAACCTATAGCACCCCATAGCACAGTTTTTCTCTTCGACCTTTAGTTTTCCAGAAAATCAACAAAAATCATGGAGAAACCTAAATAACTATTTATATACACCTTTAAACCAATGATATTCTCTAATATTCGTTCACTCTATAGTGATTATCAAAAGACTTTAAATTCTTTCCAAATCAATCGGTTTCTTCTGTTTTTTTTTTTCGGTTTTCTTTTTTGTTTGTTGGCAGCTCTTAATTTTAGCTATAATTTTAAAACCTATATTTTCTCATAAAATACGAATTGATCTTTCGAAAATAAAAAATAAAAACATGTACGTCGTAAATGTTAGTGTTGATTATTTATATTTTAGCACGATTTGTTATATTGCACTTGGTTCACATTTTTTTTTGTTGATAGTGCAAAGGAAAGCGTATTTTAATTTGTTTTTTTTTTTTATTGTGTGTATATGTTCCTTTTCGTTTTGAGAACATACAATATACAGTATAAAAAATAAAAATCAGAAGCACGAATTGCGAAAATGAAAACAGCGTGAAAGAGAAAATTTAATTAAACGTTTGTACTTTTAATCCTCCAATGATTGAGTTATCCCACTAAGCAAAAAACAAACAAATAACATTATATCAACATTGTATTTTATGTTCAATAAATAAAAAAAAACTCAATAGTGCCATGATTTAATTTTTTTTAATTAAAGTTGGCTACATTCTTTACGAAATGTCATATAAAACGTCAGACATAATAGTTATAGTCATTTGATTTTTATATTAATTTTCAAAATTATGAAAATGTTGTTCGTGAAAATGCAAACAATGTCTTAATTAATAAGACAACTTAAGACATTGTTTGCATTTTCACGAATAACATTTTCGAAATTTTATATATTATGTTTAAAGTGTGCAAACTATAAGAAGCGTAAGCTTATTATCTCAAATTCAAATAGTTTTGAATTTGAATTTATCTTATTAATTGTCAATGTTAAAATTTCAATATAAAAATCACCAGGTATAATAAATACATTTTATTGAATCACCCTTATAAGTTACTAGATTCTGACTCAGTATCTGTTACATTCATACGACATTGATCTTCGGTGGGAGGAGTCTACTCCTCCCTCCTTTTAGTAGCCGCGGTGAACGCTGACACCATCTAACGAGAAAATTCTCGGGTTTCGAATTTCTCCCTTGTATTTTATTCGATTAAAAATTCGAAAACATTTTTGAACTAGTATTTCTTTGAAGAATGAGTCTGACAAATTCTCATTTCAAGAAAACAAAATATGCATATATTATTATTGCATAAATAATTTATTATAAAGAATATGAATGATATAGTATGTCAGCCCCAATCTAATATTGTTTTGTATTTTTTAGTGAAAACAGAAGTAGCTTTGGAATTACCCTTTTTGAGACATTTGGAATCTGCTGTACTTAATACCCTTTTAATGTAAGGTTAGAGTTCATAAGGCAGTCATTTAGAAAATTATATTATGCATGGCTGGAGTGTTAAGATTTCGTTCTTTCTTTTTAGACATTTTGATAAGAATGAATAGCGTCGATTTCAAAATCAAAATGACAATGTCACTATGACACTCAGGACTAACTACCAACATTTACCTAAATCCCTATTCTAAAATGTTGTATTTTGCCAACTTAAAAACAATTTTAGAATTAATATAATAATCAAATTAACTTTATATTATATACTATGTTCAGTTAAAAAAAACCTCTAGAGTGCTATGATTTTATCTTTTTTTAAATTTATGTTGGCTACACGCATTATGAATTGTCATATAAAACGTCAGACATAATAATTATAATGTATAATTTCAGAGTTGCCAACCTACAATATATTTCATAGCACTCTAGAGGTTTTATTTTATTGAACAAACGATATAATTTTAGAATTGCCAACATACAATGATTCCATGGCACTCTAGAGGTTTTTTTTTATTGAACATACGACAGCAACATTTAACATAAAATTACGTTGTTGATGAAACATTACTTGAATGTGTTTGTTCAGTGGTATTAATCGAAGTAATGAACAGTTTTAAGGCGATTAACAATTTTATTTATTATTACTGAAGAGGATTTCATCCTCTTTGTTACTACGTAATGGTATTCTAATGTCTTAAAACTGCCGACTAACTTCTATTAATATTCAATAAAAATGTATCTTTAACTTCTTCAATCTTAGAGGCATTCACTCCGTGGTACATTTTCAATATTGAGATAAAGAAAACACTTAACCCCATTTGCACCACGACTGATTAACTTTAATCATCCACTAATCATTGATTAAACCTGTGATTAAATAAAAATCTAAAAAAAATAACTTTTTATAATTAACTTTAGGATATCCTAAAGATGTCTCTTTCATCAATATGCGATTGTCTAAACAATTTATGAATACATCTGTTGTGTTTTTAAGAATTACTAATAACTTAGTAAGTTAGGGCCAGTTGCACCAAACAAGTTGAACTGGTTCAACTCTGAACTTCAGTTCAAAGTAATATTAGAATAAAAGGAACTGTCATCTTGAACTCAAGTTCAGCTTGAACTCTCGTTTAATGTTTTTGGTGCAACTGGGCCGTAATCTACTTGGTTATAAAATTATACCGGGCTTTCATTAATTCCCGAACCCCACGTGACCAAAAATAATAGGCAACCAAATGTACAAGGTGGTATCTCGTTCAATGTTTTTGGTGCAACTGGGCCGTAATCTACTTGGTTATAAAATTATACCGGGCTTTCATTAATTCCCGAACCCCACGTGACCAAAAATAATAGGCAACCAAATGTACAAGGTGGTATGGCTCACACAAAAATTCCCTAGATTTAAAAATATTTATTCGCCGGCGTATTTTTATGACGACTAAAAATATTATATTTAAAATGATTAAAAAATAGGCTCATCTTCAAAAATGTAACTAATTTTTATTAATTTTTTCGTTGTAAATACCATTTTCGCAGTATTTGCTTATCCTAGCAAATTGACTCTGCAAAATAAATAGAAATAAAACTCAATGTTTCAGAATAATTAAACAATTTTTGCTTACCTGAAAATTCCGGGCGAATCTTGTAAGATCTCAAAGGTTGGTTTAACGATGCACCGCGCATAAACGTTTATGTCAAATTTGACTTTAGTAACGTTTGGTTACTTTTTTCAAAGCCTCCAACGTACAAATACAATAATTTACGCGGCAATTTTAAATTTAGTCACGTGGGGTTCGGGAATTAATGAAAGCCCTGTAGTAGGCGGCAGTTTTTTATCCGGTTGCCTAGAATGCTAATTGGTTGATAGACTTAATTTGAGGTTATGATAAACTATGTGTTAGCAGTCAGTAGTGCCAACCTAATTTAAAATTTGAATCCTACTTTAATTTATATTTTAAATAATCGAACTGTATACCGCGTGTTAATGAACTGCAATTCATTAACACGCGACAAAGTTCTGGGGCTTAAAGTATACATGAAAACAAGCATCCTTTGTTAATAAATGTATAGTCAAAAATGTCTCCCTTCAGGACTGGAGATTCTCAAGTACATTTCAAGAAGCGCCTAAATACAGGCAACTTAATTTACTACCTACCCTTTGTTTCCATTACGACGAAAATTAATGTAAGAAAAGTTAAAAAAATATCGCATAAATAATTAACGTTATTTAAATGCATATTTAGATCGTTTTTTTTTTTAATTCCATGCAAAATTTTGATCACAGGTCACATGAAATTAAAAAAAAACGATCTATACATGCATTCAAATGACGTCAATTATTTATGTGATTTGTTTACTTTTCTTGCATTAATTTTCATCGTACTGAAAACAAAGGGTAGGTTGTAAATTAAGTTGCCTATGTTGTAATGGAAACAAAGGGTAGATAGTAAATTAAGTTGCCTATGTTGTAATGGAAACAAAGGGTACGTAGTAAACTAAGTTGCCTGTATTTAAGCGCTTCTTATAAAATCTTTGAGAATCTCCAGCCCTGAAGGGAGACATTTTTGACTATACATTTATTGACAAAAGATGCATTTATTTTGAGAATGCAATTTGGGTTACCTATTTCCAGGTACTTCTTAAAGAATCTTAGGGGTGTTCTATTTTCTATAGGAAACACTTTTACTACATATTTAATAACAAAAGTTGCTTGCTTTGTTGTGATTTGCAAGCCCTAGAACCCTACAATTCCTTAACATGCTGTATAAACGTCAAGTGGATTTTTTTAAATGAAGAGGGCATTTTTACTTTATCAAATCAACATTTTTATATCACTTCAATTTAATTAAACAAAAGTGGTTGTGTTTTCTTTATCTTAATATCGTTAACTTGTTTCTCATTAATAAATTGGTCAAACGTGATTAATTTTTTTTTTATTGAAATTTATATAAAATGACTTAATTTGTTTTACTTTTATAATAAGTAAAACATGTCAAGTGATTTTATTTTTTATTGAAATGTTTTAATATTTAATAGAAATACCTGTTTTCCATAGTTTTAAACATCTTCAACATTTGTGTCTTCTCTTTTAAATATGTTTTGTTTTTCTTTTCATCTTTATTTTAAATAATTGTTTCAAAAAATGTTTC